>CM038142.1:28894719-29607906 GCA_021437245.1 Aegilops speltoides
CCTCGGAGGCAGCGCATGAAGCAATTTGGGTGAAGGAGTTCATCACCGACCTAGGAGTCATACCCAATGCGTCGGGCCGATCAAACTCTTCTGTGACAACACCGAGCTATTGCCCTTGCCAAGGAGCCTGGTTTCACAAGAAGACCAGCACATCAAGCGTCGTTTCAACTCCATCCGTGAAAATGTTCAAGATGGAGACATAGAGATTTGCAAAGTGCACACGGATCTGAATGTCGCAGATCCGTTGACTAAACCTCTCTCGCGTGCAAAACATGATCAACACCGTAACTCTATGGGTGTTCGATTCATCACAATGTAACTAGATTAGTGACTCTAGTGCAAGTGGGAGACTGTTGGAAATATGCCCTAGAGGCAATAATAAAAGTATTATTATATTTCAATGTTCATGATAATTGTCTTTTGTTCATGCTATAACTGTGTTATCCGGAAATCGTAATACATGTGTGAACACTTAGACCCCAATATGTCCCTAGTGAGCCTCTAGTTGACTAGCTCGTTGTGATCAATAGATAGTCATAGTTTCCTGACTATGGACATTGGATGTCGTTGATAACGGGATCACATCATTAGGAGAATGATGTGATGGACAAGACCCAATCATAAGCATAGCATAAGAGATCGTATAGTTCGTTTGCTAGAAGCTTTGCTAATGTTAAGTATCTCTTCCTTCGACCATGAGATCGTGTAACTCCCGGTTACCGTAGGAGTGCCTTGGGTGTATCAAACGTCACAACGTAACTGGGTGACTATAAAGGTGCATTACAGGTATCTCCGAAAGTATCTGTTGGGTTGACGCGGATCGAGACTGGGATTTGTCACTCCGTATGACGGAGAGGTATCTCTGGGCCCACTCGGTAATGCATCATCATAATGAGCTCAATGTGGCCAAGGTGTTGGTCACGGGATCATGCATTCTGATGCGAGTAAAGTGACTTGCGTAACGAGGCTGAACAAGGTATTGGGATACCGACGATCAAGTCTCGGGCAAATAACGCATCCGATTGACAAAGGAATTGTATACAGGGGTTTGATCGAATCCTCGACATCGTGGTTCAACCGATGAAATCATCGAGGAGCATGTAGGAGCCAACATGGGTATCCAGATCCGCTGTTGGTTATTGCCCGAGAGTCGTCTCGGTCATGTCTGCGTGTCTCCCGAACCCGTAGGGTCTACACACTAAGGTTCATGGCGCTAGGGTTAGTAGGAAGTCAAGTATGTGACTACGAATGTTGTTCGAGTCCGGATGAGATCCGGACGTCACGAGGAGTTCGGATGGGTCCGGAGGTAAAGAATAATATATAGGAAGTGGTGTTTGACCATCGGGAAAGTTTGGGGTTACTGGTAAAATCACCGACCACCGGAAGGGTCCCGGGTCCACCGGTGGGGCCACCTATCCGGAGGGCCCCATGGGCCAAAGGGGAAGGAACCAGCCCACAAGGGGCTGGTGCGCCTCAGGCCCACCTTGCGCCTAGGGTTGAAACCCTAGGGGTGGGGCGCCCACCGGCAGAGGTACTGCACACCCCTTGGCCGCCCCACAGATTGGATCTCCAGGGCAGCCACCAGGGGCCTATATAAGGGGGAGGAGGGGGCTGCTGTACCAACTCCCAAGGCGCAGCCCTCCCTCCCCAACACATCTCCTCCTCCGTAAGAGCTCGTGAAGCCACAGCCGAGTCTTGCTTCTCCACCATCATCACGCCGTCATGCTGCGGTGGAGCTGTCTTCCTCAAACTCTCCTCCCCTTGCTGGATCAAGAAGGAGGAGACGCGCGTCCCGTCGTGTGTTGAGCGCGGAGGTGCTGTCCGTTCGACCTTTGGGCATCGGTGATCTGAATCACGTTCGAGTGCGACTCCATCATCACCTTGCAAGCTTCGCACGCGATCTACAAGTGGTATGTAGATGCAAACTCTCTCTCGTTACTCGTTGCTTAGATGAACTCATAGATGGATCTTGGTGAAACCGTAGGAAAAATTTTAATTTTCTGCAACGTTCCCCAACAGCGACCACCAACATTCTGACCAGCACGGGCTCCAGTGCGGTCTCAGGGAGGGGGGCCGGACACCTTACCAGTCTTGATCGCGCCACCCATTCCTGTAAAGAACAAAGGGTCAGAAGGCGAACTCTAGAAAGGCGTATAAACAGAATGTCCGGACTCTGAGCTATTTACCTAAGTATCCGGGCGATCGCGGCTTAGGCCTGCGTCCTCGGCTGAATCCGGACACGCCACCTGCGGTCCGAAGAACAGCTTGTACATCTCCGTGGGTGTCGCACCCATAAAGTGTTGGAGAATACGAGGTCCCTCCGGATTGAACTCCCATAGACGGAGAGGACGGCGTTTGCAGGGCGGGAGATGCCTGATTAGCATAACCTGCATCACCTTGATCAGGTCGATCTCCCTCGCTTGGAGGTCTCGAATCCGTCCCTGCAGTGAGGGCACGTCCTCGGACGGCCCCCAGTTGAGCCCTTGGTTGACCCACGACATCAGTTGGCGTGGAGGTCCCGGGCGGAACAAGGGCGGCGGCTTTTGCTTGCTGCCCCTTGGAGCGGTGATGTAGAACCACTCCTGCTGCCACAGTCCAAGTTCCTCTTGGAAGGAACCCTCGGGCCACGGGGCATCGACCTTTTTGCTTATGGTTGCCCCGCCACACTCCGCTTGACGTCCCCGATCATCTTGGCTCCACCTTGAAGGTCTTCACCATAGGCGAAGTGGGGAATGACGCGAGGAAGGCTTCGCAGACGATAATGAATGCGGAGATATGGAGGATGGACTCGGAGCCAAGTCGTGAAAGTCCAGCCCGTAGTAGAACAGAGCCCTCTCACGAAGGGATCCGTCGGAAGCCTAAACCCGACGGAGGTGGGATCTGAAGACGCGTATTCACGGGCTCGGGCGGGCACGGCCTGCCACAGGGCAGCAACCTATCTGCGAAACTTCATAGGCCAGGTACTTGGCCTCACGCAACTTCGATATGTCCTCCTCCGTGACGGAGGAGGGCATCCACCGGCCCTGGAGGTCGGAGCGAGACATGGTTGAGGATCCGAAGCACTCGAATCTGAAGCTCTGGGTGTTGGAACTGGAAGCGGAGGAAAGATTCGATGCGAGATTGAAGAACCAGGACAGGCCTTGGTCCTCTTATAAAGGGGAGAATACCAAGGGCCGTCTCCGTGACCGTTCGAGATTCACCTTCGATGGAAGAGGCGTGGCGACGGGAACGGTTGGGTTACCCACGCACGTATTGATGAGAATCCCGGAATAAGGGGAACACGATCTCTGCCTCGACAAGACGTGCCAAGGAAACCGCTTCGCTAAACATGCTGAGGTGGAATAGTAAAAAACGATTCAAGCGAGGGCTTGGTGGCGGTATGATGTCACGCCGCATAATACGTCAGCAGATTGAGTCAGTGTATATGTTTTATTCTCTCTACGGTGGAATGTGGAAATTACTTTTGCAGAGCCGGACACTATCCTGGTGTTCATGATCTTCTCTGGATTATTCAAGGGAGGAACCCGCCTTGCAATGCCGAACATTATGCACGCCGGACTTATCGTCATTGAAGACTGGTTCAGGGGCTACTGAGGGAGTCCTGGACTAGGGGGTGTCCGGATAGTCGGACTATCATTATCCGTCGGACTCCAAGACTACGAAGATAGAAGATTGAAGACTCCGGCTCGTGTCCGGAAGGTACTTTCCTTGGCGTGGAAGGCAAGCTTGGCAATACGGATATGTAGATCTCCTACCATTGTAACTGACTCTGTGTAACCCTAGCCCCTCCGGTGTCTATATAAACCGGAGGGCTTTAGTCCGTAGGACAACATATATTAAAACAATCATACCATAGGCTAGCTTCTAGGGTTTAGCCTCCTTGATCTCGTGGTAGATCTACTCTTGTACTACCCATATCATTAATATTAATCGAGCAGGACGTAGGGTTTTACCTCCATCGAGAGGGCCCGAACCTGGGTAAAAACATTGTGTCCCTTGTCTCCTGTTACCATCCGCCTAGACGCACAGTTCGGGACCCCCTACCCGAGATCTGCCGGTTTTGACACCGACATTGATCGTATCTTATATACGACTCATGCTCGACCTTTCGATCTTATGTGTTCCGAGGCCATGTCTGTACATGCTAGGCTCGTCAAGTCAACCTAAGTGTATTGCGTGTGTAAATCTGGCTTACACCCGTTGTATTCGAACATTAAGATCTATCACACCCGATCATCATGTGGTGCTTCGAAACAACGAACCTACACAACGGTGCACAGTTAGGGGAACACTTTTCTTGAAATTATCATGAGGGATCATCTTACTTACTACCGTCGTTCTAAGTAAACAAGATGGAAAAACATGATAAACATCACATGCAATCATAATAGTGACATGATATGGCCAATATCATATATCTCCTTTGATCTCCATCTTCGGGGCTCCATGATCATCTTCGTCGCCGGCATGACACCATGATCTCCATCATCATGATCTCCATCATCGTGTCTTCACGAAGTTGTCACGCCAACGACTACTTCTACTTCTATGGCTAATGCGTTTAGCAATAAAGTAAAGTAGTTTACATGGCGTTCTTCAATGACACGCAGGTCATACAAAAAAATAAAGACAACTCCTATGGCTCCTGCCGGTTGTCATACTCATCGACATGCAAGTCATGATTCCTATTACAAGAACATGATCTCATACATCACATATATATCATTCATCATTCATCACAACTTTGGCCATATCACATCACAAAACACTTGCTGCAAAAACAAGTTAGACGTCCTCTAAATGTTGTTGCAAGTTTTTACATGGCTTCTATAGGTGATCTAGCAAGAATGTTTTCTTACCTACGTTAAAGCCACAACGTGATTTGCCAACTTCTATTTACCCTTCATAAGGACCCTTTTCATTGAATCCGCTCCAACTAAAGTGGGAGAGACAGACACCCGCTAGCCACCTTATGCAACTAGTGCATGTCAGTCGGTGGAACCTATCTCACGTAAGCATACGTGTAAGGTCGGTCCGGGCCGCTTCATCCCACAATACCGCTGAAGCAAAATAAGACTAGTAGTGGCAAGAAAGTTGACAACATCTACGCCCACAACAAATTGTGTTCTACTCGTGCAAAGAGAACTACGCATAGACCTAGCTCATGATGCCACTGTTGGAGAATGTTGGAGAAAATAAAAAAAATTATACGCTTTCACCAAGATCAATCTATGAGTTCATCTAGCGACGAGAGAGGAGTGCATCTACATACCCTTGTAGATCGTGAGCGGAAGCGTTCAAGAGAACAGGGTTGAGGGAGTCGTACTCGTCGTGATCTAAATCACCGATGACCGAGTGCCGAACGGACGGCACCTCCGCGTTCAACACACGTACGGTTGGGGAAGACATCTCCTCCTTCTTGATCCAGCAAGGGGAAAGGAGAGGTTGATGGAGATCCAGGAGCACGACGGCGTGGTCGTGGATGCAGCAGGGATCTCGGCAGGGATTCGCCAAGCTCTACGGAGAGGAGGAGGTGTTGGAGAGGGAGAGGGAGGTGCCAGAGGCTACGGTGCGACTGCCCTCCCTCCCCTCCACTATATATAGGGCTAGGGGGGCGCATGCCCCCTTGGAGATCCCATCTAGAGGGGGGGCGGCGGCCCCCGGGGCAACGGCCCCCTTAGGCCTCATTTGGTTGCAGGGAATCCCTCCGGGATCCCCGCTTATTCCCCGGGTGAAGATAGCACGGGCCAGATCGAACCGGGGAAATCCACAGCGACATTTGGACGCATTCGTTGGGGAGGTATCCATCCCCGACCCGCGTCGTTTCCCTGGGAAAACGCTCCACGCCTCCAGGGGTCGGGGAGAAAAGCCACGGGCTCGAGACCGCGAGCGTGACCAAGATCCACCGCTTCGCTTCCGACCTTCTCCGCCGGCGACTGGAGAGACGGCCAGGCCCCTCTTCCTCCGGTGCTCCGCCACCACGCTCCTTCTCTCCAATGACCGCGACGTCCGTGCTCCTTACGGCTGCTCCTTCCCCGGATCTCCCCTCCGCCTCGAATTTCCTATCCCCTCCGGCGACGGCGACGGCGACGGTTCCGCGGTCAAATTCCAGTTACTTCGACCTAAGGTTAGCCCCCCTCCTCTTCCACCTCATTTTTTCACCAGTCGATGCACTCAACATCCATGCACTCAACGTCCATGCACTGATGCTTGAACGTACAGATTCAAGAACCTGAGCACTTCTCTTCTTCTTTTAACTAATTTACAGGCCGGATGCAAAATTTACTCACAGGTTATACATCTCATACATTCCTGTGTTATGCCTTTCTTCTGAAATTAGAAAGCAATAGTGGGAGAGAGAAATTACTGTACTGGTTAAGATAACTGATTTTCATACAATGGCAGCAGTGCACGTCAGTGGTGTGTATTTATTTCAGAGATGAGTCGGCTCAGCAGCTGCCTTCTAATCAAATCACAATTCATAGACTAGTAGGCAAACATATTGGAGAGCTAGTGTCAGATCAATTCATTAGGAGCATGTATGGACACACAATTATCAGTATCATAATGCATGGTTGTATCACAATTAGTAGACTATAATCATGCATTTCACTTGCATGCAGACAAAGTGCTCCACACCTAACATTTCAGAAAGTTTAAATTCATATACTGATCTGTATATAATTGCCTAGAATTTGCATCATGGTTTGTTCTTTCAACTCTTGATTCCTGAACTACTGGATCTTGTATCTGTGTTTAGGTAGTAGAAGAGTATAAAATCCAAATTCTTATGGCCAGAACTATGAATGATTGTTTTAATGTTGCTATCTGTTAATACTAGAGGACAATAATATGTCATTGAATCTGTTGCAATGATAATCTAAGCTCAAAATAATAATCAGTATCGTTTCTTTCTTTAGCATATACATATGGAATTTGTTGCCCTGACATTATAGTTTAAGCTCAAAAATATAGATGATGTACATAATTTATTTTCCGTTGGCAAATATGGAATGATTGTCCAAATTAGAAATAACATTATTGGATAATGATTTATGGTTTGTCTGAATCTGATAGATGACGATATGTCATTCTTCGTGTTGTGAGATAGTCTTGTCTTTGCAAAGGAACGAACTGCTTCTAGACTATGTAATTCTGTTTGGAGTGAAGGTATTTTCCCTCATTACACTTCTAGACTATGTAATTCTGCTTCCAAGGCTTGTTTTCTAGGCCAAGTGTTTTTTAAGGCTTAGGTAAAGTAGGGCTCTTGGTTGAACTGAACTTTCTGATTATTGAATTGAACTACTGGTGGAAGTCATCAGATTTGAGCAGAAGTTGGATCTTGGTTGAAACTAATTTGGAGCTTTGCAGTTTTTCTATAGCCGGCTGGTGGAGGCAAAGTCTCATGCCTGAGCAGTTACTACTTGTTTTTAATTCCATTATTGTACAATATGCTAGTGCAGGATCTGTGACTGTTGCAGCCAATGAATTGCTGCACATATTACACATACTTTTTTCTTTGCCTTTATTTTTATAAAGTATATACCTTTTACTTTCTGCAATGAATAAACTACATTTCGTATAGTGCGAAAGTGTGTGCCCAATAATGCTTTATTTGTTAACTTACATTAATCTATTCACAATTCTTATCTGAAAAGGATAATTTAACTGGTAGGTGGATCAGTGATAGGATAAACTAATTGTGTTTTTCTATGCTCGATCAACCTTCTACAGTTCTATGGGTGCCTTTCTTTACTTACATCCAGTAGAGAAGGGGCCAGATATGATAAACCATGGTCATTGTTGATCTATTTATGCTTGAAAGCAGTGCAATGAAACCGTGCCGTACTAGTATTGAACGATTTACTTAACTGTTGTATTCTGAAACAGTTGCTGACTTCCAAAAAAAAACTTCTAATTCGGTCGATGTCGAGCTGCTGTTCTCAGCTGATTTAGAGGAAGACGAGATATCGCGAACATTGCCTCACAATTTGCATCTTCAGAAGTGTGGTTGTCCATGGCATGGAGTTTTGATAATTTAGAACTTTTTGTACTGGTGTAAAGGTCCAGGACAAGCCCGCACCTATCGTGTTTCTAGTAGCTAAAATGTATTTGTTCCTATTGGCATTGGCTTCATTGTTCTAAAACTCAGAACCTGTTGAACAATGATGTTATTTGTAATGGCAGCATGAGAGGAGGAAGATTTGGTTTCTTGTTCTGTATTAACTTCCTATAAGCAATGAACCTCTAGATGATTTTGTCAAAAGCGTGTCGAGTTGATATTCTCAATATATTTATTATTTATCAATTTATTACTCCCTCCATTCTGAATTACTTGTTGCGAAAATGGATGTATCTAGACGTTCTAGATACATCCATTTTCACGACAAGTAATTCCGAACGGAGAGACTATTATTTATCAGTTTACAGGTTCATTAATTTCCTCTGATTATTTCCAAATTCTTGAATTATTTGTAATGTCTTGGACATTCCTATATATTTTGCAGAATTATTTTGCGCTTTTTGTTTAGACTTTTTGGGAATTACATGTGGAATTAGCCTATTTTCGAATGTTTTACTAATAAAAAAGTTACCAGCTGTGTGATTCCGAGGATAGAATGATTCAGTTTTCCACTGCCCACCTGTTACCAAATGGCAAGGGTCATATCCCCCGTGGTGGGAAGGGGGGATCCCACCTACCAGGGAAATCCCCCGGTTGGGGTTTGCTGCCCTGGGTTTGCTCCCCATTGCAGCCAAATGAGGCCTTAGGGTTTCCAACCGGGGGGGCGCATGCCCCCTCGGGGGGCAACGACCCCCTAGGGTTTCCAACCAGGGGGGCATGCGCCCCCTCGGGGGGCAACGGCCCCCTAGGGTTTCCAACCCTAGGCGCCTTGGGCCCTTGGGTGGGGCGCAACAGCCCACCAGGGGCTGGTTCCCATGCCACTTCAGCCCATGGGGCCCTCCGGGATAGGTGGCCCCACCGGGTGGACCCCCGGGACCCTTCCGGTGGTCCCGGTACAATACCGATGACCCCAAAACTTTCCCAGTGGCCAAAACTGGACTTCCTATATATAAATCTTTACCTCCGGACCATTCCAGGACTCCTCGTGATGTCCGAGATCTCATCCGGGACTCCGAACAACTTTCGGTTTGCTGCATACTAATATCTCTACAACCCTAGCGTCACCGAACTTTAAGTGCGTAGACCCTACGGGTTCGGGAGATATGCAGACATGATCGAGATGCCTCTCTGGTCAATAACCAACAGCGGGATTTGGATACCCATGTTGGCTCCCACATACTCCTCGATGATCTCATCGGATGAACCACGATGTCGAGGATTCAATCAACCCCGTATTCAATTCCCTTTGTCAATCGGTACGTTACTTGCCCGAGACTCGATCGTCGTTATCCCAATACCTCGTTTAGTCTCATTACCGGCAAGTCACTTTACTCGTACCGTAATGCATGATCCCATGACCAGACACTTGGTCACATTGAGCTCATTATGATGATGCATTACCGAGTGGGCCCAGAGATACCTCTCCGTCATACGGAGTGACAAATCCCAGTCTCGATTCGTGCCAACCCAATAGACACTTTCGGAGACACCTGTAGTGCACCTTTATAGCCACCCAGTTACGTCGTGACATTTGGTACACCCAAAGCACTCCTACGGTATCCGGGAGTTGCACAATCTCATGGTCTAAGGAAATGATACTCGACAATTGGAAAAGCTCTAGCTAAACGAACTACACGATCTTTGAGCTATGCTTAGTATTGGGTCTTGTCCATCACATCATTCTCCTAATGATGTGATCCCGTTATCAATGACATCCAATGCCAATAGTCAAGAAACCATGACTATCTGTTGATCAATGAGCTAGTCAACTAGAGGCTCACTAGGGACTTGTTGTGGTCTATGTATTCACACGTGTATTACGATTTTCGGATAACACAGTTATAGCATGAATAATAGACAATTATCATGAACACAAAAATATAATAATAACCATTTATTATTGCCTCTGGGGCATATTTCCAATAGTTTGGTAGCACACAAAGTGTTCCTCCGGTAAACGGGAGTTGCATAATCTCATAGTTGTAGGAACTTTGTATAAGTCATGAGAAAGCAATAGCAACATACTAAACGATCAAGTGCTAGGCTAACGGAATGGGTCAAGTCAATCACATCATTCTCCTAATGATGTGATCCCGTTAATCAAATGGCAACACATGTCTATGGTTAGGAAACATAATCATCTTTGATTAATGAGCTACTCAAGTAGAGGCACACTAGTGACATTATGTTTGTCTATGTGTTCACACATGCATCATGTTTTCGGGTAATACAATTCTAGCATGAATAATAAACATTTATCATGATATGAGGAAATAAATAATAACTTTATTATTGCCTCTAGGGCATATTTCCTTGAGTCTCCCACTTGCACTAGAGTCAATAATCTAGATTACACAGTAATGATTCTAACACCCATGGAGTCTTGGTGTTGATCATGTTTTGCTCGTGGAAGAGGCTTAGTCAATGGGTCTGCAACATTCAGATCCGTATGTATCTTCCAAATCTCTATGTCTCCCACCTGGACTTGGTCTCGGATGGAATTGAAGCGTCTCTTAATGTGCTTGGTCCTCTTGTGAAATCTGGATTCCTTTGCCAAGGCAATTGCACCAGTATTGTCACAGAAGATTTTCATTGGTCCCGATGCACTAGGTATGACACCTAGATCCGAAATGAACTCCTTCATTTGCCGCTTCCGAAGCAGCTATGTACTCCGCTTCGCATGTAGATCCCGCCACGACGCTTTGTTTAGAACTTCACCAACTTAAAGCTCCACCGTTTAATAAAAACACGTATCCGGTTTGCGATTTAGAATCGTTGGATCAGTGTCAAAGCTTGCATCGACGTAACCATTTACGACTAGCGCTTTGTCACCTCCATAAACGAGAAACATATCCTTAGTCCTTTTCAGGTATTTCAGGATGTTCTTGACCGTTGTCCAGTGATCCACTCCTGGATTACTTTGGTACCTCCCTGCTAAACTTATTGCTAAGCATACGTCAGGTCTGGTACACAGCATTGCATACATGATAGAGCCTATGGCTGAAGCATAGTGAACATCTTTCATTTTCTCTCTATCTTCTGCTGTGGTCGGGTATTGAGTCTTACTCAACTTCACACCTTGTAATACAGGCAAGAACCCTTTCTTTGCCTGATCCATTTTGAACTTTTTCAAAACTTTATCAAGGTATGTGCTTTGTAAAAGTCCAATTAAGCGTCTTGATCTATCTCTATAGATCTTGATGCCCAATATGTAAGCAGCTTCACCGAGGTCTTTCATTGAAAAACTTTTATTCAAGTATCCCTTTATGCTATCCAGAAATTCTATATCATTTCCGATCAACAATATGTCATCTACATATAATATCAGAAATGCTACAGAGCTCCCACTCACTTTCTTGTAAATACAGGCTTCTCCAAAAGTCTATATAAAACCATATGCTTTGATCACACTATCAAAGCGTTTATTCCAACTCCGAGATGCTTGCACCAGTCCATAAATGGATCGCTGGATCTTGCACACCTTGTTAGCACCTTTTGGATCGACAAAACCTTCCGGTTGCATCATATACAACTCTTCTTCCAGAAATCCATTCAGGAATACAGTTTTGACATCCATTTGCCAAATTTCATAATCATAAAATGCGGCAATTGCTAACATGATTCGGACAGACTTAAGCATCACTACGGGTGAGAAAGTCTCATCGTAGTCAACCCCTTGAATTTGTTGAAAACCTTTCGCAACAAGTCGAGCTTTGTAGACAGTTACATTACCATCAACGTCAGTCTTCTTCTTGAAGATCCATTTATTCTCAACGGCTTGCCGATCATCGGCAAGTCAACCAAAGTCCATACTTTGTTCTCATACATGGATCCGATCTCAGGTTTCATGGCTTCAAGCCATTTTGCGGAATCTGGGCTCATCATCGCTTCCTCATAGTTCGTAGGTTCGTCATGGTCAAGTAACATGACTTTCAGAATAGGATTACCGTACCACTCTGGTGCGGATCTTACTCTGGTAGACCTACGAGGTTCAGTAGAAACTTGATCTGAAGTTTCATGATCAATATCATTAGCTTCCTCACTAATTGGTGTATTTGTCACAGGAACCGGTTCTTGTGATGAACTTCTTTCCAATAAGGGAGCAGGTACAGTTACCTCATCAAGTTCTACTTTCCTCCCACTCACTTATTTTGAGAGAAACTCCTTCTCTAGAAAGGATCCGAATTTAGCAATGAAAATCTTGCCCTCGGATTTGTGATAGAAGGTGTACCCAATAGTCTCTTTTGGGTATCCTATGAAAACACATTTCTCCGATTTGGGTTCGAGCTCTGGTTGGAGTTTCTTCACATAAGCATCGCAGCCCCAAACTTTAAGAAACGACAACTTTGGTTTCTTGCCAAACCACAATTCATAAGGCGTCGTCTCAACGGATTTTGATGGTGCCCTATTTAACGTGAATGTAGCCGTCTCTAAAGCATAACCCCAAAACAATAGAGGTAAATCGATTTCGAGATAAGAGACATCATAGATGGTATTGATACCGACGATCGAATCTCGCAAGTAACATACGGATGACAAAGGAACAACGATGTTGTTATGCGGTCTCGACCGATAAAGATCTTCAGAGAATATGTAGGAGCCAATATGGGCATCCAGGTCCTGCTATTGGTTATTGACCGGAGACGGTCTCGGTCATGTCTACATTGTTCTCGAACCGTAGGGTCCGCACGCTTAAGGTTTCGGCGATGCTTATTATGAGTTTATGTATTTTGATGTACCAAGAAGTTCGAGTCCCGGATGTGATCACGGACATGACGAGGAGTCTCGGAATGGTCGAGACATAAAGATTGATATATTGACGGCTATATTCGACACCGGAAAGGTTCCGAAGTTTCCGGAGAAAACCGAGTGCCGAGGGGTTACCGAACCCCCGGGAAGTATGGGCCTTAGTGGGCCAAGAGGGAGAGAGAGGGCCGCACCAGAGGTGGCGCCCTCTGCTGGGGAGTCCGAATAGGACAAGGGGGCGCCCCCTTCCCTCTCCTCTCCTCTCCTTCCTTCCCTTCTCCCTTCCTAGTTGGACTAGGAAAGGGAGTCCTACTCCAACCAGGAGGTGGACTCCCCTCCTTAGCGCACCTATAGGGCCGGCCGCCCCCCTCCTCCTTTATATACGGGGCAAGGGGCACCCTAGAAGATACAAGTTTGATCTACGGATCGCTCCTTAGCCGTGCGCGTGCCCCTCCACCATATTCCACCTCGGTCATACCGTCGCGAAGCTTAGGCGAAGCCCCGCACCGTGAAACATCAAGATCGCCACCACGATGCGTCGGCCGACGGAACTCTCCTCGACACTCGGCTGGATCGAGTACGAGGGACGCCATCAAGCTGCACGTGTGTCAAGAACTCGGGGCGCCAGAGTAACGGCGCCGAATCGGTCGGATCGCGAGGAGAACGTCGACTACTTCCTCTACGCCAGATCGCTTCCGCTTGGTCTACGAGGGTACGAGACAACACTCTCCCTCTCGCTATACATCACCATGATCTTGCGTGTGCGAGGAAAATTTTTGAAATTACTACGCCCCCCAAAGGGCATCCGAGCCTAGGTTTTATGGTTTGATTTTTGCACGAGTAGAACACAAGTGAGTTGTGGGCGATACAAGTCATACTACCTACCAGCATGTCATACTTTGGTTCAGCGGTATTGTGAGATGAAGCGCCTGCACCGACATTACGCCAGACGCTTACGCGAGACTGGTTTCACCGCCACGAGCACTCGCTGCTTAAAGGTGACCGTGGGTGCCTGCCTCTCTCACTTTAGTTGAACTGAGTGGCTACGCCCGGTCCTTGAGAAGGTTAAAACGGAGTCTATTTGACGAAGTATCGCTGTGGTTTTGATGCGTAGGTGAGACTGGTTCTTGCTTAAGCCCGTAGCAGCCACGTAAAATTTGCAACAACAAAGTAGAGGACGCCTAACTTGTTTTTGCAGGCATGTTGTGATGTGATATGGTCAAGACGTGATGCTATATTTTATTGTATGAGATGATCATGTTTTGTAACCGGTTATCGGCAATCGGCTGGAGCCATATGGTTGTCGCTTATTGTCCTAAATGCAACGCTTCAGTAATTGCTTTACTTTATCACTAAGCAAAGCGATAGTCGAGAAGCATAAGATTGGCAAGACGACAACGATGCTACGATGGAGATCAAGGTGTCGCTACCGGTGACGATGGTGATCATGATGGTGCTGCAGAGATGGAGATCACGAAGCACAAGATGATGATGACCATATCATATCACTTATATTGATTTGCATGTGATGTTTATCTTTATGCATCTTATCTTGCTTTGATCGACGGTAGCATTATAAGATGATCTCTCACTAAATTATCAAGAAGTGTTCTCCCGAGTATGCACCGCTGCCAAAGTTCGTCGTGCCTGCACACCACGTGATGATCGGGTGTGATAAGCTCTACGTCCATCTACAACGGGTGCAAGCCAGTTTTGCACACGCAGAATACTCGGTTATACTTGACGAGCCTAGCATATGCGATCATACCATATCTAGTAAAGTACGAGTTGCGTAATAAATGTAAACTAGTTAAGGGTGAAGTGACGATATGTCGATTGACACACCATTTTTCGGATTAGTGGTGTTCCGAATATGATTTGATCATGTTTATTGCGTTATTCATTTAAAGAGTTTGTTATTCTGCTTGCATGAATAAAACTATTCCGCAATGATCGGCAAACCATAGAAAATAAATGGATCTTCAAGAGGAAGACGGACATTGATAGTAGTATTACTATCTACAAAGCTAGACTTGTCGAAAAAGGGTTTTGACAAAGTTCAAGATGTTGAATACAATGAGATTTTCTCACTCAGACGATGCTTAAAAGTCTGTCCGAATCATGTTAGCAATTGCCGCATTTTATGAAATCGGCAAATGGATAAACAAAACTGCATTCCTTAATGGAGTTATTGAAGAAGAGTTGTATGTGATGCAACCAAGAGGTTTTGTCGATCCTAAAAGAAGCTAACAAAGTGTGCAAGCTCCAATGATCCATCTATGGACTGGTGCAAGCATCTCGAGTTGGAATATACGCTTTGATGAGTTGATCAAAGCATATAGTTTTATACTGCACTGCAAAGGAAGCCTGTATTTACTAGAAAGTGAGGGAGCACTACAACATTTCGATAAGTATATGTGAATGACATATTGTAGATCGGAAATAATGTAGAATTATTCTCGCAAAGCATAAAGGAGTGTTTGAAAGGAGTTTTTCAAAGAAAGACCTCGGTAAAGCTGCTTACATATTGAGCATCAAGATCTATAGAGATAGATCAAGACGCTTGATAAGTTTTTTCAATGAGTACATACTTTGACAAGATTTTGAAGTAGTTCAAAATGGAACAAATCAAAGAAAGAGTTCTTGCCTGTGTTACAAGGTGTGAAATTGAGTAAGACTCAAAACCCGACCACGGCAGAAGATAGAAAGAGAATGAAAGTCATTCCCTATGCCTTAGCCATAGGTTCTATAAAGTATGCCATGCTGTGTACCGATCTATTGTATACACCGCACCGAAGTTTGGCAAGGAGTACAATAGTGATCTAGAGTAGATCATCGACAGCGGTCAAAATTATCCTTAGTGGAATAAGGATATGTTTCTCGATTATGGAAGTGACAAAAGGTTCGCTATAAAGGGTTACGCCGATGCAACTTTTGACACCGATCCGATGACTCTAAGTGTCGATCTAGATACATATTGGAAGTGGGAGCAATTAGCTAGAGTAGCTTCAGCATGAGCATTGTAGACATAGAAAAATTGCAAAATACATAACGGATCCGAATGTGAAAGACCCGCTGACTAAGACTTGATTTTCGGACACACCATTTCGTTGTGGTGTTAAACCAAACTATTCGCATTGTTTCAAATGTAAACCAAACTCGTAATTCAAATATTCTCCTCCACGATCAGATCGTAGAAATTTTATTTTCTTGTTACGATGATTTTCCACTTCACTCTGAAATTCTTTGAACTTTTCAAATGTTTCAGACTTGTGTTTCATTAAGTAGATATACCCATATCTGCTCAAATCATCTGTGAAGGTGAGACAATAACGATACCCGCCGCGAGCCTCAATATTCATTGGACCACATACATCAGTATTTATGATTTCTAATAAATCAGTTGCTCGCTCCATAGTTCTGGAGAACGGCGTTTTAGTCATCTTGCCCATGAGGCACGGTTCGCAAGTACCAAGTGATTCATAATCAAGTGATTCCAAAAGTCCATCAGTATGGAGTTTCTTCATGTGCTTTACAATCGATATTTACCTAAACGGCGATTGCCACAAATAAGCTGCACTATCATTATCAACTCTGCATCTTTTGGCTTCAACATTATGAATATGTGTATCACTACTATCAAGATTCAATAAAATAGACCACTCTTCAAGGGTGCATGACCATAAAAGATATTACTCATATAAATAGAACAACCATTATTCTCTGATTTAAATGAATAACCGTCTCGCATCAAACAAGATCCAGATATAATGTTCATGCTCAACGCCGCACCAAATAACAATTATTTAGGTCTAAAACTAATCCCGATGGTAGATGTAGAGGTAGCGTGCCGACCGCGATCACATCGACTTTGGAACCATTTCCCACGCCGCATCGTCACCTCGTCCTTAATCAATCTTCGCTTAATCCGTAGTCCTTGTTTGAGTTGCAAATATTAGCAATGAACCAGATCAAATACCCAAGTACTCTGCGAGTATTAGTAAGGTACACATCAATAACATGTATATCACATATACCTTTGTTCACTTTGCCATCCTTCTTATCCGCCAAATACTTGGGGCGATTACCGCTTCGATGTCGATCGCTTGCGGAGAAGCACTCGATCTCGTGCTTAGGTCCAGACTTGGGTTTCTTCTCTTGAGCAGCAACTTGTTTGCTGTTCTTCTTGAAGTTCCCCTTATTCTTCCCTTTGCCCTTTTTCTTGAAACTGGTGGTCTTATTGACCATCAACACTTGATGCTCCTTCTTGATTTCTACCTCCGCAGCCTTTAGCATTGCGAAGAGCTCGGGAATAGTCTTGTCCATCCCTTGCATATTATAGTTCATCACGAAGCTCTTGTATCTTGGTGGCAGTGATTGAAGAATTCTGTCAATGACACTATCATCAGGAAGATTAACTCCCAGTTGAATCAAGTGATTATTATACCCAGACATTTTGAGTATGTGTTCACCGACGTAACTATTCTCCTCCATCTTACAGCTATAGAACTTATTTGAGACTTCATATCTCTCAATCCGGCATTTTCTTGAAATATTAACTTCAACTCTGGAACATCTCATATGCTCCATGACGTTCAAAACGTCGTTGAAGACCCGTTCAAGCCGTAAAGCATGGCACATTGAACTATCGAGTAGTCATCACTTTGCTCGCGGACGTTCTTAACATCGTCAGTTGCATCTGCAGCAGGCCTGGCACCCAGCGGTGCTTCCAGGAAGTAATTCTTCTGTGCAGCAATGAGGATAATCCTCAGGTTACAGACCCAGTCCGTGTAATTGCTACCATCATCTTTCAACTTAGCTTTCTCAAGGAACGCATTAAAATTCAATGGAACAACAGGACGAGCCATCTACCTACAACAAACATAGACAAGCAAAATACTATCAGGTACTAAGTTCATGATAAATTTAAGTTCAATTAATCATATTACTTAAGAACTCCCAGTTAGATAGACATCTCTCTAGTCATCTAAGTGATCACGTGATCCAAATCAACTAAACCATGTCCGATCATCACATGAGATGGAGTAGTTTCAATGGTGAACATCTCTATGTTGATCATATCTACTATATGATTCACGTTCGACCTTTCGGTCTCCGTGTTCCGAGGCCATATCTGTATATGCTAGGCTCTTCAAGTTTAACCTGAGTATTCTGTGTGTGCAACTGTTTTGCACCCATTGTATTTGAACGTAGAGCTTATCACACCCGATCATCACGTGGTGTCTCAGCACGAAGAACTTTCGCAACGGTGCATACTCAGGGAGAACACTTCTTGATAATTTAGTGAGAGATCATCTTAAAATGCTACCATCAATCAAAGCAAGATAAGATGCATAAAGGATAAACATCACATGCAATCAATATAAGTGATATGATATGGCCATCATCATCTTGTGCTTGTGATCTCCATATCCGAAGCACCGTCGTGATCACCATCGTCACCGGCGCGACACCTTGATCTCCATCATAGCATCATTGTCGTTACGCCATCTATTGCTTCTACGACTATCGCTACTGATTAGTGATAAAGTAAAGCAATTACAGGGCATTTGCATTTCATACAATAAAGCAACAACCATATGGTTCCTGCCAGTTGCCGATAACTTCGGTTACAAAACATGATCATCTCATACAATAAAGTATAGCATCACGTCTTGACCATATCACATCACAACATGCCCTGCAAAAACAAGTTAGACGTCCTCTACTTTGTTGTTGCAAATTTTACGTGGCTGCTACGGGCTGAGCAAGAACCGTTCTTACCTACGCATCAAAACCACAACGATAGTTCGTCAAGTTAGTGCTATTTTAACCTTCGCAAGGACCGGGCGTAGCCACACTCGGTTCAACTAAAGTGAGAGAGACAGACACCCGCCAGTCACCTTTAAGCACGAGTGCTTGTAACTGTGAGACCAGTCTCGCGTAAGCGTACGCGTAATGTCGGTCCGGGCCACTTCATCTCACAATACCGCTGAACCAAAGTATGACATGCTGGTAAGCAGTATGACTTGTATCGCCCACAACTCACTTGTGTTCTACTCGTGCACATGACATCTACGCATAAAACCAGGCTCGGATGCCACTATTGGGGAACGTAGTAATTTTAAAAAAAATTCCTACGCACACGCAAGGACCATGGTGATGCATAGCAACGAGGGGAGAGTGTTGTCCATGTACCCTTGTAGACCATAAGCGGAAGCGTTATGACAACGCGGTTGATGTAGTCGTACGTCTTCACGATCCGACCATCCAAGCACCGAACGTACGGCACCTCCGAGTTCAGCACACGTTCAGCTCGATGACGATCCCCGGACTCCGATCCAGCAGGGTGTCGGGGATGAGTTCCGTCAGCACGACGGCATGGTGACGATGATGATGTTCTACCGACGCAGGGCTTCGCCTAAGCACTGCAACGATATGACCGAGGTGGAATATGGTGGAGGGGGGCACCGCACACGGCTAAGGAACGATCATAAAGATCAACTTGTGTGTCTTGGGGTGCCCCCCTGCCCCCATATATAAAGGAGCAAGGGGGGAGGCCGGCCCGCCCTAGGGGGCGTGCCAAAGAGGGGGGGAGTCCTCCTCCTAGTGGTAGTAGGACTCCCCTTTCCTAGTCCCACTAGGAAGGAGGAAGGGGGAAGGAAAGAGAGGGAGAGGGAGAGGGAAAGAGGGCCGCCCCCCCCTAGTCCAATTCGGACTCCCCATGGGGGCACCTCCTGGGCTGCTGCCCTCTCTCTCCCCTCAGGCCCACTAAGGCCCAATACTTCCCCGGGGGGTTCCAGTAACCCTCCCAAGACTTCGATTTTCACCGAAATCACCCGGAACACTTCCGGTGTCCGAATATAGTCGTCCAATATATCAATCTTTATGTCTCGACCATTTCGAGACTCCTCGTCATGTCCGTGATCACATCCGAGACTCCAAACAACCTTAGGTACATCAAAACTTATAAACTCGTAATAAAACGGTCATCGTAACGTTAAGCGTGCGGACCCTACGGGTTCGAGAACTATGTAGACATGACCTAGAACTGTTCCTGGTCAATAACCAATAGCGGAACCTGGATGCTCATATTGGCTCCTACATATTCTACGAAGATCTTTATCGGTCAAACCACATAACAACATGCGTTGTTCCCTTTGTCATCGGTATGTTACTTGCCCAAGATTCGATCGTCGGTATCCAATACCTAGTTCAATCTCGCTACCGGCAAGTCTCTTTACTCGTTACGTAATGCATCATTCCGTAACTAACTCATTAGCTACATTGCTTGCAAGGCTTATAGTGATGTGCATTACCGAGAGGGCCCAGAGATACCTCTCCGACAATCGGAGTGACAAAACCTAATCTCAAAATACGCCAACTCAATATGTAACTTCGGAGACACCTGTAGAGCTCCTTTATAATCACCCAGTTACGTTGTGACGTTTGGTAGCACACAAAGTGTTCCTCCGGTAAACGGGAGTTGCATAATCTCATAGTTGTAGGAACTTTGTATAAGTCATGAAGAAAGCAATAGCAACATACTAAACGATCAAGTGCTAGGCTAACGGAATGGGTCAAGTCAATCACATCATTCTCCTAATGATGTGATACCGTTAATCAAATGACAACACATGTCTATGGTTAGGAAACATAACCATCTTTGATTAATGAGCTAGTCAAGTAGAGGCACACTAGTGACATTATGTTTGTCTATGTATTCACACATGTATCATGTTTCCGGGTAATACAATTCTAGCATGAATTAATAAACATTTATCATGATTTGAGGAAATAAATAATAACTTTATTATTGCCTCTAGGGCATATTTCCTTCAGCTTTGTGATGCAGAATGGGAGGAAAGATATCCACTAACAGAGGTGTCTGTGTTGTGTAGAGAAAAATCTGATCATGTACCTTTATAACTAGATACTGGAGATGTGGTCAAAAATGACCCATTATTCAGATTTGAAAACTCTTGGTTTTGAGAGAAGGGTTAGATGATTTGGTTAGTAAAACATGGAGAAGTAATGGTTCAAAAAAATCTAGTATAGAGAACTGGCAATGCAAATTGAGAGGTTTGAGACCTGTTCTGAAGGGATGGAATAGACATATGAATGCTTGGTACAGAGAACTTTAAAAAGACATATTAATTAAACTTGATAACATTGATAAAAAATGTGAAACATCTGGCTTAAATGTGGAGGACAGAAAAGAACAATTTGAGCATAGAGCCCAACTGGATAGACTGTTGGGACAGGAGGATGCTAAATGGAATCAGAGGGCAAAGGTGGATGAATTGATTGGGGGGACAGTAACACTAAATATTTCCATGCAAAGGAAAATGGGAGACGTAGAAAAAACAAGATCGCAGTGTTGGAACAAGAAGAGGGGAAGGTGGAAGGAGAGAAGAATGTAATTGATTATATTACAAACTTTTATAGAAACTTGTTTGGAGAAGCAGATACTGGAGAGTTTACTTTGGAGGAAATTAAGACAGTTGTTTTCCAGATGGCTCATAACAAGTCTTCAGGGCCAGATGGATTCATTGTTGAATTCTATCAACACTTCTGGGACTGATTAAACAAGATCTCAAACATATGTTTGATGATCTTTATGCTAGGACCCTAGACATTAAAAGACTGAACTATGGCATCATTACTCTGGTGCCAAAAACAAAAGAAGCAAATAAGATTCAGAAGTTTAGGCCTATATGTTTGCTGAATGTTAGTTTCAAAATTTTACAAAAGACCTAATGAATAGACTTAATCTTGTGGCTAACTCAATCATATCTACAGTACAGACAGCCTTTGTTAAAGGTAGATATATCATGGAGGGGGTGTTGGTTTTACATGAGGCACTTAATAGTGTGCACGTTAAGAAACAGAGTGTTGTATTTTTGAAAATGGATTTTGAAAAAGCATATGGTAAAATTAAATGGCCTTTTGTGATGCAAATGCTTAAGGGGAAAGGATTTCCTGACAAATGGATAGACTGGGTAATGAGTACCATTAGAGGGGGGAAAGTGTGTATCAAAGTTAATGGAAATTATGATCCATATTTCCCTACTCACAATGGGTTGAGCAGGGGGATTCTTTATCCCCCCCTAATGTTTAATCTAGTAGCAGATGCTCTAGCTATCTTGATGGATAATGCAAGAAAAGCTGGGCTGATCAAAGGCTTGCTGGCTGATACTATTGAAGGGGGAGTCAATATGTTACAATACGCAGATGATACCATTTTTCTGCTTCAAGATGATTATGAAAGTGCCTGCAATTTAAAATACATATTGTGTTTGTTTGAACAAATGTCTGGATTGAAAATCAGTTTTCACAAAAGTGAGATATTCCTTTTTGGGGCAGCTGCTGACAAAAAGTAGGAATACTCCAGAATATTCACCTGCCATGTGGGAGATCCTCCTATGAAATACCTAGGTCTCCCAGTAGATAAGAAAAGATTAAAAATAAAGACTGGAAACCTTCTGAAAATAAAATGGAGGGTAAATGTGGAACTTGGCAAGGGAGGGTAAATGTGGAACTTGGCAAGGGAGGTTGTTAGCCAGTGCTGGCAGATTGACTCTGATTCAATCCTCGTTGACTCGGATCCCATACTTTATGATGTCATTTTATGGGCTACATGTGGGAGTAGAAAAGAGAATGAATTTCTTCAGAGCTAGATTATTGTGGCAAGAAAACAATGACAAGAAAAAATATCACTTGGTAAGATGGGGAGAGGTCTGTAAACCCAAAGATATGGGTGGTTTGGGTATACATAATCTAGCTTTTATGAATAAAGTTCTATTATACAAATGGTGGTGGAAGCTTTACAATACTGATGGGGTGTGGCAGAAGATTTTAAGACATAAATATATTTAAAAAATCTGCATAACCAGTGTGACAAGCAGACAAGGGGATTCACAATTTTGGGGAGAATTAATGAAACACAAAAACTTCTTCTTTTCCCTGTGTAACTTTGATATTGGGGATGGGGAAAATACCAGATTCTGGGAAGACTGGTGGATTGGACCTAAAGCTTTGAAAGATAGTTACCCACGCATATACAATATATGTTTTGATAAGGAGAGGTCGGTGGCTCATGTTTTGAAAAAAGGTCTTGACAAAATTAGCTTTAGAAGATCTCTATGTGGGGAATCCCTGCATTTATGGGAGCACATAAAAGAGGTATGTGAGAGTGTGACGCTTGATAAAACTCAAGACAAGATTAAATGGACCTTGTTTGGGCATGGTAAGTACTTCGTTAAAACTTGTTACAGATACTTGATCCAAGATGGGCTGCATTATCCATACAAATTCCTATGGAAAACAAAAATGCCTCCAAGGGTCAAAGTTTTTATGTGGCTATTATTAAGAAAAAGTATTCTTACCAAACAAAATTTGAAGAAAAGATGATGGCAAGGGAATACAAAATGTTCCTTTTGTGGACCAGAGGAAGATATAGAACATCTATTTGTACATTGCTCTGTGGCTAAAATGTTGTGGATGGTTATGAAGTGCTCTTTTGACATTCATGATGTTCCTGAAAAAATAATGATATATTTGGCAAATGGATTAACAAATTTGAGAAAAATGATAAGAACCTTATGACAGTTGGCATATCAGCCATGCTTTGGACAATGTGGAAATTGAGAAACAAACTAGTTTTTGATAATCACAGGGTTATTGATCCTTGTGTTCCTGTAAACTTGATTATTAAGAATTTGCATGAATGGTGTGTGTTGCAGAAAAACCAAGGAAGAATAGATCGCATGAAGGAGGGCGTAAATCAAGTTGAGCGGGTAGCTATGGAGATTTTCAGAGCGACGCGTGGATGGGCGACTGGAGTTCCAAGACTGGGAGGCTCATAAAGATCTTTCTACGCTGAAGCCTGCTTACTCCGTTGCTGTTTCTTTGCTCTTCTGTATTTGCTCCTTTCTTACCTTTTGAGTTGTGGTCTGAACTTGTGGCCTTTTGTTGGCTGTGACGTTAACTCCTCTATGTAATAGCGAGTAGAAATTTAAAACGCTAGCTAAGTTGGGTTTCTCTGGCGCTTGTAGGCGTTGGGGATTTAGCCAATCCTAACTTATTGTTGTGTGGGGGGGGAGGATGGATCCTTCTCCCAACATAGCAATAGTCAGACTGTTTGATGCGTAGTTCGGTCCTGGAGTCTGTTAACAATGATTTCTTTAAATGAAATCGGAGAGGAAAGCTCTCTTTTATCAAAAAAAAAAACTTGCAATAGGAGGATGCTACCTTTGTCTACGAGTTACCTTACCAAGATACCCGTTGCTATTTCATTACATTGTTTTACTACGATTCTAGTGTCTCATGCGTGCTTGAAGTGTACAAACATTAATACCTGCTCATTGCGTATATACGAATTATTACGTCAGAACATGTTTTATGTACATATCGGTTTGCGTTTTGCATAGGCCAACAAACTTTTTGTTCAACACATGTTTGTTCACGCATAAGTGTATTGTAAGATGTAATTATAGCGTCAGGTTAGCGTCGCATACCATTTGGATCTTTAATCATGTGCTTCTTACATCGGTAATACATTCCTCTCAAACGCATCGAGGTGTGCGCCGTTTGCGATGCCACGCCCGCATCCCGACATAATCTGACAAAAAAACGCGACGACCATCAAATACTGCCCGTTTCGCTTTCCGAATCCAGAAAAACATAAATAGGACGCGACCAAAACTCCGTCGAACCGAATCCGCGCCGATTCGCACCCCCTAACCATGAGCAGCCAAACTTGGCCGGTTTGAAGCAAGTTTGAACAAGCCCGGCACGATGCGGTAGCCTGGATATGTATGTATGTGATGATGGGTCAACTCACCTACACCATATGTATGTATGTGATGATGGGAAGGAGTACGATCTCAGAGAGGGGTTGGAGAAGAGGAGAGAACAAAGCTTGAGGGAAAAGTTGTTCGACTCCAACCAAGAGCGCGACAGGCGTTTTGCAAGGGATATCTCGTGGGAAAACAAGGGAAAGGACAATGTTCAGGCCCCAGTTGGGGGTCGCCATACTCAGGATTTTGATCGATCTAATCTGCATGAGGGGAGGAGAGAGTTTGGGCCGACTGGGAGGAAAAGGGGGTACTATGTTCGGAGACCCAGACAGAACCATGATTATGACTATCGTGAAAAGCCAGGAGACAGATCCAACTATAGCAGAAGGAAACGGGGACCTCGGCAGGTTTGGGTGCCAAAAGGGGATGGAGACCGGGTAGATGGACCGGATGCTTTCATTCGCGATACGCGACGGAAGACGTCGACAGTGTTTGACCGCATCTCAGATAACATGGACAGAGCGGCGGACCCCGAGGGACGGGGCCGCCGGGAGCAATGAATATATTAGCCTGGAACTGTCGAGGACTGGGGTTGGACTCGACAGTGGGCGAACTTCGTGACCTGATTAGGTCCCACAACCCAGCGGTGGTTTTTTTGAGTGAAACGAAGAAGAAGACAAGGGCTATGGAAAAATTGCGATGGAGTATGGGTTTTAGATGTGGTGTGGCAGTTGACTCTCGAGGCCAGAGTGGGGGTTTAGCTATGTGGTGGAGAGATCATCTCCACGTTACTATCAGACCTTGGAGTCAATATTTTCTTGATGCAGAGGTGATTTGGGAGGGGAAGGCTTGTAGAATCACTGGATTCTACGGCGAGCCCGATGTTGATCAAAGGAAGAAATCTTGGGATGCACTTAGATATCTGAGAAGACAAGATGATTTACCATGGTTATGTCTCGGAGATTTCAATGAAGCATTATTGCAATCTGAACAGAGGGGGGGTAATCCTAGGAGCTTCATGCAAATGGAAGATTTTCGCGATTGTTTGGCCGACTGCGGCCTTGCTGATTTAGGCTTCTCCGGATACCCATACACGTGGGACAACAGAAGGCAAGGGCTCGATAACATCCAAGTCCGGCTAGACCGATGTACATGCAATAATGAATTTCTAGCTTTGTTCCCGGAAACATATGTCCAGCACATTGTAACCGAGGAATCCGACCATGTTGCGCTGCTGGCGCATGTCTTGGAGACTGCTCCAGACCAGAATCGCAACGGCCCGCGGCAGTTCAAGTTTGAGGAAGCATGGACACGCCATGAGTTGTACGAGTCGATGGTTACTGAAAAATGGGCAGAAGCGAGCACGGGGGGCACTGGCCTTACCGCGACGTGTAGCAGATTGAACAAGCTGTCAAAAAGCATGCAGGAGTGGGGGCGTGTGGTTTTTGGTTCGATACGGAACCAAATAAAGCAGCTGAAGGTGCAACTTAATGAGGCAAAATTTCGATCGCTGAGGACAGGATACTCCACGGAAATTAAGGATATCGAAGAACAACTTAGGGAGGTTTATGAGAGGGAGGAGGTGATGCAGCGACAAAGATCGCGGGTGGACTGGCTAGCGGCTGGAGATATGAATACAAAGTACTTCCAGGCAAGGGCTTCTCACAGGAAGAGGAAGAACACGGTCCGATCACTTGTCAGGGATGATGGATCAAAGTGTATGGTAGAGGATGAGATGCGGGAGATGGCAGCGAAGTTTTATGAAACCCTATTCAAATCTGAGGGGTCGAATGG
The DNA here is from genome assembly GCA_021437245.1 of Aegilops speltoides. Lineage (NCBI taxonomy): Eukaryota > Viridiplantae > Streptophyta > Magnoliopsida > Poales > Poaceae > Aegilops > Aegilops speltoides. The sequence goes on from CM038142.1 coordinate 28,921,183, forward strand.
TGCTGAAGCTTTGTTGAATAACATTCCTACTGTAGTTTCTGAGGCTATGAACCAAAATCTAGTGGCGCCCATCACAGACATGGAAATTGAAACTGCGCTGTTCCAAATGGGACCAACAAAGGCCCCGGGGCCGGATGGGCTGCCTGCGCTCTTCTACCAACGACACTGGTCGTTGGTGAAGGATGAGGTATGCACAGTTGTTCGTGATTTTCTTGCGGGAGAGGCAACACCGGAAGCTTTTAATGCGACTGTTATTGTAATGATCCCGAAAGTTAACTCACCGGAGTTACTTTCGCAGTTTCGCCCGATTAGTCTTTGCAACGTTCTATACAAGATCGCTTCCAAGGTGTTGGCAAACAGGTTAAAATTGATTCTCCCCATCCTGATCTCGGAGGAACAAAGTGCGTTCGTTCCAGGCCGACTGATTACAGATAATGTGTTTGTGGCTTATGAGTGTGTGCATGCTATCAGGAAGAGAAAGAGGAAGAAACCACTTTGTGCAGTTAAACTAGATATGATGAAAGCATATGATAGAGTTGAGTGGGTTTTCCTTCAACAAATGCTTGCACAGTTTGGGTTTGATAATGCGTGGATCTCCATGATCATGAGGTGTGTTACCTCAGCAAATTTTGTGGTTAAATTGAATGGTGGTTTGTCTAGGATGTTCACACCATCACGTGGGCTACGACAAGGAGATCCTTTGTCTCCTTATTTATTCCTGTTCAGTGTGGAAGGCTTCTCTGCACTACTAAAGGCAGCCCAGGAGAATCACCTAATTCAGGGAGTGTCATTTGGGTACACGGGTCCCCAGGTAACGCACCTCCTTTTTGCTGATGATAGCATTGTCTTCCTCCAGGGCTCGGTTGACAATTTTCATGCGCTGAGGGATATATTGAGCACCTATGAGGAGGCCTCCGGTCAGAAAGTGAACCTCCAAAAATCATCAGTTTTCTTTGGCAAAGGGTGTCAACAGGAGCTAAAGGAATCTCTCAAGGAGGCTATTGGGATTGAGTCCGAGGCGTTGAGTGAGCGCTACCTGGGACTCCCAACGGTAGTGGGGAAGGCAAAGGATGGAGCTTTTCAATATGTGGTTGAAAGCTCAAAGAAAAAAGTTACAGGATGGAAGGGGCAAGGTCTATCAAAAAAAGCACGAGAAGTTCTCGTCAAATCTGGGCTTCAAGCTACTCCAGCGTTTACTATGAGCTGTTTTCTCCTCTCAAAGAAGATGTGCCGGAACCTGACTTCTATCTCTTCAAAATTCTGGTGGGGGGCAGTTAATGGTGAACGTAAAGTGCATTGGATAGCCTGGGACAAAATGTGTGCAGCAAAGAAAGAGGGTGGCTTGGGTTTTAGAGATGCCGAAGCTTTTAACCAGGCGTTACTTGCGAAGCAAGCCTGGCGCATTCTGAGAACTCCCTCCTCGCTCTGTGCGAGGGTTTTGAAGGCCAGATATTTTAACCAAGGAGGGATCATGAATGCAACTTGTCCTGATGGTGGTTCATATACGTTCAGGAGTATTCTTCATGGAAGGGACCTGCTTAGAGCGGGATTGGTATGGCGTGTAGGGGACGGCTCCAGAATCAATATTCACCATGACCAATGGATACCAAGGAGGGGGAGCTTAGCACCACTGGGTGCGGAGTATGTTCCCGGAGTTCACAAGGTGTGCCACCTGCTAGATCAGTCTGGCGAGCGATGGAATGAGCAGCTGCTGGACTTGATGTTCTCCCCGGAAGATGCAGCGGACATAAAGCAAATCAATATAGGTGGCCAGAATGTGGAAGATTATCAAGCGTGGAATTTCACCAAGGATGGACACTTCACGGTTCGTTCAGCGTATCACTTGAGAATCTCCCAAAAGCGGGCTAGATCGGGCGGACAGGGGTCGTCTTCTACCGTAAGTCAACACAAGAGCTGGATGGCTCTGTGGGACACGGCGGCTCCAGGAAAGGCGAAGATACACATGTGGCGGTTGCTCCGCAATGGTTTGGCGGTGGGTCACGAGCTGCAGCGACGGAGAATCAAGGCGGGAGTTTTTTGCACGGCATGTGGACGAGACGAGACGATTTACCATAGGTTCTGGGGCTGTCCTCACTCGGTTCTGTTTTGGAAGAAACTGCATTCGGAGAAGGGAATTGCGGTGGCGATCCCACCGTGTCAGCTTGATTCCCAGAAGGCAGTGGCAAGATGGCTCCTGGAGTGGTTCGAACAGGCAGGAGAGGAGGAGCGAGCAGTAATGGTCCAGGCGATCTATGCGCTTTGGTTGGCCCGAAACGACGCCCGGGATGGTAAACGGATTGAGGAACCACATGAAATAATGATGCGGGTGATGCAGTTGGTTGATGAATGGCACAAAGTTCATGAGAAACCCAGTACAGATCGCCATCCGTCGGCCCGAGCGAGGTGGGAAGCACCGGATGAAGGATGGATAAAGGTAAACGCGGATGGATCTTTCTCAAAAAACCGAGGTCAGGGAGGAACGGGTGTGGTGGTGCGAGATCATGATGGGGGCTTCGTGTGTGCTGCTTCTCTCTTCATCGAGCATGCGACCTCTGCGGAGCAAGTGGAGGTGTTGGCTTGCAGGCGAGCTATCCAACTCGCAAGCGAAGCAAATGTGCAACGGTTACATGTTGAGTTGGATAACGTGGGCGTGGTGGCAGCGATCAACAAAGAGGAACAAGACCTTTCAAGCCTGGGACCGAGTATCCAGGAGATCAAGCACTTGCTAACCCAGTTTGTGCAGGTTAGGGTGTCCTGGGCAAGGAGGGAAGTGAATGGTGCTGCTGATAAACTTGCTAAAGTTAGTTTAGGAGATGAGTTGTCTAGTGTGTGGTGGACTGTACCACCGGAGTCTATTCTCCGGGTGATCTCAGATGAGATTCCTGGATACGTTTAATTAATAAAGCCACGATGATCCTCAAAAAAAAAAACTCACCTACACCATGGGCCCTGCACTGCACTTTAATTCGACCGTTGGCAGCCCGCTCTCCCCGATTTAAACCGGTTTCCCCACTCCCATCCGCATATCCAGCCGCAAAGCAGAGCAAAACTAGCCGTTGCCCAACAAACCCTCTGCTTCCGTCCTTCCTTGTCTCCCCCATCGCCGCCCACATCCCCTGATCCCTCCGATGGACTCCGCCGCGGCGTCGTCCCTCGTCGTCAGCCCCGCCTCCGACGACCGCTTCTGGGACGGCCTGCGCACCCGCGTCGACACCATCCTCGAGGACCGCCGCCTCGTCGCATCCGCCGCGTCCACGGTGCCTACTCTCGATCGACCCTGACTGAAATCCCTCTTTTTGTTTCTCTGGAGATGGATCCTGACGCGAGATTGCTCTGATCTGATCTGCTCGGCGCAGTGCGCGGTGGCGTCCGGGCGCCCCAAGCGGCTCCGGGAGGACTCGCTGATGCTGGTCCGCGGCCTCGACTCCGTCGCCGCCTCGCTCGCGCAGCTCTCCGACACCCTCACCGCCGCCCAGAAGGTAACCACGACTCCGGCCACGGTCGCGATTTCCAGCCCTCTCCCCGCTCCGATCCGACGCTCTGGTGGCGACGATCTGACGCTCCGGGTTTTTTTCCAGGGCGTGAACGCTCTGGCGATGTGCTCGTCCCAGGCGAGGGAACGCGAGAGGGGAGAGGAGGAGCCCGACGCGAAGCGCCACTGCCGCGCCTCGACGGAGTTGGCGGCGCTGGACGCCCAGAAAGAAGTCGCCGAGGAAGCTCTGCGCAACGCAGGCGCGGCCGCGGACGCGAAGCCGAGGGAGGAGCCCAACGGCGACGTCGCCCTGGCCTCCGCCGAGGTCGCGCAGAGCACCAACCTGAAGCGGGCGCGCAGTGTGAGTGGCCGGCCGCGAGCAGAAAGAATCTCGTTTTATCCCACAGGATTTTCGTGGATGATTCTGCTGAATCTGAGGTGGCTGATCTGAACAATGGTTGTGTGGTGCAGCTGGCGGTGTCGATGGCAGGCAGGGCGGCGAACCTGGCGCGGGAGCTGACGACCATCAAGTCGGAGCTGCGGTTCATGCAGGAGCGGTGCGGCCTGCTGGAGGAGGAGAACAGGCGGCTCCGGGACGGCTACGACGACGGCGGCGCCCCCGAGGAAGACGACCTGGTAATTAAATCACGAACCTTGAGAATCAAAATCGACAGAATTTGTTATCGTTCTTGCTTGGCTGATCATCACTCTCTCTGATGGTGTGGCAGGTTCGGCTGCAGCTGGAGGCGCTGCTGGCGGAGAAGTCGCGGCTGGCGCAGGAGAACGCGAACCTGGCGCGGGAGAACCAGAGCCTGGTGCAGCTGGTGGAGTACCACCAGCTCACCGCCCAGGAGGAGGAGGAAGAAGAGGAGCTGGAGGACCACCTGCTCACCGCCTCCTACGAGGAGGCCGTCATGCAGGGGATGCGGCTCGACTTCTCGTCGCCGCTCGGCAAGTTCGACGGCGAGGGCGACGCCGACGGGGTCCCGGCCACCCCCGGCAGCAAGCTCGGCGTGCTGGTGTCACCTGATGTGTGAAATGTTGAAGACTCCAGTGCTGAAATCGCTGCAGCACAGGAGTGGTTCCCGCTGTTGTTTTGTGTTGCGTGCTTCAGTTTGAGCACTCTCTCCGGCGTCCAGATTTGGTGTTTCTTGACGATGATGGCTTGTTATCTTAGATGCTGCGCTTGTTTATTCAGACAGAGGCTTCAGCGCCTCAGATAGTAGAAACTGTGTTGTAATTGCACAGAATATTAGCATGCCCGGTGTTCTCCATAAGCTCTGAATCTTCTTAACAGTGCAGTCTGGGATGGTTCTGACGAAATGATCTCCGGGACTTGATTCTGACGAATGATCCACACTCAAGTCAGACTGTTTCACACTGTTTCACACTCAAGTCAGACTGTTTCAGACTCTCAGGTCTGAACCTGGGTTGACGAAATGTTCTCACACTGTTTACTTTCTTAGAATTCAAAGACAAGTTTACCGATGTCAACACCATTTCCATGAACCGATACGAATTATTCATCGACGAAAAAGGCAAAAAAAAAAGTCGGATAGGAAAACTCCTGCAGTGAGCCATAAAAACCCGGCATCAAAAATTACATTTCGTGATCTCCACAGAATAGACGATTTACAGGGCATGTAACTGGTCCTTTGTTGTCTATGCTGTACTAAACTACTACCTAGTCAGTCTCTACTGCGTCTCTATATATACTAATTTACAACCATGCCACTCCAATGCCAATTAGAAGGTCAGCAAATGGAGGAGCAGAAACATCATCAAAAGTAAGCTATTATTGTGCCACCACACCACAGGTGGGGAGCTGCTGACGTGCCTCAACTGGCTAGCACCGGCAGGGTTTTTGGTTTCCTGGGAGAGTAGTTCTCGGGCGATGAGCGCGATGAGTTCCGTGAGTTGATGGACAGAGGATTTGAGTTATCAGTGTCATAACCTGCATATCCACGGAACAAATACATCGTAAGCATAAGCAAATGTGCTAATGAAGAAACAGGGCATTCGTAGTGGTTTACTTACAGTTGAATTTCTTCCAGCCAAGTATCTTCCTTTCTCGGTCGAACACGACGCGGACACCAGTCATGAAATTTTCTGCACCACAAACAGTTCAAAGTCTTTCACTATTGTTACTGTTGATTTATTGAATGTGTTGTGCTACTTAAAGAAATTAACATTGGGATAATTGCACAGCCCGCAGCTGGGTGCCTAGAGTCCTATACTGGAATTTACAAGGTACACATGTTCGTAGGTGAGCACTCCAAACTACTCACATTACTGCAGATGGAAAAAAACCACCTGAATAATGAAACTGAGGAAAAAGTGGTAGTGTCTGATTGTTTTGGGCATAATTAAGCACAAGAAAACAAAGGTGACTTGGGGCTACCAAAATCTCTGCCCAAATCTTGGCCAAGTTTGACACAAGAAATAAGCTAGAAACAAAGGAAAATGAACTTACTAGCATTTGGGCATATAACCAACAGGATGCTAAATCAGATGCCAAGTTTTGTAAGGAAATATTTGTGTCTCATAAGCATGAGACCAAACAACGAACTACTAAGCATCAGGATCAGGAAGAATAGTGCCCGCCTATTTCTTCACTACTATTATTTGATTCAGTTCATATGAACAAAAGCTGCTGCCCACTCATACAAGAAAATAAATAAACCTTGTACCATCTCAGACAAGCAGCCAAAGGAAAAAAAATGTGTATAATATAATTCAGATAGGCGACATCCCAAGTTCATAATGATTTTGCCTCAACTTAGGACATTGTTTCCTAATACTTGATATATTTAGATGATTTAAGACAAACAACTGTATGCTCACTGGAAAGATCTGCCATTGTTGATATTTGACAATCACAGAAAAAGAAAAGATTCTCAAATGTGAAAAGAATTCACTAGTGCTGACAAATCAAGGTGACTTTGGTTTTGAGTAAGGCAAGGTTGATTTGTTGTGGCTTGTGGGGATCAAAAGGATAAAGAAGAAGACAACAAAATTCTTACTCAGGAGCCAGAGAAAATTTAGTTTTGTTTTTGTCAATATGCTCGGCATACAAAAAAAGAAGTGTAAAAGTAACATTATAAAAATGCTTAGAAGTGTCAATGATAATGTAGTGAACTTACGTCCAATTATATTTAGTTTCGTGCTCTTGACAATCGCCAAGCAATAAACATACTCATGTTGCTGCAAATATCAAAGACAACTGAATGGTTACATAATCACCATCATAGTGTTAAAGAACTGCAGAATGTGAAGCTCACAATACCTGAATTGAGATAACCTGCCCTGGATCAATAGCAGGGAACAGACTTCCACCTACTGTTCTAAGACTTATACTAGGAGTTTGAATCCTTGCCTCACTAGAACTGCACAAGTTAACCTTGGTCATTTTAGTCACGGATTGACAAAACATAATAGTTCTTACAAAAACTTATTTGTGACATGAAGTAACCTCAGATCATAGCAATATTCAAACGGGATTCTTGAGTCAGCGGCATGGCGATTTGCTTGAACTTGACTATGGAACTGAAAACAAGAAATTACGCCATGAATATTCCCCAATACAAGCAAGACCCAAAAAAGCCAAAAAGAAATCACTTACACCATCTGTTATATATGTATATGCTGGGTCAGCCAAGTATGTGAAGGACGTCCCTGTGTCGAAAATAGTACTAACTTCCAAATCCATTAGGTTATTTCCGACAACTATCCCAGTGATGGTGATAACGTATGTTGGGCTGGAAAACAAGAAATTATCCCAGGCAAGCCAAATTAACAGGAGGCCGATAGCAATGGACTTGGCAAAAAACACAATACCTAATTGTAAGTCAGGTAAATGGATAAATTTTTCTCACTGTTTCTGATTGATGTCAAGTGGTGTCTCTTCTTGGTCCGAGCTGCCTTGGTCTCCAAAACTGATCCTCCCAATACCATCACGGCCAAAACACATTGAGAAGGAATTTGATGTCAGACCTTTCTGAGCTAGAATGCTAGGGACTGATATCATGTCTACCCCAAGTCCGAAAAGACCGTTTGGAGCAGCAGCATCGAGAAATGAGCCCGTCTGAACCTCTCCGCAACTGATAAAAATGAAACAGATCAAAGTTTATCAAAAAGCTGGAAGTGGAAATTTTCATCTCGCCACATACAGAATAAATATTACCCAAACATTATTTGTGCCTTGAGAAATTGTGGGTGAGTATCCTCTGTTGATAGGTAAAGCACATCCTCGACAAGAAATCCAGAAGATGATGTGTCTGCAGAGACATACACCATCTTGTATGGACAACTTGATGTTGTAGAGCATTCTTTTCTAAGACCACAAAAGTCACTATTGCAAGGAACTGATTGGCTTGTTGATGACAACGAAGGGATGTAAAACGAAGCCTGAAATCTCAGAAAATTAACAGACTAAGTAGAAAAAATGTAAATCTAAAAGAGAAAATGCAGCCAAGCAACATGGTAACAACAAAAAAGTTAGATAATACTTGTGTTCCAATATGGAAAAAAATAACAATGGACAGAGCTCAAGATATGAAGAGTAATTTAGGAAAAACTGCGCTGTCCCTAATGACCCCTAGACAACATATTTAGTGCCAAGGACTAGGACCACTGTAAAACGGGCTACCATTAGACCTGAATATTAACTGTCGAACAGAGGCTGCACAAACAAGAACAGAAAACCAAAGAAGGTGCTACTTACATATGCAGAACAATTTGATCAGGTGATTCTTTCAACAATCCACTAAAACAAGAATATAAGTCGATAAAATTTATGTAGAAAAGACTAGAGAATTTTCTTTCTGTAATATCAAACCAATTCAGATCTATGAAATTTGAACCAATATATGATCAAGGCAACATAAAACAAGGTGCAAAAGAAAATGAAAAGTTCATAAAACTTGAAAGAAGATCTGCGCTTTTGACTTTTATTCTCCACTATTAACTGCACCCAGAATAATGGCATAGTGGGAAAAGATAGTTCTGTAATTAACTACAACTACAAACAGTCAAAGAACAATGAAAATTCACCCCCTAACTTATCACCACCAATCAGTGTTACATGATAAATGAACATGTAAGAAAGTTTATCACCATTAAATACTTTGGATAAATAGTGCAGAAATACACATTAACGATACACATCTAAAACATTTTCTTTCAAACACATAGACTGTGGCAACCATAATTTGCCACAATGGCAGCACAGCAGATAGGAGAGGCTGAAATCTGAGAAATGGTGTTCTTGCTAGATACACTAATTATACTTGGGTTAGTGTAAGACGGATCGAGTAAACGATTAACGATCCAAAGCCTTAAACTGTACAAAAGCCCTCTTAGTTGGCACGACCTCTAGATAGTGTTTGCGCAAAAGATGCGACAGTCAGGCATCTCTACCTTAAAATCAGATAATTACGAGGAACTAATGTTCAGGGCAGTGGAACAGGAACAACATTGCAGTGAAATCCACTTCATTTCACAATAACAGCTGATCTGCCCGACCACAAGGTGTTCTATTCAAACTATTGCCTCATAGTCATACATATGAAGTGTCAGCTGATCATACTATAGGATCAGACAAACCTAAGTTGAGCTTCTTAACTTGCACTTTCCATTTCACCGCCATATTTATGCAGTTTCTTTCAAATACTCGAATATAACTAAAATCCCAACCTTCGACTAAAAAGGCCACCAAGTGGAACAGACCAAGCACCTTGGATCACTGAACAACAAGACAAAACATGGCCACTAAGCTTGTGTTGTACAAATCCGACAGCCCAATTGTTGCACAGAATGCACAATGCTGTTCAGGAACATGCCACACACTCTTCCTAAAACATTTTTTATGATGCACACACAGTAAGTGGTACTAGTAGCAACTGTCTCCTGGCACCCGTTTCAGCGCATACAAAAATCATGTCAACATACGACAGAGCAAATTTGGACAGGAACAAAAAAAATATGATGTAAATATACGGCGTATGGACTCAACTCTGAGTCGTGACATCCATCTGGGCGTCAAAGGATCCAGCTAAACTGTGAGGAGGGTAGAGGTCTTACCGGTGCGGACGCGGCCGAAGAGGGCGGCGGCGTGCAGCCGTCGCACTGGCAGGGGAGCCAGAAGAGGTCGCTGCCGGTGTCGAGCGCCACCATGAACGTGTGCCCCGGCGTGCCCACCGTCACTAGCGCGTAGTGCAGGCTACATCCAGAAATCACAAACAGTAGTAAACATCTGAATTCCGGAGCACCAAAAGGAGCACACAGAATCGCGAGAGGAGGGTAGGTGGTGGCTGGAGGAGCTTACAATCCGAGGTTGCTGACCTTCAGCGTGGCGTTGCCCTCGGAGAAGGTGAGCGGCGGGCGGCCCCCTCCTCCGGCCGCGGAGGCCGACAGCGCGCGGTGGCGGTCGTGGCCGACGAGCGCGGCGACGTAGGCGGCGCCGCCGGGCGCCGGCCAGCCCCCGGGGAGCTCGTGGCCGCGGGCGTCCGCCCACCGCCGCACGCGCGCGGAGAACCGGTGGTGGAACTCCAGCGACGGCGCCCCGCCCGCTACGCCGGCGACGAGGAGGATGGCCGGGAGCAGGAGCTGGGACGCGGTCAACATCGGGGATGCGGCCGCCGCATGTGGCCGGGCCCGGCACGGTGGAGCTAAGCCGACGGTCGTGCGCGCGGCGGTGGCTGGCCGGCGACGGGGTTCCGGCCTGCCGGGCGTGCTGCCTGGCTGTGTGTCGGAGTGTGAGTGGGTGCGGCGTCGAGTCGCTTTGCTTTGCGCTGGATGATTATTTTTAGCGGGTTCTAGAGTACGGAGGGCAATAATTGTGTTCGCTTTGCTCTCTTTTCTTACTCGTCGTGGGCTGGGCTGTAAAATGGAAAGTGAGCGCTTCGGCCTAATGGCATCCCCTTTTCCACCTTTTCTCCTCACTCCCTGCTCCCCTTTCACCGTCTATCCTCGTTGCAAAATGCCCCTAATCTAGTTTGTACCTCTCCGGGCCGGGCCGGGTTTCGGGTCGGCCTGTCAAAGCCCAACTTGCAAAGTCTAGGCCCGAGCCCGGCGCGACCCGGCAAAAAACGCATATATAAGCCCGAGCCCGGCCTGGAGGGTCAAAATGGAGCAATTCCGGGCTGGGTCGGGTCGGGCCTCCATGAAAACTGCCTGATTTCCACGGCCTGAAGAGACAAAATGAAGCAATTCCGGGCTGGGTCGAGTCGGGCCTCCGTGAAAACTGCCTGATTTCCACGGCCTGGAGGGTCAAAATGGAGCAATTCCGGGCTGGGTCGGGTCGGGCCTCCATGAAAACTGCCTGATTTCCACGGCCTGAAGAGACAAAATGAAGCAATTCCGGGCTGGGTCGAGTCGGACCTCCGTGAAAACTCGCCGATTTCCACGGCCGGAGGGTCAAATGGAGCAATTCCGGCCGGGTGGTCGGTCGGGCCTCCATGAAAATCGCCGATTTCCACGGCTGAAGAGACAAAATGAAGCAATTCCGGCTGGGTCGAGTCGGACCTCCGTGAAAATCTGCCGATTTCCACGGCCGGAGGGTCAAAATGGAGCAATTCCGGGCTGGGTCGGGTCGGGCCTCCATGAAAACTGCCTGATTTCCACGGCCTGAAGAGACAAAATGAAGCAATTCCGGGCTGGGTCGAGTCGGGCCTCCGTGAAAACTGCCTGATTTCCACGGCCTGAAGAGACAAAATGGAGCAATTCCGGGCTGGGTCTGGTCGGGCCTCCATGAAAACTGCCTGATTTCCACGGCCTGAAGAGACAAAATGAAGCAATTTCGGCCGGCCCGGGTCAGGCCTCCGTGTAAACTGCCTGATTTCCTAGGCCCAAGCTCGGCCCGACATACACAACGGGCTGCATTTTCAAGCATGAGCCCCGCCCGAAGACAAAGCCTGACCTCGGTTTTTTGGGTTGGGTTCGAGCTGGGTCGTTGGGCCAGGCTGCCCATGCCCAAGTTTAATCTAGTTAGAAGTGTTTTATCATTTCAAAGGTGCAAAGTGTCAAGCCTGAGGTTTGATCCCGGTGAGCTGAGGGTAACACCACCCTCCTAACCATCTAACCACTGGTTGGGTCTAAAAAGTGGATCGGTCGATGAGCGCAGCCGCAACCGCACTTAGATAGTTAGAGTCCTTTGATTCAAAAATAATAATTTCGCAGGATTATTGGAGGATTTGAATCTATAAGAATTTTTCATACATAGCCATTTCATCCGTTAGATTGGGGTCCTTAGGATCTAGGAAAACTTCTAAAGAATTGCTTTGCGCTCTATTTTGGGGAAGAAGTTCCATCCACTCAAACACCTTTTTATAATTCTTTTAATTTCATGCAAATTTCTGTGATTTGCTAATCTTACATGTTTCAAACGGGCCTGCCACACCATTTCTTTATTTTTAATTATCCATGTGTTTCGTCAGTTACCTAAGTCAAATTTGTATGTTATCTAGAGTCATCAATAAAATCATTATTTATATGCATTTTAAATGGATTTTACGTAAATACTTTATGTTAAATGCCATTTTTGCATATAAAAGAAATAGGCCGACTTAGTTCAACAACTAGGAGTGTATGTGTATGTTTTTTTTAGGGAATACATGTGAATGTTGTTGGTGTGAGATATGGCAACAACACAGACATCGCACCTAGCGTGATGGGAATTAGATTAATGTTGCGAAGGTAATATATATATATAATGAATCAATCTTTGAGTAACCAATATGGGATATTGGTTCCGATGTGAATGATCTTTTAGCTTGCAAAGCAACATTTGTATCAAACATTGCGTTACTTCATGAACTAGCCTATGATATATCATCTGTGAATTGATTTTCGTCTGCGTGAGGGGGGGAGGGGGCGGGTTGTGTGTGGACTCTTTGATTGCCCTTGAGAGAACCAAGTGCCTGACTTACAAACATTATTGTGATAATCAACACATACTTCCATATACATCATGGGAAAAAATCAACCTATTTATGTCCTCCACTTATTTGGCTAATATTGTTTACAATTTGCAGCATGAAAGGTCCCTACATCTTGCCAACCAACGGATCAAGTGTGGATACCCACTTGTCATAGTCCAGAGGAAAATCAAGGTCACCAAGTGGTATGCCATTAACAAAGTAGTAAGGTGTCCCGGTGACACCTCGTGCACAACCAAACTACAAAATAGAGAAAACATAAGGTGAATATTGTGTCTAGAACAATACAATATATAAAATACGACATATAACGCGAGACAAGTTGAACAAACCTTGAAGGAAATCCTTGCTGCCTGATCCGACCGCGAGTCGTTGAAGCCCGCTCTATATGCAGCCAAATTGGCTTCGCCAATGACGGGGGCTACAAGGTTGTTCTCTATTTTGGCGACCACTGCCGCTCTTGTTTTGGTGTATGTCGGCGTGTTGTAATAACCCTCCTGAAATGTTTGCCATCCTTTAATTCCTTGTGATCTTATTGTGTGTGTTATATGTTGTGAGCAATCTCAGAGCTACTTCCCCCTCAAAAAAGAGAAACAAAGTGTCATATCATGCTTATGCATGCTTGATGTATGCACCGGCTAATCCATACTGAAAAAGCTAGCTTTGGATATAAGCTTTTGATTGCATATGACTTGGCATGGACAAAAGTAAGTGTATGGTGGTTTCATCCAATGGGATGTGAGCAGGGTGCTTCTCGGTTCCCTCTCTTTGCCTCAAAAAGCTGCATTGCACTGCACCTATTAGTGCTTCCAAAGCAATGCCTAGTCATCTCCGTCTAAAGAAAAAGCAACAACCCCTTTGTGCTTATATTATTTGTGGTGTTCACACAAGAGGCAGCACAAAACATCTCAAGTTATGCCTGAATATATTTTTTCTCCTTTTCTTATACACCTTTTGCTTCTTCTCTTTTAGTAAATTATAAAGAAGCAGGCAGGCAAGCGATAATTAACCTGGTATTTGAAGAACTTTTCGAGCAGGGGATACACAGCTGACGCATTTAGCTTGTGCACCACGTGGATCGACCGGCAAGCAATGAAGGAACTGCTGTGGTAACTGCACATTTCACAGAGAAAATCGCACCATGAAATCAGTAAAAGATTTATCGAGTCGTTGTGATTGTTGCTGCATTATGATTTTTGTAAGCCAAAAGCATTCAGTGTATCGAAAGAAAAACTGATGATAATAAACCAGGACGGAGGTAGTAATAACTACCGTACCTAAGGCATATCCAACTAAAAAAGCTACCTAAAGCATATTGTAGAAAATAATACCTTCAACAAATTTATTTATTTTGGGCTGAGTGGAAGAAGCTTAGTTTATTGGTCGCAAAATGTGCAATCCAAATTTCAGAGAATGTATTCGATTATCCCTCTTTCTCACCCTATTTTAATGCTACGTATCTACTTATGCACGGAAACCACAACCAAAATTTCAAGATTTTTTTTTCCGAAATAGTTGAAAACATTGGTACAGATCGATGCATCGGCCATGCCATCAAGTTTCATGTCCAAATTAGATTGCACAGAAAATATGAAAATGTAAGAAGACAAAATCAATTATGACTTGAATTTGAATTTAAATTTGGTGTCATTTAATGTTCCTTTTGTTTCTGAAGCCGGGTATCAAGTTTCAAGTGCAATAAATCATGGCATCGTAGAATCATATACATGGATGTAATATTAATTAGGGTTGTGAATGATATTGTCATGACTTGCACCGGCCTCATATGTCTTATCATTGTGTTTGCCTAATAACTGAGGCATCTCTTTTTTTTTCCTTTTTTTCGTTTTCTTTTCTGAGTGGGAGGCTGATTGAATTCACACGAGGCAAAAGCAGCTCTTATTTTCTTCCACAAATACCCGAAAGATATGCACACTTGCATGGAAGAAAAATAAATAGTACTATGTGGCAGCTATTATAGTGGTGTTTTTGTTTTCTCTAGCTATAAAGCTCGAGCACTCTAGTTAGAAAGTAGTACTACCTCCGTCCAGGTGAATAAGTCATTCGCGTAGTTCTAGGTCATCGATTTGAGTAATTAAATATGTATAATATGTCATGAAAAGTATATCACTAGATTTCTACAAGGATGTAGTTTCTAAATATATATTTTTTTATCACATATAATACATATTTAAATAGTTAAATCGTCAACCTAGAACTACGCGAATGACTTATTCACCGAGACGGAGGTAGTAGATGATATGCAACAGATTCAATACCTGGATAATCTTGCCTTTAATTACCATAGGAAAAAAAAAACTTGGTGTGCCCTGTCCATGGTAAAGAATAATCTTGCCTTTAATTACCATTGCAGCGAGGTACACAACAAATACATAGAAAACATTGGGAAATTCCCTAAAAAGACATTGGAAAAGGCTCCATGTTTTCAGTCCACGCTCCTCTCGAAGCGTGTTGGCTAGCTAGACGTGGCCTGGTCCTCTAGCACTCGGCACTCTGCAGTGACAACTTCCAAGGATCAGGCAGGCAAGTTATCTGTGTCCAGTGAACTTTTGTCGTGAAAGTACACGTAAACATGCGAGTCACAAGTCACAACTCACAACTGAGACATGTACTACTACCTGTTTTCTGGGGGGGATTTTGGTTGGATCTTACTCGTTGAATTCACGAGCAATCACCGCAGGCCACAGGTGAATTTGCTAGGAGCCGAAACAGAACAATCTGACTGAGGTACTCCCTCCGTTCGGAATTACTTGTCTCGGAAATGGATGTATCTAGAACTAAAATACATCTAGATACATCCATTTTCGCGACAAGTAATTCCGAACGGAGGGAGTACTACGTACCAAGACCAAGACGACGATTCACATGCAAGAAAGAGAGAATGGCTCTGATGATTTACTGGGGTGCGTGACTCACGGGAGCGGGAAGAGGTGGACGACGACGGCGACGCGCCGGGCGCCGAAGTGGTCGGCGGCCCTCTGCAGCTCCGGCCAGGCGTCGCGGCTGTCGGGGCAGAGCGGGTCGAAGAAGGCCTCGACGACCACCGCCTCGCCCCACGCTGGCGCCCACGCCTGGCCCCCGTACACGAACCCCTCGGTCCTCGCCGGGACCGGCACCTGCGCGCCGCAGCGCCCGGCCACGATCACCACCGCCAGCAGCACCAGCAGCGGCGGCGACACGCGGTGACACTGTCGTCTAGCCTCCATCGATGGATCGATCGACCACCAGCCTCTCACGCAGTCACAGTGCCAGCTACTCGTACGTGTCAGGCCGTTGAGCTACAGTAACCAACAAGGTGAGCACTCTAGGGCGTGCGAACTGATATTTATATGCTCGATAGAATAAGAGTCATGTGCATGGCATCTGGCAGCCAACGTACGTTTAGGGGTTCAGATGGAATGTCATTAATATTACCGAAAAAACTGTCGTTCATAGCGGTAGAATCATAGGTCGTTACTAGCTTCCTGATAATGCATCAGGCATGCACCAAGCCTGGAAACACTTCTATACCCACCCTATCCGGGTCTAGATACATAGTTGTCGCTCGAACGAATGTATCTAGACATGTATATCCGTTTAAGCGACAACTAGTATCGGACGCTTAATAAATGTATTCTAGATATGACTGTTCGAGCGACAGCTATTTCTGAACGGAGGAACTATATACGGACGAAACACAGCCATTCAGGAGTATTTCTTTCGGAGTACAGGAACGTGAAAAACAAGAAAATGGAGAAGAATGAAACAAACAACTATTCTAAAAAGTGTGTGCTGCAGCCGCAACGCATGACACCCAGAGTCGCATCGCACGGGCAATGTATACCGTTGTCATGCCGCCGGACGATTGAATGCCAATTTGTTTTTGAAATACAAATGCAAAAACACTAGAATGAACGTATTATATACTTCGTTCGATTATCACAATAATAGAGTTGTTGAGTTGTTTTCGCATGGAAAGAAATATGTTAATTTTGCTCTCTTTTTTGCGGGGTAAAGGGGATGAATGTATTAATCAAGTATGAAAAGTGCTACAATCCCGAGTAAAATGCAAAAAACCACCACAATTAAAGACCCTAATTCAGAAAACCACCACCATTCATTTTTTATTTTTTTGCAAAAAACCACCACCATTGTGGTGACAGTTTTCAGAAAACGTTGATTGGTCAGTAAGCACATAGTGACACAGTTTCTGACAGATGGGGCCCATAGTAAGTGCTGACCTGGCAAACACACATGACACTGTTGACCTAGCCGTTAAACTAGAAGAAGGGGGCCACTAGTCAACGTCTCACGACACGGCATGGACGCTACGTACTGCCGCCGAGCAATGGAGAGGAGGTGAAGCAGGTCAATGGCGAGCAGCGCCGCTCCAGCTTCACCTACCCAGACCACCACCCGATGCTCGCCTGAATTCAGGCCGCGCCGCCAGCCGCCACTTCACCTACCCAGAGCACCGCTGGGATCTGGCAAAGCACCACCGCCGCTCGATCGCCGATGCCAGAAGCTCAGCCTCCAACCATGGCGGGCAGGAGGTAGCGGCCGATGTCGTGGCGCGCTAAGCGGGATCGACCGCAGCGTAAGGCCGGTCTAGATCCGGGAGCACCGTCGCGCGGATAAAACTGAATCTGTGGCGCGCCAGAGCCACCATCTGGCGATGGACCACCGCAACTTGAACGCTGACACCAGAAGCTCCACCTCCACCCACGGTGGGCAGGAGGTAGTAGCGGGCGCCATGGGCGTCAATCGTTGGGCGGTGGATCCCGTCGCCGGGGAGGGGATGGAGGGGAGGGAGTACCCGTGGCGCTGGGGAGTCGGGAAGAGGCCCATGCGGAGTCAAGCGAGGAGGCGAGGTACAAGAAATAATGGTGGGGCTGCGAGCGCTCGCATGAGCGGTCGTTTGGCATGGAAACTGTGGCAGTTCGTCCACCTGAACAACTTTTATTAAAGGGACCCCGTCGAAATGTCAACTGAAGGGGGGTAGAAACGAAGTAGGGGAGGAGCCACAACCCATTCATCATCTTCTTCATCCACAAACCCTAGCCGCCGCCATTTTCACCTCCATAGCCATCTCCACCACCATAGCGCTCTCTCATCTAGTTCATACTTGTAATCGTGCATCACACAAGGCATCTATTGTAAGACATATTGCAATCAATCCATCTCAAGATGCGTTCTTCAATGATTTCTTCTCGCGATCTAATCTCCATGTGTGAGTAGTCTGGTAAGGTATGGGGTGAGGCATGAGCCTTGCAGCCCCAGGTATTTGGTGAAGGGATCAATGGAAGCCTTTGACACAATATCTTGTATGTGTAAAACAAAATTGCATCGTGAAGTATCTCTTGCCTTGTCCGCGATCTTCATCCCTGTAGGTACCCAGGATCATGGAGATCGAGCACCGTCGAGGGTAGAAGCAAGGAGACCGTAAAGTGTTATACCAAACACGGGTGACAGTAAGGATTAGTAGGGTAGCATGGATTATATCTTTGGGGATTCATGAGGTGTAGTAATTAAACACCCAAAGCTTTTGTTTGATATTTCTATCTTAATTCTCATGGCAACCCTGCGAGATGGATAGAGCCTTCGGTAGGACAACTGAGTCTTTATGTAGGACTCATGCCGGTCAGGATGTTATTTGGACACATCCCCCATTTCAAACAAAGCAAGCACATCTTGATGGGTGGCTTCCCGAGCACAAACTAATATCATTTTTTATCCCAACACCAATACATGCATGGTTGTAAGCATTAAGACCTCATCCCTGTACCTTCTTTTTATTATAAGTGTTTGAATCAATATTTGCTTGATGATCCGGTCAAAAGCTTCAAGGGAATCTTCCTCTTGTGGGTTCGATAACCCAGGGTAACCTCTAGAGAAATAGGTGCGGGATACGCTTTTTAGTTTCAATACCGGGTCAACCAAAACGAGATATCATCACCTCCTGCTGATATCCATCGGGAGGGCTGTTTTGGAGTCCGCCCGGGGATCCGAAGAGGGATATTCGTCGCTATCGTCATCATTAACCCTTCTCCATCAATAACTTCATGATGCTCACCATCGAGAGTGAGTAATTCATTCTTAGGGTTGCTGGAAGGTGATGGAGTTGGATGTGATTTTTAATGTAATCGAGTCATTTTGTTAGGGCTTGATCCCTAGTATTCACTATGTTCTGAGATTGATATTGATATGACTTTGTTATGCTTAATGCTTGTCACTAGGGTCTGAATGCCATGATTTCATATCTGAACCCTCTATGTTTTCATGAATATATTGTTGGAAATATGCCCTAGAGGCAATAATAAAAGTATTATTATATTTCCTTGTTCATGGTAATTGTCTTTTATTCATGCTATAACTGTATTATCCGGAAATCGTAATACACGTGTGAATACATAGACCACAATATGTCCCTAGTGAGCCTCTAGTTGACTAGCTCGTTGTGATCAACAGATAGTCATGGTTTCTGACTATGGGCATTGGATGTCGTTGATAACGGGATCACATCATTAGGAGAATGATGTGATGGACAAGACCCAATCCTAAGCATAGCACAAAGATCGTGTAGTTCGTTTGCTAGAGCTTTTCCAATGTCAAGTATCTCTTCCTTAGACCATGAGATCGTGTAACTCCGTGGATACCGTAGGAATGCTTTGGGTGTACCAAATGTCACAACGAATCGGGTGGCTATAAAGGTGCACTACGGTATCTCCGAAAGTGTCATTGGGTTGGCATGAATCGACATCGGGATTTGTCACTCCGTGTAAATGGAGAGGTATCTCTGGCCCACTCGGTAGGACATCATCATAATGTGCACAATGTGACCAAGGGGTTGATCACGGATGATGTGTTACGAATCGAGTAAAGAGACTTGCTGGTAACGAGATTGAACAAGGTATCGATATACCGACGATCGAATCTCGGGCAAGTGCAATACCGTTAGACAAAGGGAATTGTATACGGGATCGATTGAGTCCTTGACATCGTGGTTCATCCGATGAGATCATCGTGGAACATGTGGGAGCCAACATGGGTATCCAGATCCCGCTGTTGGTTATTGACCGGAGAACGTCTCGGTCATGTCTACATGTCTCCCGAACCCGTAGGGTCTACACACTTAAGGTTCGATGATGCTAGGGTTATAAAGGAAGTTTGTATGTGGTTACCGAATGTTCTTCGGAGTCCCGGATGAGATCCCGGACGTCACAAGGAGTTCCGGAATGGTCCGGAGGTAAAGATTTATATATGGGAAGTCCTGTTTTGGTCATTGGAAAAGTTTCGGGTTTTATCGGTAACGTACCGGGACCACCGGGAGGGTCCCGGGGGTCCACCAAGTGGGGCCACCACCCTCGGAGGGCTGCATGGGCCAAGTGTGGGAGGGGACCAGCCCCGGGTGGGCTGGTGCGCCCCCCCCCCACAAGGGCCCAAGGCGCCTAGGGTTTGGGGAGGGGGCGCCCCACCTTGCTTGGGGGGCAAGTTTCCCCCTCTCCACCCCTTGGCCGTCCCCCTAGATGGGATCTAGGGCTGGCTGCCGCCCCCTAGGGGTGGAAATCTAGGTGGGGGCGCAGCCCCCTCTCCCCCTAAATATAGTGGAGGCATAGGAGCAGCCCAACACACGAGTTTCTTCTCCTGTTGGCGCAGCCCTACCTCTCTCCCTTCTCCTCATATCTCGCGGTGCTTGGCGAAGCCTTGCTGGACTACCACGCTCCTCCATCACCACCACGCCGTTGTGCTTCTGCTGGACGGAGTCTTCCTCAACCTCTCCCTCTCTCCTTGCTGGATCAAGGCGTGGGAGACGTCACCGGGCTGTACGTGTGTTGAACGCGGAGGTGCCGTCCGTTCGGCACTAGGATCTCCGGTGATTTGGATCACGACGAGTACGACTCCTTCAACCCCGTTCTCTTGAACGTTTCCGCTTAGCGATCTACAAGGGTATGTAGATGCACTCTCCTTCCCCTCGTTGCTGGTTTCTCCATAGATAGATCTTGGTGACACGTAGGAAAATTCTGAATTTATGCTACGTTCCCCAACAGTGGCATCATGAGCTAGGTCTATTGCGTAGATTCTTTGCACGAGTAGAACACAAAGTAGTTGTGGGCGTTGATTTTGTTCAATATGCTTACCATTACTAGTCCAATCTTGTTTCGATGGTATTGTGGGATGAAGCGGCCCGGACCGACCTTACACGTACTCTTACGTGAGACAGGTTCCACCGATTGACATGCACTTGGTGCATAAGGTGGCTAGCAGTGCCGCCTCTCCACTTTAGTCAAACGGATTCGATGAAAAGGGTCCTTATGAAGGGTAAATAGCAATTGACATATCACGTTGTGGTTTTATGAGGTAAGAAACGTTTGCTAGAAACCCATAGCAGCCACGTAAAACATGCAAACAACAATTAGAGGACGCCTAACTTGTTTTTGCAGGGTATGCTATGTGATGTGATATGGCCAAGAAGAATGTGATGAATGATATGTGATGTATGAGATTGATCATGTTCTTGTAATAGGAATCACGACTTGCATGTCGATGAGTATGACAACTGGCAGGAGCCATAGGAGTTGTCTTTATTTATTGTATGACCTGCATGTCATTGAACAACGCCATTTAATTACTTTACTTTATTGCTAACCGGTAGCCATAGTAGTAGAAGTAATAAGTTGGCGAGACAACTTCATGGAGACACGATGATGGAGATCATGATGATGGAGATCATGGTGTCATGCCGGTGATGATGATGATCATGGAGCCCCGAAGATGGAGATCAAAAGGAGCCATATGATATTGGCCATATCATGTCACTATTTGATTGCATGTGATGTTTATCATGTTTATGCATCTTGTTTACTTAGAACGACGGTAGTAAATAAGATGATCCCTTACAACAATTTCAAGAAGTGTTCTCCCCTAACTGTGCACCGTTGCTAAAGTTCGTCGCTTCTAAGCACCACGTGATGATCGGGTGTGATGGATTCTTACGTTCACATACAACGGGTGTAAGACAGATTTACACACGCAAAACACTTAGGGTTAACTTGACGAGCCTAGCATGTATGCATATGGCCTCGAACACGAGACCGAAAGGTCGAGCATGAGTCGATAGTAGATACGATCAACATGAAGATGTTCACCGATGATGACTAGTCTGCATCTCACGTGATGATCGGACACGGCCTAGTTGACTCGGATTATGTAATCACTTAGATGACTAGAGGATGTCTATCTTGAGTGGGAGTTCATAAGATGAACTTAATTATCCTGAACATAGTCAAAAGATCTTTGCAAATTATGTCGTAAGCTCGCGCTTTAGTTCCACTGATTAGATATGTTCCTAGAGAAAATATGGTTGAAAGTTGATAGTAGCGATTATGCGATCAGTAGAAAGCTTATGTCCTTAATGCACCGCTCAGTGTGCTGAACCCCAAACGTCGTTTGTGGATGTTGCGAACATCGGACGTACACGTTTTGATAACTACGTGATAGTTCAAATAAACGGTTTAGAGTTGAGGCACCAAAGATGTTTTCGAAACGTCACGGAACATATGAGATGTTTTCGAGGGCTGAAATTGGGATTTCAGGCTCGTGCCCACGTCAAGAGGTATGAGACCTCCGACGATTTTCTTAGCCTGCAAACTAACGGAGAAAAGCTCAATCGTTGAGCTTGTGCTCAGATTGTCTGAGTGCAACAATCACTTGAATCGAGTGGGAGTTGATCTTCTAGAGGAGATAGTGATGTTTCTCCAAAGTCATTGCCACCAAGCTGCTAGAGCTTCGTGATGAACTATAACATATCAGGGATAGATATGATGATCCTTGAGGTATTCATGATGTTTGACACCGCGAAAGTAGAAATCAAGAAGGAGCATCAATTGTTGATGGTTGGTGAAACCACTAGTTTCAAGAAGGGCAAGGGCAAGAAGGGATACTTCATGAAACAGCAAATCAGCTGCTGCTCTAATGAAGAAACCCAAGGTTGAACCCAAACCCGAGACTAAGTGCTTCTGTAATAAGGGGAACAGCTAGTGGAGCAGGATTACCCTAGATACTTGGTAGATGAGAAGGCTGGCAAGGTCGATAGAAGTATATTGGATATACATTATGTTAATGTGTACTTTACTAGTACTCCTAGTAGCACCAGGGTAATAAGATACTGTAGGATCGGAAGTATGTCTAGAGGGGGGGTGATTAGACTACTTGACAAGTTAAAAATTTAGCCTTTTGATTAGGGCAAGTTTTTAGCAAGTTCACAATGATAACCAAGTCAAGTATCACCCTACACATGCAATTCTAGAGTTGTGGCAGCGGAAAGTAAATTGCATATATAGTAAATGAGAGGTGGAGAAGAGCAAACACAATTTGGAGACACGGAGATTTTTCTCGTGGTTCCGATAGGTGGTGCTATCGTCAATCCACGTTGATGGAGACTTCAACCCACGGAGGGTAACGGCTGCGAGAGTCCACGGAGGGCTCCACCCACGAAGGGTCCACGAAGAAGCAACCTTGTCTATGCCATCATGGCCTACGCCCACGGAGGACTAGCCTTACTCGGGGTAGATCTTCACGAAGTAGGCGATCTCCTTGCCCTTACAAACTTCTTGGTTCAACTCCACATCTCGACGGAGGCTCCCAAGCGACACCTAACCAATCTAGGAGGCACCACCCTCCAAAAGGTAATAGATGGTGTTGGTGATGATGAACTCCTTGCTCTTGTGCTTCAAATGATAATCTCCCCAACACTCAACTCTCCTCACCGATTTGGCTGTGGTGGAGGAAGGGATTGAGTGGAAAGCAACTTGGGAAGGCTAGAAATCAAGTTTCATATGGTGGGAGTGGAGCAACTTGATCTCAACACAAGGGTAGGTAGTTTTCTTCTCGAAATGTAAGGTAGGAGTGGTAGTTCTTTCGATGGCTCTCTCCACGAATGAAGAGGAGGTGGAGGGTATTTATAGCCTCCACACAAAATCCAACTGCTACACACATTTGACCAATCTCGGTCGGACCGAAGTTGACAACTCGGTGAGACCGAAAGTTCAAATCTTGTCAACGTTGGGATTTTCGTGGGACCGAAAAATACAATCTCGGTTAGTCCGATTCTTCCAAAGTCTAGGGTTTGCCAATCTCGGTGGGACCGACTTTCTCATCTCGGTGACACCGATTTGAGTACGTATGTTCTGAAGCTTGGCAACACCAATTTCGTATGACCGAGTTTGGAATCGGAAAATCCGAAATTTTAGGGTTTGGGTATATGGTGAGGTGGTTCATCTCGGTGTGACTGAGTTTATGGAATCGGTGGGACCGAGATTACTTATGGGTTTATGTTGGAATGAAAGATTGTCGATAGTTTGAGAGATAAATCACTAAGCACTTTGAGCAACCAGATCATCATCATAACCTCATCCCTTTTAATAGTATTGCCTTTCCTATGGACTCAATGTGATCTTGGATCACTAAACCAAAAATGGAGTCTTGAGCTTTTGCCAATGTTTTCCTTAGCATTTTGAGGGGTCCACATCATCAGTCATTGCCATACCCATATCACTGAACTTCCTGAAACATTCTCAAGGAATAATTAGTTCAATGATATATATATTGTTATTAATTACCAAAACCACCCGGGGATTAGTTGCACTTTCAATCTCCCCCTTTTTGGTAATTGATGACAACATATAGATCAAAGCTTCGACAAAATATATAATCAATGAATAACATCGTCGCTTTGAGAAGTATGTGATAAGCAAGAGCTCCCCCTAAATTTGTGCATTATTTAAGATTTGCGTTTGAATGCAAATGCACAATCGATTAGGATCATGGGTCACTCTTCCATGTCACATACATCTTGGTGGAGCGCACAAAGTGATAAGAATGAATAACATGCACCCAATCACCAAGACATGAGTAAATGATCATACAAGATATGAATAGGATATGATAAGCATTAAGCACACATTAAGCATAGTATGATCAAGCACTCATCAAGATAGAGCAAACTTAGTATCAAACACACGAAGTGTCTCAAAGAACTCAAAAGTATCTCAAGGAAAACCGCAAACGAAAGAGCAAAAACGAGCACTCTCTCTCTCGAAGTCCTATGATCTATACAATTTCTCCCCCTTTGGCAACAAGTTACCAAAAAGTTCGAAAGGTATAGAGCTAATCGTCACTATGGACTCTGCCGGGCGGCTCTGCTCTGCGTCGATGGAGTGGAGATAGCTGCATCTGCAAAGCTTCTGCTGAAGTCTGTGGAGCTGGAGGAGGACACCGAGCTGGTGCCGAACCGACGGAGCTGTAGGAGGTGCTTGATGAAGTAGCCCAGGGTCATCCTTTCGAATAGCAATGATCTGGGCTTTGTGGGCACTTCAGCAGGCTGCTCATAGTCATCTGAACCATATCATCTTCCATCTCCTTCATGAGCTCTGCCTTCTCCCTCTTCGCTTCCTCAATGTCGCCTCAAGCTTGTTGACGGTGACTGCACTTCATCGACTTGACGTCCGAGCATGGAACTTATCTTCAACTATCCTCTCTAGACTCTCCCGAGACGCACTATGCTGGCAGCGTAGTTCAATTCTCCGAGTGGCTTCAAGAAGTTGTTCTCCAACGCTCTTGGGCTTTGTTGCTTCTTCTTCGCTTCCTTCTCGCCTTTGGCTTGTTTGGCAGCTTCAGACTTTGCATGTCCTTTGACGGATGTGGGAGCATCCTCACCATCACAACTTCATTATCTTCATGTTCAGGTGCAATGGCAAGTGGGGTCTATCCAATGGTAGGTGTCCGTGCCAAACTTGGCATTAATGAGCATCTGAATATGCGAGCAAACCCACACGACCTCTTCTCGTCTGCTGCATTGTCCTCTTGATAGTCTCTACTATCGTGTCCATCACCTTAAAAGGTGTCTTCGATCCGTAATGTGCAGCATGTTGATAGAATAGCCTCTTATCATGCGGTGGTCTCGACTTGGGCATCAATGTATGCCTCGTAATGGTGTTAGTGGTTGGGAGACCTGCTCAAGATGGTAAACTGATCCAAGCTTCCAAAACTCAACATCCTTGTCGGTACCTCATTGTACATGTTCTTCATAGACTCGTGATTTTTCTTTGGAATGCCATAGACATCAACATCATCATCTCTTGATATCGGTGCATTCAAAGAACGCTCTCCATTCTTCAACAGTTGAATGGAATCTACGTCCTTCATCATCCATAGAATTCGCCATCCGGATAGAAGTGTGCGGTGGCATAGAACCGCATGATCATCTCATCATTCCAAGCGATCGGTTTCGACCAACAAACTCAGCAACTCCACAAGCAAAGAAGCTCTCATGCACATGTGGGAAATAGTCTCTGTGCTCTTCACTGTCGATGTATTCCCAGTCTACATATCTGGTGTCAGCAACAATTGGCTTCTTATCCATAAGAACTATCTCATAGAAATCTTGTTGCTCTCTGGTGTGGAATCTAGAGTCAACAGCTGTCCTTCTCCTGGTGGCATATGGATCAACTTGCCTCCATAGCCCGAGACCTTTGTCCTTTCTTTCCTTCATATTTTCAGCTCGAGGATGAGCATCATTATGAACCGGCAATTTCATGCGAGCTTTAGCAAAACATGTGCCTCTTCATCGATTCTCGCAGTGGCACATTGTCCTTCTTCTTTTCAAAGCAGGAATATTTCTCACAGTCTTCTTTGGCTTGGCAGCAGGTTTTGCTTGGGCTGCCTTTGATGGAGCTGATGGCTTAGCTTTTGTGGGTGCTCCTGCCTCGATGGCATCTCCCATCAACTTTTGCTTCGAGGAGGTGGGGTGCTTCCTCATCCGAGTCATCATCGGCTTCTTCATGAACTAGCCTCTTCCTCTTGGAAGTTTTCTTGATCTTGCTGGAGGTTTCTTCTTTCATGCTCGATTCTTTGCAATCTGTGGATTTCTTCACCTTGCTGGTGCCTTTCTTTGACTGTTGCCCTTGATAGCCCTTGGCAACCACTTGCCTTTTGGCTTGGAAGAAATCTCCTCATCTGCAACAAAGTCGAATCTTCCTCATCGTAATTCTTCTTCTTCACGCCCCGTGGCAGCTGCAGTAAACCACTTGGAGTGCTTCTCTCCATCATCTGAAAAACTGCTTGCTTCAGACTTGTCACGCCTCGAATCTCAATGGCGATTCAGACTGTTCGCTGTCACTTGCATCGTATATGACCGACAACCTGTGAAAAGAATAGGTGTAGGCAGAATAGAAGAGTTATCACAAACTGCAGAGGATTTTGCAAAAAGAATGAGTTCAAACATTAGTTTTAGGTTTTCACAGAATGCATTTCGGTCTGACCGAATCTATAAATTCGGTGAATCCGAAGTGTCTAAACCTAACCGTACACACCACTTTCGGTTGGACCGAAATGGGTTTCGGTCTAGCCGAGAGCACTAGGGTTTCACTGAATCCTTACTTCGGTCTTACCGATTTGCACAACTCGGTTTAACCGAAAAGTGCAGTGCAATGGCCAGAGGCCAAATCGGTCAGTCCGAGAATGTAGAATCGGTCACACCGAGATGTGTTCGGCGGAAACCTAACCCTAAAATTTTCACTCGAATTTTGTTCTATGATCTAATCTGCTGGATAGGAAGATTTCAAACTTGGCAAGAAACTAGGCAAGACCTATCGTGCATAGAATCAGCGGTTGAAGCACGAGAGGGATGAAACTCACCCAATCTGGTGAAGCTTCACTACGGCGGCAACGGCGCGATGAGATTGTCCGTTGACGGCGATGGAGACCCGCGGCGAGGGCGCACAGGCGACAATGGAGACGATCCAAAGACCACGGCGACGGCAGCGAAGGGTTTGAGGGCGAGGCGTTTTGAAGAAGTAATCAACGCGCGCTGTCCTCGGGTATATATACCCTTCGGCTGTCGGTGGGACCGAGATGGAAAACTCGGTGGGACCGAGATGGTTAACTGCGTGCAGTCACACACATCGGTCACGCCGAAATTTACAAGTCGGTTTCACCGAGGTGAAAACCTAGATCAATCCAAGTCATTTCGGTCTGTCCGATTTGAGTATATTGGTTTGACCGAAAGTACTTAGAAGGTTTTGGAATTTAGGCTTTTGACGGATCGGTGGCTCCGAGGTGCTCCTCACTCGGTCTGTCCAAAAAGTCTTGTTCAAAGTTTGTGATATAAGCATGAATAGAGTTTGAGACAAGAAAGCATAGATAGCTAGGGGAGGAACTTAGGCATTCTTGTCCATCCATTTGGTCAAAAAGAAAAATCCAAAAGACCAAAGCAACAAATGGATGTCCTCGAATGGATAAAATCATGCATCCAACATGCTCACACAATAAGATAGCAAATGAAATATGTGTCAAACATGCACAAACAAAACACTAGCTACTAGCACACAATTTGGCGATGACTAGGTCATCTATATATGAGTATATTGACTTAGGAGTCAAATGAGAACATTTGATCATAGGTCATACTCATCGTTTAAGCACAAGTGGGGTTACCACTTTTCCATAAAGCATTAATGTGTTCACATCATTAGAAGATGCTTTAGCTCAATTCTTTTAGAGCAAAGCTCCCCCTTGATGTGAGAACCCCTTTTAAAGGGTCAAACTAACCTTGGGTTGTCGTTGAAGACTTCATGTAGATGTTGGGGATGTGGATGCTCAATGTTGATGAAGATCATCAAGAGTTGGGAGCAATCCTTTGGATTCGGGCACTTTCAATACCTACATGGGTTAGTCCCACAAGGAACAAACAAGGATATCCATGGACATAGATTGAAGAACACAATAGATGATGTCCATGAAAGCAATGATTACCTTGTCCCTTGACTTACCAACATGAGGGTTTGTGACTCCATGAACTAGTGCAAGATGTGGAAGTTGATTGCACAAGTTCTTTGCCAAAATGAATGTGAGTGAAGTATGTTGGCGAGTCACCCTCAAGAACTCTCTAGTTCTTCTTCTTCGGATCCACATCATCTTGATGGGAATCCTTGGGGTAGTAGTTGAGCTTGTCAAGTAGAACTTGAAGTTGCCTTGGGAACCCACTTGACCATGGCCTTGGGTGCTTCAATGAATGCATCAATCTCCTCTTGAAGCTTGTCCTTGCCTTTTAGCTTGTGGTCTTGTGGTGAAAGGTCATCTTGAGCTTGTTCCACATTGGAAGAAGTAGGTTCATACTTCTCCTCTTGAGAAACAAACTTTGGAGTGGGATATTGACCTTCTTCCCATTCAACACCCTCGGCGTTGAACTTTCGCTCAAAACCAATTCCTTGATTCTTCCGGTGTCTTCCTTGTTTGCGAACAATTTCTCAAAGCTCTTGCTTCCGCAAGACTCTTGTAGACACCTTTCTATAATCCCTTTCAATAGACTATTTTCTTGCTCAAGTAAAACTTGGCTTGAAACATTGTTAGTGGAATCAAGAGAATTACTAGAAGTAACAACATTTGATTTAGCATGATTATTGTTACTACTAGATGAAGAATTGTTCTTATGCTTGACATGCTTAGTTTTAATAGGTGGCAAGAAATTAGACAAGAGAAGTCGTTTGGCAAGATATGAAGAACTCTTCTTTCGAAGATCGTCATTGATAGCTTTTAGAAACTCATGTTCTTGCTCTAGATTGAGCTTCTCGAAGCGTAGCTTCTCATGAGATCTTAGGAGCTCTCTATGATCTTCTTGAGTTGTTTCATGAGCTAACTTAAGAGTGTTTAGTTCTTTAGTTAGACGCTCAATCTCCTTCATAGCATTGTCATTCGACTCTTCTCGACTATAAAGACTATTAGCATGTTCATCATTACTAAGCTCACTAGATTTATCATGTAAAAGCTCATCTTCACCAAGCAAGTCATCCTCATCACTATCAAAGTCTATAAACTCAGGGTGTGATACCTTGGGGCCTTTTGCCATGAAGCATCTTCCAATTCCCTCATTTGGTGAATCAAATATGTCATAGGAGTTGGAGTTGGAGGACACGAGAGCAAGACCGCAACACCTTCATCTTGACTGATTCGGAGTTGGAGTGATAGCTTCTTTCGAGTGATTGTCGGAGTCGGAGCCGAAACCCATTCACCAACATGAGCTTGATGTTTTCTTCTTGTGTAGCTCCTTGATGACTTGTCTTTCCTTTCCGAATCCTTGCTTCTCCGAGAGGATCTTCGCTCATAACGATCATCTCTACTCCTCTCTTTCGAGGCGACTCTTCTCTTGAGCTTCTTCTTCTTGGAGATTCTTCTCTTCTCTTGTGGGGAGTCGAACACTCATTTGAGTAGTGTCCGGTCTTCCACAATTGTAGCAGTTTCGATCACGACTAGAAGATCTCTTTTCATCATATGATCTAGACTTTGAGCTTCTTTCCTTGCTTCTACTCTTGTAGAATTTGTTGAAATTCTTCACCATTAGGCTTATCTCTTCATTGGAAACTAGCTTGTCACTTGAGGATGTGGGAGCTTCAACTGCAGCTTTGTAAGCACCACTTGACTTGTTGTGAAGCTCTTCCTTATCTTTAAGTGTCATCTCATGAGCAACAATCCTTCCAATGACTTCGTAGGCTTGAGATCTTTGTAGTTTGGCATCATTTGGATCAAAGTGCACACGGTGTCATACTTTCCATCCAAAGCTCGAGAATCTTCTTGATGATGAATCGGTCGGTCATTTCTTCGCTTCCTAAGCCTGCCATCTCATTGGTGATGAGAGCAAGCCTAGAGTACATTTCAGCGACTCCTTCACCTTCCTTCATCTTGAACTTGTCAAGTCGACCTTGAAGAAAATCTAGCTTTGATTCCTTCACGGACTCGGTACCTTCGTGCATTTCACCAAAGTATCCCAAATCTCTTTGCATTCTCAAGACGGCTGATCTTGTTGAACTCCTCGGGACACAGAGCATTGAAGAGAATGTCACAAGCTTGAGCATTGTTCGTAACATCCGCAACTCATCGCAGTAGAGCTTCGCGATCCGGAACTTTTCCTTCCTCAAGAACTCACCTTGCAAGCCAACACAAATAATGCCCCATGCGGTGGGGTTATGTCCAAGAATATGCATTTTCATTTTGTGCTTCCAACTAGCAAAATTTGAACCATCAAAGTAAGGACCTCTACGGAAATTACCTCACTAGACGCCATACTCTCCTAGGTTGTGAAACCAAGCTTATGGAGTCCAATGCAATGGAAACCAATCCAATGGAGACCAAAGCTCGATACCACTTGTAGGATCGGAAGTATGTCTAGAGGGGGGTGATTAGACTACTTGACAAGTTAAAATTTAGCCTTTTGATTAGGGCAAGTTTTAGCAAGTTCACAATGATAACCAAGTCAAGTATCACCCTACACATGCAATTCTAGAGTTGTGGCAGCGGAAAGTAAATTGCATATATAGTAAATGAGAGGTGGAGAAGAGCAAACGCAATTTGGAGACACGGAGATTTTTCTCGTGGTTCCGATAGGTGGTGCTATCGTCAATCCACGTTGATGGAGACTTCAACCCACGGAGGGTAACGGCTGCGAGAGTCCACGGAGGGCTCCACCCACGAAGGGTCCACGAAGAAGCAACCTTGTCTATGCCATCATGGCCTACGTCCACGGAGGACTAGCCTTACTCGGGGTAGATCTTCACGAAGTAGGCGATCTCCTTGCCCTTACAAACTTCTTGGTTCAACTCCACATCTCGACGGAG
Organism: Aegilops speltoides; assembly: GCA_021437245.1. Classification (NCBI taxonomy): domain Eukaryota; kingdom Viridiplantae; phylum Streptophyta; class Magnoliopsida; order Poales; family Poaceae; genus Aegilops; species Aegilops speltoides. The sequence goes on from CM038142.1 coordinate 28,952,256, forward strand.
GCTCCCAAGCGACACCTAACCAATCTAGGAGGCACCACCCTCCAAAAGGTAATAGATGGTGTTGGTGATGATGAACTCCTTGCTCTTGTGCTTCAAATGATAATCTCCCCAACACTCAACTCTCCTCACTGATTTGGCTGTGGTCACTACAAGGATAACCCCTATATAGCAACACAAATTCTACAACGTTTTGACTATAGGTTGCAAAATTTGTAGTAGATACGCATATAACCGGTGCAGCATATACGTTGCAGAGTTGCAGCTCATGGCCCTATCCCTGTACATCAAAAGAAAAAAAATAGAGGAACGGAGAGAGGGACGCACGAGAAACAGAGCACCCGATTCCCCTTATCTCTCCCACGTCGCCGCCACCCACCACCTCCCTTTCTTCTCAGACCCACCACGCGATTCAGGCGACGCCGGCGAGTCCGGCCACCGCGACGCACATCCCGAGCTCCCCTCTCACCGCGGCGCCCTCCCATCCGGCTAGATCTGGCGCTCGAGGCCACCGCCCACCCGCGACCTTCCCCCCATGGCTAGGGTTTCGGGCATGGGCGACGGCGCCGGTGGCCATGTCGTCCTCCTCTCGTCCGGTGAGTGCACCCCTCCCCTGGCTTCTTCATCTCTCTCTCCCCCTTTCTATAACCTCTTCTCTTCTCTCAGAGACATGCAGGAGGAATGGCCATGGCCAACCTTGCTGCTGCTTTGGGGATGAAGCAGACATGGAGCAGTGAGTCGTTCTACTCCTCCTCTCTTTCTGGTTTGTGGCACGTCAGAGCCATTGTTGTTCTGCTGCTTGTGATCAATTTGATTTTGTTGTGCTGCTAAAGTGTTAACCGATGCTTGATTGAATCGCAAGATTAACCCCTAGTGCTACCACCATAGATTCGATGAAGTAGGGCAGACTTATTCGGTATCCAATGAGCAAGAAGGCAGTTGGTTTTCGCTTTTGAGAATTTTTATGTTGTGCTCCTGCAATTTGGGACGAGGCTCTAGTGAGAAAGTTCAGCCTACAGTCTGCTTTTGGTGGATGTTGATTGCACGACACTTTGGTGTATGAATTAATTTTTGAGAAGTGCAGGTTGATGCAAAGTGATACGAGGCTTGGATGCGTATCGAGGCATAAAACGCACATGATGTTCACAAGCACGGTGGCGATAAGGAGCGGATGGATCTAACTAATGCTACCAAGTAATATACTGATCAATTCTATGTTATTTTTTTATGGATATCCCTGATTTGATTGCAGATAATTTCCTGAGCTTTGTAACTAATTTGTTTTCTCACATACGCAAGTAATTGTTCTGTTGAAACTTAATACATGCCTCAGATAGCGCGTAGATATGTTGATCGGTTCCTAAAGCTCCAAAACAGAGAAGCGCCATGGTGTACCATGGCGTGAGGAGATGCATATGTCGGCATTTTTGTATGTATTGCTGGAACATGGTTTGCATCACTACATTCTAAGGTCATTCGCCTCCTTTCCCCTGTAATTTAATGTAATGCATGACTCCTTTTCTAATGTTGGTTGGTAATGTATGAGCCACACCGAATTTGCACACATCAACATCAGCCTAAAATCATAGATGCAACGTTAATTGAAAAGGGCATTCCATCGTAAGATAAAAAGAATCGAGTATCAGCCTGCTAGGCTCCCTCCTCTATTTCTCATTGTTGTGACGATATAATGGAGAAGCCCTTCCTTGAGTAAACTAATACTACTGCAGTTACTAATCCTTTCTGTATTGCTACATGTATTGTATAATGTGAAGGTGGACAGATCAGCATAATTACTAACAGAATTTGATACCTTTCAACGAGACGGTAGGTACTTTATGGTTTCCTGCTAGCATATATTCTAGAATTTATTTTGAGCTTGATTTCTTATTTGTGCAATATATATTTGACAATAGGTGATCTAAATATTCATTCCTTTGATTAGCTCAACAATTTATTAATTAAGTTGTTATGGCCATTAAGATATCCTTGCTTGGAGATTTATAATGGATTTTCTCGCAAATACCTTCTTGGTAAATATATAACCGTAGAAAATCTACACCATCATATATCCTCAAGTCGATGCTCTGATCATGTATGTGTTTTTGTCTTGTATACAGTGTACATTATTTGGTAAGACTGCCATGTGTTGTTCAAATAGTACAACTTTCCTGATTATTAAGGTTTGGTAACACCCTGGATATATACATCAGGATAGTCCTCCATTTTGAATTTGATTCAGATGATAATACTTCTCCATAAAATCTCAATATAGAAACCTGGATAAAATATTGCGACAGGTGCAATTGACGGTTCAAGAAAATACTGCTAATGTAACCCACACCTTTAGAAAATAGCCACTCGAAGGTTTAAATAATAAAGGTTTTCTAGATACATATTTATTTTGCAAATTATGATAAATGTCGTGTAACTTCCAACATCTGGGCGGAGGTGCCATACTTTTCTCATTTACACAAGTCTATCTCCCCCATCAAACCTCCTTTTTGAACTATTTTGTTCAAGCTAATAGGCTAAACAACAAGACATCTAAGTGGGCAGTCTCTAGAGACTTTGTTGGTACATAGAGACAACACGACGTACTATTTTTATTGTTTGTATGCCTTCAACCTTTGTACATGTCTAATATCCTGCCTCTATCACTACTTGCATCATGTCAATGCATTGTGTGTTAACAGTTCAATTTGTTATTTTCTTTGTAGATTCAAAAGATACTACAATGATGATGATGTTCCAGTTCATGATGATGATGATGATGATGGATGCTTTTGGTTTTAGTTAAGTTGTAGGGATGCTGTTGATGTTGTTGGATGATGTTCCTCTCGGTTAGGTTTTAGTTTAGTTGTAGGGATGTTGATGGATTCTTTCAGTTAAAGTTTTGATGTGAAGAAAATACTTGGATTATGTAGCATATTTGGATGATGTTCCTCATGTAATATACACTATTGTAGTCCAACAGTTTTATCCAATATATGATTTCTTCCTCTCATGAGTATATTCTCTCTTTTTCCTTACATGTGGAGCATTAATTTAATTGTTGGCAATATATATGTATAATAATAATCACATTATATGTGTACGAACACATGAGTGTTGCAAATTCTCTGTTGCCAATCAGTGAGATTTGCGGTTCTTGTACATTCAGCACCAACGTATAAAAGTGTAGTAAAAGTTGTTTTTATGTGTTGTACTCTTGCAACGGTCCTTTTACCAACGGCTATTTAAGCGTTGCATTATGCTCTAGCAACACTGGATAAGGCAACGCATCAGAAACCGTTGGTAAATACACGAGCAACGCATATATGGACTCTTAGATACGGAAAAATGCGTTGCTATAGGAGGGGTCCTGTTGTAGTGGGTGGAGGAAGGGATTGAGTGGAAAGCAACTTGGGAAGGCTAGAAATCAAGTTTCATATGGTGGGAGTGGAGCAACTTGATCTCAACACAAGGGTAGGTAGTTTTCTTCTCGTAAATGTAAGGTAGGAGTGGTAGTTCTTTCGATGGCTCTCTCCACGAATGAAGAGGAGGTGGAGGGTATTTATAGCCTCCACATTAAAATCCAACTGTTACACACATTTGACCAATCTCGGTCGACCCGAAGTTGACAACTCGGTGAGACCGAAAGTTCAAATCTTGTGAACGTTGGGATTTTCGTGGGACCGAAAAATACAATCTCGGTTAGTCCGATTCTTCCAAAGTCTAGGGTTTGCCAATCTCGGTGGGACCGACTTTCTCATCTCGGTGACACCGATTTGAGTACGAAGGTTCTGAAGCTTGGCAACACCAATTTCGTATGACCGAGTTTGGAATCGGAAAATCCAAATTTTAGGGTTTGGGTATATGGTGAGGTGGTTCATCTCGGTGTGACTGAGTTTATGGAATCGGTGGGACCGAGATTACTTATGGGTTTATGTTGGAATGAAAGATTGCTGATAGTTTGAGAGATAAATCACTAAGCACTTTGAGCAACCAGATCATCATCATAACCTCATCCCCTTTTAATAGTATTGCCTTTCCTATGGACTCAATGTGATCTTGGATCACTAAACCAAAAATGGAGTCTTGAGCTTTTGCCAATGTTTTCCTTAGCATTTTGAGGGGCCCACATCATCAGTCATTGCCATACCCATATCACTGAACTTCCTGAAACATTCTCAAGGAATAATTAGTTCAATGATATATATATTGTTATTAATTACCAAAACCACCCGGGGATTAGTTGCACTTTCAGATACCGGTTCGGTTGCTAAGTGTTAGTAAGTCGAAATAAAAGAGCTACGGAATAAACGGAGACTAGCTAAAGGTGAGCTGACGATATGTGTTGGAAGTGTTTCCAAGTTTGATGTGATCAAACATCGCACGCTCCCTCTACCATCAAGATTAGTATTAAACCTGAATATTTGTCATTTGGTGTTTGCGTTGAGTATAGACATGATTAGATTATGTCTATCGCAATACGGTTATTCATTTAAAGAGAATAATGGTTACTCTATTTATTCGAATAATACCTTCAATGGTCTTGCACCTAAAGGGATGGTTTATTGAATCTCGATCGTAGTGATACACATTTTCATGCCAATAGGTATAAGATAGTAATGATAGTACCACTTATTTGTGGCACTGCCATGTAGGTCATATTGGTATAAAACGCATGAAGAAGCTCCATGTTGATGGATCTTTGGACTCACTCGTTTTTTGAAAAGTTTGAGACATGCGAACCATGTCTATTGGTGTATATGCATGAAGAAACTCCATGCAAATGGACCGTTCGGACTCACTTGATTTTTGAATCACTTGAGACATGCAAATCTTACCACATGGGCAAGATGACTGAAAAGCCTCGGTTTCAGTAAGATGGAACAAGATAGCAACTTGTTGCAAGTAACACATTTTGATGTGTGCAGTCCAATGAGTGCTGAGGCATGTAGTAAATATCGTTATGTTCTTACTTCACAGATGATTCGAGTAGATGTTGAGTATATTTACTTGATGAAACACAAGTCTGAATTATTGAATGGTTCAAGTAATTTCAGAGTGAAGTTGAAGATCATCGTGACAAGAGGATGAAATGTCTATGATATGATCATAGAGATGAGTATCTGAGTTACGAGATTTGGCACGCAATTAAGACATTATGGAAATTGTTTCACAATTGATACCGCCTGGAACACCATAGTTTGATGGTGTGTCCGAACATCATAGTTGCACCCTATTGGATATGGTGTGTACCATGATGTCTCTTGTCAAATTACCACTATCGTTCATGGGTTAGGCATTAGAGACAACTACATTCACTTTAAATAGGGCACCACGTAATTCCGTTGAGACGACACCGTTTGAACTATGGTTTGGAGAAACCTAAGTTGTTGTTTCTTGAAATTTTGGGGCTGCGACGCTTATGTGAAAAGGTTTCAGGTTGATAAGCTCGAACCCAAAGCGGATAAAATGCATCTTCATAGGACACCCAAAACAGTTGGGTATACCTCCTAATTCAGATCCGAAAGCAATAGGGATTGTTTCTTGAATCGGGTCCTTTCTCAAGGAAAAGTTTGCCTCGAGTGGGAGGATGGTGGAGACTTGATGAGGTTATTGAACCGTCACTTCAACTAGTGTGTAGCAGGGCAGAGGAAGTTGTTCCTGTGGCGCCTACACCAATTGAAGTAGAAGCTTATGATAGTGATCATGAAGTTTTGGATCAAGTCACTACCGTACCTCGTAGGGTGACAAGGACGCGTACTACTTCAGAGTGGTACAGTAATCCTGTCTTGAAGGTTATGTTGCTAGACAACAACGAACCTACGAGCTATGGAGAAGCGATGGTGGGCCCAAATTCCGACAAATGGTTAGAAGCCATGAAATCCGAGATAGGATCCATGTATCAGAACAAAGCATGGACTTTGGTGGACTTGCCCGATGATCGGCAAGCCATTGAGATAAATGGATCTTTAAGAAGAAGATGGACGTGGATGGTAATGTCACCGTCTATGAAGCTCGACTTGTGGCGAAGAGTTTTTTCACAAGTTCAAGGAGTTGACTACGATGAGATTTTCTCATCCGTAGCGATGCTTAAGTCCGTCGGAATCATGTTAGCATTAGCTGCATTTATGAAATCTGGCAGATGGATGTCAAAACGAGTTTCCTTAACAGCCAGAAGGAAAGGTTGTATGTGATACAATCGAAAGTTTTTGTCGATCCTAAGGATGCTAAAAGGTATGCTGGCTCCAATGATCCTTCTAAGGACTGGAGTAAGCATCTCGGAGTTGGAATATGTACTTTGATAAGATGATCAAAGATTTTGGGTTTATACAAATTTATGAGAAACTTGTATTTCCAAAGAAGTGAGTGGGAGCACTATAGAATTTCGATGAGTATATGTTATTGACATATTGTTGATCGTAAATGATGTAGAATTCTCGAAAGCATATAGGGTTATTTGAAAAGTGTTTTTCAATGGAAAACCTGGATTAAGCTACTTGAACATTGAGCATCAAGATCTATAATGATAGATCAAAAACGCTTAATGGTACTTTCAAAATGAGCACATACCTTGACATGATCTTGAAGGTGTTCAAGAAGGATCAGTCAAAGAAGGAGTTCTTGCCTGAGTTGTAAGGTATGAAGTTAAAACTTAAAGCTCGACCACGGCAGAAGAAAGAGGAAGGACGAAGGTCGTCCCCTATGCTTTTGTCATAGGCTCTATACGGTATGCCATGCTGAGTACCGCACCTGATGTGTGCCTTGCCACATGTCTGGCAAGAGGGTACAAAGGTGATCAAGGAGTGGATCACCGGACAGCGGTCAAAATTGTCCTTGGAGTAATAAGGACATATTTCTCAATTATGGAGGTCATAAAGAGTTCGGCGTAAAGGGTTACGTCGATGCAAGCTTTAACACCTATCCGAATGACTCTGAGTAGCAAACCGGATACATATAGTGGAGCAACCATTTGGAATAGCTCCAAGTGGAGCGTGGAAGCAGCATTTACAATATGACCTAGAGATTTGCGAAGTACATATGGATCTGAAAGTTGCAGACCCGTTGACTAAAACCTCTCTTGCAAGCAAAACATGATCAAACCCCAGAACTCATTGAGTCTTAATCACATGATGATGTGAACTAGTTTAGTGACACTAGTAAACTCTTTGGATGTTGGTAACATGGTGATGTGACCTGTGAGTGTTAATCACATGGCGATGTGAACTAGATTATTTACTCTAGTGCAAGTGGGAGACTGTTGGAAATATGCCCTAGAGGCAATAATAAAAGTATTATTATATTTCCTTGTTCATGGTAATTGTCTTTTATTCATGCTATAACTGTATTATCCGGAAATCGTAATACACGTGTGAATACATAGACCACAATATGTCCCTAGTGAGCCTGTAGTTGACTAGCTCGTTGTGATCAACAGATAGTCATGGTTTCCTGGCTATGGACATTGGATGTCGTTGATAACGGGATCACATCATTAGGAGAATAATGTGATGGACAAGACCCAATCCTAAGCATAGCACAAAGATCATGTAGTTCGTTTGCTAGAGCTTTTCCAATGTTAAGTATCTCTTCCTTAGACCATGAGATCGTGTAACTCCCGGATACCGTAGGAATGCTTTGGGTGTACCAAACGTCACAACTTAACTGGGTGGCTATAAAGGTGCACTACAGGTATCTCCAAAAGTGTCTGTTGGGTTGGCACGAATCGAGACTGGGATTTGTCACTCCGTGTAAACGGAGAGGTATCTCTGGGCCCACTCGGTAGGACATCATCATAATGTGCACAATGTGACCAAGGGGTTGATCACGGGATGATGTGTTATGGAACGAGTAAAGAGACTTGCCGGTAACGAGATTGAACAAGGTATCGGTATACCGACGATCGAATCTCGGGCAAGTGCAATACCGTTAGACAAAGGGAATTGTATACGGGATCGATTGAGTCCTTGACATCGTGGTTCATCCGATGAGATCATCATGGAACATGTGGGAGCCAACATGGGTATCCAGATCCCGCTGTTGGTTATTGACCGGAGAACATCTCGGTCATGTCTACATGTCTCCCAAACCCGTAGGGTCTACACACTTAAGGTTCGATGACGCTAGGGTTATAAAGGAAGTTTGTATGTGGTTACCGAATGTTGTTCGGAGTCCCGGATGAGATCCCGGACGTCACGAGGAGTTCCGGAATGGTCCGGAGGTAAAGATTTATATATGGGAAGTCCTGTTTTGGTCACCGAAAAAGTTTCGGGTTTTATCGGTAACGTACCGGGACCACCGGGAGGGTCCCGGGGGTCCACCAAGTGGGGCCACCACCCTTGGAGGGCTGCATGGGCCAAGTGTGGGAGGACCAGCCCCAGGTGGGCTGGTGCGCCCCCCCACAAGGGCCCAAGGCGCCTAGGGTTTGGGGAGGAGGCGCCCCACCTTGCTTGGGGGGCAAGTTTCCCCCTCTCCACCCCTTGGCCGCCCCCCTAGATGGGATCTAGGGCTGGCCGCCGCCCCCTAGGGGTGGAAACCTAGGTGGGGGCGCAGCCCCCTCTCCCCCTATATATAGTGGAGGCATAGGAGCAGCCCAACACACGAGTTTCTTCTCCTGCTGGCGCAGCCCTACCTCTCTCCCTTCTCCTCATATCTCGCGGTGCTTGGCGAAGCCCTGCTGGACTACCACGCTCCTCCATCACCACCACGCCGTTGTGCTGCTGCTGGACGGAGTCTTCCTCAACCTCTCCCTCTCTCCTTGCTGGATCAAGGCGTGGGAGACGTCATCGGGCTGTACGTGTGTTGAACGCGGAGGTGCCGTCCGTTTGGCACTAGGATCTCCGGTGATTTGGATCACGACGAGTATGACTCCTTCAACCCCGTTCTCTTGAACGTTTCCGCTTAGCGATCTACAAGGGTATGTAGATGCACTCTCCTTCCCCTCGTTGCTGGTTTCTCCATAGATAGATCTTGGTGACACGTAGGAAAATTTTGAATTTATGCTACGTTCCCCAACATATATTTGAGTTCTTGATCCTATCTTGCAAGTTCTATGCACCTATTATGTGTTATTATTCGTGGCCCCCCAAGGTGATAATAATTGGGATTCATTCCAGTGATGATCATAGTATGTGAAGTTCACGTATTCACTAGGTGTTGATGCTTTGTTTCAGTTCTCTATTAAAAGGAGGCCTTAATATCCCTTAAATTTCCTTATGAACCCTGGTGCCATGGGAGGGTAGGACATAAGATGTCATGCAAGTTCTTATTATAAGCACGTATGACTATATATGGAATACATGTCTACATTACATTGATTAATTGGAGCTATTATGTATCGCTCTAGGTTGTGACTGTTATATGATGAATGTCATCCAACACAAATATCCATCGCTGATCCAATGCTTGTGCTTTTTCTAATATTGATCTTTGCTAAGTTATTGTTGTTGTTACTGCTATTACAATCACTACAAACTGCTACTGTTACTGTTGCTACTACAAAAACTATCAAACTACTATGCTACTAAATACTTTGCTGTAGAGATATTATTTTCCAGGTGTGGTTGAATTAACAACTCAACTACTAAGGCTTGTAAATATTCTTTGGCCTCCCTTGTGTCGAATCGATAAATTTGGGTGAAATACTACCCTCGAAGACTGTCGTGATCCCCTATACTTGTGGGTTATCACCCAACTCATCGCATGATCCTTGAGATGCATCACCAGCTTGTAAGCACTTCTCACGGTGAAGATACCGTTTTCCAGGATTCCATGCCAAGAAATCGATCCAATTCCTGTCGTCGCGATGTTCTAATCTGCAAGATGGCCTCCACATCGATCGGGGCGAAAGTCACTCGAAATTTTGCTTCATATATCCCACACTCTATGTTGATCCAGTGGACTAGAGACTCGGTTTAGGTGGGAAAGGCCTCGGGGGTTGACTGGTTTAAGTGTTGATGAGTGAGGGATCCAGTTGTCCCACCATTTCTGAACCGAAAATTAGTTATTATCCATATCCAGTGGCGAAACTTGATGAATATTTGTTGAGGGGGCTAATCAGAGTTGATAGGGCGAAAAAAGATAAGTTATGCATGAACTCTGAGAAATCTTTGATATTCAAGCCTAATAATTAGTGGTACACTCAAGAGTTTTCATGGAGTAGGGGGGCAATAGCCCCCTTTGGCCCACATGAAGCTCCGCCACTATCCATATCATCCCTTCCTTGAGTAGCTTGAGATCCATTTTTGCTCAACTTAGCTATGTGTTAGCGACGAGCCAGGGATGAAGGTTGGCTATGGAGGAATTCAAATTGGTCTCAATGTGTGTGTATCAAGTTACAAATAAACTTTGGACCCTCATAAGTGCCACACATGTGGCACGAAGCAATTCCGCCCTGATGATTTTTGATGGCAACTTTAGTTACTCGGGGATAGCAACTTCAGTTGTGAAGCATGGCAACTTTCTGTTTGGAGGCAAAAAAAAAATGTTTCCATTTTTCAGATGGAAATTTTAGTTGTTAAAACGTCATGGTGGTGTAACTTTGTGCCACACGACTTATAATTTGGGTAAACTTCTTAAACTTACAAGCGACCGGCTGTCCATCATTTACCAAATCGCTACCGAATCAATGTGAGAATGATTCATTCATATGCTGCTTAGCAGAGGAGCTATAGTCTTTTTTTTTGCAACGAATCATGGAGCTTTATTAATGAACTAGAATTCGGTTACAATTTGCCCGAAGGCTGCTGATAAGAAAATTCGGGCTCTCATCAAGCCAGCTTTCTGTCCCCTCTTGAGCAGCAGCTCGGCGGACACAGAGATGAGCCGGATGATTGAGAGTCCTGCCCACATGGGAAACCGAAAAGGAAACAAAATCAAGAACTATCTCCTCCCCACATAGAGGAGCTATAGTCTTGGGCGTTGTAGTGAGTCAACGGTTGTGGGTCCTCCGGATGGCGGTAGTCGGTATTTTTTCCATCAAGTTTGAGTTGCTTACCACGTGTGTCACGTGGATGGAGCTAACATTATGGTCTTCCCTGCATCGACGCACCCATAATCGCCACGACCATGGCATACAAGAGTTCAAACAAGAAATTTAACCGCAAATTGAAGCTAACACTAGGGGTCAGTTTTTTTGGGCGGCTTAAAAAAAGATGGCTCACCCTAGTTTAAAAATAAGCTGCTCCTAAATTTGTTGAGACTTTTAAATTACTTAACTCAGAACTAGTTTAGAAGCTCCAGTGAATAAAAGAGGTCGGCTTATGAGAAAAGTTGGGAAGGTGGCGGCTTATTTTTTAAGCTGCCAAAAGAACTGCCCTGCTAGCTTGCTATTTTCACTCTGTGCGATTCTGATAGTAAGAAAAAAACATTGGATGTGTTTGCTAGCTAGAGCTGAGCTGACCTTTTTTTTCGGAAACACTTCCAATCTATTCATCTTCAATCATGGATCCTAGTATTAATGTGCGCTCAGAAACTTTTGTCCTCAACTACCGAGACATGCGACCAGAACTCACAAGTGCAAGTACGACCTAGGTTGTATGACCTATTTGGGGCGTTGGATTTTCGTACTCATTGTATTCTCATACTCAAATTGCAAAGCCTTATAAAAACATGCTCCAAAGTTGTCAATTGATTTTCGCGTGCACGAGGGGGGGGGGGGTACTGCGTGTGAACTCTTTGGTAGCCCTTGAGAGAACTACATGCATGATAATGAACACATACTTCCATCAACATCATGGCAAAACCAAGCTATTTATGCCCTCCACTTATTTGGCTAATATTGGTTACAATTTGGAGTTATTTATTTGCAGCGAGATAGCTCCCTACATCTTGCCAACCAACGGATCAAGTGTGGATATCCACTTGTTGTAGTCTATAGGAGAACCAGAGTCACTGAGTGGTATGCCATTAACAAAGTAGTAGGGTGTCCCGGTGACGCCTCGTGCACAACCAAACTACAAAACAGAGAAAACGCACGGTGAATAATGCGGCTAGAACAATACCGAATATAAAGTATGACATATAATGTGATACAAGTTCAACAAACCTTGAAGGAAATCCTTGTGGCCTGATCCGACTGCGTGTCATTGAACCCCGCTTTGTATGCTGCCAAATTGGCCTCGCCAATGACGGGGGCAACAAGGTTGTTCGCTATTTCGGCGACCACCGCCGCTCTTGTTTTGGTGTATGTCGGCATGTTGTAATAACCCTCCTGAAATATAACCATCCTTTAAATCCTCGTGGTTGTATTGTGTGCGATATGTTGTGATCAATTCTGAAGGTATTTTATCCCTTGGAACATAAATGAAAGTGCCATATATTGTGCTTGATGTATGCACTGGAAAAGCCATGGTGGAAAAGCAAGCTGTGGAATATGAGCTTTTGCTTGTATAAATGGTGCTTGGCATGGACAAGAAAAATTGCATGGTGGTTTCATCCAATGGGATGTGAGCAGGGTGCTTCTCGGTTCCCTCTCTTTGCCTCAAAAAGTTGCATTGCACTGCACCTAGTGGTGCTTCCAAAGCAATACCTAGTCAGCTCCATCTAAAAAAAAAGCAGCAGCACCTCTCCTACGGTGAATATTACCGAAATACCCTCGTCTTTTCAAAATGTTATTCTTGATTTTCTCCTCTCTCTATTTTTGCAGCTTTGAAGTGTGATACAGTGGGTAATGTAAAGTAGGGACAAAGAAGCAGGTAGGCAAGAGATAATTAACCTGGTATTTGAAGAAGTTTTCGAGCAGGGGATACACGGCTGACGCATTTAGCTTGTGCACCGTGTGGATCGACCGGCAAGCCATGAAGGCGCTGCTGTGGTAACTGCAGATTTCACACAGAAAATCACGTCACAAACGAAACCAGTAAAAGTTTCATCAGAGCTACCCTTGGAGCTGGTGAAAATAACACTTTTACAATTTTTGCAAACCAAAAGCGGTCAGGATATCAAATAAAAAATGAAGATTTTTTCTGAATTTTATTTTGATGGGATTTTTGTTTTTGAATATGACGGATGATGTAAACTGAGTTTCTAATCTAATGAAAACATCTACCTTTTTTTTTTTCCCCAAACATCGCTCTCCTTAGATGCTTTGCTTGCTTAACAAATACCAAAAATCATATGGTACTAAATCACACCGTTAACAAGTTTTTAGTTCTATCAATGATGTTGTCATGACTTGCACCTCGATCATATGCCTTATCATTGTGTTTGCCTAATGCATGGCTGGGGCACCTTCTGTTTTTCCCTTTTTCTTTTGTGAGTGGAGGACGATCGATTGAATTGACATGAGCAAAAAGCAGCCCATATTTCGTTCCAGGAATACACAAAAGATATGCAACGCTAGCATGGAAGAAAATAATAGTGGTGCTTTTGTTTTCTCTAGGTATTACAAAAACTCTACCACGCTCTAGGTGGAAAGTAGGTGAGGTGTAAGTAACAGATTACCAGTTTGGTGTGTCCATAGAAAAAGAAAAAGAAAAAAAAAATCTTGCCTTTAATTACCATTGCGCCACCCCACGGGGAACTGTTTTTCTTTACCGTTTCTCACGGGCAGATTACACGGAATGGGTTTCAGTTCTCTGATCGGTAGTACAGTGAAATGGACGGTAGCTCGGCACGCAACAAGATAGGAAACGTTGGAAAGGGGTCCATGTTTGCAATCCACACTCGTGTCGGTATGTGTTGGCTAGCGCGCTAGACCTGACCTGAGCTGACACGCGCGTCCGAGCACAAGCGGGTCACAACTCAGACGTGTTCCTACTCGTTTGGGATTTTGGTTGGATTTTACTCGCAGAATTCACAAGCAGTTACTTACCGCAGCAGGCCACGGCTGAATTTGCTAGAAACCGAAATAGAAGAATCCGACTGAGGTACCAAGACAAAGACCAAGACGACGATTCCTATGCACGCAGGAAAGAAAAAGAGAGGATGGTTTTGATGGGTGACTCACGGGAGCGGGAAGAGGTGGACGACGACGGCGACGCGGCGGGCGCCGTAGTGGGCGGCGGCCCTCTGCAGCGGCGGCCAGGCGTCGCGGCTGTCGGGGCAGACCGGGTCGAAGAAGGCCTCCACCACCACCGCATCGCCCCACGCCGGCGCCGCCGCGTGGCCCCCGTACACGAACCCCTCCGTCCTCACCGGGATCGGCAGCTGCGCGCCGCAGCGCCCGGCGACGGCCGCCAACGCCACGAGCACGAGCACCGACGACGACGGCACACGGTGGCGGCTGCGCTCCATCGATCACGAACACGATCGCCCGGCTTGGCTCGGCTGGGGCTGGGGTACCAAGCTAGCTTTGCTCGGGCGTTTGACTGGTAGCTCGTTGTTGAACTAACACGGTAACACGGCTGAGCTTATTGGGTACCAGCGCGCTACGGAAGAACGAGATGGAGTCGGGGCATATATGAGCTTGAGCGGGGGTCGTTAGGATAAGCGACGACGAGAGATAGACAAGACACCATGGATGCACTGTGCACACGGGCAGCCAAAGGTGCACATTTGCATACGCAGAGGCGGACATTTCGCCGAAAGCGAAGCGATCGAGGCGGGCAGGGAGAGCGACGGACGGACGGCTACCTCGCAACGACTTCATGGGCGGGCGTGCATGCATATTCCAGCCCATGACATCATACGGATGGAAGGATGATGGGAGGGGGACGTCCGTCCGTTCTTGACACGCCGGAAATTATTATTTATTCTTTAGGGCAAACCCACGGAAATACACAGGAGGCGTTTGGTAGTCTGCATCTTCCTTGGTCGTTAGTTCTGTTTGCAATTTGGCATATATAGTTTGAATCTTAAAGCACCTCCCGGCTAGGCCAGATAAAAACGAACGCGTCTCCTCTCAGAAGGACTCATGGTGTGCAGAGGAGGGGAATGCCGCGTTGAGCTCGACCCAGGTCTACAATCACCTAAGAAAATGAAGAATCAGATGTAAAAGCATCTATAGCCGGGCGGTCCGCCCGGTCACGATTTTTCAACTCAGACGGCCCTTTCAAACGCCCGAGCTGACAGGCACCCCTCATATCTAGCCCAAATAAGGGGCGGATATTGGGGGCGCCCGGGCATATGCCCGCCACGTCGGTCTGACGGCGTGGTCCCACGTGGAAATGCCCGGAACCCGGCAGTCTGACTGACGCCACATCCGTCACCGCGGTGTGAACGCCATGTGGCGTCGCTCCAGCTTGCCATCCGAGGCCAAATTTGCCTATTTAAGCCGGCCGACATCCCGCAACCCTAGCCCATCTACCTCCTCCCTCTCCGCGCCAACAATCCGAGCCCATCCACCTCCTCCCTTTCCCGCTCCGGCGCTCCGCCATGGTCCGGAGGAAGATCACCTACTACGCAATGCTCACGCCGGAGCACCGGTACGAGATCCAGCAGGAGATTCGGGCAAGACAAGCCGCGCGCGTCGCCCGCATCGTTGTCGGGCTGCCTCTGAACTCGCCGGAGCCGGGGGAAGAGGAGGAAGAAGAGCTGGCTCCGATGGAGGTGGAGGAGCCGGAGCTGTCGGGCTTCAACATGGAGCGGGCAAAGGGGGGGTTCGCCGTCGCCCAATCGGAGGACATAGCGGAGCAACATGCCATCCTGGAGTCCATCTAGGATGAGGTCTATGTGAAGGACAACCGGGCGGCGTCCGACGCGCTCTTCGTCGAACTCGACGTGGAGATAGAGGAGGAGGAGGCTGAAGCGGAGCAGCCAGAGACGCTGGAGGAGCCGGAGCTACAACTGTCGCCCATGCTGCCGGAGCCGGGCATACAGATCGTCGACATCTTCAACGACGAGTAGCTAGGTGATCGACGTAGTACGTAGGTTTATTTCGTTTGTGTGCCTTTCTATGGATTTAAGAATCTAGTATGAGATGTCTAGATGCAATTCGTGAAATTTAAAGCGTCCATGGGCATTTGAGGGGTCATATTTGACATATCCGGCTGTGGATGCTCTAAGAGCAACTCCAATGGGGTGATCCATTTCGTCCGCGGCCGTCCGTTTGGGTCGGCGCTGACAGAAAAGGCGGCCCAACGCGCCGACCCAAACGAACGCATGTCCATTTTTCGTCCGCGGGCGACCCATTCCCGGCCCATTTTTTAGCCTGATTTGCGTCGGTGCGGACACGCGACGGACGCGCCGCCATGATCGCCTTACTCTCGTCCCCGGCCCGCTGGTCTCGTGGCACATTGGCCTCCTCCCCGCCAACAAGCAAGCCCTCCTCCCCCCGCCTCCGTCACCGACGCCGCCGCCCATTTTTGCGGCGACTCTTCCACTGCCGCCGCCTCACATCCCCAAAGAACGCCGCCCCCCTCCCCGATCGCCGCCGCCGGGAGCAAAAGCGTTCCGCCGCCGCCGGAGCAAACCGTTCTCGCCGCTTCCCCCGCACAGCCGCCATGATTAAGAAGACGCCTCGCCGCCCCCGCCACATACGACCGACACGCTCGTCAGACGCCGTCACACTCGTCGGATGCCGGTCGGGCAACTAGCTGGTCTGTGGGCGCCGTGTCTCCCCTCGTCGGCCGTCTCCTTCTTCGACGCCCGCAAGCTGTTCGACAGTTTGCCAAGGTACGAAAATGGACTCCGCCGACGAGTTCTTTTTCCACAATTTCATTTGCGACTCCGGCGATTCGTCGTCCGACGACGAGGAGGAGATATTGGCTGCCGTGTTGGTCCATCACCACCTCAACAACCAGCGATCGTTGTTCCGTGGCTCAATTCCGGGCCACCTTCCAGCGTTGAATCGTAACCGAGAGAGCGGGCATTTCCTTCTCAGGAAGGACTACTTTGATACAACAAACCCGTTCTTCAAACATCACCAATTCCGCTGCCGGTTCCGTATGAGTAGGCATGTTTTCAACCGTATTAGAGAGGGAGTGATCGGCTATGATGACTACTTCGAGTGCAAAGAGGATGCTGTCGGCAAGATTGGTTTCTCCTCTTATTAGAAATGCACTGCCGCCATCCGAATGCTTGCATACGGAGTGCCCGGTGATCTCATTTACGAGTGCGTCCGTACGTATGAGCGAGTCTACATGCCTAGAGTCCCTGTATAAGTTCTGCAAGGCTGTGATTGACGTGTTTGGCCCTGAGTACTTGAGAGAGCCGACAGCTGCAGATACAGCCCGTTTGTTGGCGATGAATGCTAGTAGGGGCTTCCCGGGGATGCTTGGCAGCATAGACGCATGCACTAGGAGTGGAAGAACTGCCCTTCGCTGGCAAGGGCGAGATAAGGGACATGTCGTGGCTTGCATTTGTCATACTAGAGGCCGTGGCGTCTCAAGATCTCTGGATCTGGCACTCTTTCTTTGGCATGGCTGGATCACACAATGATATCAACGTGCTTCAGCGCTCGCCGGTGTTTGCTAGGCTTGCCGAGGGCAACAGCCCACCGGTGAACTTTACTGTCAACGGCCACAACTATGACAAAGGGTACTATTTGAGTGATGGTATCTATCCTCAGTGGACCACTATTGTAAAGACAATACCCGACCCTGTTGGAGAGAAAAGGAAAAGATTTGCCCAAGAGCAAGAGAGTGCAAGAAAGGATGTCGAGTGTGCCTTTGGTGTTTTGCAATCTCGATGGGGCATCGTTCGGTATCCTGCTAATACTTGGAGCACGTAGAAACTATGGGAGGTGATGACTGCTTGTGTGATCATGCACAATATGATCGTAGAAGAGAAGCGCCCGGAACGTCTGTACGATCAAGGCTTTCAGTTTCAGGGTGAGAATGTTGTGCCTGAGCATGGAGTAGCGGCAACATTTGAGCAGTTCACTCAGTTTCATGAAGACATGCGTGATTGGAAAACTCACGTGCAACTGCAAAATGATTTGGTCGAGCATATGTGGACTCATGTTGGCAACCAATAAATGTATCTACTTTTATTCGTTCGTAAAACTATGTGAAACATTTTTATTTTTATTTGGCCTATAAAACTATACTATTTATTTGGGCGGACTATTTTATTTGTTAAATTTTCATTTCACAATATGTTGAATGCAATGCAAAATTGGGCGGCCAGTCAATACGTCTCAAGATATGAGTCGGTAGCGTTAGGCGCTGCCGACCCATATGAAAAATAGGGCGGACGCCGGGCGGACAAAAAGCGGACGAAATCGCCGTCCGTTTGGGTCGGCCCGTTGGAGTTAGAGAGTTGCTCTAAGGAGACGAAAAACATGCAGGCCACTGAACACGCCTTGGAGCTCGCGGACAGAACGGACGTCCGTGAAACTTCGCGGTGCATACACCGGGAATGCGGAACCGACGCATGCAGCATGATCCCTTTATCCGTGAAACAAACTTGGTTGTCATACACAGCAACCAGCAGCACAGATGTAGCTTGCGAGTTGGTTGCAGGAGAGGAAGTCGACGATGATCGCAAAAGTCTGCAGGCGTCATCGTCTTGACCGACTTTGACGGGGGAAATTTCATCCAAGTCGAGCGGAGAAAACCACGCACATAAACGACTTGTCCCATTGGCCACTTATAATTCTACTCACTCAAAATCATATGATGTGATCAAGTGGGATGGGAGACTCCACGTATCTGTTCCCACTTGTTTTGGGTTTTCCCACGAGCAAGATCAGAGGAACAGACAGACAATTCTTCAGTGAAGAAAATTCACCATGATAGATGTTTTTCTTTTTGAGTTGGATAGATGCTTTCTCATAAGATAAAATGGAAGTGACATATATAATTGGACTTTTCCCATACAAAAGGAGAATACATGACGCTCATCTTGTACAAATTTACTGCCAACCGTGCATAATACAGAGTTGTTTTTCTACTCCCTCTGCAAACTAATGTAAAACGTTTTTGCAGTTCAAATTAAACTGCAACGTAGTGGTACAGAGGTACTCCCTCCGTTCCGATTTACTCGCCGTGGACTTATCCAGATCGCAGTAAAAAATCCCCTCAAAAACGATTGCAGTAATAAGTCTTACTGCACCACCGAGTATGTCCAACAGAACACCGGCATCAGTAAAGAAGCAACACCTTTTGCAGTTACACAATCAGCAGTTCCAATACAACAGCCCAGCCCAGCCCAGCCAGGCAACCAAATGAGCCAATGAGCTTTCTGCTCTCGGCTTCGCCTCTTAAGAATCACAGAATATGTAAGCCAGTGGTACCAACAAATATATTCACGGTCGATCGACGAACACAAGCATCACCGACCGCTCACCCTTATTCAGACCTGTTCCCTGCATCTCCCGCTAACTGGGCGTGCAGGCCTTTTGCGCAAATTGTGACGGCGGAATCAATCACCGCCAAAAACAGAAATCATCACCACCCGCGTGAAACTACACTCTCTTCCTAGTGTTCTGAGCCGCCCAGGTCGCCCCATCTCACGTTATACTTGGCTGCCAGGTAGTGAGCGCCCACTGGCCCACGGCTCCCGTAGGGGTAAAGCTCAGGGGCCATCCGCTTCTGCTCCAGTTCCTTCAGAAGGGGCGTGAAGAGCTCCCACGCGGCATCCAGCTCGTCCGACCGGATGAAGAGCCTCCGCTCTCCTTCTATCGCGTCGAGCAACAGCCTCTCGTAAGCATCCGGTATCTCCTTCGGGTACCTGAGCCAAGTTTATAACAACAGTTTAGAGATTACGTACCAAGTGCCGCAACCTGGTGATCTGGTTCAGAGTGATGTATATGGGCAATACATCATATTGCTATCAGTTACCGCTTAGCATGCATATAAGTAATTGAATGGGAAGAACATAAAAGGGAACATGTGAGTATATTATAAAGAAAAGCTGTAATAAACTGGATGGATTTACTCTTCCAATTGAGAAGTTTATCCAATTCATGGAGTTCGATCAAGCACCATAACAGTTTCTCCAAAATAAACTATGAATGTCCAGTAAACATGTCAGTTCGTATGCCCAATAAAACTTTGAATGTCCAAGTTTATAGAAAAAAATATCGCCAAGAGACATCTCATACTGCACATCTCACTCATGGCTACAGTTACAAAGGCAGCCTAAGCTCTAAGCAAAGAAGCAAATGCTAGAGCTACAGTTTTTGTCTAATTGTTTATGCACGAAGAGATGAGCATTTTAGGTACTATGCCAGAAGAAATACTTCCATTCTTCCAAATAAATAAATCCCTCTGGGCACAAATATGCAAGTGTTGGAAACTTCATCTTACCTTGCTGCATAGTGAAGATTCAAATTACTTCTATCTAGTCTCATACCAAGACCAGGAATCTTGTTGTTGATCTTTAGGTAAATCCCTTCATCCGGTTGCACACGTATCACAAGCTCGTTAGTAGCCCTGTCAAGATCGGTTCCAAAAGACCCCTTGTAGAGATTTCCAGGAACATGTCGGAACTGTACTCTAATCTCAGCCCTGAAATTTGTTTAATTGTTATTGTTAAGCAACTTGCAACATGAGCCAGGATCAGCGGCATAAATGATAAACCAAAAAAGAGATCTTGTAGACAAAACAATTTTGTGTTATCAACCAAAGATCAATACTAACAAACATACTTCAGATTATTCTTTGTTTCATATCTTAAGAGCACAAGCAATGTACTCGGTGATAACATTCTTACAGATGCAGAATAATAAGGGAAGTGTATTTCTGCTCTTGGGTGCAAATGCACCCGGATGAACATGAAAATAGAAAGAAAAAATAGGTCAAAAGTTGAAAACTGATTTTCTTTTCAAGACAAACATTGTCAAATGTTTCAACTGCGTGCAAAGTTTCGTGATGGGATGGCATTCGCAGAGTTCTTGACAAAATGAAACAAAATCGGTGCCTCAGAAGTAGTTTGGAGCATTGATTTTGTCTTTTTAGCAAAGAATTCTACGAATGCCATTTCATTATGAGTTTCTGCAGGCATCTGAAAAATTCAACAATGTTTGTCATGTAAAAAATCCAGCTTTTTTAAAAAAAATTAGTATTTATTTGTATTTAACTGTTCATTCCAGGTGAGGAACAGATTGGCACTTTCGGTTGGTCTAACTGCATATAACACTAAAAATTAAATAACATGTGCAAACAAAAAAAATTAAAATGACATCAGGGTAAAAGTGCAAACATTCAAGTGAACATGTGGCAAAGTTTAGGCATCATATTGATAATGAGAAATATTTTGAAGTGCACTTACTGTTTAGTATGCAAAGCTTTCCCAGCCTTCATGAGAAAGGGAACTCCATCCCATCTAGCGTTATTTATAAAAAGCGCAGCTGCAGCAAATGTCGGAGTCAGACTACCCTTGGGCACCGTCTTATCTTCAGTGTATCCAGGGTATGTAATACCACCCTTCGTATGACTTTTATACTGTCCTATTACCACATCTTCTAGTCGCAATGGCTTCATGGAGCGCAAAACTTTAACCTGAAAGGAATATACGGAAGTAATACTGAAGATCAATAAATAGCGATTTTAGAATCAGTATGCTCATTTCACATAAAACACAGATTACAAAATTGATGCATGCTGCTTTAAAGTATGTAACAATAACAAAATTGATGTGTGCTGCTGTAAAGCATGTGACGGTGTGAAGATAAAACAGGTTTCCAATGGGAGGAGGGGGATTGACCATCCCACTGCCCCCAGCAGGCGCCAACAGTTTTTCAGTTAAAACTGCATGTCTCAGTAACTTAAAATATGTTATATCCTTTGATTAATATTACTAAGGAACGGGCACAAACCTTCTCATTTCGTATGTCCTCTGCTTCCAAGCTAATAGGAGTTTCCATTGCAAACAGAGCTAGTATCTGAAGAAGATGGTTCTGCATTATGTCTCGGATAATACCGTAGCTATCAAAGTACCTGAATATTTCAACAATAAGGTAAGAGACAATCAAAGGGAAGTAACATCTAACATGGTGCCATAAACGACGAACAGATCATTACCCCCCTCGCCCTTCAGTGCCAAAATCTTCTGAGAATATCAGTTGCACATTCCTTATGTACTGCCTTGACCACAGAGGCTCAAAAACAAGATTCGAGAAGCGAAGGACAGATAAGTTCTCCACCAGCTCCTTTCCCAAGTAATGGTCAATCCTGCATAACAAATATAAAGGAGCACAACATTCATAAATATCCCACTCTATGAAAATAACTACAATACATCTCATGTTATTGACTTGGGAAGGGATCATATCACCAACTATATGTTTCCCAATTGGCAGACTGCTTTGGTATTACGGGGTATGAGAATGAGAATTACATTTAAATTAGTGATACAAGAAAACATGAACGATTCACAAAAATTAAACTAGATGCATGTATCACCTGAAGATTTGGTCCTCTGTCAGGTACTGCTTCAGACCTTTTGTTAGGGCAGCAGAAGACTCTGAGTCCCGGCCAAAGGGTTTTTCAACAATTACCCTTGTCCAGCCACTCACAGATGATGCTGATTTGCTTGCACATTTTACAACATCCAGGAATATATTTGGCGGTATTGACAGGTAGAAAAGATGGTTAGATACTCTGGGACCCTGCATATAAGAATTTATCAGAATATAAGTACATTAATTTTTGAAATGGAATGGATCAAGTATAAAATAGTTGCATACATCAGTCTTTTTACAAGGCACATGATTAAGATTTGTAAAGCCAATAGATGCTGGCTTATTCGATCATATTTTTGCATCTTACTGTGTACGTGCAATATGCGGAAGTTATATTAAGGGACAGTTTTGCGATGCTATGGTTTTAGGAAGATGGAAACAAAGACTAGCAAAAAATGGTCCTACGAAGAATTCATCCCAAACAACTAGAAATACTGTAACCTCATCATTAGATGTAAAATAAAATGATGCATTCTTGGCTTAATTTGAAGTGCTTATACAAACCTCATGTTGTTTGATCTTCTTGCTTAGCTCCATGAAATCTTCCTCTGAATCATATTGACCTGAGTGGTAGAAGCATCGTTTCAGAAACTCTTCCATTTTCTCACTACAGTTCTCCCTGAAAGAGAAAAACAGAACAGGTTAAAGTAGCACCAAGGGAAATGCATCTCTCTAGACAGGATTTATTTACTTCATAAGTTATGATTGCAAGGTCTGCCAAGATAAGCACCTTTTGTCTATCCTGCAAGTCAGTGTTTTGCTGACCATGTCTCTCAGTTCAGCATCTGTCATTTTACTTCGCGCATAGCCAAAGATGGAGAAATGCTACAGAAGAAAATACTTTAGATTGTCCTTAAAAAAGGTGGGTAAATCTGAATATAGGTTGGAGAGAGCAGTATACAAACCTTGGGAAGACAGCCTTCATAGTAAAGAGCAAAAAGGGCAGGGAATATCTTCTTCTTCGCAAGATCACCAGACGCTCCAACGACAGTGATGCTAACCGACGCCTCGTCATCCTTCACTAGAGAGGCCAAATCTTCAAATTCTTCCACGGTGATTGCTGAAGAACTGCCATTTGCCACCGTTGACGGGGCGGCGGGCGCGACAACGTTCTCCACAGCATCCATGGGAGCTTTCACTGATGAAGAAGCATAAAATGAGTAAACACAGTCATTGTGTATCATTCATACTGTACTAGTTAGTCAACAGGATTTCATCACACGAAATACTCAGTCACTATGCATCGGAAGCAAATCAAAATGAAGCAGGTAAAAGTTGGCCTGGTAACTAATTCTTACTCCCACCGTTCCAAAATAGATGACTCAACTTTGTACTAACTTTAGAGGGAGTAGTTATTACTATTAAGCATCAACAATACGGACAGATATAATAACAACATTACTAAATCAAAGAAGGAGCTGGTGGTTCGTTAAGAATTTGAGTAGATGTTGGATTTAAACATCTCTAAGCTACCAAAGCTGTTGGGAATCATCTCAAATTCGTAGACCCACTTCATTCATCTTGTTCTGACTAATGAATGGGGGCTCAAATTCATTTTAGACAGTAAGTAAGGATGGGAACCGTGCACCAGAGTGGTAAGGATTCAGATACTACTACGTATTTCAGAAAGAATGGTGGTGGTGATGCAGGAACAGAATGCGGCAGAGAGCTCCAGGAGGACGCTCAGAGGCACAAAAGTCAACTGGCAAATTCAGTCGGGGAATCTGGGCTCTAGCTCTAGGGGTGACTGACTATGTTGAGTCAACTGTATGTATAATCCAAGACGGCATGTAGGCGCGCAGTTCCCAACTCATGGCCTCACCTAACAAGGCCTCCCCTGTATTCTGGAGGGGGCAAGGAGGAGAGGGCAAGAGCGCGGAGAGAATGGACACCCCGGCGGAACAGAGCAAGTGGAGAAGAGAGCGCCCACCTCCTTTCCCGGCGACGGCGTGGATGCGCCACCCCGTGGCGGCGGCCGCCGATCTCCCGCCGCATCTGGCGAAGGAGACGGCGAGGGACGACGAGGCCGGCGGCTGCGGGCGGCGCGCGAGGGGGCCGCCGCCGGCCGCCGCCGGGCACCTCATGCAGGAGAGGGCCATGAGCGGTGGCGGCTGCTTCCTTCCTTCCTTCGGAGAAGACTAGGCGGGCGGGCGGGCGGGCTGGCTGGCGAAGTGGCGATAGGAGGGGCGGGGATGGGGACGGGGAGGGAAGATGCAGGTTTTATCGGGGATATCGAAGAGGAGAAAGGCCAAAGCTTTGCTGCGGGGGTTGGGCTGGAAGCTCTTGAGATCGCCGAGGGGGCGGGGCGGGTGGAGGAATAGAATACTCGGTCCGCCCGGGGCGGAAACGCAAAGAGGTCGTGGCCCCTTGGCCGCCGCTGCGGTCGGGCGGCTCGGAAAAATGGTGCCGCGGCGGCGCTCGGGTCGGGTGGTGCCGTGCGGGCTGCGGGGTACAGTGCGGACGGAGGCTGACGAGTCCCCCCGGTTGGGTAGGCGGCTCCCCTGGCTGGGGTCGGGGGACTTGGGAAGCCGGGAGCGGCACACCTCGCAACAGGGGTTTCTGGCCCCTGCAGCCCGGCTGCCAAAACCCAAACGCTCCTCTTTTTTTTTAAATAGAGTTGTATTAATTAAGTAGAGAAAACATAGTTTGAACAATCGTGCAAGGCCTCACTCAACACGCAGGTTGGCACTGTGCCTTGCATAACCCCACCACGCAACTCTCTACGCCCTAACTGGGCAAGATTATAAGCTAACCTATTGTCCCTTCTATCTACTTTGCAAACTCTAACTTCTCTGTTCCCTTTCATGGCTTGAAACTCCTAACGCTCCTCTCTTTTGATTTGATGGCAAAACATCTCCTCTCTTTTTTTATTGAACACCTCCTCCTAGCTTTGGTCAACGGCTACGTGTTCGCTCGATTTTGCAAATACAAATGCAAAAATGTCAGAGCACTCCATCGACATCGTCGTCACGAGCACACTGTCCTGCCCCGATACCACGCGTCCGTCGCCCTCCATTATTTGTAAGCATTTGAGCCATACCAGTATGCAGACACGTGGTCTCATAAGAAGATGCCGCGACACAAGTGCATACACGGCTCAATCCTAGCTTTGGGTCAGCGGCCACGTGGTCATTCGTTTTGCAAATGCAAAAAAAAAAGTCAAAGCACAACATAAAAAAACATACTGACGGGTGGAGCCAGGCATATATCCTCAAAAAAAATAAAAATTGATGGGTGGAGGGAGCATAGGAGGCGCGCTAACAGGGTGAACCAACAATTGAGAGAAGGCATGTTGGACAGTTTTGGAATCGGAAACAACCCTTCCACAAACAGAAATCACGCGAACCCTTCCGGAAGAACTAATTAGGTGCATGATGGCACGATTGCCATGCTTTCAAAGTAAATATTCCACGAGACTAAACCAAATGAATCCTTTTGTAACTGCACGCAAAATACATCAGTGAAAATAAAATAAAGCATATGGTCTCCTGCAAACCAAACAAAAGCAGATGGAAAGAAAATAAATATACTCCTTTGCACCAAAGATGCCGTCAGGTTCCATCCCTCTAAACCAAAGGACCACCGTAGGAAAGCATTCTACGGATTGAACACGTGCAAAATTTGTACGAATTCATGTGGAACACCGCTTGCTGATTTCTTTTGTTTTTATAATCATGTATAAGTGCCCACAGCGAGCGACGGCCATGTTGTGTGATTTTCCTATGTCGACATTTTCTAAATCTTCAGCCCTAAAAGGCCCTAGTTATGAGTCTGCCGTTCTTCGCAAAAAAAAAAAGGAAAAAAATATATATATTTAGTTTGTTGTTTTGTTTATTGAGTAGGCTCTGAGTATTCAGATATGCACCCTTTGAAAGTCTTTGGATTTTGGGCCGTACTGTATGTTACTACAACGTTTTATTATATTTCTGAACAAGAAGTATATGGACGACATGCATGGAGGCTCTTTTGTTTATTGAGTAGGCTCTTTACCTTGCTTGTTGGGAATCTCACTGGAGGACATCCGAGGAGAGCTGCTTGCTCTTCCTATGCTCTCGGACGATGGTGGCGGGGCAGCGGACCGGCGGCGGTGGACGGGGAGGGGCAGGCAGCCGCGCGCTGTTGGACAAACACGGCGGATCGGAGGGGAAAGACGGCCGGACGTGTCAGCGATGGCCTGGCCGGCTGGCGTGCCGTCTCACGACGAACTACAAGGTAGGGAGGGGATGACCCTGAGAAACCAGGAGGGCCACTACGTTTCTCAACTACTCGCCACAGACAATGGTGTGCTCTATATATGCTTTCCTCTCTGATGCAAGGCTCATAATATTCCATGCTTCAGGATCAACCCCACTTTGGACCTTCAGCGTTTCCTTTCTCGGATTCCTTGCTTGCGGAGTCGAGTAGCGACACAACCCGAATTCTATGAAAGCCGAATTCGTGGCCTTCCTTTTCCCCAAATTCCTAACTTGCCGGCTTGAGTCGAGGAAACAACCTGAAATTTAAGAAACAACAAAAGCCGCAGACGCCGGGTTTCCTGGTGCCCCTGTTTCGAGTCCTTGTTGTCTCGTGTTCAAATAAAATTCGAATGCCTGCGAATACTCAACATTCTTGGCTCCAAAGGCAGAATCAAAACCGACAACACTCACCTTCCTTGTGAGGCGCAAGGCGAGCCGTTTCTTCCCTTCGCCTTCCCCTTTTTCTTTTCGAAATTCCTAACCTGTCGATTCGAGCAAACAACCTGAATGAATCCTGCGAAAACCCCGGAAAGCCAAAGCCGCAACTTAGTAGCCTTCCTTTTCCAGATTCTTAACTTTGCCGAGTTGAGGAAACAACCTGAATTTCAGGAAAACCAGAAAGCATAAGTCACAGCCACAGGGTTTCCTGATGCTCCTATCTTACTGTTTTTTATTACTGCTGTATAGATATAGATGCATAAATGTGCAAAACCTCCAATACTTGACACTCATTGGCTCATGGATCCCAGGAAAGAACCCAAACTCACAGCATCTGATGTGAAGAATGCCTGACTAATAGCATTTCAGGCAGGAAACTGCACCTCTGCAATTCAGTGAAACAAAGTTTTAAAAAGAGCTTCGACGTTCGCTTTCAGATGCTAAAAAAAAAAGGATCGCTTCAATATGAGATACTGCACCGCAGATTTTGGCCAGTATGTAGCATAACAGTATTGGCCAGTATATATACATCAAATTGCATGCACATCCCGCTAGTTGCCATAATCAAAAGGTTTCGACAAATGCCTCCTTGATGGCGTCTATCTTTCGGTGATTCCATGGTACACGTCAGGCCAATACTGACCAGAGGTATAATGTACTTCTGCATACATAAGGAAGCAGCCGCGGATCCTCCTCGAATGGCATGTGGGGATCTAGAACCTCACCGATCCTCTCGGGGAAAGCTAGGTCGACATACTTGTGGAGGCTGAGGCGTTGCCGCATGGCGTGCCCGTCGGTCGCATCGCCGTGAGCATCTCCAGTAGCAGCACCCCGAAACCGTACACATCACCGCCTGTCGAGATCTTGCATCCCATCCCATGTTCTGTAAAACAGGAGCGGTGCACATAAATACTTGTGGAACTCGACAGTCATTTGAAAGGAAAAAAGAAAGTGCAACTTAATTACCAGGTGCAATATATCCGATCGTTCCTCTGACACCAACCAAGCCTTCTGGTCCGCCAATACCTGAAGAGAGAAACTTGGCGGACCCGAAGTCACCGATGCGTGAGGTCATGTCGTAGTCCAACAGAACATTGCCTGGCTTCAAATCGCAGTGAATCAAAGGAGGTGTAAGCTGGTTGTGCATATAGTCCAGAGCAGAAACTACATCAGCAGCAATATGTATCCGCTGACCCAAGCTCAGTAGCCTCCTTGGGCTGCCTCCGTGAACCCTTGGGTGTATCCACATGTCCAGGCTACCGTTTGCCATGAACTCGTATACAATAGCCTTGAACTCATCGCCCTCGAAATCTACTGTGGAGCACATGGTGATAGCTTGAACCAGATTGCGGTGGCGGGTGTGTTTTAGCACTTCACACTCGGTGAAAAAGCTATTTCTCGAACCTTGCTCGTTAAGATGGAACACCTTGATGGCCACTAGGTCCGTCTCGAACTCAAACCGACCAATGTAGACTGATGCTGTATGACTTGAACTGATCCTGTTGACCAGAGAGAACCAGTTGGTCGCTTTAAGAATGTCACCATATGACACTCTCTTCATTGTCTCCTTGAAGTTTTCAGTTGGTTGAGTTTTGCTCCCTTCATAACAGTGACAGCAACACATAAGAATGAGAACAGAGCAATAGTAACTGGTGGACCTATTATCAGTAGCAGCCGTGTGTTGATCTTCCTTTTTGTTGCTGAGGTGGTGGGGCAAATGGGCAGTCCAAATATGGCACCAGCTGTTTCACATAATCCTGTGTTACCAAGCAGGAACACTGCAGTTGAATTTCCAAATATACCACCAGTGGGGATTGGCCCTTCAAATTTATTGTATGATATATCAATATAATTTAAGCTGCTGAAGTTCGAAAAACTGTGGAACTTGACCAGTTAAATTGTTCCCAGACAGATCTATTCGCTGTATGCCCTTCAAAGCACTGAAAGACTGAGGAATAATTCCACTAAACATGTTCCCTTCCATGTCAAGGGATACCAATGTAACACACAGACCAAGTGCAGAAGGAAGTTCACCAGATAATTTGTTGTTGGAAACACGTAGTAACCCAAGATTGATCAAGTTGCCAATTTGCGGTGGTATCAACCCTGTCAGGTTATTGTTTGACAAGTCCAAACCCAAGGCAAGGGAAGAAATATTGAGGAGTTCAACTGGTATAGATCCATCAAGACGGTTAAATGACAAGTCCAGCAAAAGCAGCCTTTGGCATTGTCCTATATTTGCCGGTATGGCTCCAGACAACTCATTGTCATGAAGATAAAGCTCGCTGAGTTGAGCAAGATTACCAACGGTTGATGGAACTTTACCTGACAGCTTGTTTATGGATAGTTCCAGGATAAACAAGTTGCTCAAGTTCCAAACTGTCAGGGGAATTTGTTCTGAGAGCATGTTCTGGCCCATGTCAAGTAGAGCGAGGTTTACAAGGTTGCCTATCTCCGCTGGTATGCTTCCAGAAATTTGGTTTCTTCCAAAATTTAACCGCTCCAGCTTTATTGAAAGGTTGCCTACTGCTTTTGGCAAATTTCCATTCAGTATATTCCCATCCACTGATAATCTTAACAACTGAGAGCAATTGGTGAGAGAGACAAGGAACGCCCAGTCACCAGCTTTGAGTTTATTATTTCCTAGATGCACTTGACTCAAGTTTGCCAAGGATCCTAGAGATGGCACCACGCCAGACAGCGAGTTGCTTGAAAGATCAAGCACCTGCAGCTTTGACATGTTGCTCAGAGAATCTGGGATTGATCCATGAAAATGGTTGCCTTCCATTTGCAATGTTTTGAGATTTGGAAGTGAGTGGCCAATTTCCGAAGGTATCTGTTCAGTAAAACCGTTGCTGCCTAAGCTAAAGAATGTGAGTGATGACAGATTGTACAATGTGGCTGGGACATACCCCGAGAAGCTATTGTAACTTAGATCCAGCATTGTTAGGTTTGGAATTCGAGCCAATGTTTCTGGAATTGGTCCTACTAAGTTATTTTCTGCTAGCAGGAGGGAACGCAATGATGAAACATTACCCAAAGATGCTGGTACAGTACCAGAAAGTGAATTCCCTGTAAGATAAAGAAATTGCAGAGCATCCATCTTTTGGAAATGTGGGATAGGCCCGAAGAGAGCATTCGACCGGAGGTCAACAGCACCAAGTTTGGATGAGTTGAACAAATTAGCTGGGATCACCCCAGATAAGTTATTACGTGAGAGAATTATCACTCTGAGTGACGAGCTATTTGATAAGGAATCAGGGATAGCTCTGCTAAGAGAATTGTTTGCAAGGTTGACATATCTAAGAGATGCAGACGCGCCTAATGACGGAGGGATGTTACCTGAAAACCTGTTGCCGGCAAGATTCAGAGTTTGAAGGCTCCTAAGCTCACCTATCTTGTCAGGTATGCTTCCAGAAAATTGATTACTTGGAAGCTCCATATTCTTTAGAGAACTAAGGCCTGCTATGCATCTGGATAGTGTTCCTGTGAGCCGTGCAGACCTGAATTGTATGGATACAACACGGAGTGGGAGGGCCATGCTGCACGTGACCCCGCTCCAGGTACAGAAGTTGAGTGAGTCATTGCGCCATGATTCAAGAGCACCGAGAGGGTCCCCAGAGATGCCAGCTTTGAAGCAGAGAAGGGCTTGCCGGTCATTCTCGGATCTGTTGCTAGCTTGTGCTGATGCGAACACTATTGTGTTGGAGGACAGAAATATGAGGATGGTGTAGAGAAGAAAGAATGCATGGTGGGACGGAACAATCAGAGATTGGGTGCGAAAAACTTGAGGAGCCATGTCTCTCTTCTTGTCCTAATGAAGTATGTTGGTTAAATACTTTTGTGTGAGTGCTTAGATATATGTTGGAAGGGTAAGGGAGTTGAAACTTCTTCAGTGCCGGCTGCCGGCTTGTTTGGCTTGGTTCTATTGAGGTCACGCCCCAGATGATCTTTTTTTTTTGTTTCCCGCAGACACTCCCCAGATGATTGACAAAAAGCCTGAGCACAATAGAAACTTGTGAGGTTCATGTGGGTAAAGAATACGCGTGCATAAACCAGTCTATCGAAGTACAAATACCGTTCTCTGCTTGTTATGCAACCTACAGCTTCTGCACACCAGGATCCGCCAAATGGAAGTATCAAGTGAGATCAATATTAGGAAAAAGGGGACAAGCTGGCTCCCCACTGACTATTATTGTAATCCCAAGCACAAGTTAGCTGACTCTGCAAAGTGCCAGCAGGTCAGATATCAAGGAGAAGAAATGGACATGGCATGATGCCAAAGACTAAGTCTGTCTTGCTCGCACTTGCAGGAAAGTTAGTCGATGATCCACGACAACCTATCCCCATCATCAAGCTTCCTCGGACTGTCGGACATGAATTATCTGAGAATCTTGAAAGAGATGCTCGACATAATTAAATCCATGGCATGATAATGCTAATGAGTATACGCCCTCCACAGGAAATCTATCATGTTCCACCGAATCTCCTCCCAGGAGAATCGTCCAGAATGAACGCTAATTTGTGAACCAGCTGGGCTGTCGTGTTTCACTTACAGTACAGTTATTTGGCAAATGAGTGACTGCTGCCTTCCTCCCACTCAACACCTTCAACGCCTCCAACGAATAATTTATGCATCCAATCAAACCAAATCACGGCCTGGTATCCAAATAGATGAATGAATTAAGGCCTAGCGCTACACAAAGTCGTAAATTTTATTAAGGAAAAGTCTGAGCACAAATTGTACCTGGGGCTAGGGTACGGGAACATGTCGAGGATGCAGCGCTGAGGTTGGGGCTTGGCGGTGCCGAGGCCGTTGCCGGTGTCCGGGGCTTGGCTGGACCCCGTCGCCGTGCGGGCACCTCCTCCTCGCCCGCGCGGCGTCGGCGGGCGGGAGGCGGAGGCCTCACGGGAAGTCGGAGTTGGCGCTTGCGTCCTGACGAGATATCGGGTTCGGGCGGGAGAGGAGTAGGAGCTCGCATTTGGCTCGCGCGTTCGCTCGCCGCAGCCGCGTGGTGGGGGCTGAGCCGGAGAAACGCCGGAGTGCGGCGACGGAGGGAGGAGGGGTCGCGAGGAAGAAGAAGAAGAGGGGTAAAGTGGTAAATATTTGTTACTCTCGAGTTAGTCTTTTTTGTAGGGGACTCTCGAGTTAGTTAACTGTGGAAAATATGATGATGGTCAGTCAAAATACATTTGATATTATGTAGCGTTTTTAATGCTCAATGTCATAAGAAAAAAAATCTTAACGGAAGAAAGCTGTGACAGTGCAATGATGAAAGTTTATGTCAATGTCTACATTTTGCATGAAAAAGATGATTCGGAGAGCAAAAGAGGATTATAGCTCATGTTATTATCTAGCCCTAGCCCCAAATTCATTTCCTATGCATATTCTTATTTGCTTTTAAAACCGATTACTGATGCAGGATGCACCATTAGGCATCAACAGGTGCTTAATAAAATAAACCATTTTTTTGAAGCATCGGTGCTTATCTCTATAAGAGGGATACACACATCCGTATGAGGGGGTAATTGGCAACAAATGGCGAAGTTTACTGAAAAACTTAACATGTTAATTCATGGAAAAGAAAAATCTTTTTATATATATAGTAACATTTACAAAGTAACTACTCCCTCCCTCCCATAATATAAGATCGTTTTGCTCGTTTTGCAAGCTGCACATTTTCGTTGTGCATACACGTCAATATTAACAAAAA
Source organism: Aegilops speltoides (assembly GCA_021437245.1). Lineage (NCBI taxonomy): Eukaryota > Viridiplantae > Streptophyta > Magnoliopsida > Poales > Poaceae > Aegilops > Aegilops speltoides. The sequence goes on from CM038142.1 coordinate 28,984,919, forward strand.
ACATGGTTGATATTTTTGTGCTCAAAGATTCTTCCGGTTTGTTAAATACAGGGTGCACTCTACTAGTTACAAAACTACTCCCTCCGTCAATGTAAGACGTTTTTTGACACTAGTGTAGTTTCAAAAAACGTCTTACATTATGGGACAAAGGGAGTACTTTTTTCTTAAATACCATATCAACATGCTACAATGGAGCTGAAATAATATTTCTCATTTCAAAACATGTCTTCCTTTTTCATTTCTTCATATTTCCTCATTTTCTCTGTGTTTATTGCCTACAGCTCTTATTTGGGAACTTTAGAAACATGTCCGGAACTTTGAAAATCTTGTATGAGCATTCATGAACAACATCAAGTTTCTTGATTCTTTGTAAACATTTCTAAACGTTCTCTTTACGTTGCCTATTCTTTTTGGTTTTCCCAATATTTTTTCTTCAACTAATCAACTTTTTGTTTAACCCCCACTATTTGTTTTCTGAAAAAAATAGTCCTTTTGAACACATTTCCATTGTTCATATTTCCTAGGTTTATATATTATTATTATTTTTTGCTACTAACATAACACGTCGTCCATCAGACCGCTTTGAGACAGGTTAGTGGCTAAATTATCCGGTTTAAAAGTTGAGTGTCCTTCAGTATTTGACATTCATGGCTCCAAAAGAAGAATCAAATCAAGAACACTTGTTTAAAAATATGTAACTGGTAGCATTTCAGAAAATCACACCTTCGTAGTTTTGTGAAACAAAGTTTTAACAAAGCTTCAACTTTCGCTCCCAAATGCTAAAAAAATAACTTCAATCTGAGATAAAAAGAGAAATATTTACTCCGCTTATTTTGGCGGGTACACAGCATAATGGTTCATATTTACCAGATACATACAAAAAAAATGTTGAAATTATTCTACAAGTGATACAGCTACTGTAATAGTGTATATATGACTAGTTGCCGTAATCACAACAAGGTCTCGACAAATGCCTCTTTGATAGCAACAATTCTGGCACAGACATCATGCATTCCTGGTCTATCTTTCGCCGATTCCATGGTACACATCAGGCCAATACTGACCAAAGGTATAATGTAGTTCTGCATTCGTAGAGAAGCAGCCGCCTCATCCTCCTCGGATGGCATGTGGGGATCTATAACCTCAGCGATCCTCTCGGGGAAGGCTCGATCGACATACTTGTGGAGGCTGAGGGCGTTGCCGCATTGTGCGTCCGTCGGTCGCATCGCCGTGAGCATCTCCAGTAGCAGCACCCCGAAACCATACACGTCGCCGCCTGTTGAGACTTTGCATCCCATCCCATACTCTGTAAAACATGAGTAATGCACATAAATACTTGTGAAACTAACAAAACAAAGACAGATCAGAATCAAACTTGGTAGTGTCTCAAAGAAAGCAGAAGTGCAACTTACCAGGAGCGATATATCCGATTGTTCCTCCGATGCCAATGAAGCCTTCTGGCCTGCCACTACTTGAAGAGAGAAACTTGGTGGACCCGAAGTCGCCAATGCGTGAGGTCATGTCATAGTCCAGCAGAACATTGCCAGGCTTCAAATCGCAGTGGATCAAAGGAGGTGTCAGCTGGTTGTGCATATAGTCCAGAGCAGAAGCCACATCAGCAGCAATACTTATCCGCTGACCCAAGCTCAGCAGCCTCCTTGGGCTGCCTCGGTGAACCCTTGGGTGTATCCACATGTCCAGGCTACCGTTTGCCATGAACTCGTATACTATAGCCTTGAACTCATCGCCCTCAAAATCTACCGTTGAGCACAGGGTAATAGCTTGAACCAGATTACGGTGCCGGGTGTGTTTTAGCACTTCACACTCGCTGAAAAAGCTATTTCTCGAACCTTGCTCGCTAAGATGGAAAACCTTGATGGCCACTAGATCCGTTTCAAACTCAAACCGACCAATGTAGACTGATGCTGTGTGACTGGAGCTGATCCTGCTGACCGGAGAGAACCAATTGGTGGCTTTAAGAATGTCCCCATATGACACCCTCTTCATTGTCTCCTTGAAACTTTCAGATGGTTGAGCTTTAGTCCCCTTCATAACAGTGACAACAACACATAATAATGAGAACAAAGCAATAGTAACTGCTGGAGCTATTATCAGCAGCAGGCGTGTGTTGATCTTCCTTTTTGTTGCTGAGGTGGTTGGGCAAATGGGCAGTCCAAATATGGCAGAAGCTGTTTCACATAATCCTGGGTTGCCTTCCAGGAATACTGCTGTTGCATTTTGAAATATACCACCAGTCGGAATTGGCCCTTCAAATTTGTTGTTTGATATATCAATGTAACTTATGCTGCTGAAGACCTCAAAAAACTGCGGAACTTCACCAGTAAAATTGTTGTCAGACAGATCTATTTGGTCTAAGCCCCTTAGTGCAACGAGAGACTCAGGAATAATCCCACTAAGCATGTTGCTTTCAATCTGAAGGTATTCCAGATGAATACACATGCCAAGTTCAGAAGGAAGACTACCAGACAATTTGTTGTTGGAAACATTAAGAAGGCCAAGATTGATCAGGTTACCAACTTCCCTTGGTACCGGCCCATCCAGGTTGTTGTTTGACAAGTCCAAACCCAATGAAAGGGAAGAAATATTTAGGAGTTCTCTTGGTATGGATCCATCAAGGTTGTTGACTGATAAGTTCAGCATAGCTAACCTTTTCAATTGTCCTATAGTTGCGGGTATGTTTCCAGACAAATTGTTGTCATCAAGATAAAGCTGCCCGAGTTGAGGAAGATTACCAACCGTTGATGGAATCTGACCTGATAATCTATTCCTCGATAGTTTCAGGACAAACAAGTTTCTGAAGCTCCCAACTCTCAGGGGAATTTGTCCTGAGAGCATGTTCTCGCCCATGTCAAGCAGAGTGAGGCTTACAAGGTTGCCTATCTCAGCTGGTATGTCTCCAGAGATCTGGTTTCTTCCAAAGTTTAACTGCTCAAGCTTTGTTGAAAGGCTGCCTACTGCCTTTGGCAAATTTCCATTCAGGATATTCCCATCCACTGATAATCTTAACAACTGAGAGCAATTGTTGAGAGAGGCAAGGAATGCCCAGTCACCAGCTTCGAGTTTATTATTTCCTAGAAGCAGTTGACTCAAGTTTGCCAAGGATCCTAGAGATGGCACCACACCCGTCAGCAAGTTACTCGAAAGATCAAGCACTTGGAGCTTTGACATGTTCGTCAGAGAATCTGGGACCGATCCACGGAATTGGTTGAGTCCCATTACCAATGTTTGGAGATTTGGAAGCGAGTTGCCAATTTCAGAACGAATTTGCCCAATAAATGTGTTGTTGCGTAGGCTAAAGAATGCGAGTGATGACAGATTGTACAATGTGGCTGGGACATACCCCGAGAAGCTATTGTAACTTAGATCTAGCATTGTTAGGTTTGGAATTTGACCCAAAGTTTCTGGAACTGATCCTGCTAAGTTATTTTGTGCTAGCAGGAGGGAACGCAATGATGAAACATTGCCCAAAGATGCTGGTACAGTACCAGAAAGTGAATTCCCTGTAAGATTAAGAAATTGCAGAGGATCCATCTTTTGGAAATGTGGGATAGGCCCGGAGAGAGCATTCGACCGGAGGTCAACAGCAACAAGTTTGGATGAGTTGAACAGATTAGCCGGGATCAACCCAGATAAGTCATTACGTGAGAGGATGATCTCACTGAGTGATGAACTATTTGCTAAGGAATCAGGGATAGCTCCGCTAAGAGAATTGTTTGCAAGGTTGACATATCTAAGAGATGCAGCTGTACCTAATGACAGAGGGATGTTACCTGAAAGCCTGTTTCCAGCAAGCATCAGGGTTTGGAGGCTCAAGCTCACCTATCTCTCTAGGTATGCTTCCAGATAACTTATTGTTCCAAAGGTTCAACTGAACTAGAGAACCAAGGGCTGCCATGCAACTGGATAGTGTTCCTGTGAGCAGCGCAGACCTGAGTTGGAGGGACACGACGCGGATTGGGAGGGTGGTGCTGCAGGTGACCCCTCGCCAGCCGCAGAAGTTGAGCGAGTCATTGCGCCATGATCCAAGAACACGGGCAGATCCCTTGGAGATGCCAGATTTGAAGCAGAGAAGGGCTTGCCGGTCACTCTCAGATCTGTTGCTAGCTTGTGCTGATGTGAATACTATTGTGTTGGAGGACAGAAATATGAGGATGGTGTAGAGAAGAAAGAGTGCACGGTGGGACGGAGGAACCAGAGATTGGGAGCGAAAAACTTGAGGAGCCATGTCTCTGTTCTTGTCCTAATGGAGTGTGCTTATTAAAATATTTGTGTGTGCGTGCTTAGATATATGTGGAAGTAAGGGTAGGGGAGCTGACACTTGTACTTGACTTTGACTTGAGTGCCGTCTAGTTTAGCTTGCTTCTAGATCACGCCCCAAGATGATTGAAAAATAGCCTGGGGACAAAAGGAACATGTGAGAGGTTTATGCGGGTAAAGAAAACGTGTGCATATACCAGTGAGTCTATCAAAGTGCAAATACAATTCCTTGCTTGTTAAACAACCTACAGCTTCTGTACCCCAAAATCCACCCAATTATGGAAGTACTCAGTGAACTGAATAGCCGGTCCCAAGCCCGGGCAAAGGAGTAAGTCTGACATCAAGTAACAAATAATAAATACTTGTAGCTGTAGACGGTGTATTTTACAGTTTCTTGAAACCAATTATCTGGATTCCAGTACGGTTCAGGAGGTGCCCTATTATTGTGCAACGTAGTTGACCCTCCAAAGTGCCAAGTCATGAGTCATCAAGGAGAAGAAGCAGGGCAAGCCAACGATTTCTCCGGCCATCTTTGTCGTAAATGCAGTGGAAATTAATTATTGATACACAACATTTTGCAGTCAAGGTCCAGCTATCCCCATCATCGAACATCTTCCACATCGTCCAAATAATAAATCTGAAAGAGATGGCTGCCAAAAAAGAAAATTTTCCAGCATTTCTCTCCGCATGATAATACCTGATTGAATCGTAGGCGTTAGGTACACCAATCACCATATACGGCAGGCAGGCAGGCATTGCCAGCATCACCTCTCCCCTTCTTCTTCTTCTTCTTCTTCTTCTTCTTCTTCATCTCAAATCCACCTTTTCTCCTTCACCGGCCATGGCAGACACCGCGGTTGCCTTTCTCAAACTTAACCTTTCGACACCACAACGAGTTTATGCACTCAGGAAATTCAGTCACGCCCTAGCATCCTAGCAGTAGCAGGTCAAGCACAAATCACATTATCACGTGGTCAACTCGGACGAATTCGAGCACAAATTCGTGTGAACAGACAGATACAGATGTACGTATACAGTACCTGGGGTAGGGGAACATGTGGACTTGGGCTTGGGGGGTGCGATGCCTGCCCGCGCCGGGGCTCGAGACGCCGCCCCTCACACCGCATCTGCCATGGTGCCTTCCCCCCCGGCCGGAGGCACGCGGGGCGGCGGGCGATGGCGGGTTTGGGGGCGGGGAGGGGAACAGGAGTTCTTCGTCGCGCGGCGGCTTCTGCCCCCAGCGCCGAGCGCCGAGCGGGATGCCGCCGGAGCCGGTGACCGTCTGACCGACAGAGGGGAGGAGGAAGGGAAGGGTAAACTGGTCATTCTCGTTGATATCAGACTTACTCATGTTTTTCTTTTTTAATAAAAGAAGAAGAATAGCGAAAACTCCCTGATCATTAAGGCAAGCAAAAATTCCATCATATTAACAGTGGATCACAATCAATCATCGGTCACTTGTCGTACTCATCTCCCCCCGTGCCGCTCTCCGGCGGCGGCGGGCGGATCCTAATCCCGCCGCCACGCCACTCCTCCTCCTCGCTCGCCGCCCGGTAACGCCGCTGCCGTCGCGGCGGCGAATCCTCCTCCTCGAGGCTCTCTGGCGGCGCGGGCGCCTTCCTCTCGGTCGAAAAATCGGCGGCGCGCTGCGTTGCTTTCGTGTCGACGTGGTCCGACGGTCTTGGGTTGGGCGAGTATTTGCTCCGGATGGCGCGACTGGCGTGGTCCGGCCGGATCTGGCGGCCACGGACGGCGGCGCTCGGAAGCTGGAGCTGGCGCTGCTTTCGGCGATGCGCGCGGTGGCGGCGGGTCGGTCGGTCCTTCGAGAGCTGGTGATCTTTGAAATTTGGTGGTGCCATGATGACTCTCTCCGTGGTGGTTAGTTTGGGGCGGGTCGGTGGTGCAGACTGGCGGCGCGGGTCCTGGGATCTCGGGAGGTAAGAGGGACCATGCTAAAATTTGCCATATCTTATCCATACGAAATATGGTAAGATACGTGTATGTGATTGCGAATGTGAAGGAAGCTTCTACGTCACTTGTACCCTAACTTGCAAGGCAAGGACTTTTATCGAATAAGGAAAAAAACTATAAATAATTCAGAGCTTAAAACTAACTAAATGATCCTTTTTCTTATATTGGAGTCGTCTATAAGGCGAAAATGGAAGATCATCAAGCCTTGACGTCAAGATATGAGCATTTTTAACATGCTCCCTCTTACCTCCTCTTTTCACATGAGACTAAGAGTACATAATAGATCTGAGCCGTTGATTTGATTAAGTAGTGGTCTGATTAAGTCTTGCCTTCTTACCTCCCATGTGAAAAGAGGGGGTAAGAAGAAGCATGTTAAAATTACTCATAACATGTTTATTTGCGTACATATTCTACCATATTTTTTTAAAGGTTAGGGGTTATTGGAGGGAGCCCCATGCATTGTTGTGGCTAGTGCCCGCCCTACATCGACGAATCAGGAGTGGAACTATGCTCCCGAAAACCAGGATTATTGCCCTACAGACTGGGTTTTGGACCACCCGTCCATGCGAAACAAAGTTATTATTCAGTCATTGCAAAGAATAGTGCCCGAATGTTAGACCCTGGCCAACTTGAAACTTCCCGGATCTGGTGTGCACGGAGCCGGCAAAGGCCCTGGGGTGCTCACGGCGCGGTGTCGCGGCTGTCCCCGAAGCCTTGCGTGGGGCGTAGCAGGATGGAGGATGTTGGTGGTACATCGACTCTGGCGGTGGCGGCGGTGCGAGCGCAGCCATGGCGGCGGCGGCGCTGCGAGGCTGGCCAGAAGGGTCTTGGCGGCGTGGCGTTCGTTTCTCTGCCGTGTGAGGTGTGCGGCGATGCCTCGGCGGTGTGGATGCCGGAGTGTGGTCGGAGGTGCGGGTCGGATCCATTCTGGTGGCAGTCCCCTGGCGCGGGTGAAGGCCACTGTGGCGGATCTGGCTGTGCACCGCTCAGTGGTTGTTGCGGTTCCTTGTCGAGGTTGAAGGTGATGGCTTTAGGCGTGTTCCCTCGGCAGTGAGGGGGCTTCTATGGCAAGTTGCTGCGGTGACGACGGTGTGAGGCATCTGATCGGGACTGGTCGGGATCTCGGAGACGTGGAGGTGTGTGGTGCTACGGATGAAAATCTTGTTCGGTTGTGGCCGGACCGGCGTTGATGGCACATACGGGTGTCATTCACCTTCCTGGAGGCTTCGCCGAGTGCAACGCCATCTTCCTCGCGACCTTGTATCGGCAGCTGTCTCCGGGGCGAAAGCCTTGATTCGTAGAATCGGCATGATGGCAACGTCCTTGAGGTTGTTACTCTGTTGGGAGCATTGTGCTCGGAGGCTCGAGGTCCCATGATGCGCTCCTCCGGCGTTCACCGCTGCCCAGATCTTTCCCCTTCGACGCCATGTACGGTAGTCGCCGGATTATCGAAGGAAGCTGGAGTTGCTGTTCTTCGGAGGTCTTCAGCGTCGGCCGAGACGCGGCAAGGGGTTCGGTGTAGGGCAGGCTTTTTGTGTCGTAGTGGTGTTGTCGTGTTGTGTGTATTTGGTTGTCCTTGTACGATCCGGGTGTGGAGTGGGTCGCCTTCGTTGTTCGCAGCGAGTGGTGGACGTTGTTGTATGTCTCATTTCTCTTCTTCTATAAAGCTAAGGTACGCATTTTGCGTACCCTCAAAAAAAATTAACTCTTTATTTTGTCTTCTACAATTCTTTATTTTTTAATTTTTTTTTGCGGGGGATGTTCTACAATTACTGTTGCCATCTTCAACCTCCTTGTAAACACCTCACATGATTTTTCGCCTTGTTAGAAGAGAGATTATGTGGCGATTTGGAGCATGGGAAAAGAAGAGGCAATCATTCTATGTTCGGAACTTCACAAATCTTTATTTATAGGCATTCATGAACATTCATGTTTCTTGATTCTTCATAAACATTTCTGAACTTTCTTTTTAGTTTCTTGTTTTTTCTGGGGTTTTTTTCCAAAAATATTTATATCCATTTTTTTTGTTTTCTTATCTTTCATGATTCCTGAAATAAATCTTCTTTTTCAAAACACATTTCCCTTTTTTCTTATTTCCTATTTTTCTCTTTTTTTTATTGCTTTCGTTTCCACTACTAATACAGTAGCACTTGATCAATCAAACACATTTGAGCCAGGTATAGACAAGGGGCCAAATTTATCTGGTTTGATTGTTATAGTGTCAGCTTTGTCTCATTTTATTAAGCTAGACAAAAGATTTCAAGGGAGAAAAACACCTTCATATATACAGTACCCTTTACAAAATTAACTAGTACAAGAATTTTCTGTACAAAAATAAAAATTATTCAACAAAGGATAGTTGATACTTTCTGTAGCGAACTATTGCTCACTGCAAAGCATTCTCTGTGCTCAAGACTCATATTTTCATTCAGTTCGTTATATTAATAGGGTACAATGAACATGTTACTACATTCTTAACGATAACGAATCAGCATGCTCTAACAGAGCTAAAATATTCGTCAATGTCATCACAGCATTCCAGAAAAGCGTCTCTGATAGCAGTAAGTTTTGCACAAACATCTTTCATTCCAGGCCTGTCCTTCGGAGCTTCCACGGTACACGACAGTCCAAGGGCAACCAACGGGACAATATATCTCTGCGTCCATACTTCTGCACACCCTTGATGCTCCTCATGTCCCATACGAGGATCTAGGATCTCCGCGACTCTTTCAGGGAACATGGATTCGGAGAAAATGGGAAGGTAAGTCCATCAACAAACATATCATCGGTTGGTCGTTTTCCTGTAAGCAACTCCAGCAGAAGCACTCCAAAACTATATGCATCAGCTCCTACGGAGATCTCGTAACCCATCCCGTACTCTGCGAAGAAGCAATGCTTTAGAATAATGCACATACGTACCGGACAAAGTATAATTAAGTGGAAATGGAAAAGGCAAAACTTACCGGGTGCCATGTACCCAACTGTTCCTCCAACATCATCCAGGCTTTCAGGAATAAACATATCGGGCGACAAAAACTTTGCTGAGCCAAAATCACTGAGCCGCGCGGTCATGTCATCGTCCAAAAGGATATTCTCTGGCTTCAAATCACAATGGATCAGAGGAGGCGTCAGTTGGTTGTGGACATAATCAAGAGCAGAAGCCACATCTGCCGCTATGCATATCCTCTTGCCAAAGTTTAGCATTCTGCCTGGGATTCCATTGTGTTGCTCAGAGTGTAACCATCTGTCAAGGCTGCCGTTAACCATGAACTTGAATATCAGCGCTTTGAACTCATGATTTTGTGAATCAAGTGTCGAGCATACGGTCACAGGACACATTATATTTCTATGGCGGGTGTTTCGTAGCACTTCACACTCAATAAAGTAACTATCACTTCCGCTAGGTTCACTCAAGTTGAACACTTTGATGGCAACCAATCTCCTGTCGGACTTGAACCTACCAACATAAACTGACCCAGTAGAGGTTGAGCTAATAGTATGAAGCAAAGAAAACCAGTTGGTAGCTTTAAGAATGTCCTGATATGACACCCTCTTCAGCTTCTTCTCATCGTTGCGCGGAACTGTATGCACTTCTCTTCTCTTGTGATGGGTAACAAAACGAAACATCTTCTTGGACACAACTGCCAATTGGAAAAATAAGAACACTGCTCTCTTCCAAAGAGCAGGCGAAAACCATAGCAAGACTAGGGAAGCAATAGTAAGTGGTGGTAGTAGAATTAGCAGCAAGGTTGCCAGCAAGGACAGATGGTGCTTTGTTTTAGTTCCTGAAGATGAGATGCCAGGACAAATTGGTAATGCTAGCCTCGAGGAATTCGAACAGAGTCCCTTGTTTCCATCCAAAACTACCGCGGTAGAATTCTCAAAGATCCCACTTGTAGGAATAGCCCCTTCCAAGTTGTTGTAAGATAGATCGAGTTGCTCCAACTTAGGAAGGTACCCAAATAATTCAGGCACGACACCAGATAATTCATTGTGAGAAAGATTAATCTGCAGGGTTGATGCTAACTGCCATCTTGCTGGAATTTGTCCTTGAAACTTGTTTACTTCCATGTGAAGGGATGTTGGACCATCACCAACACCATGTGTACCAAGTTCCAATGGCAGTTCCCCGGTGAGATTGTTGTGCGAGAAGTCCAGACCCAAGGAAAATGGAGGGTTGGCAAAGAGTTCGACTGGTATTGACCCATTGAGATTGTTTCGAGACAAGTTGAGTTCAAGAAGCCCCTTGCACAGACCTAAACTACCAGGTATGTTACCGGTCAACTCGTTATCACTAAGATAAAGCTTGCCTAGTTGAGTAATGTCACCAACCGACGGAGGGATCAGACCTGATAATTTGTTGTTTGATAGACTTAGGATATATAGGTATTGCAGCTTCCCAATGGTAGAAGGTATGCTTCCAGAAAGAAAATTGCTTTCCATCCTAAGTGAAGTGAGATTAACAAGATTGCTAATCTCAGCAGGTATGGAGCCTGAAATTTGGTTTGATGCAAGCGATAAATCTCCTAGCGTTGTGGAAAGATTAACAACTGCCATAGGTAAGCTGCCTTTTAGAGCATTCCCTTCCAAGGACAATTTTGTCAGTTGGGTGCAACTTGCCAGAGATGTAAGAAATGACCAGTTATGTGCTTCTAGCAAGTTCCTCCCTAAAACTAACTGACGCAAGTTTGCCAACGAACCAAGAGATGGCACAGAGCCATGTAATGAGTTGTTTGAAAGATCAAGTATTTGAAGATTTGACATGTTGGCTAGTGAAGCAGGGATCAGGCCCTGCAGCCTGTTGCTTCCCAGGATTAGGGACTGGAGGTTTGGTAGTGAGTAACCAATGTCAGATGGTATCTGTCCAACAAGGGAATTTGTGCCTACGCTAAAGTACTTGAGTGATGTCATGTTGTAAAGAGACAACGGGACACTCCCTGATAAACTGTTGAAACTTAGATCAAGTTCAAGCAGTTTTGTAGTGTGACTCAAAGTCTCTGGAATTAATCCTGATAACCTATTTTGGCCGAGCAATATAGAAGTGAGGGAAGAAATATTTCCTAATGAAGGAGGTATGCTTCCAGAGAGGAAGTTTCCTGTCAGGCAAAGAAATCTGAGAGTTGTGGCTTCATGGAAAGGTGGGATGGCACCAGTGAAAGAATTCATCTGGAGATCAACCATAGTAAGCTCAGATGAGTTATCAAACAAAGTAGAAGGGATCTCTCCAGAGAGGCTATTACGTGACAGTATAAGTGTGCTGAGCGAGGAGCTACTGGCCAATGAGAGAGGGATACCACCGGTAAGCGTGTTGTTTGCAAGATTGACATAGCTAAGAGAACTGGTAGCGCCTAAGGAAATGGGGATGTTACCTTGAAGACTGTTGCCGGCAAGATTCAGTGTATGGAGGTTTGGGAGCTTACCCAGCTCTTCAGGGATGGTTCCCGACAGTTGATTATCAGCAAGGTTCATCCACGATAGTGTTTGACACGAGAAAAATCTTAAAAAACTCTCCGGATGAAGGGAAGAGGGGGAGTTTGATTTTTTTCTCATGCGCCGGGGAAAAAAGAAAAATGCGGGCGTGCCAGTGTACCGTAGTACACAAAGAAAAGTGATACGGGAAACAAGTATTTCATTTATCTCTTTGGATGAACAAAATTACAAGATCCCATAAAAATGGTTGCGCTCCGTGGCCTACTAGCGCGGCCTGCCTGACTATGGCGATGTGCGGTCTCCTGATTCCCAGGGCCTCGAAAAGCTCCTGGTTAATTACTCCCGCGGGTTGCTCCGCGAGATACCTCCGATTAAGCCGTGTGGTCGTCTTCGTCGTCTTCGCTTTGCGTTCTCCATGCATGGTGATGATGGTGTGTGTGTATGGTGTGGGCGGCGGCAAAGCCCGTGTCCTCGTCGGTACACGTGCCGCTCAAAACATGGCTTTGTGTTGGCCACATTAACCCACGCCGTCGCGCCTCGTCGGTCTTGACAACGTTGATGTAGTCGGTATTGAAGTTGCATGGGTCCTGCTCAGCTCGGACTTCTTTGCGATGTAACGGTTTCATCGAGTATGTAAGGGGTTCGCCTCGCGGGAGTATTCTTATGGAGACCGGCGTCGGTGTAAAACCAACGCTCGCTCGTATCGGCAGTGCCGGTGTGGTTGGCGCCTCGTCTCGGCTGGACGCCGTGTTTACGGCGGTCCTCCAAGACAAGGGCGCCGCCTCACGGGGCCCTCGGAAGTTAGTGTTGGCAAAGTGACGTCGCCTCTTCGCCATCACGCCTCATCTTCATGGGTTCCGGATCTGTGGTACCATCTTCTCCTCCAGGTCACGGATGGCACCAAGGGTGTGTGTTATCTTCTTGGCTCCGTGTCGTGGGCTCCATCTTGACGAGGTAGACTTGGTGGTGATGTCCCGCGAGCTCCATGCCTCCGGCCCAACTTGATGATGTTGACGTTGATGCTGTCCTCCTTGCGAGCTCCACGCCGCGATTCTCCGCGGTACCGGGTGTTGGCGCTGGGCGACGTCTTGGCGAGCTCCGCGCCGCCATCCAAGGCGGCACGGTGGCGGCATCGTTGTGAGACTCCACCCCTTTGTCCTCCATGGCGCCGACTTGATGAAGAAAATGACGGTCGTCGTCCTAGCGAGCTCCGTCTCGCCATCCTCCGCGGCACGCACCATCCACGTGCTCGCGCCTTCGGGGACCAGCTTGACGAAGTAGATGTCGGCGGCATCCTCAATGGGCGCCACGCCTCCGTCCTCTAGCTCCAGCATGACGAAGTGGATGGCGGGCGTCCTTCTTGTGAGCTCCCCGTCATGATCCTTGCGCACCAGGTTGATGCTGCTGACATTGGCGTCATCTTGGCGAACTCCATGGCGCCATCGTCCCGAGCCTCTACGCCTTCGTCCTCCATAGCGCCGGCTTGATGAAGAAGATGACGGGCGTCGTCCTAGCGAGCTCCGTCTCGCCATCCTCCACGGCACGTGGCACCATCCCTACGTGCTCCGCGCCTTCGGGCTCGAGCTTGACGAAGCAGATGTCAGTGGCATCCTTAATGGGCGCCACGCCTCGGTCCTCTAGCTCCAGCATGAGGAAGTGGATGGCGGGCGTCCTTCTTGTGAGCTCCCCACCACGATCCTTGCGGCACCAGGTTGATGCTGTTGATATTCGCATCATCTTGGCGAACTCCGTGGCGCCATCGTCCCGAGCCTCTACGCCTTCGTTCTCTAGCGTCGGCTTGATGAAGTTGACACTGGCATCATCTTGCCGAAATCCGCGCCGCGATCCGCTGCGGCACGGCGGCGGCATCCTCCGCGAGCCTCCCCACCTTCGCCGTCCATTGCGCCAGCTTGATGAAGAAAACGAGGGCGTCGTCCTAGCGAGCTCCATGTCGCCATCCACGGCAGCATCCTCACGAGCCTCGCGCCTTTGGGGCTCCATCTTGACGAAGTAGACGTCGTCGGCCTCATCACCAATGGCGACCACCAACCAAGGAGTCCAACGGGCTGCGCGCCGGCAGCCCCGCCATCGTCTTCCACGCCTTGGTGAAGTCCGGGAGTAGCATCATCGTCTTGGTTAGCTTGATGAAGATGATGATAACGCCAACGAAGTGCTGCATGATCGCGAGCTCCACCGCGCCACCACGTGTTGTGCATGCATGCCTCCCACGTGAAACCTGATAACACAACAAGACAAAGAAACAAAACACAGTTGATGCCCCCAGCAAGAAACACCTCCTGCGTGCATCGCCGTTGTCGAGGACGTGTGCTCCGGCTTGGGTCAAAGGCGCGTCCTTGCCACCGCCGACACGCCGGTGATTCGTCATCTCGGCCGCCGCTTCTGATCGGTTGCGGCGTCTCCCAGCTATCTCCGTCGGCCACGCTGCCGCTAGAGCGCGTCTTCTCCACATCAACGCTGCCCGCCAGTATGCGCCACCGTAGGTTCTGGTCTTGGCCTAGGGTGTGCGTGCTTGGCTCCTTCGTCAGCGCCGCCGGTGTATCCGTCGAGGGCGCCACCGCGCTCCTCCTTGGCACACACGCCTTCACCATGGGCGTGTCCTCCACAAGTGCATCTCCATCCTCGGTGTGTGTTAGACTTGCATGTCGTCGCTCCGCCGAGTGCGTTTGCTGAGTGAAGCCTTTGCCCTTCTCCCGCCTCGGACCCTCTGCAAAATAGTTGAGAACACATAGAAAAAGAAAGATTACTGTGACTTTGATACACGCCGCCGCCATGGATGCGTCCGATGCCATGGACGCGTTCTCCTGAGTGCACAGCCCGTCTTGGTCTCTTCAAGTACAAACGCCGCCTGCCGCGTCTGGTTGTGTTTGGCGCCTGAGTTCTATGGACACCGCCGCCACGGACGCGTCTCCTTCTCCCATACGTAGCCCTCTTCTCCACCTGTGCCTCCTCTCCGTGTTTGTATTTCTGGCCCCCCGGTCTTCTCACATGTGTGGTGCTCTGTAGCGAGCGACGCCGCTGTACATGCCGCCGCTGTGGGCGCACCTCTCCTGGCTGGCCGTCTCCTCTCGTCTGTATGCGTGCAGGAGCCTACGCGAGGTGTTGTTGCCTCGCCGGCTGCCTCTTCTTGCATGGGTTGCCTGCTTGGATTGCTGTAACACCTGTAATATGAAAGATAAGAAGTACAATAAATTAGTGGGGCTTGCTCTGCTCCCTATTCTCCATCCCGGCAGGCGTCGCTTTGCTTGCGGGCAGCTGGACTCGAGTCGGAGGCAATCCATTGCAGGCGCGCTCATCGCTGCCATCGAGTGTGTGCCTCCGCGTCGTCCCTCCCGTCATCGCCACATCTTTGCTGGCTTGCGTGCCACCGCTGCCTCAGGTGCGTCCGCTCTGTGGCTTCTCTTCTCCTGATGCTTCTTGACTTCCGCTCCTTTCAGGTCGTGACCTCGTGCCTTTATATAAGTGGATGGCTGATGTATACAAGGCAACATGTATAAAAATCTCGGAAGCAATCTCAACAGCTGTACGTGGGCTTGCTTGGCAAGTTGGCATCTTTAAATTTCCTTTTGTGGTCACCTTTCCTTTGGATACAAGTCGTGTCGTGCAAGAGGACGCTAGCTTCTTGCTCCTTCCAGGTATATGCATGGAAACCAAATCCATCGGAAGCGAGCAATCGTGCCAGCCGCCCTATACGCACGCACCGTAACGCAGCTGACCTTGTACGTGCCAGGTACCAACATATAGCCAACTGATGCGGGTATTCGGAACGTATGAAATTGAGCTTGCCGGTATACAAATACGTAAGTACGTATCTATATAAGCTAGCACCGCGTATGTGGCTGACTACGTGCATGCACACATATTAGGTGCACCTTAACTTATGCATGTGCATGTGCATGTGCATGTACGTGGGCAACTTGCCATGCTAATTTTTTTGTCTTTGTATTTTAACTTCCCTTTGCATAGATATAGCCTGCAAAAAAAAAGGTAAAAAGAATGTTTTATGCAATAATGCACAAAATCTCGTCGAACAAATGCCCCCTCGTTGAGTTGAGCTTGAGTGCGAAGCAACTCGAGCTTGACTCGACGAAAATTTCTCGCTCTTTCCTTGGCGCATGATTCATATGCAGCCTGAAAAAACGGTTCAGAGTTCACATCTCCGTGACGAACGTGCGCGCCATTTCGGAGATGATTGATTAGTAACGACATGTCTTAGTGTAGGTATGTCCATCCACATATGTGTTTTTTAAGGAGCTCGTTGGATCGTATAACAGGCACGATGCCAATCAACGAGGCAACCCTGTCTCGTCTTCATTCCATGGCGAAATAACATGCCTTGTCCTGAAAACAAGAATAAGCAAAATTTACCAATCTTGTCGCGACCGCCTTGCTGTTGCAGTGCCAACCGACTAGATTGGAGGGTTTCACAGATTCACGCTGGCCGCACTGGCGCGTTGCACTGCTCCCATGATTTTTATGTGTTGATGTAGGCGAGGCATCGGTAGACCGTCGGTAGCTCCCCTTCGTCGAGAATCGCCACACCATTCATGGTGAGGCAATTTTGGTGGTAAGTCGGAATGCCATCGGCCGTATGAATGATTGAAGGGTCAATATTGCCCCCATGCTTCATTGTTGTTGGAGACAGGGCCACAGAGACATCTCGGTGCCACCTTTGTGAGCGCGGGTATTGCCATCTAGCGCCCATCGTGCATGTCGGTGTAGCCCATTGGTTGCTGGGGTGTCTTCGGCATTGTCATGGATACATGGGTATTGTTGCCCCCCCCCCAAACACCCATGATCTAAGTTGATGTAGTGGTTGTTGTCGAAAAGCCGTCGACGATGACAGGGAGTGCCTCTCCATGGCTGCAATGTTGGAGGAGCACAACTAGGAACACCAACGAAAACAGGCAAAAAAGAGAAAGGGAAAAAATGTGGGTTTTAAAATGTTGGCTTTCCCGTTATACACAAGCTATAGGCGTGATATCCGAGAAGACTACCGAAGGACTTGTCATTGGGAACCGTCGAAAGACCTTGACGATTGCAACTCAACAACTTAAATAGCTTTGGTGTACGTGTATGAAGACGCCGTGTTTCGGGATGCTTCCGAGAGGCAACAAAAATTCACACTCTAGCCCATCATCATACTGAGGGCCCCACAACTCAACATGCCCCCTGCACACACCCCATGAGCCCAGAGACTTGGGTGTGATAAGTTTAGGGTAAATGGTTTTGGGGCAACAGCTTGGCGATTTTCCTTCATGCATCATGAGGGGTGGTGAACAGCTACCTCCCGCCTTCCTTCTAGTGGGTTCCTTACTGCTTGGGAACGCTTGATTGCTTCTTGGACTGTTGGGATTTTCTTTCTTGAATTTGCTTCATGGACTTTGGAATTTCATCTTATTGCTCACGCGGATGATTGATTGGCCACGGACTTCATGGACTTGTTTTGACATTCGGCTTGAACTTCTTGGGGACTCTTCTTCCAGGATTCTTCGGGACCCACTTTGGGAACTTGGAAGGGAACTGTTCACCTCTGTGGACTAGGAAAAACCCTCTAGCACTTTATCTGGGGCTTCTGGTGGCACACCCCAGGGTTGCCATGTGACTACACACCAAACCAACTTGTGTTGGGTCAGGCAGCCCTCCATGATCTTTTCCTATAGTCTTCCCTGGAGTGCGAGCCTTTGTGAACACGAGGCATGCCGGGAAACATGAAGAGTGCGGGGTCTCAATACTCAGAAGTGCCCAAGTAATCATCTCCACTGCCTCTGGAAGCATACACCTGGTACGTGTCGTGCGTTGTGGGTGTAGGAGCTGCTCCACCTGCGAATCGACACATTTTGCCGCCCTCCAGCAAGTCCTAGGGTAGCCGAAACTTCAATCAACAGTGTAGTGCGATAGGGGAAAGCCATTTTTTTGTTGGACTTAGTCCGTAAAAATTGGGGAAAACTAGATATATCCACGAAATGCTAAGGAGAATGCATCATGGATCCGAAAGCCCACAGAAAAAGTTTCCCCAATGAAAATCCGAAAGACAACAAAAAAGGCAAAATTTTAAGAAAAATATTTTTTAGCAACCTTCCGTTGATTGGGGGCATAGGTCGGACTCCCTGGAAATCGACAAGCTAGTATGCTCCCCTGTCGTAGACTTGGTCGATGACATATGGCCCTTCCCACTTTGGCTCGAACTTGCCCTTCGTCCTGTGCGTCACGACGATGGGTCGCCTGAGCACAAGAACCAACTCGCCTTTTTGGAAGATGCGTTGCTTGACGAGCTTGTCGTAAGCTCTCACCATATTCTGGCGGCAAAGCTCCAGGTTCTGTAGGGCATGAAGTCGCCCCTCTTCAAGGGCGTCGAGCTCCTGAAACCGCAGTTGTACCTGTTCATCGTGGGTGATTTCATCTTGGATAGACACCCTCAAAGAGGGTAGCTGGACCTCCAGCGGTAGGACCACCTCACTCCCGTAAATGAGAGAAAACGGAGTCACCTGTGTTGGGGTACGGACTGTGACACGGTACGCCCATAAGGACTCGAGGAGATGGTCATGTCAGTCTCTCCCGTTCCTTGTCATTGTCTTCTTGAGTGTCTTGCCGAGTGTCTTGTTGAAGGCTTCAATTGTGATGTTGGCTTGGTGTAGATGGTGGGGATGTGGTGATGAAGTGAAGGGGAGAGCGGTACGCCCATTGCTCCGGCTATGCTTAGCCGTATCCCTCCGTCTTGTCATTGTCCAATGATGAAGTGGGCGGTCCTCGCCTCGCCGGTGCCCGGGCTAGTGGTGTCCACCTTGTCGGTGTCGGACTGGATGACTTGCCTTCGCCTCGTCGGTGCCTGGCAAGATATGGATTGCTTCATCGGTAAAAGACAAGTCGGTGGAGTACAGCTTCACCTCACTGGTGCTTGGGCGATGTTGTGGATGTGCGTCGTGTGGATGTTCGGGTAGATGTTGACGATGTTGCCGCCTCAACAAGCGGCAACGCAGGATTAGCATGAAACCACGCAAGGTGTCTTTCGACGGGCTTCGTGTCAGCAAAAGTGTAGAGATTGAGCTCCGCCTAAGTGGCAGCGTATAAGGCGCGCCCGCCTTGGGAGATCTCTATGTTGGTGCGGATATCGGCCCCCTTTAGGCGAGCTCTATGTCAGTGACGGGGTCAACGTTGTCCCCGCCTCAGGAAAGCTCCTTTTCCAATGGCCTGGATGGCACCCTTCCCCGGACGAGCTCTGTTTCAGCGATCGTATGGCTGGTGCTCCGCCTCAGCGGCAGTGTAAATGACACCCCACCTGGGGTGAGCTTGTGCGGGCGATGGTGTAGGCAGTGCCCCCAACTTAGCATGTTCAACATCGTAGATTGCACGAGACCTTGGGCATGCTCCGCATCAACGACAGTGTAGATTGATCCCTGCTCGGGCCAAGCTCCACCTGGACGGTAGTGTCGACCAAGCCCCGCTTTAGGCAAGATCCAAGTCGATGGTGGTGAAGATGGCGCCTCAACATCGATGGGCTGCTTCTCGATGGCGGTGTAGCTGTCCCGCCATGGGTGAGCTCCATGTTGTGGGTGGTTGACAACGCCTTTCCTCGGATGAGCTTCGTGGTGGTGTAGAAGATGCCTGCCGTTAGGCGAGCTCCTTGTCGGCCATGATGCAAAAAGTACGCCGGCCTCGAGCAGGATCCAAGGATATGTAGACGGCACCTGACTTTATGAGAGCTCCATGTCGACGATGGTATAGAAGGTGCTCCACCTTTGAGCTAGCTCCGTGTTAGCATCCGTGTAGATGGTGCCCCATCTTTAGCCAAATCTGTGTCGATGGAGGTCAAAAAGGAGCCCTGCCTACCCGAGCTCCATGCCAGGAGAGGTGGATGGCCCGCCTTGGGGGCACTCCATGTTGACGAATATTAGTCGGGACCCCGCCTTGGGGCCCATCCATGTCGGCGATGGTGTGGAAAGTACCTCGCCTTGGATGAGTGACGAGTCACCTCTGGCGAGCTCCAGTTGGCGGCTGCATTGACGACCCTTCACTTGGAGAGAAATGGGGTGGCGCATGGAACCGAGTGGATGATGCAGCCCTGTCTGCCATCACCTGGAGTTGCGGCCGACCTCCCCGCCAACGATGGGACGCATGTCATGGTGGAAGAGTTTGTCGTAGAGGGTCCGTGGTCGCCACCTTTGAGTGGGTTAAGGGTTCCTCCCACCGTCTTGACGTCTTGCCATTGTTTACAACGTGGGGGCATGTTAGGATGCCCCCACTCTAAGTGGCAAGTTGGTGAAGACTGTCATCGAGGTGCGCATGATGAGGATGAGGACTTTGGGATTGGCGCCTCATCCTACCTACACCCTGCATTAATGAAGTATTCGGAGCTCCTTGATCATGGAGCCGCCTCTGGATATGGTTCATGTGTTCCCGGAGTAGGAGAAGATCCATGCCTTGAATCCTTGCCACCTGGTGTCATGTCTCGAAGCAAAGGACGGAGAACCATGAGACTATGTAGGTTGTGGGAGATAACCTTCAAGCCTTCCTGCAGCTTGACCTCGGTGCGTCGTGGTGTTGGTGTTGTCGGCTCCGAGTGGGAGCCGAGACGGGTAGAGGCGTGAAGGGACGCCACACTCGCCCTTCCATTGGTGGTATTAGCGCGGAGGCGTTGAGCTGCCTCCATGTCTCCATGGATGTTTGCCCTTGATGACGTCTTCAACAGGGTGCGCCTCCAGCATTAGGTCGTGGAGCTCCATCATCTTGGCAGCCGCCCGCTTTTTCGCCTTCTTTGCCTGCACAGTTTAAAACTACGCGGGATCTTGTGCTTGGTACATGTAAACCCTGGCACCATGCTCGACGAAGACCATAGGCTGCAATGATCCATAGTAGATCATCACCGGCTCCTATTTGCTGCCGTGGGAGAGTTCACCTCCAAGAAAGAGGCTTACTGGCGGAGATCCTTACAACATATTGTGCACACTGGGAGATTGGCAAAGACAATTTCGACGACCACAGCGAAGCAAAGATGGGAGGAGAACCATGTCCCACCGGGCGTGCCAATTTGTTTGACACGAGAAAAATCTTAAAAAACTCTCCGGATGAAGGGAAGAGGGGGAGTTTGATTTTTTTCTCATGCGCCGGGGAAAAAAGAAAAATGCGGGCGTGCCAGTGTACCGTAGTACACAAAGAAAAGTGATACGGGAAACAAGTATTTCATTTATCTCTTTGGATGAACAAAATTACAAGATCCCATAAAAATGGTTGCGCTCCGTGGCCTACTAGCGCGGCCTGCCTGACTATGGCGATGTGCGGTCTCCTGGTTCCCGGGGCCTCGAAAAGCTCCCGGTTAATTACTCCCGCGGGTTGCTCCGCGAGATACCTCCGATTAAGCCGTGTGGTCGTCTTCGTCGTCTTCGCTTTGCGTTCTCCATGCATGATGATGATGGTGTGTGTGTATGGTGTGGGCGGCGGCAAAGCCCGTGTCCTCGTCGGTACACGTGCCGCTCAAAACATGGCTTTGTGTTGGCCACATTCGCCCGCGCCGTCGCGCCTCGTCGGTCTTGACAACGTTGATGTAGTCGGTGTTGAAGTTGCATGGGTCCTGCTCAGCTCGGACTTCTTTACGATGTAGCGGCTTCATCGGGTATGAAAGGGGTTCGCCTCGCGGGAGTATTCTTATGGAGACCGGCGTCGGTGTAAAACCAAAGCACGCTCACATCGGCATGACCGGTGTGGTTGGCGCCTCGTCCCGGCTAGACGCCGAGTTTACGACGGTCCGCCAAGACAAGGGCGCCACCACGGGCCCTCGGAAGTTAGTGTTGGCAAAGTGACGCCGCCTCTTCGCCATCACGCCTCATCTTCATGGGTTCCGGATCGTGGTACCATCTTCTCCTCCAGTCACGGATGGCACCAAGGGTGTGTGTTATCTTCTTGGCTCCGTGTCGTGGGCTCCATCTTGACGAGGTAGACTTGGTGGTGATGTCCCGCGAGCTCCATGCCTCCGGCCCAACTTGATGATGTTGACGTTGATGCTGTCCTCCTTGCGAGCTCCACGCCGCGATTCTCCGCGGTACCGGGTGTTGGCGCTGGGCGACGTCTTGGCGAGCTCCGCGCCGCCATCCAAGGCGGCACGGTGGCGGCATCGTTGTGAGACTCCACCCCTTTGTCCTCCATGGCGCCGACTTGATGAAGAAAATGACGGTCGTCGTCCTAGCGAGCTCCGTCTCGCCATCCTCCGCGGCACGCGGCACCATCCCTACGTGCTCCGCGCCTTCGGGGACCAGCTTGACGAAGTAGATGTCGGCGGCATCCTCAATGGGCGCCACGCCTCCGTCCTCTAGCTCCAGCATGACGAAGTGGATGGCGGGCGTCCTTCTTGTGAGCTCCCCGTCATGATCCTTGCGCACGAGTTGATGTTGCCGACATTGGCGTCATCTTGGCGAACTCCATGGCGCCATCGTCCGAGCCTCTACGCCTTCGTCCTCCATAGCGCCGCTTGATGAAGAAGATGACGGGCGTCGCCCTAGCGAGCTCCGTCTCGCCATCCTCCACGGCACGTGGCACCATCCCCACGCGCCGCGCTCGAGAGCTTGACGGCGGATGTCGATGGCATCCTTAATGGGCGCCACGCCGGTCCTCTAGCTCCAAAGATGAGGAAGTGGATGGCGGGCGCCCTTCTTGTGAGCTCCCCACCATGATCCTTGCGGCACCGTGTTGATGCTGTTGATATTCGCATCATCTTGGCGAACTCCGTGGCGCCATCGTCCCAGCCTCTACGCCGTTTTCTAGCGTCGGCTTGATGAAGTTGACACCGCATCATCTTGCGAAATCCGCGCCGCGATCCGCTGCGGCGCGGCGGCGGCATCCTCCGCGAGCCTCCCCACCTTCGCCGTCCATTGCGCCAGCTTGATGAAGAAAACGAGGCGTCGTCCTAGCGAGCTCCATGTCGCCATCCACGGCAGCATCCTCACGAGCCTCGCGCCTTTGGGGCTCCATCTTGACGAAGTAGACGTCGTCGGCCTCATCACCAATGGCGACCACCAACCAAGGAGTCCAACGGGCTGCGCGCCGGCAGCCCCGCCATCGTCTTCCACGCCTTGGTGAAGTCCGGAGTAGCATCATCGTCTTGGTTAGCTTGATGAAGATGATGATAACGCCAACGAAGTGCTGCATGATCGCGAGCTCCACCGCGCCACCACGTGTTGTGCATGCATGCCTCCCACGTGAAACCTGATAACACAACAAGACAAAGAAACAAAACACAGTTGATGCCCCCAGCAAGAAACACCTCCTGCGTGCATCGCCGTTGTCGAGGACGTGTGCTCCGGCTTGGGTCAAAGGCGCGTCCTTGCCACCGCCGACACGCCGGTGATTCGTCATCTCGGCCGCCGCTTCTGATCGGTTGCGGCGTCTCCCAGCTATCTCCGTCGGCCACGCTGCCGCTAGAGGCGCGTCTTCTCCACATCAACGCTGCCCGCCAGGGCGCGTCACCCGTAGGTTCTGGTCTTGGCCTAGGGTGTGCGTGCTTGGCTCCTTCGTCAGCGCCGCCGGTGTATCCGTCGAGGGCGCCACCGCGCTCCTCCTTGGCACACACGCCTTCACCATGGGCGTGTCCTCCACAAGTGCATCTCCATCCTCGGTGTGTGTTAGACTTGCATGTCGTCGCTCCGCCGAGTGCGTTTGCTGAGTGAAGCCTTTGCCCTTCTCCCGCCTCGGACCCTCTGCAAAATAGTTGAGAACACATAGAAAAAGAAAGATTACTGTGACTTTGATACACGCCGCCGCCATGGATGCGTCCGATGCCATGGACGCGTTCTCCTGAGTGCACAGCCCGTCTTGGTCTCTTCAAGTACAAACGCCGCCTGCCGCGTCTGGTTGTGTTTGGCGCCTGAGTTCTATGGACACCGCCGCCACGGACGCGTCTCCTTCTCCCATACGTAGCCCTCTTCTCCACCTGTGCCTCCTCTCCGTGTTTGTATTTCTGGCCCCCCGGTCTTCTCACATGTGTGGTGCTCTGTAGCGAGCGACGCCGCTGTACATGCCGCCGCTGTGGGCGCACCTCTCCTGGCTGGCCGTCTCCTCTCGTCTGTATGCGTGCAGGAGCCTACGCGAGGTGTTGTTGCCTCGCCGGCTGCCTCTTCTTGCATGGGTTGCCTGCTTGGATTGCTGTAACACCTGTAATATGAAAGATAAGAAGTACAATAAATTAGTGGGGCTTGCTCTGCTCCCTATTCTCCATCCCGGCAGCGCCGCTTGCTTGCGGGCAGCTGGACTCGAGTCGGAGGCAATCCATTGCAGCGCTCATCGCTGCCATCGAGTGTGTGCCTCGCGCCGTCCCTCCGTCATCGCCACATCTTTGCTGGCTTGCGTGCCACCGCTGCCTCGGTCGCCCGCTCTGTGGCTTCTCTTCTCCTGATGCTTCTTGACTTCCGCTCCTTTCAGGTCGTGACCTCGTGCCTTTATATAAGTGGATGGCTGATGTATACAAGGCAACATGTATAAAAATCTCGGAAGCAATCTCAACAGCTGTACGTGGGCTTGCTTGGCAAGTTGGCATCTTTAAATTTCCTTTTGTGGTCACCTTTCCTTTGGATACAAGTCGTGTCGTGCAAGAGGACGCTAGCTTCTTGCTCCTTCCAGGTATATGCATGGAAACCAAATCCATCGGAAGCGAGCAATCGTGCCAGCCGCCCTATACGCACGCACCGTAACGCAGCTGACCTTGTACGTGCCAGGTACCAACATATAGCCAACTGATGCGGGTATTCGGAACGTATGAAATTGAGCTTGCCGGTATACAAATACGTAAGTACGTATCTATATAAGCTAGCACCGCGTATGTGGCTGACTACGTGCATGCACACATATTAGGTGCACCTTAACTTATGCATGTGCATGTGCATGTGCATGTACGTGGGCAACTTGCCATGCTAATTTTTTTGTCTTTGTATTTTAACTTCCCTTTGCATAGATATAGCCTGCAAAAAAAAAGGTAAAAAGAATGTTTTATGCAATAATGCACAAAATCTCGTCGAACAGATAGAAGAGCCAAGTTGCCTAGGCATCCAGATAATTGCCCGCTGAGTTGTACAGAGCTGAGGTTAAGAGAGACCACCCGGGGTGGAAACGTTGTGCTGCAGTTGACCCCTCTCCATCTGCAAAAGTTTAGCGAGTCGTTGCTCCATGAGTCTAGTGTGCCATGGGCATAAGAGTTGATGGCGGACTTGAAGCAAAGGAGGGCCTGGCGGTCGATCTCAGATACGTTTGCTTGGGCTGCTGCTATTGGTGTGGTGATGAACAGGGGAAGGATTAGCAAAATAGGGAGTGGAGATAAGATTGAGAACATGATATCTAGAGTTTACAGGAAGTGGAGGACTACAAGAACTTGGGAGTGCTTGCTGCTTCGGTTGGAGCCCGGACGATCTTGTGTGAGTGTAAGATTAGCTCTTTTGAAGGATTTGTCTGCCAGAAGTTATGTTTGACTAAGTTGACTTGACTTGGTACAGGGTTGGCGGTTGTCTCACTCAGACTTTTGCAAGAAAACGTAAGGGCAAAGAAAAGTAGAAGAATTGAACAAAGACTTCTGCAAGAAAACGTGTGCGGGCTGAGTTATGGACTGTGACCAGTTGAACTGCAGTAAGCAAAATATATATAAATTGGAAGAGTAAAAGTGACAATTATTTTGACAGCGACACAAGGATGCTGCAAGACTGGTCCTGGCAGAGGCGACAGCAAGGCTGAGTAATGTACCGTGACTAGTAGAATTGCAGTAAGCAAAATATAAATTCCAAGAGTAAAAGTGACAATTATTTTGACAGCGGCACAAAGATGCTGTGATACCTGATTGTAACCTGCGGAGCACACATCAAACAGACACGATGAGCAAACCCATAGGCGACACCAAGGCAAACCAAGCCATTGACTGATGCTGGAGTGGTGAGACTTGGTAGCATCGACCCAGAACACATAAACAGACCTGAACCACTCAAAGTGATTAGATATTTCTTCACAGAGCGAACTGATTCAGAATTGCAATTTCGTGATGCACCCACATGCTTCATAACTGAATCTGAATGGGGGTAACGTAGCACCGAACAATGGAAAATTTGTAGTGTAGGTAACTAGCACTTCGTCCAATTTAGCACGGGAAATTGGGAATCTAGCTGCAGGACTTACCGGCGCATACAGGGCACTTGTGTTGGCTCTCTCGTCTGTCTTCCACGCCGCCGAAGCGAGGGCTGGCCTGCCAAGGAAATGGCTGCTGGGGTTTGACTCTCCGAGGTGCGAGGCGGAGGGGGCCGTGGGCGAGAGCGAATCCGTCGAGCCGGGCGCTGCGCATCCGGAAGGAGAAACCCTAGGGGAGGCTCGCGCGGGGGCTGCCAGTAGTGGCGTTGTCACCGCGGCGCACGGGCTCGGGAGGTGTCGGCCGCGCGTCGAGGCGGCGAGGAACTGCCGGAGGCCTTCGATGCTGGCGGCGGCCGGCGGGGGAGTCGCCGGAGGCTCAGAGCCTCACACCGTCCTCAGGTAAAGGAGTCCGAGCAGGAAGATCCAACGGCTGAGAGTGCATCTTCGAGTTTACTGTTACGTTGTGTAAGCCACCGTTACATTTAGGACAACTGCCACGGTCAGAAATGAACGCAGGTACGAAAAGAAGGGGATCAGATCGGTGCTATATAATTCTCACGCCATTATATTGCGACTACAGTATTTTTGCTGCCCATTGTAGCAATTATTTGGTTGAATCAGTTGATTTCTCTCTTCTTTATACCGTGGAATACACAGTAAGGGTTCATCGTACACTTCCACCCATCAGCATATATTCTGAAGCATAACTTACCACAAGTATCTTTGTCGAATGACGCATCAAACAGTCCACATACTACCAAGTCCAAAAAAAACCTTGAAATTGTAGACGAAAGCTAAACCAAACCCCGAACTCTCAATCCCGGAAATTAGCACTCTGAACTCTCTAATCCCGGTCCATTTTAAACCTCGAGAGGACTTGGCTGGTATTTCTTGAATTGGGCCGGGCCAGTAGCACAGTCGCTCACGCGCACGCACTAATTTGTTTTTTCTTTTATGTTTTTTTTTCTTTTTTCTTTTTTACACATGTCTAATTTTTCTCAGTACCCAATGTACATTTTAACACACACATTAAATATATGATAATTTTTGATATACCTATCGAACAGTCTTCATACAAATTCACGTAGTTTTGTGATAATGCAGGATACAAAAGGGCGTTTTACTCTATTTCTGGGTTTAAAAATCCTACTCAAAAAGGGCCAAAACATATGCAACTAGTAGACGAGTCTTTGTATAAAGTAGTTTGCTGAGACTTCTTGAGAGGCACGCCGTCTGAGCATGTATGGCACTCCGTATAGATAGCGGTGTTTCTAGATTGCCAATCGTGCGAGGTTGGGGACATGAAAGTGTCGGGTGTAAAGTAGTTTTGTTTCATCAACTCAACAATACTCGCATTTATCATGGATTTACTTCAGGATTTTTGGCAATGTGCGTCCAGTGGGAGGAGACGTTTCTGTCAACTGCGAGGTGCCTACAGTGACTTTGTAAAATCTCAAGATGAAACGTCGGCTCTGTCTCTTGAAAGTGTATGCATGTATATACAAGCGCTTACGTCTGTACTATGTTAAAAAAGCAGTATACTCTGAGTACTGTACTGCAGTACAAAGGTTGTCGGGACTTGGGTGGTGTGTCACTGATTGGATTTCCAGCAACCACATATATGATGAATGTGTCAAAATCTCAAGATTTGCTACTACTACAAGACATGGAATATATAGTTAATTTACTCATTAAAAATTCACCACGCGGTAGGCGAGCATTGAACTACTAGCAGTAGTTTATTCTTTCAATCAATCGCCACCGAGCAATAGGGCAAGTCCTACTTATACCCTTCACACGCAGGTAACCTTCCGCTAGCAGTAGTAGTTCCCAAAGAAAATGGCCTCTACGGAAACCACTGGCAGCAGCAAGAAGCTGCGTGTGCTCCTCATCCCCTTCTTCGCCTCCAGCCACATCGGACCCTTCACCGAGCTCGCCGTTAGCCTTGCGACGGCCAGACCACAGGCCGTGGAGGCCACCATCGCGGTGACGCCGGCGAACGTGCCGTTCGTCCGGTCGTTGCTCCAGCGGTACGAGAACGGCAGTGGCATACCGGTGAAGGTGGCGACGTACCCGTTCCCGGCCGTGGACGGCCTCCCGAGGGGCGTCGAGAACCTCGGCGCGGCCGCGCAGGCCGACGCATGGCGCATCGACGTGGCTGCGTTGAGTGATACCCTGATGCGCCCCGTCCAGGAAACGCTCATCAGGGCGCAGTCACCGGACGCGGTCGTCACCGACGTGCACTTCATGTGGAACGCCGGCGTCTGCGACGGGCTCGGCGTGCCATGCGTCACGTTCAACGTCATCGGCGCCTTCTCGACGCTCGCGATGCGCCATCTACTGGGCCGCGTTTCCAATAGCGAGCCGGAGGTGGTGACTACCTTCCCTCGGTTTCCGGCCCCCGAGATACGAGTGCCCACGGTGGAGCTGCCGGAGTACTTGAGGAGCCAAGGGAAGGGTGACCAATCCACCTTCGAACGGCTCTATGCCGTGCAAGGTGACTGCTTCGGGCTGGCCGTCGACACATCACCAGATCTGGAGGAGCACTACTGCGGGATGTACGTGGGCAATGGCTACGCGAAGCGTGCCTACATGCTAGGCCCCCTGTCGCTGCGACTGCCGTCGTCACCGGAAGCCGGTGACTCACGGTACACCGACTGGCTTGACTCCAAGCCAAGCCGGTCCGTGGTGTACGTGTGCTTCGGCAGCCTCCGACGCTCAGCTGGACGAGCTCGCCCTCGGGCTCGAGGCCTCAGGGATGGCGTTCCTATGGGTGGTAAGGACGGACAGGTGGTCACCCCCGGAGCGGTGGCACGAGCGTGTCGGAGGCAGGGGCATGATGGTCACCGCCTGGGCTCCGCAAAGGGCTATCCTGGGGCATCGGGCGGTGGGGGCCTTCGTGACGCACTGCGGATGGAACTCCGTCCTCGAGACGGTGGCGGCGGGCGTGCCGGTGCTCACATGGCCCATAGTGTTCGAGCAGTTCATCACCGAGAGGCTGCTCACGGAGGTCCTAGGGATCGGGGAGCGGCTGTGGCCGGCCGGCGCCGGCGTTCGGAGCACGAGGTATGAAGAGAAGGAGGTGATCCCCGCCCAAGATGTGGCACGGGCATTGACGACCTTCATGCGACCTGGAGGGCCAGGGGATGCGGCAAGGAGCAGAGTCATGGGCCTGGCCGCCAGGGTTCACGCCGCAGTGGCGGAAGGAGGATCCTCTGACCGTGTGATCTGCACCGCTTGATAGATGACCTCATGGAAGCTGCCGCTGCCGGAAGGACGACGATGTGAGGCTCAAAATCCTTTCTTTTGCTTCTTTCTTATCTCACCTGTATGCCCGAGTTCGTATATTTTTGTAAGTTGTTTGCTTTTCATCTTTTTTTCTATGCTGTAGCCCGGTGGCAAGGACACAGTTGTGCATCCTTACAAACTGGGGTTCGACTACCATCGAAAGCGAATTTTCGCGATATCATCTGGGTGGGCTTCTTCTATAAAAATATGTCGTGGGTGCTAGTGCCCGTGGGTTTTCTTTTCTTTTCTTTACAATCATTTTTTTCCTTGTAAGAAATCCAACGAAGCCTTAATAAATGATTTGTCTGCCGGAATGAATTGGTCGTGAACCAATCTGTGGTTGGATATTTAGAAGGATAGTGGTATCCCTAGCCCATCAGGGTTCAAGTCCTACACTTGACATTGGTCTCATATTTTTCTATATTTATAGGTAAGCTATCATCCAAAGAATTCCCTCACAAGGACAACTTTGCCTTGGTAAAGACGCAAGTTTAACCGGGATCCAAGAGATGGAATGGAGCCATGAAACGAGTGTTTGAAAGATCAAGTGTTTGAAGATTTGACATATTGCTAGTGAAGCAGGGGTCAGACCGTCCAGCCTGTTGCTACCAATACTAAAGTTTTTGAGTAATGACATGTTGTAAAGAGGAAATGGGACATTACCTGATAAACTGTTGAAACTTAGGTCAAGGTCAAGCAATTTGTTAGAATAAATCCGAGGCATACCGTTGATCATCTGAGGACCAAGCAATCACACGAGCACGACACCGACATTTGTTAATGAGGTTCACCGATATGGCTACATCCCCGGGGCCTGACTATGGGCGCTCTTCCCCATGATACCGCTACAATACCGCACCCGGTCGCCCTGGACACCGGCACATGCCGCCGGTTTCCCCTGCGTTCCGGTGCTATTATGTTGGCATAGATTACATCGTGTGTCTACCCCCACTATATATGAGAGGCCTAGGATACAAGTGTCCTACTAGGACACGACTCCATATCCTATCTAAACACAATACAACTACAAGTCCAACTGTAACCTACCTCGTACACTATATTCGACACAACTCCAACAAACTCCACCTTGGCGAATATACTCCACCATCCTGGATTTGTCCATGCGCCAAACTTTCATGTACATTGGACTTGAGCTCATCCCATGAGAACCGCTGCTACTCCAAAGACTCCATATGACTCCACCTGCAACTTGTAGTCCCTTCTTTTCTTGACCACGGTCAACACTCGAGCAAAATTAAGTTCCTTGTTACTCTAGCTTGTGCTCCCAACTTCCAGAGTATCCGTCCAACGCCATCACACACTGATCAATGACCTGCGTGAAAGTGAACAACTCACATATTGGGTGTCACACATAAGAGTTGCCTGAACTCAACATCACCGCTCCTTTCTTGACCGCATGTCTGAAACTTGGAGGAATTTCACCGTTGCTTGTTGTCATCCCGAGTCAAAATCGTAGTTGTCTCACTATATGTATGACCACCAGAGCCCTGGCCCGTCTCCATGTCCCGTGCATACTGCACGCCTCGTCGCTATTACCGCGTCGAGCCTCCGCTGTCCCGGTCGAGTCTCGAGTCGCAAACCTACACCACTCAACCCCACTGCAGAGTACCATCGATCATCACCGTCCGATGACGAGTTTCATGCTTCCATCAGACCATTGGGCTCCAGTCCAAACTGCATGTCACTCGCTTTTCCCCTTTGCTGAATAGGCTTCGATCCCCTGGATCCTTACACCGTAGCCCCTCAATCCAGCTCCACCTTCAACATGACTCCATGGTAGATGATCAGTCCACCCTCACGCCCCGTTGACTTCAAGCTCCGTGTGTACACCACCTTGAATCAACCCCGCGCCATAGTCTTGTCGAAGCCACACAAGCCCTCGGGGCCTGTGCCACGTGTTTCCACGCCCCAGAAGTCGGTCACCATCAGCATCACGCTCCTACGTCGTCGTCGCCGATCCCACCACCGTCTTCTGTACCAACCGACTTGCGTCGATCCGTCAGACTCTCCAGTCCGACCCAGCCGAACTTCCCTCGACTGTAACCATGCTCCACCTTGCACCATCACTGCTTGCACTATGCATGCTTAGACGCC
This sequence comes from Aegilops speltoides, assembly GCA_021437245.1. Taxonomy (NCBI): domain Eukaryota; kingdom Viridiplantae; phylum Streptophyta; class Magnoliopsida; order Poales; family Poaceae; genus Aegilops; species Aegilops speltoides. The sequence continues at coordinate 29,016,110 of CM038142.1, forward strand.
ATGTGTATGCATGATTCTGCCACGACGCGCGTTCCAGACACTTCCGAGCCTAATACGCACGTCGTCAACCTGCCAACTGGTACAACCTGCGTGCAATTAGCAATGGCTCAAAAAAAAAAATGCTTCCATGGTAGCTCCCGTGGTTGCACCATGAGCGTCAGAGCGTGCCTCCACTAGTCCCAACGCTATTTTCCTTTGTCCCATTGATGTCCATGCCACGCCAATACCATGGGCAGATTATCCTTTTTTTTCCACAACAAATCTCTTGTCCTTGCTTTTGCAGCTCTGCAGCTTCCTGCACGCACTCGTCCATGCTTCCATGCACAGCATGCCACGCATGTTGGCCTCACCAGGCTTCGGCCCAGCCGCCCGTGCCATGGCCTCGTCCGTTGCTCACCTTGCTGCCTGCGTTAGCTGCACCTGCCCCCAACTTGGGCCACCTGAACCACACACCTGTAGGCCCCTCCTGGGCCTTAGAGCATCTCCAACGGCCAGCGCTTATAGCGCCACAAGCAAAAACCAGTTAAGCTACACAAGGCTAACGTCTGTTACGGCGGCGGCACTACTCCCCAAAGAGTCAAGGCTAAAATGCAGCACAAGCCCGCCGCTCAGCAGCGCCCAAAAATGCAGCGCACAAAACATTTTTTAATTTTCGAACGATAGATAAAATAAAAACTAGATAGATTGCATAAAATAAAAACGATACAAAGGTATTTTACATCGATGCAACTAGATAGATAGTAGAAAGCATAGATAAACTACGGCGCAACAAGATAGAAACTACTCACGTCGCTATCATCGCTATCATCCTCGGCGGTGTCGTCCGAGGTGTCTAGCGATGTCCACCACCGATCATCGTCCGCGCGAAGAACGATCGCCCCTGCTGCCGCACGATGTCGGATCGCGCGTTCGCTAACGCCTTCGCCGACGCTTTTCCAACCGCTTCTCGCGGCGCTTTTGCGTGTCTCTCGCGCGGCGCCTTGCCCGATAAACTCGCCAGGGCGATGTCCTCCGGTGGCGCTGGCGCCATCCGTCATGACCCTCGCCCTCTCTGAAGGACGAGGCGGCGTTGCCGCTGGGCGTGCTCGCATGGTCTTCCGCTGTGTGCGAGCGAAGCGGGGCGCGATCGAGAGCTTGCCGGAGCGTGTACGTCTTGAAAATTCATCGGCCGCTGCAGCGCTTAGGCGCCACGCCGCCGCGTCACTGTAGGCGGCGGCTCGGCGCGCTGCCTCAGATGCGCGAGGCCGAGCCGAGTGCGCCGGGCGTATCTCCGCGTGTACACGCCGGTGGGCGCAGCGACGCTGCGTAGCCGGACGCTTCTCGGCGCGCGGCGGCATGGTGGCGCGGGCGGTGGCGGGCGCTGGAGCGGCGGACGCGCTGTCGGTGGCGGAGCGCCGAGCGGCGGAGGCGCTGCGGTGGCGGGGCGCGGCGAAAGACGAAGAGAGAGAAGAGAAGGTGCGAGAGCGGCGTGGCGCGCGCCGCATTTTATAGTCGCGCGGAAGCGGTGCCCAAAATATGGCGCGCGAAGCTGGCGCTTTTAGCAGCAGCAGAAGCGTTCAGCGCGTGATTTTCCCGCCGCCGCCGAGCGCGGCAAAACGTCCCGCTAAAGCTGCGTTTACAGCTGCTGCTGTCGTTTAAGCGCCGTTGGAGATGCTCTTAGCGCGCCTTGCACGAGCCAGCCCTGCCTGGGTTCTCTTGGCAACCTTGCCGATGGCACACGCTGCCGCGGGATTCCTGCCGCTGCACGACTGATCTGTCGTTGACGTCCGCGTGTACCACGCGCCGACCAATTCGATCTCGTCAAGTCCTGCGGAACATGCCACCGCCGCTTTAGATCAATCTGCAGCACGCTAACACGCGTCATCTACCGCCAGCTTCTCGACGAGATGTTTGCCTACGCGCTTGTCGCCGCTTGCACGCCCTCTGCTACACGCACCGCTGCTTTCCGATTGCTTCTTAACAAACTCCTACCGTCGATCGATCTTTTCCGGTCGCAGGTTCGACCAAACCAATTCGACGAATTCCGCTCCAATCTCTAGATCAACAACCATGGCCTCAAATCGAACCTTGCTCATGATACCACTTATTAGAATAAATTCGAGGCCACCGTCGATCATCCGAGGATCAAGCAATCACAAGAGGCACGACACCGAGATTTGTTAACGAGGTTCACCGATATGGCTACATCTCCGGGGCTTGACTACGGGCGCTCCTCCCAATGACACCACCACAATATCGCACACCGGCCACCCGGGCGCCGGCACACGCCGCCAGCTCCCCCTTGCGCGCCTGTGCTATTATGTTGGCATAGATTACATCGTGTGTCTACCCCCACTATATATGAGAGGCCTAGGATACAAGTGTCCTACTAGGACACGACTCCATATCCTATCTAAACACAATACAACTACAAGTCCAACTGTAACCTACCTCGTACACTATATTCGACACAACTCCAACACAATTTGTAATGCGACTCAAACTTTTCGGAATTAATCCCAATAACCTATTTTGGCCGAGCAATATAGAAGTGAGGGAAGAAACATTTCCTATTGAATTAGGTATGCTTCCAGAGAGGAAGTTCTTTGTCAGGCAAAGAAATTTGAGAATCTCTTCTCTCATTGAGATAGCGCTTCCACGAGAAGTCAGAGAAAACACCAGGTTGAAGCAAATACTCCCTCCGTCCCAAAATAAGTGTCTTGAACTTAGTACAAATTAATACTAGATCTAGTATAAAGTTGAGACACTTATTTTGGGACGGAGGGAGTAACAAGTTGTGCAGTGTGACCCTCCTGATTTTGTTAAATCAATGACGATAACAACATTCTACACATGTTTGCACGTTGTTTTACTAGACGCAACTGCACCATGTACCATCATAATAACAAATTCAAATACTGATGCATCTGTGTTCACGTAGAATCATATGTTGAAACAAATGAAGAATGTCGGCACAACACTAGCAAAGATCAATACTAAGGATCGCCTACCACATCTAACTGGCGGAAAGATGGTCATGAAACAAATCTATAAAGTTATTCAGGAGTGGTAATTATTTCATCCTGATTCTTAAGAACGTATATATAGTTAAGTATTTAGATGGATAGGTTGGTGTTCCTACACTCACATTTTCACTGACATTGCTATTCGCATTTACAACGAAAAGCAAACTATGCCCATTATTGCCCAACAAAACCACTATTGACTGCTTCCACATATTTTTGCAAGATAACAAAAGAGAAAAAAAATCATCTATGGTCACTGGATTCGAGTCAGTGTCTCACTTTGGTCACCGTACAGAGTACCCTAAATACAATATGGTCGCTAGTATGACTTGACATACACATTTCACTTAGTTGGCATACAGTTGACCCGTGCAACTGGCACGTGGACAACAACTATGTGAACAACATGGCTGGGCGACATGACATTTTAAAAAATAAGCCTGACGGGGTGAGAAACAAAAATCAGAACTTATGTGCCCGTGGGGATTTGATCCCACCCCACCCCACACCTATTCATGTCCACATAGTGGAGCGTTATGTTATCATATAAATACAGGATCGATCGATACATGCATGTAGTGCATGAGATATATGTGATCATCCGCGTACCGACGTACTCCCTCCATTCTGAATTATAAGATGTCAATATTTTATCTAGATCGGATGTATATAGACACATTTTAGTGTGTTTGTTCGCTCATTTCATTCCATATATAATTTATATTAAAATATTCAAATGTCTTATAATTCAGAGCAGGTTGTACTAGTCACTTGGCTGGTGAGCGATCAAGCCAGTTAACTACTTGCAGGTTTGAAGAAGACCTGGCGGTCAGGCAGCCACTAGTTTCCGGTGATGAAGCGCTCGCCGGTGTACTTGGCGGCATCGCGCACATGGATGACGCGGTGATAGCCACTCCACTTGACGCAACACTTCACCTTGGAGGTAGCCAGGGGCCATAGCTGTTGTATTCCATGTATTGCAGGTGAGCGTCACGGCGGCCAACTTCACCTGATCGTCCTTGTTCAAGGGCGCCCATCCCTTCCAGTCCACCAGCCCCTACCCTCCACGTGCTCGCCGAGGTAACTCTGCATAAACATGACATGGGAGTGGTTCATCCACGGGCGATCAAGGTACGTCTCAATATTGTTGAGGTCATCATTGTCGCCATGCCCTCACGCTGCAATTTTGGACGAGAAACCAATGTCACGGTCTAGTTAGTTGCAACCCTATAGGTCGTCACCACATTTTGGTTCACAAGCATCAGCTTGAGAACTAAAATGTGACAACCCTGGAGAACAGCTTGTTGTTGCCCCAAATGATGTCGGTGGTGTCGGTGTACCTCATGGTCTTATCAAATTGCGTCTTGCTCTTCACCAGCAGCGCGTCCAGAAAGCCAACAAACTTGTACCGGTAGAAAAAAATTGAACTTTTAGGCCGCGCTTTAGAATTTCGGGGGCATAGGTCCCTAATAGCCAAATAATCTGGTTAATCTATACTCCCTCTGTAAATAAATATAAGACATTTTAAATTACTATTGAAACAACTTAAAGTGTGACCTACTTTCACACGTTGTAATCAACTGGGACAGCTCACTTTTTGTGCCTAGTTACTTCTTTTATTCTTCTTGTTGGCATCTTCTCATTCTGTTTTTATTTTTGTTTTGTTTTGTTTCGCCTTTTGTTCTTCGTGTGTTTATATTTTTTCTATTTTTTTCTTTTTATTAATTTCGTGAAGTTTTTTTCCTTCCTTTTTTCTGAATTTGTGAAGTTTTTTAAAATCCGTGAACTATAATGAATACATGTTCTGAAGTTCGCAAACTTCTATCAACAAATGTAGATAAACTGTTTTGAAATGTTTGCACAATTTTAGAAAAAAAATTCACAAGATTTTGAAAAAAGTTCAACCTATGTTTAATAATGTTCATTGGGTACTAGAAAAAGTTCAGCTTTTCCCAAATGGTCAACATGTATTCAGATAAATATTCATCATATATTTGAAAAAATATTTAACATGTGTCTAGAAAATGTCCAGCCTATATAGAGAAAATGATTAACTTGAATTTAGAAAAGTTGACATGTATTTGAAAATTTGAAAAAAGAAAAGAGAAAACTGAAAAAAAGTAATTCATGATAATCTGATAAAAACATAAATAAAAATTAAACTTGCAAAACCTTCCCAATACTGGGGGGAAGGTTCCTACACCGGTCTGTGCCGGTCCAGGGAAGCTTCGAAAAAACCCCACGCGCACAGCTCCTAATGGACTAGCCCACTCGGGCGAACTCTATAGGCGAGCGCTAGTACCGTCTAACGGTAACTAGACATAGCATTTACTTAATTTTTTTAAAAAAATTCATGGTGTATTAAAAAAAGTGTAGTGCAAATGTTAACTTAATTTTAAAAATAGTTCATATCATCTAACCAAAAAACGTATATTTTCAAAAATCTTCACACATTTAAATATTTTGTGAAATTTTACAAAAATGTCCATGTAAATATAAAACAATGTTCGAATTATTTGTAGAAAAGTTCATAGCATTCAAAAAATTGATCGTGACATTTGAAAAAGACTCACATGTTTAAAAGTTGTCCATGTTTTTTTAGAAAAATGTTTGTGAAATGTAAGAGGCGACTGCATCACTCCCGTCAGGCGCCTGTGGGGGCGGCCCAAGCATTCGTGGATTAAAAAAAGTTCATCAATTTTCAGAAAAAAAAACTTATTGAATTTGAAAAAAAAATCACGGGCTTTAAAGGAAAGTTTGTAAAAGCTGAAAAGAGTTCATGTCTTTGAAAAAATGTTGACGGATTTGGAAAAAAGTTCACGGATTTGAAAACAAAGTTCACGAATTTGGAAAGTACACGGATTTAATAAAAAATTCATGAATTTAAAGAAAGATAAATAATATAAAGAAAGAGAAAAATAAAAAATAGAAGAAAATTGGACAAACAAAAACCAAAAAAACCCAAGTAAACTCGTGTTGTTAGTGTTACAGTTAAAGAAGAAAAAAATAAGGTGACCAGACACAACAAGAAAATAGTCTGGTTGGTTACTGCAGTTGTACGAAGGGTATAGGTGCTGGCTTTGAATCTCGTTGGGCACTTATTTTTTGAAGGTTTTACAAGAAAAGGGAAAAAATGTAAAATTGGTTGGCCCAGGGGTATAGGTGCAGAAGGGATCACTTTATATATTCAGTTGTTACCTATCTTTTTGGCAAAGTAGCATTTCTTTATGTATTCAGTCCTTTTTTTTTTGCCGTGCAAATCTGAAATAGTTGGTATTCAAGCTTCTATTCACTATATGGATCTTTTTGGCCAACTCATGCTTATTGGAACTGCCCACAGTAAGTAATCAACCAATACACATTTTTTTCCAACTATAATTACATCATATCATTATAAATGTTTAATCCTACTCATGGTTGCATATATGTTGTGTGGCTTTGTAAAAAAACGTAACTACAGGTTTGGATACTCAATGCAACACTACTAGGAAAAAGGCTAGCAGCAGCTGGTTTCAGAGCTAGCAGCAGCAGCGTGGCAGCTACTAATAAGGCGCCACAACTAACTCATAGTAGTAGCGCCGCCCCAACCAGCGCTACTACTGTTGAACCATATCGCAGCGCTTTTAGGAACGCTACTATTAACTAGCTGTAGCGATTTCTTCATCCCACGCCATCGCTATATCTCTCATCATTTTCCTTTCGCCTCCTTTCGGATGCTAGAAACTAGGTACTACTAGTACATATCAAATTCATAAATCATTACTAGATGCGGTAGTACTCCTTCGTTTCAAATTACTCGTCGTGGTTTTAGTTCAAACCACGACGAGTAATTTGGAAACGAAAAAGTACTAAGATAACAATTTTATGCATAGCCAACATGCATCCTCAAGCAGACATGGTCATATCAACGGCCATCATCATATGTAGTTCTAGATGATATCGACGACGATCATCATATGTAGTTCTAGATGATATAGCCACACACACACATATAGTTCTAGATGATATAGCCACACACATATGTAGTTCTAGATGATATCAAGACAAGCATCATCCTCAAGCTCAGGCGGTTGGTGTTCTGATAGTAATTAGGATGGCCTGTCCAACACGAAGATTCTTGCCATCGAGAAATTTCTTCCACCCAACCGAGCTTAAGTGTAAAGCGACCGTCCGTGTCCACGCGATAAGTACAGGTTGTGACGGAGCCCCTTGCAGAAGGCGTAGTCCAGTGAGCCTTCTTCATCGGGCTCGATACCATAATTCATGATATGCTCTTTGCCAATTTCTGAATAAGAAAAACATATCAATTAATAAGCATGTGATCGAACTCTACACTAAAACATATATATCATCGACTAGATTCCACACAACATATACCATATATCATTGGACTGTACACTAAGTAATTCACACTATTAATTTGCATTTGTAAGTATAACATACCATATCATGTCGATCAACCATGGTATTTGTCAAGCGGGTCACGAATGGCACCCCGACAAAGTTAGCACGTGGCAGAATTATGTCCCACAGGTTGGACACCTCCTCCTCACTCAGCCTTGTTCTTTGAGCTACGATGGCTTCATGAAGTGGGTCCTCATCATCTTCATCGAGTGGGTCCTCATTATCTTCATCATCTTCATCATCTTCGTCATCTTCATCATCTTCCACCGGGTTGAGATAAATGACAGCTAGCTTGGGTCTTTCTGCTCGCAAGTTGAAGCTGATCAACTCACCACCAGTAAGATGCATGCGAGCAACGAAACGGGCCCATCCATCTCCTCCAATCTGCGACATATTGCGTCCTTTCTCGACCTCCATAGTGTACGGCCCCCCAGGAGCCTCAAATGTCACAGTGTCTCCTGTCAGCTTGTTGAATTTCAACCTCACATTGCATGGGATGATCTGTGTAAACTAAGCAAAATGACGCAATGCAGTAATGCCAACACTAAAAATAAAATAGTTATTACATTTCATCTAATTTCTTACCACCGCATGACGAAAACTCGGCCGGAAGTAGATGCCGAACAGCTTGCCAGTTGCAAGGCTGCTGACGCATCTTGACTTGCACATTTGAAATAGTGGTGGTGGTGGTGGCGCCATTCTTCCTAAAGCAATATGAGCAAAGGATTACTAAATCAACTAAATCAAAATGTTCCTAAGTCAACTAAATGAATTAGCCTACTAAATCAACTAAATCAAAATGTTCTAAGTCAACTAAATCAACTAACCTACTAAGTCAACTAAATCAAAATATTCTAAGGCAACTAAATCAACTAGCCTACTAAATCAACTAAATCAAAATGTTCTAAGTCAATTAAATCAACTAAATCAAAATGTTCTAAGTCAACTAAATTAACTAAATGAATTAGCCTACTAAATCAACTAAATCAAAATGTTCTAAGTCAACTAAATCAACTAACCTACTAAGTCAACTAAATCAAAATATTCTAAGGCAACTAAATCAACTAGCCTACTAAATCAACTAAATCAAAATGTTCTAAGTCAACTAAATCAACTAGCCTACTAAATCAACTAAATCAAAATGTTCTAAGTCAACTAAATCAACTAGCCTACTAAGTCAACTAAATTATATCAACTAAATCAAAATGTTGCATATGAGCAGGAGGGAGAAGGAGGCGACTCGAGGAGGGAGAAGAGAGTAGGATGGAGGAGGAAGGCGGAGCGGGAGGGCTTGCCGGCAGCGCGGCCAGTTGAGGGAGCACGGAGGAGGAAGTCGGAGCGAGGAGGGGCCGCCAGCAAGCGAGTGGAGAGGAGGATGGAGGGGAGGCCGCACCGATTCCAGCAAGGAGGAGGAGGTGACGGCGCGCGGTGCAGATGGAGGAACGGCGACGGGGGCGCGCGACGCAGACACGCGAAGGAGAGGGGCGACGGCCGGGGGCGCGCGGCGCAGAATTTGTGCCTGTGTGTGTGAGTGGATCCGAAGGGAGGAGATCAGGGAGATGGATGGGTTAGCGAGGCGCTCAAAGAAAACGCGCTACTACTAAGCTATCTAGCAGCAGCGCGCTTTTCACGATAAAGCGCTCTCATTGGGTAACGTAGTAATTTCAAAAAATTCCTACGCACACGCAAGATCATGGTGATGTATAGCAACGAGAGGGAGAGTGTTGTCTACGCACCCTTGTAGACCGGGCGAAGCGATCACAACGTAGAGGAAGTAGTCGACGTTCTCCTCGCGATCCGACCGATCCCGGCGCCAGCATTCGGCGCCCCCAGTTCTTGACACACGTGCAGCTCGATGACGCCCCTCGGCTCCAATCCAAGAGAGCCGGGAGGAGAGTTTCACAAGACGACGGCGTGGTGGCGATCTTGATGTTCTATCGGCGCAGAAGCCGCTTAAGCTTCATGACGATATGACCGACGTGGAATATGGTGGAGGGGGGCACCGCACACGGCTAAGGAACGATCCGTAGATCAAACTTGTGTCTATGGGGTGCCCCCTGCCCCCGTATATAAAGGAACAAGGGAAGGGGCTGGCCGGCCAAGCCCTTGGCGCGCCAGGGAGTCCTACTCCCTCCGGGAGTAGGATTCTTCCCCCCCAATCCTAGTTGGACTAGGACTTGTCAAGGGAAAGAGGGGAAGAGGGAGAGAGGGGGCAGGCCACCTCTCCTAGTCCTAATAGGACTAGGGGAGAGGGGAGGCGCGCGGCCAGCCCTAGGGCAGCCCCTTTCTCCTTTTTCCCTAAGGCCCACTATGGCCCATTAAGTTCCCGGGGGGTTACGGTAACCTCCCTAGTATTTGATAAATTCGATTTCACTCGGAACCATTCGAACTCCAAATATAGGCTTCCAATATATCAATCTTTATGTCTCGACCATTTCGAGACTCCTCGTCATGTCCGTGATCACATCCGGGACTCCAAACTTCTTCGGTACATCAAAATACATAAACTCATAATATAACCGCCATCGAAACCTTAAGCGTGCGGACCCTACGGTTCGAGAACAATGTAGACATGACCGAGACACGCCTCCGGTCAATAACCAATAGCGGACCTGGATGCCCATATTGGTTCCTACATATTCTACGAAGATCTTTATCGGTCGACCGCATAACAATATACGTTGTTCCCTTTGTCATCGGTATGTCACTTGCCCGAGATTCGATCGTCGGTATCCAATACCTAGTTCAATCTCGTTACGCAAGTCTCTTTACTCGCTCCGTAATACATCATCTCACAGCTAACTCATTAGTTGTAATGCTTGCAAGGCTTCATGATGTGTATTACCGAGAGGGCCCAGAGATACCTCTCCGACAATCGGAGTGACAAAACCTAATCTCAAATACGCCAACCCAACATCTCGCCTTTGGAGACACCTGTAGTACTCCTTTATAATCACCCAGCTTACGCTGTGACGCTTGGTAGCACCAAAGTGTTCCTCCGTAAACGGAGTTGCATAATCTCATAGTTACAGGAACATGTATATGTCATGGATAAAAGCAAGAGCAACATACTAAACGATCGTGTGCTAAGCTAATGGAATGGGTCATGTCAATCGATCATTCTACTAATGATGTGACCTTGTTAATCAAATAACAACTCTTTGTTCATGGTTAGGAAACATAACCATCTTTGATTAACAAGCTAGTCTAGTAGAGGCATACTAGTGACATATTGTTTGTCTATATATTCACACATGTATTATGTTTCCGGTTAATACAATTCTAGCATGAATAATAAACATTTATCATGATATGAGGAAATATATAATAACTTTATTATTGCCTCTAGGGCATATTTCCTTCAGTCTCCCACTTGCACTAGAGTCAATAATCTAGATCACATCACAATGTGATTAACATCGATAGTTTACATCATCATGTGATTAACACCCATAGTTCACATCGCCATGTGACCAACACCCAAAGGGTTTACTAGATTCAGTAATCTAGTTCACATCGCTATGTGATTAACACCCAAAGAGTACTAAGGTGTGATCATGTTTTGCTTGTGAGAGAATCTTAGTCAACGGGTCTTTCACATTCAGATCCGTTATGTATTTTGCAATTTTTCTATGTCTACAATGCTCTGCACGAAGCTACTCTAGCTAATTGCTCCCACTTTCAATATGTATCTAGATCGAGACTTAGAGTCATCCAGATCAGTGTCAAAACTTGCATTGACGTAACCCTTTACGATGAACCTTTTGTCACTTCCATAATCGAGAAAACATATCCTTATTCCACTAGGGATAATTTTGACCGCTGTCCAGTGATCTACTCCTAGATCACTATTGTACTCCCTTGCCAAACTCAGTGTAGGGTATACAATAGATCTGGCACATAGCATGGCATACTTTATAGAACCTATGGCCAAGGCATAGGGAATGACTTTCATTCTCTTTCCATCTTCTGCCGTGGTCGGGTTTTGAGTCTTACTCAATTTCACACCTTGTAACACAGGCAAGAACTCTTTCTTTGACTGTTCCATTTTGAACTACTTCAAAATTTTGTCAAGGTATGTACTCATTGAAAAACTTATCGAGCGTCTTGATCTATCTCTATAGATCTTGATGCTCAATATGTAAGTAGCTTTACCGAGGTCTTTCCTTGAAAAACTCCTTTCAAAACACTTCTTTATGCTTTGCAGAATAATTCTACATTATTTCCGATCTACAATATATCATTCACATATACTTATCGAAATGTCAGTAGTGCTCCCACTCACTTTTTTAGTAAATACAGGCTTCACCGTAAGTCTCAGATAAAACTATATGCTTTGTTCAACTCATCAAAGCGTATATTCCAACTCCGAGATGCTTGCACCAGTCCATAGATGGATCGCTGGAGCTTGCACACTTTGTTAGCTCCTTTGGATTGATAAAACCTTCCGTTGCATCATATACAACTCTTCCTCCGTAAAACCATTCAGAATGCAGTTATTACATCCATTTGCCAAATTTCATAAATTGTGGCAATTGCTAACATGATTCGGACAGACTTAAGCATCGCTACAGCTTGAGAAAATCTCATTGTAGTCAACATCTTGAACTTTGTCGAAAACCTTTTGCAACAAGTCGAGCTTTGTAGATAGTAACACTACTATCAACGTCCGCCTTCCTCTTGAAGATCCATTTATTTTCTATGTTTTGCCGATCATCGGCAAATCCATCAAAGTCCATACTTTGTTCTCATACATGGATCATATCTCGATTTCATGGCCTCAAACCATTTTGCGGAATCTGGCTCATCATCGCTTCCTCATAGTTCGTAGGTTTGTCATGGTCAAGTAACACGACCTCCGTAACAGGATTACCGTACCACTCGTGCGAATCTCACTCTGTTTTACCTACGAGGTTCGGTAGTAACTTGATCTGAAGTTTCATGATCATCATCATTAACTTCCTCACTAATTGGTGTAGGAATCACTGGAACTGATTTCAGTGATGAACTATTTTCCAATTAGGGAGAAGGTACAATTACCTCATCAAGTTCTACTTTCCTCCCACTCACTTCTTTCGAGAGAAACTCCTTCTCTAGAAAGGATCCATTTTTAGCAACGAATATCTTGCCTTCGGATCTGTGATAGAAGGTGTACCCAACAATTTCCTTTGGGTATTCTATGAAAACGCATTCTCGATTTGGGTTTGAGCTTATCAGATGAAACTTTTTCACATAAGCATCACAGCCCCAAACTTTAAGAAACGACAACTTTGGTTTCTTGCTAAACCACAGTTCATATGGTGTCGTCTCAACGGATTTAGATGGTGCCCTTTTAACGTGAATGCAGCTGTCTTTAATGCATGATCCCAAAACGATATTGGTAAATCAGTAAGAAACATCATAGATTGCACTATATCCAATAAAGTGCGGTTACGATGTTTGGACACACCATAACTTTGTGGTGTTCTAGGTGGCGTGAGCTGTGAAACTATTCCACATTGTTTTAGTTGAAGACCAAACTCGTAACTCAAATATTCATCTCCACGATCAGATCGCAGAAACTTTATTTTCTTGTTACGATGATTTTCCACTTCACTCTGAAATTCTTTGAACATTTCAACTATTTCAGACTTATGTTTCATCAAGTAGATATACCCATATCTGCTCAAATCATCTTGTGAAGGTCAGAAAATAACGATACTTGCCACGAGCATCAACACTCATTGGATCGCATACATCGGTATGTATTATTTCCAATAAGTCAAGAGTTTGTTCCATTGTTCCGAGAACGGAGTTTTAGTCATCTTGCCCAAAAAGCACGGTTCGCAAGCATCAAGTGATTCATAATCAAGTGATTCCAAAATCCCATCAAGATGGAGTTTCTTCATGTGCTTTACACCATATGACCTAAACGGCAATTACCACAAATAAGTTGCACTATCATTATTAACTTTGCATCTTTTGGTTTCAATATTATGAATATGTGTATCACTACGATCGAGATCCAATGAACCATTTTCATTGGGTGTGTAACCATATAAGGTTTTATTCATGTAAATGTAATAACAGTTTATTCTCTTTCTTAAATGAATAACCGTATTGCAATAAACATGATCAAATCATATTCATGCTCAACGCAAACACTAAATAACATTTATTAAGGTTCAACACTAATCCCGAAAGTATAGGGAGTGTGCGATGATGATCATATCAATCTTGAAACTACTTTCAACACACATCGTCACTTCACCCTTAACTAGTTTCTGTTTATTCTGCAACTCCTGCTTGAGTTACTACTCTTAGCAACTGAACCAGTACCAAATACCGAGGGGTTGCTATAAACACTAGTAAAGTACACATTAGTAACATGTATATCACATATACCTTTGTTCACCTTGCCATCCTTCTTATCCACCAAATACTTGGGGTAGTTTTGCTTCCAGTGACCAGTTCCTTTGCAGTAGAAGCACTTAGTCTCAGGCTTAGGTCCAGACTTGGGCTTCTTCAATTGAGCAGCAACTTGCTTGCCGTTCTTCTTGAAGTTCCCTTCTATCCCTTTGCCCTTTTCTTGAAACTAGTGGTCTTGTTAACCATCAACACTTGATGTTCTTTCTTGATTTCTACCTTCATCGATTTCATCATCATGAAAAACTCGGGAATCATTTTCATCATCCCTTGTATACTATAGTTCATCACAAAGTTCTACTAACTCGGTGATGGTGACTAGAGAATTCATCAATCACTATCTTATCCGGAAGATTAACTCCCACTTGATTCAAGCGATTGTTGTACCTGCATAATCTGAGCACATGCTCACTAGTTGAGCGATTCTCATCCATCTTTTAGCTATAGAACTTGTTGAAGACTTCATATCTCTCAACTCGGTATTTGCTTGAAATATTAACTTCAACTCTGGAACATCTCATATGGTCCATGATGTTCAAAACATCTTTGAAGTCCCGATTCTAAGCCGTTAAGCATGGTGCACTAAACTATCAAGTAGTCATCATATTGAGCTAGCCAAACGCTCATAACATCTCGTGATCCGCTCTCGCAATAGGTCTGTCACCTAGCGTGCATTAAGGACATAATTCTTCGTGCAGCAATGAGGATAAACCTCGGATCACGGATCCAATCCGCATCATTGCTACTAACATTTTTCAACAAAATTTTCTAGGAACATATCAAAATAAACATATGAAAGCAACAACGCAAGCTATTGATCTTACAACATAATTTGCAAAATACTACCAGGACTAAGTTCATGATAAATTTAAGTTCAATTAATCATATTACTTAAGAACTCCCACTTAGACAGACATCTCTCTAGTCATCTAAGTGATCACGTGATCCAAATCAACTAAACCATAACCGATCATCACGTGAGATGGAGTAGTTTTCAATGGTGAACATCTTATGTTGATCATATCTACTATATGATTCACGCCGACCTTTCGGTCTCCGTGTTCCGAGGCCATATCTGCATATGCTAGGCTCGTCAAGTATAACTCGAGTATTCTGCGTGTGCAAAACTGGCTTGCACCCGTTGTAGATGGACGAGAGCTTATCACACCCGATCATCACGTGGTGTCTCGACGATTTAACTTTGGCAACGGTGCATACTCGTGGAGAACACTACTTGATAATTTTTAGTGAGAGATCATCTTAAAATGCTACCGCCAATCAAAGCAAGATAAGATGCATAAAGGATAAACATCACATGCAATCAATATAAGTGATATGATATGGCCATCATCATCTTGTGCTTGTGATCTCCATCTCCAAGCACCATCATGATTACCATCGCCACCGCGCGCGACACCTTGATCTCCATCGTAGCATCGTTGTCGCTCACGCCACCTATTGCTTCTACGACTATCGCTACCGCTTAGTGATAAAGTAAAGCAATTACAGTATGCTTGCATTTCATACAATAAAGCGACAACCATATGGCTCCAGCCATTGCCGATAACTTCGGTTACAAAACATGATCATCTCATACAATAAAATATAGCATCACGCCTTGACCATATCACATCACAACATGCCCTGCAAAAACAAGTTAGACGCCCTCTACTTTGTTGTTGCAAATTTTACGTGGCTGCTACGGGCTTAAGCAAGAACCAATCTCACCCACGCATCAAAACCACAACGATATTTCGTCAAATAGACTCGCTTTAACCTTCTCAAGGACCGGCGAGCCACACCGGTTCAACTAAAGTGAGAGAGACAGACACCCGCCACCACCTTTAAGCAACGAGTGCTCGTGGCGGTGAAACCAGTCTCGCGTAAGCGCACGCGTAATGTCGGTCCGGGCCGCTTCATCTCACAATACCGCTGAACTAAAGTATGACATGCTTGGTAGGTAGTATGACTTGTATCCCCACAACTCACTTGTGTTCTACTCGTGCAAAACATCAAACCATAAAACCTAGGCTCGATGCCACTTGTTGGGGAACGTGGTAATTTCAAAAATTTCCTACGCACACGCAAGATCATGGTGATGTATAGCAACGAGAGGGGAGAGTGTTGTCTACGCACTCGTGAGACCGGGCGAAGCGATCACAACATAGAGGAAGTAGTCGACGCTCTCCTCGCGATCCGACCGATCCCGGCCACATTCGCGCCCCGAGTTCTTGACACACGTGACAGCTCGATGACGCCCTCGGCTCCAATCCAGAGAGCTCGGGAGGGAGAGTTTCGTCAAGACGACGGCGTGGTGGACGATCTTGATGTTCTACGGTGCAGAGCTTACGCCTAAGCTTCAGCGACGATATGACCGAGGTGGAATATGGTGGAGGGGCACCGCACACGGCTAAGGAACGATCCGTAGATCAAACTTGTGTCTATGGGGTGCCCCCCCCCAGATATAAAGGAACAAGGGAGGGGCTGGCGGCCAAGCCCTTGGCGCGCCAGGAGTCCTACTCCTCCGGGAGTAGGATTCTCCCCTAATCCTAGTTGGACTAGGACTTGTCAAGGGAAAGAGGGGAAGAGGGAGAGGGGGGGCCACCTCTCCTAGTCCTAATAGGACTAGGGAGAGGGAGGCGCTGCCAGCCCTAGGGCAGCCCCTTTCTCCTTTTTCCCTAAGGCCCACTATGGCCCATTAAGTTCCGGGGGTTCCAGAACCTCCCTGTACTTGATAAATTCGATTTCACTCGGAACCATTCCGAACTCCAAATATAGGCTTCCAATATATCAATCTTTATGTCTCGACCATTTCGAGACTCCTCGTCATGTCCGTGATCACATCCGGACTCAACTTCTTCGGTACATCAAAATACATAAACTCATAATATAACCGCCATCGAAACCTTAAGCGCATGGACCCTACGGTTCGAGAACAATGTAGACATGACCGAGACACGTCTCCGGTCAATAACCAATAGCGGACCTGGATGCCCATATTGGTTCCTACATATTCTACTTAAGATCTTTATCGGTCGATCCGCATAACAATATACGTTGTTCCCTTTGTCATCGGTATGTCACTTGCCCGAGATTCGATCGCCGGTATCCAATACCTAGTTCAATCTCGCACGCAAGTCTCTTTACTCGTTCCGTAATACATCATCTCACAGCTAACTCATTAGTTGTAATGCTTGCAAGGCTTCATGATGTGTATTACCGAGAGGGCCCAGAGATACCTCTCCGACAATCGGAGTGACAAAACCTAATCTCGAAATACGCCAACCCAACATCTGCCTTTGGAGACACCTGTAGTACTCCTTTATAATCACCCGATTCGCTTGTGAAGTTTGGTAGCACCCAAAGTGTTCCTCCGTAAACGGAGTTGCATAATCTCATAGTTACAGAACATGTATATGTCATGGATAAAAGCAGTAGCAACATACTAAACGATCGTGTGCTAAGCTAATGGAATGGGTCATGTCAATCAGATCATTCTACTAATGATGTGACCTTGTTAATCAAATAATAACTCTTTGTTCATGGTTAGGAAACATAACCATCTTTGATTAACAAGCTAGTCTAGTATAGGCATACTAGTGACATATTGTTTGTCTATATATTCACACATGTATTATGTTTCCGGTTAATACAATTCTAGCATGAATAATAAACATTTATCATGATATGAGGAAATATATAGTAACTTTATTATTGCCTCTAGGGCATATTTCCTTCAGCTACTGCTATATGTCAGCATGCAAAAATACACATTGATCATCAACGATCTTTTTGTGTACAATCTGCACTAGTAGAAAAAGGGTCAAACGTGCAGCACATTAGTGCCGGTTTGTATTAGAGTCGGCACTAATGTATACATTAGTGCCGGTTCCAACGGCTAGCCGGGCCGCTCTCATTAGTACCGGTTCGTGGCTAACCTTTAGCACCGGTTCGTGCCACGAACCGGTACTAATGAGGGTGGTGGCAGGATGTTGTCAGTCTGGGCCCCTCCAAGATTTTAGTACCGGTTCGTGCCACGAACCGCATAATAGGTCCTCCTGCATATAAACCCTTCGTCCAGCTTGCTCTGTTCTTCCCCTTTCCCTCTCCTCTCCTCTCTCGTTCTTCCTCTTCCCTCGAGCTCACCACAAATTTTGCCCAAAATTTGTCAAGATTTGAAGCCCCCATCCATTCAAATGATCACAAAGGTTAGCAACTTTGTCCTTTCATCTCTCATTGCTAGATTAGCTCTTGCAATGCTTTATATAGTTACTAATTTGTGAGTTTAGTAATTTGGGAGGAAATATATATATGTGCTAGTATTTGATTTATATGCAATTTGAGGTCAAAAATAACACTTAGTTTGCATATGTAGGTGTGGTTTACTTAGTGCCTTCTAAATCTCCGTCAGAACCACCGCCGATCGCCTGCACTGTCTCGTCACCGGCACCACCTTGTGGTGAGCCTCTTGTTCATGTAATTTTATATAAAAAATTGATGTTTGTGTGATTTGGATATATAGTTAATCATGTAATAATTATCTTACCCGTACGTTGTTTGTTATACATAGTGCCATGGTTTTGATATCCGTCCCGTCGGCCCTCGCCCTTGTTATGATTCGGATGTGGTATATTCTCTTTAAAACTATTAGTTGCATTTCGTGTTTATGACAAATTATGCCCATCAAGTTGACATAGATATTTTTATCTAGGAGGTATGTGAACCGAAATTCCAACCGACCCTATTGTCGAGAGGTTAAATTTAGTTGAAAGAGAAAACGAGTACTTGAAAGAAAAATTGAAAAGAATTGAGGGGAGAAGATGGAATTGGAGTTGCATGTTGCCGATGTCGCCGATGATCACAAGATCAAGATGGAGAAAATGCGCTTGAAGAATGAGAAAGATTAGAAAATATGCCATCGATAGTGAGGCTTGGTATCATTATGCTGTTGGATCAATTGTTACCTTAGTTGCGATCTTGATCGCATTTGTTGTTGCATTTAAATGCTTTAGCTAGAGAGTTATTTGTTTGTTGCATTTAAGTGTTGTATGAACTTTATGTATGAACTTGTATTAATTTGGTCTATTCGTGTTGTGTAATGAAGATGAGCCGCAATGGATGTACGATGATCGATGCTCACCCCAGTTCGTTGAGGGCGTGCATACTTTTCTCGCTTGGGCCGAGGCAAACAAGCGGGCGGATGGTTTTATGCCTTGTCCATGTGGTGTCTGTAAGAATGGTCACAATTACTCTCGCCAAGAACCATTCACGCCCACTGCTTGAGTCCGGTTTCATGCCCCACTATAATGTTTGGACCAAGCACGGAGAAAGAGGGGTTATGATGGAAGACAATGAAGAAGAAGAGGACGACGACAGCTATCCCGCCATGGGTTCCCTGAATACGATGATACAACAATGGGGGAAGAAGCTGAGCCGTAATGCGGAAGAAGCTGAGCCGCAATGCGGAAGAAGTGAAGAAGAGGCATCATATGAGCCCGCTGATGATCTAGGTCGGGCCATTGCCGATGCAAAGAGAAATCAGCAAGTGATTTGGAGAAGAAGAAGTTGCAACGCATGTTAGAGGATCGCAAAAATTGTTGTACCCAATTGCGTGGGTGACAAGAAAAAGCTGGGCACCACACCGAATTGCTGCAATGGAAGGCAGAGAATGGTATCTGACAAGGGATTTGGAAAGTTGCTGGTAATGATAAAGGGTATGCTACCAAAGGACAACGAATTGCCCGAGAGTACGTACGAAGCAAAGAAGGATGTCTGCCCTCTAGGGTTAGAGGTGCAAAAGATACATGCATGCCCTAATGATTGCATCCTGTACCGCGGTGGGTACGAGGATTTGAACGCTGCCGGTATGTGGTGCATTGCGCTATAAGATCAGCCGCGATGAGCTCGGTGATGTCGAGGGCGGCGCCCAGAAGAAGATTCCTGCCAAGGTGATGTGGTATTCTCCTATAATACCACGGTTGAAACGTTTGTTCCAAAACAAAGAGCATGCCAAGGCGATGAGATGGCACAGAGAAGACCGTAAGAAAGACGGAAAGGAGTTTGCAGATGACGCAAGGAGCGTATGGTTTGGTCTAAGCGCAGATGGCATTAATCCTTTTGGGGAGCAGAGCAGCAACCATAGCACCTGGCCTGTGACTCTATGTTTGTATAACCTTCCTCCTTGGTTGTGCATGAAGCGGAAGTTCATTATGATGCCATTGCTCATCCAAGGCCCTAAGCAACCCGGCAACGACATTGATGTGTACCTAAGGACATTAGTTGAAGAACTCTTACAGCTGTGGAATGGAACATGTGTACGTGCGTGGGATGAGCACATGGGGAAGAATTTGACCTCAAGGCGTTGTTGTTCGTGACCATCAATGATTGGCCTGCTCTCAAGAACCTTTCGTGATGCACAAACAAGGGATACCGCGGATGCACGACTGCTTGGATGATACCGACAATATATATTTGAATAGTTGTAAGAAGAATGTGTACCGGACATCGCCGATTTCTTCCGAGCAGGCATCCCATAAGAAAGAAAGGCAAGCATTTCAAAGGTGAGGCGGATCACCGGACGAAGCCTCGCCATCGTCATCGGTGCTGATGTACATGATATGGTCAAGGATTTGAAGGTGATATTTGGAAAGGGTCCCGCGGATAACCTGTTCAAGGACGCGACGGACGACACCCATGTGGAAGAAGAAATCTATATTTTGGGACCTGCCATATTGAAAGACCTAGAGGTCCGCTCCAATCGACGTGATGCACGCCACGAAGAATCTTTGCGTGACCTGCTTGGCTTCTTGGGCGTGTATGGGAAGACAAAAGATACACCGAGGCACGGAGGACCAGCAACGATGCACGGAGAAGACGGCATACATCGTGGTCATGCAAGCTACGCCTACCAAAGAAGAGAAGGAAATCTTCTTTGAATGCCTGCCAATATAAGGTACCGTCGGCTTCGTCGAATATAAAGGAATAATAAACATGGCGAGAAAAAGTTCCGTAACCTAAAACCTCATGATCGCCACGTGATTATGACGCAATCGCTTCCGGTTGCATTGAGGGGCTTTACCGAAAACGCTCGATTAGCCATTGTGAAGCTATGTGCATTTCTCAATGCAATCTCGAAGGTAATCGATCCGAAATCATACCAAGGTTACAAAATGATTTGGTGCAATGTCTTGTCGGTTTTGAGTTGGTGTTCCCACCATCCTTCTTCAACATCATGACGCACGCCCTAGTTCACCTATCGAAGAGATTAACATTTTGGGTCTGTATTTCTACACAATATGTTCCCTTTGAGAGGTTCATGGAGTCTTAAAGAAATATGTTCATAACCGTGCTAGGCGTAAGGAAGCATCTCCAAGGGCCATCAAAATGAGGAGGTCATTGAGTTTTGTATTGACTTTATTCCTGACCTTAAGCCGATTGGTGTTCCCGAATCGCGGCATAAGGGCGCATCGATGGAAAAGGCACGCTAGGAGGGGAACAAATAATATGTATGGACGGACATTCTCTCACCAAGCACACTACACAGCTTCTACAGAATTCCACCTTGGTGGCTCCGTATATGGATGAACACAAGAATTTGCTACGCCCAAACACCCGGAGCGGTCTCGATGAGTGGATTACACGTGAACAAACCAGAGTTTCGCTAACCGGTTGCGTATACACGCACCATGCATGCCACCTCTATTGAAGATGACCTGTACTTGTCTGTCCCAGCTACCATCTTTGAATATAATGACTTTCAAAGGGTACGAGATAAATGGTAATACATTTTACACAATTGCCCAAGATAAGAAGAGCACCAACCAAAACAGTGGTGTCCGCTGATGCGTAAACCAAGACGGAAAGGAAACATATTATGGTTATATACAGACATATGGGAACTTGACTATCGACGTGGTTTAAAGGTCCCTTTGTTTCGTGCAAATGGGTCAATATGACACGAGGCGGGTAACGGAAGACCCGCATGACGGAATGACAACAAGGATCTCAACAATCTTGCATATGCAGACGAACCATTCGTCCTAGCCAATGATGTGGCACAGGTTTTCTATGTGAAGGACATGTCTACCAAGCCAAGAAAAAGAAAAGATAAGGAAGCGAATGCATCGTACGATGAGCCAAAGCGCACATAGTTCTTTCGGGAAGAGAAACATCGTGGGAGTGGATGACAAGACAGACAAGTCGAAGATTATGAAAAGTTTGATGAAATTGCTCCATTCACGGTGAATATTGACCCGACCATCCCGTTAAATGATGAAGATTTTCCATGGTTACGCGCAAAGGGACACACGCGAGAAAAGTTTCACACCCAAAGATCCGGATGTGATCGGCTTCACTATCATCACTTTCTTCTGTGTTTCACACCCAGGAGGGAATGTCTGTAATAGTTAGGGTAGTTATGTGTTTTGGCATTTGAAACGCCAAGAAATTTTATGTGCAAACAAATTCTTTTCATGCATTTACTGATTTTTTCCAAATTAAATGACCCTGAAATTGAAAAGCAATTCAAATGAACTCGAAAAAGGTTGAAAGTTGGCATGGTATCATAATTTCATACAAATAGCATGTGCAAGAAAGTAGAGAGGGTTACGTAAAAACTGCATGCACTTCGTACAAAATGGACAATCACTTTCAAGTATCGTGGTTTCCGCGAAAACTAAACTGTTACAAAGGCATTTCATTTTTAAATAACCTAAGCATTCCTAAATTGAATATAATGATAAAACACACTAATATTGAACATAAGAAAAAGAATCACTGGAAAAACTTTTTCAAAGTTAAGTTATTCACAAACTAGTGATTCACACAAATTTCAAATAATTCAAAATTTAAACTATTCAAATTTGAAATCTACCGCACTAAGAGAAAGTTTGTAATTTTTGTACCTAAAGCAAAAATATTCACAAAGAAACTCTAAATACAACAAAAACAACTCAAAAATAAATAAAACAAAAAAATAAAGCAAAAAAATAAAGCAAAAAAAAGCCCGCCTATTGGGCCAAAGCGGCCTGCATACGACTAGCGACACAACCTTTCATTGGGCCAGATGCAGGCCCGCCAAGGCCCAAGAGGCCCACAAGGCGAGGAGGACAGTAGGCCCAGAGGGCTGATTAGGAGAGGAGATCGAGAGCTACCGCAGACTGGGCTTATAAACCACATGTAGCCCCTCGACTAGCGAGGTGGGACTAAACTTCAAGATCAAGACTGCTGCAATAAGACCTTTAGTACCGGTCGTGGCACAAACCAAGACTAAAGGGGGCCTTTAGTACCGGTTTGTGCCACCACCCGTACTCAAGGGGTCGCTTCCGCCGCTTGGTTCGGCTAAAACAGATTTTAGTACCGGTTGGTGGCTCCAACCGTACTAAAGTTGCCTTCTATATAACTAAACACTTCAAAATTTCGCCGCTTCTCATCTCCTCTCGCTTCTTCTCCTCTGCACTGCCGCCGCCTCGCCGCCGCCCGTCCCGTCTGTCGCCGCCGTCGCCGCCCGTCCCTCGCTGCCGCCCGTTCGTCGTCCTCCTTCCGTCCCCGTCGTCGCTGCCCGTCGCCGCTGCCGCTGCCGCCGCCCTGCCGCCGTCGCCCCGTCGTCTCTCGCCCGCCCGTCGCCGCTGGCTTGCCGCCGCCGTCCCGTGCCTGCTGCCACAGGCGCTGCCGCCTCTCGCCTAGCCGCCAAGTGAGCGCACCTTTACACACACACATACTTGTTTAGTTATAGATTTTTCTGTTTTAAGAAATTGTTAGACATTTTTCTGTTTTTAGAAATAGTTAGAAATGTTAGAATTGTTAGATTTGTTAGAAATGTTTGAAATTGTAGAAATTTTTCTGTTTTTAGTTATAGAAATATATAGTTATAAAAAGTTAGAATTGTTAGAAATTTTTCTGTTTTTAGTTATAGAAATAGTTATAAAAATGTTAGTTATATATATAGAAATGTTATAAATTTTTTCTGTTTTTAGTTCTAAAATATTAGAAATGTTATAGAAATGTTAGTTATATATAGCATTGTTAGAAATGTTATAGAAATGTTAGTTATATATATAGAAATGTTAGAAATTTTAGTTATCAAAATCCAATCATTAAAAAATGTTACTTTTTATGGCATATAGCTAGTATTTGTTCTCGACGATGCCCGCCCGCATCCTCGCCGTCGACCCGTCATGACGACGCCCAGCCGACCCATGTCCGGACTGGCTCACTGGCTGGCACCGGAGGTGCTGCTTGAGGGCGCGCCGCTTGACGAGGAACCCGCCGCGGGTCCATCGTCGACCGATCTCGCTTTGGTGGCGTCACAGGTGGGCGATTTGGTGGAGGGACCCGCCCCGCGGAGGTGGTACGTCGCCGTGTCGTGGAGGAGGACGAGCACATCCATCGCTACATGGTTGCATTAGAGGGCTGCAGGTTCTCCAATACGTGGCAAGATCTTCGGGATCTCACTTCAGCTATGATCCCGTGAGGGTTCCTTCTCTTTGGTGTCCATCGCCACGCCGGAGGAACCGCGAGTGTCCTAGATTCTTCTGTAGTATTCGATCTTTATTAGCTAATAGCCAGTGATGTACTATTCAATATTATATATTATTCGAGATGATGTATTCGAGATTATATCTATTATTCTGGACGATGTATTCGAGGTTATATCTATTATTCTGGACGATGTATTCGAGATTATATCTATTATTCGAGATTTGAATACTAAATTGTTTTATATTTCTTTTGGATTAGTTAAACAAAAGCTATGGCGCATAATACCGACAGAGAGGAGAAATGACCATGTTCGATATGATACGCAAGCGATGATAATCAAAATGAAGAAGATTATGACGGCTCGAATTTCTTAACAACACCGGAGAGGGTGATATGATATTCGATCACGACGAAGTCATGAATGATTATGACGATGACGAAGAACATGATCCTGAAACAACAAACACCGACGAGGTATATATATTTATATAAGCAGCATCCGTGATCATCACATGTTTTAAATGACTTGAAGATATATTAACGAATCGATCTTTGTTCTTTCAGCCATCCGGATCGAGCAAATCTTCGTAAAAGGATTTAAACGAGGCCCGAACAAAAAGTTGAAGCCGGGCGTAAAGTACAATATCGAGGCATGCGCCCCACCGGCAAACCAATAGCGCCTAAGAAGATTGCGGACAAGTTCGTTCGCTCGGTCGGAGTTCTTGTGAAGGACCAACTCCCGATCAAACTTCAAGAATGGAGAGCGCCAAAAAAGCCACGCCCAGATGTTACTTATGTCGACAAGAATCAAAAGATCTGCTTTGGGATACTCTCATGGAACATTTCACCCTACCGATCATTTCACGTAAGCGGATGTGCGTAAAGTCAAAGAGGCTGCTCTTAAGATGATGGCGATCGATTCAAGAACTACAAGAATGGTGAATGGAACAAGTACGTCGGCGAGGAAGGAAGACTCCAGATTCAAGGGAACACCGAGAACCAACGTGATCATTGGGCCGATTTCGTGAAATTCAAGGATTCGGAATTAGCTAAGGAACGGTCGAGAATAAACAAGAAGAATGCCAAAAAAGGATAAGTTCCATAAGTCAGGCTGTGGCTATGCGTGGCAATGCCTAAGTGGGATAAGTCCGAGAAAGAGATGGAGGATGCAGTGTCACTCCGGCTACTAAGAGCTGATTCGCCAGGTCGGGACTTGGTTCTATGCGCATGGGGGAGTTGGACCGAGACAGAAATGTTTCGACGAGGGCAAGTCTGAAGGAGCCGACGATGCGATACTTGTTGCAATAGAAGAGGCACGAACGGGGTGTTCCAGCCCAACAGAGAGAATGACGAGCTTACGCGTGCTCGGGAAATCTGAACACCCGGAAGAACACGAGGCAAGGCGCTCTGCCGTGGTATGAGGGGTTTTCAGATCGAACAACGACTACGTAACCCGTGCGAGAAAGAAGATTGCAGAGGAGAAGAAGAGGAAGATGGAGGAGGAGCAGAGGAAGCGGGACTATGAACGCTTTCAAGGCCTAGAAGCAAGTCAAGCGGAATTGGCAATAAATTCCAGCGGCAAGCAGGAGCAGATCGACTCACTTACCCATCAAAGGGGTCTCAAAGAATGCAGCAGCTAGCGGATGATCCAGATTGATAGCACCGCCCATCCATGCCGAGAAGCAGCGGGGTTCCGTCCCGACGACCCAATGTTGGTAGATACCCGTGGATGACATCACGGAGAACACTAATCATGAGCTACACTACAAAATGAAGAACATATCCATGAAGGTGGCGGACGGCTGTGCTTTCACAAATCCCCGAGGCAACCTTCCATTGCAACCCGATTCCAGCGGGCTTTGCTCGTGTCGTGGTTGATGAGGTGCTGGACCCATATTCGGGCTACAGCTTGACATTGCCGGAGGTGACGGCGAGCTTTCTCGGAGAGGCCAAACATCGATCATCCTATGGAAAAAGGATTGCATCATCTTTCCAAGGCCACCGACACCGCGTCACCCGAGTCCTCGTCGAAGTCCGCCACCGAGTCAGCAGACTCCGCCCTCCAAGTCCGCAAAGTGTCGACAATCCTCCTCCTCCAAGTCCGCAAAGTGTCGACAATCCTCCTCCTCCAAGTCCGCCACAGCGTCGACGCCCACCTCCTCCAAGTCCGACACAACCTCAGCCACCCTCCTCGTCCAACTCAGTCCCGTCACCATCTCGGCCGCCTCAAGAATCACAGAGACACCCCAGCAGCTCAGTGCGTAGCCGACGAGTCGAGGTAGTACAGAAGTACAAAGGAGGCAAGTGGTATAAATATGGTCCAAGCTCAAGCCTCTACCGCATAGGTCTTATGACAAGTCCGAGGAGGAAATCACAGCCATATCAAGGCCGAGGCGGAAGCCCATTTTGCACCGAAACCGCCACCGCCGCCAAGGGAGAAAGTGCTCGAGGAAACGATTGACCACTTCATTCAGATGGCTCAACCACCAGCTTCCAAGCCTGCTGACACAGACTATGAGCGCCACATCGGAAGTTAAATCGAGCACGCCTACAAAGGGAGGCGAGCACGCCTACATCGGGATCGAGCAAACAAGAAGCAGCTGCCAAAAATGCGAAAACCATTCCCACCTGGGAGAACAGTAGGCGAATCGATCCCTCGCTTGTTGTGCCAACAACAAAAGATAAAGACGCGCCTCAATATTATTGTGGGCAAACAGGCATGTTCCCGAGGTGGGCAATGTGGTAATAAGGAGGAGCATATAATGCAGTGAAGTTCTCAACATCACTATTGGACAACTCCTCGAGATCGAGCCCATGCCTTTGCTTAGAGAGGATGAAGTAAAACGGCAATATGTCCGGGGCCAGCCTTTGGTCGCGCTGCACAAGGTCAAGAACCTCCCAACGAGAATGTATGAATTGCATCAATGGTACATGAACATTACCAAGATTTCAGATCGAGTGTCCTCATGGTGAATGTCAAGGAGGACCATTACTACCATGAGAAAGCTGGGTCCGTTGAGTATTTAGAACTGTTTCAGTTATACAATAAGGAAGCACTCGACAAATCTATCGCCGCCTATTGTCTCGTAAGTGATTTCTTTCTATAATTTAAGTCTCAAGCTAGCTGTAGTGATCCTTTTGAGATCAATCATTACCTGTAATTATCCTCATTATATATATTCTTTTCTGTGGTATTATGCAGGATGAAGATATATGAAATGAGAAAAGATGGACGCTATGGCATTGGGTTCATTGACCCAAACACCGTTAATGAATTCACATGGAAGATAAATGAACATCATGCAAAGGAAGTAGAAAGCAGCATGCTAGAGTTCTTGAAGCGCCTCAAATACAATGAAGATATACTACTTTCTTACCACTTTGGTGAGTCACACTGTCTTGTACTACAAATTCTCTGTTTTTGCCTACTAGCTATAGCTACATGTTTTTGCTAACATATGCCCGCTTAATTAAGACATGTAAACGTGTGTGCATATGCAGATTTCACTGGGTCTTGTGTATCATTAAAGTTGATGACAGAACAGTTGAAGTACTCAACTCACTAGTCTCAAAAAACACTGACTTTAACATCTTGTATGGGATAGTCAACAGGTAATTTCAATCATTATTAACTATATATCTCGGCCTATTTAGTTCGTCATTTCATGATATGAACTATTTAATAACCCCTTTATTCATTTTCTTTGTTGGCGGGCAGGGGTTGGGAAAGATTCATCAGCGTCACGCCCGGCCCGTGGAAACAAAAGCTTGAATGGTTTCGACCCAAGGTAAGTAATTAAGTAGTACTAGCTAGCTAGCTAGCTAGCTGCCATCTCTTTAATTATCATGCTTGATTAATTTTTATCTGATCAAATTCCATTCTCGTAAAGGCCACAAGCAGGCGCTGGGTATCGATCTGTGTGCATTTTATGCTTATGCGAGAATATTCGCATGATAGCGTCCAAAGGAGCAGATCTCAAAAACAGCAATGGGTACGCTTGTCGAACACTATTCACAATTTTTACACCATTATCGATATCTAGCTAGTCACACAACTAATACACATGCATATTGATCTCCTTCTTAACAGTTCAAAGAGGTGCGGAGAAGCTCATAGAAATGGAGCGTAGAAGCACGCCAAGAGGAAATAGCGGATTTTTGCTCGACCAGGTCATAAATCCGAATGGAGAATTCTATTACCCGCCACGCCCCAATGAAAACCACTTTCAATTGTCATCGTGTTCAAGGCACCAATTAGACTGGCTCAAGGCAACATTCATATGTAGGAGAAATTGTATATATCTGTACATGTGTGTATGTGTGAATTAATTAATATGGTGGTTTAATTTGTGAGACATTGATGTGATATATATATGCATGATTGGTTCTACTAGAAATTATATATATATATATATATATATATATATATATATATATATATATATAAACGTGTACAATGTGTAGTATCGTAAAATACCAGCAAACGAAAAAGAATTAAAATGGAAACACAAAATTAAATGAAAAGAAATCATAAAACTAAAACCTCCAAACCTTATAGTACCGTTGGTCTTACAAACCGGTACTAAAGGGCTCTGTGTCCCGAGCTGGCTCGTGCACGTGGTTCGCTTTTAGCACCGGTTCGTCTTTGAACCGGTGCTAAGGGGGGGCCTTTAGTGACCACTAATTAGTGCCGGTTATGTAACCGGCATTATAGGGCCTTACGAACCGGTGCTAATGCCCGGTTCTGCACTAGTGCTGATTCGACAATATGAGTCCTCACCGGTTTAGGAACAGGTGAAGACTCATATTGCAGCCATAAATTCTACACATAGAGTTCAATGAAGATCAAGTGCTTGTCAAAGTGTGAGAAGTAACATATTTAAGGTGGTATAAACTCTCTTCACGGAGCGAGGTGGGACTAAATTTTTGTAGGAAACTTAGCAGTAGCGCTTGTCTGGGAAATGCGCTGCTACTATACTACGTAGCAGTAGCGCGCGTCGTGTTAACGCGTTGCTGCTATAACTAACCTCGCGGCGGCCTCGTAGGAATTATAACAGCAGCGCGTCTTTGGGTGGATGCGCTACTGCTATATTTGTGTCAGCAGCGAGTTTCAGTGGCCCGCGCTACTGCTAGTTAGCAGCAGCGAGTTATTTTGAGACGCGCTGCTGATAAGATTCTGTGTATAGGCTTTTCCCTAGTAGTGCAAGACTCTTTAACTTCATGGATGAATTACAGGAAATTTATGGAAGTGTATATTGAGAGGGCGCTTCCACAAGAAGCCGGAGTAACCAACAGGTTGAAACAGAACAACATGTTATGCACTTGTACAGTATCCCCCCGCGGCGCGGCTTGCGTTAATTAAAACTTTGGTAGGAAAAAGGTCATTTCATATGGTTTTGAAAAAACAACGAGTATAAGTGCACACACTCACACTTCGCCTACCGAAGAACAATGTCATGGAGACTCAAGATTGACTTGCCTTGGCAGTGCAATGATGGATCATACAGTATTAGTTTATGTTACTATCTTTTTTTTGTCAACAGTCTTTGTTGTCATCTCCACCTAAAAAAAAGAAGTTTTATTTGTCTTGCCCATACTTGTCTACCTATTCAGTAATTTCATCCCTTTCAAGTAACACCATCATGGACCTCTTTAATGTTCCTCTCCTGATGTAAAAAACTTATTCAGGAATTTCATTCCTTTCAATATTTGACAATAGTGGGCCATGGACAACTCAAGCATATGCAACCTCATTCATGCAAGGAGTTAACAGTTTGAGAGCAAAAGAGGATTGTTCGTTATGTCATATGAATATCTTTCTTTACTTTATAATTGGCTACTGATGCAGGATGCAACCTTAAGACATATCCTTCGAATATTACCCATCAGGCTGTAAATTAAACATATCATTTCATCGGAAAAACACCTTTACATACACCCATTGCAAATAAATTAGTGCAAGAATTTGACAATATATACATGTCAATATCAAAATAAAAAATAATCAACAAATCTAGAACAAAGAATGGTTGATATTTTCAATATCATACTATGACTAACTACAAATCACATCTCTGTCTCCACAGTTCGTTTCAGATTGTCAAATAGATTGGGTACAATATGCACTGTACCAGTAAAAAACCACATTCTAAATACAAAGAATCAATATGCTCTAACATAATTGATATATTCAT
Source organism: Aegilops speltoides (assembly GCA_021437245.1). Classification (NCBI taxonomy): domain Eukaryota; kingdom Viridiplantae; phylum Streptophyta; class Magnoliopsida; order Poales; family Poaceae; genus Aegilops; species Aegilops speltoides. The sequence continues at coordinate 29,046,597 of CM038142.1, forward strand.
TAATCATCATGACAGTTAAAGAAAAGAGGCTCTAATATCAGAAAGTTTTGCACAAACGTCTTTCATTCTGGGCCTATCCTTTGGAGATTCCACGGTACATGACAGCCCAAGGGCAACCAAGGGGACAATATATCTCTGAATCCATCCTTCTGCGCACCCTTGATGCTCCTCATGTGCCATATGAGGATCAAGAATCTCAGAAACTCTGTCTGGGAACATAGATTCACAGAACTTACAAAGGCTAAGTCCATCCACAAACATATCATCAGTAGGTCGTTTTCCAGTAAGCAATTCCAGTAGAAGCACTCCAAAACTATACACATCGCCGGCTACGGAGATCTCGCAACCCATTCCATACTCTGTGAAGATGTAATGTGTTTAGATAATACACACACATAAGATACAAACTATAATTAAGTGGAAATGGAAAAGGTAAAACTCACCAGGTGCCACGTATCCAACTGTCCCTCCAACATCATCCAGGCTTTTAGGAATTAGCAGACCTGGTGATAGAAACTTCGCTGAGCCAAAGTCACTGAGCCGCGCAGTCATGTCATCATCCAAAAGGACATTGTTTGGCTTCAAATCACAATGGATCAGAGGAGGCGTCAGTTCGTTGTGGGCATAATCAAGAGCAGAAGCCACATCTGCTGCTATGCATATCCTCTGGGCAAAGCTTAGCCCTTTATCTGCGATTCCATTGTGTTGGTCAAAATGCAACCATTTCTCTAGGCTGCCATTAACCATGAACTCGAAGATTAGTGCTTTGAACTCATGGTTTTGTGAATCCAGTGTTGAGCATAGGGTCACAGGTCGCATTATATTTCTATGGCGGGTGCTTCGTAGCACTTCACACTCAATAAGGTAACTATCATATCCACCAGGTTCACTCAAGTTGAATACTTTGATGGCAACTAGGCTCTTGTCGGATTTGAACCTACCAACATAAACTGAACCAGTACAGGTTGTGCTGATTGTATGGACCGAAGAAAACCAGTTGGTAGCTTTAAGAATGTCCTGGTATGACACTCTCTTCAGCTTCTTCTCATCATGGCACGGGGCTGTATGCACTTCTCTTCTATTAGGAAACACCTTGGACACAAGATCCCATCGTGAAGACGAAAACAACCCTTTCTTCCAAAGAGTGAGCAGAAACCATAACAACACCAGGGAACCAATACTAAGTGTTGGTAGTACAATTAGCAGCGAGGTCGCCAGGAATGACAAATGGTGTTTTGATTTAGTCACTAAAGCTGAGATGCGAGGACAAACTGTTAATGCTGGCCTGAAGGAATTTCTTATTTTTATCAACTTTGAGGAATTTAAACATAGTCCCTTGTTGCCACCCAGAACTACTGCAGCATATTTCTCAAAGATCCCACTAGTAGGAACAGGCCCTTCCAAGTTATTGTAAGACAGATCAAGTTGCTTCAGCATATCAAATCGCTCAAAGAATTCAGGCACGGCACCGGATAAGTCATTATGAGAAAGATTAATCTGCTGGGTTGATACTAGTAGATGCCATCTTTCTGGAATCTGTCCATGAAACTTGTTTCCTTCCATGTGAAGGGATACTGGACCACCACTGCTATGTGTACCAACTACCAATGGTAGTTCCCCTGTGAGATTGTTGTGTGAGAAGTCCAGAACCAAGGAGAGTGGAGGATAAGCAAACAGTTCGTCTGGTACTGACCCGTCAAGATTGTTCCGAGACAAGTTTAGTTCAAGAAGTTCCTTGCACTGACCTAAACTACCAGGTATGTTTCCACTCAAGTTGTTATCATCAAGATAAAGTTTGCCCAGTTGAGTAATGCTACCCATTGAGGGAGGGATCTGACCTGATAATTTGTTCTTTGATAGATTCAGGATGTATAGGTTATGTAGCTTCCCGATGGTAGAAGGTATGCTTCCAGAAAGAAAATTACTCTCCATCCCAAGTGAAGAGAGATTAACAAAATTGCTAATCTTAGCAGGTATGGAGCCCAAAATTTGGTTTGACCCAAGCGATAAATGTTCTAGCCTCCTGGAAAGATTAACAATTGATATAGGTAGGCTGCCATTTAGAAGATTCCCTTCCAAGAACAACTTTGTCAGCTGGGTGCAATTTGCTAGAGATGTAAGAAATGACCAGTCATGTGCTTCTAGCAAGTTAATTCCTAAATCCAACAGATGCAAGTTTGCCAAAGAACCAAGATATGGCACAGAGCCATGTAACAAGTTGTTTGAAAGATCAAGTGTTTGGAGATTTAACATGTTGGATAGTGAAGCAGGGATCAGGCCCTCCAACCTGTTGCTTCCCATGATAAGGAACTGGAGGTTTGGTAGTGAGAAACCAATGTGAGATGGCATATGTCCAACAAGGGCATTGCTGCCCACATTAAAGAATTCGAGTGATGTCATGTTGTAAAAAGACAAAGGGACACTCCCTGATAAACTGTTGAAACTTAGATCAAGCTCAAGCAGTTTTGTAATGTGACTCAAAGTCTCTGGAATTAATCCAGATAACCTATTTCGGCCGAGCAACATAGAAGCGAGGGAAGAAACATTTCCTATTGAAGGAGGTATGCTCCAAGAGAGGAAGTTGTCTGTCAGACGAAGAAATTTGAGTGTTGTGACCTTATGGAAATGTGGGATGGGACCAGCGAAAAAATTCATTTGGAGATCAACGACGGTAAGCTTGGATGAATTACCAAACAAAGTAGAAGGGATCTCTCCTGAGAGGCTATTACGTGACAATATAAGTGTGCTGAGTGAGGAGCCACTGGCTAATGAGAGAGGGATCTTGCCGGTAAGTGTGTTGTTTGCAAGGTTGACATAGCTAAGAAAACTGCTAGTGCCTAGTGAATCAGGGATGTTACCTTGAAGACTGCTGCCGGCAAGATTCAGTGTATGAAGGTTTGGAAGCTTACCCAACTCTTCGGGGATGGTTCCCGACAGATGATTATCAGCAAGGTTCATCCGGGAAAGAAATGTCAGGTTGCCGGCGCATGCAGATAACTGCCCACCGAGACGAGCGGCGGTGAGGTTAAGAGAGACCACCCGGGGTGGAAACTTGGTGCCGCAGGCGACCCCTTTCCAGCTGCAAAAGTCAAGCGAGCCATTGCTCCATGAGCGTAGGATGCCAATGGGATCGAAGGTGATGCCGGACTTGAAGCAGAGGAGGGCATGGCGATCGATCTCGGACATGTTTGCTTGTGCTGCGGCTGGAATTGAGGTGTTGAAACAGAGAAGGCTGAGCAAAATACAGAGTAGAGACAAGACAGTGGGCATGATGTCGATGTGAAAGAACAACAGGGGGTGCTAAGGTTGGAGCTGCCTTGGATGATCTTGGGTGAAGGATGACTTTTGAAGGATTTGGCTACCAGACATGGACGTGAAGGGTGTGTATGCTTGATTGGACACGGCCGGCTGCATCAATGTGAACGTGTGCGCGAGGGAAAGGACACGCAGGGGAGCGGAGCAGAGACTTTTTCTGGGCTGCTGAATGAGAACGCGTGTGGACTGCTGCAGACTGCGACCGGTGGAGCTGTGGTAGGTGCAGACGACTGCCAACAGCACAAGCGGCAGGTTTGACAGCAGCATCGAACTAGAGGCTGGAGCGGTGAGATCCCTTCAAACAAACGGCATGCTTGTCCACCCAGATCGCACAAACAAATCCAAACGGCTCGCTCGTTCTTCCTCTTGAGCAAAAATGATGCTTGATGATTGAAAATGCTTGGTTGACTGAATGGGGAAGCATGGCAGCACAGGGATTTCGGACGGACGGCCGAATCTCGTCCATTTCAGCGTGGCGGATTGGGAATCTGCTGGAGGACTGGACTTACCGGATGATGCGAGATGCTGCCCACTCGTCTTCCGCGCGCCCGGGGTGGCGGCGAAGCTCCCCGCTAACTAAACTGCGGATCGAATCCGACGAGCTGCGGCTGCGGGCCTGGAAAGAAGGAACCCCGGGGGAGGCGCGACGACGGTGGGTAGGTGGTGGCGTCGCCGGCGAGGCGCAGCGTTCCGCGCGGACTCGGGAGGCGGCGGCCGCGCGTCGACGCGGCGAGGGGAGGATGGAGAGGGGACTGGTGGAGGCGTTGGACGCCGGCAAGGAAGGCAGCGGACGACGGCGGTGAGTCCGCTGTCGGATGGGGAGGGGAGCACGAGCGTGAAGATCAGACGGCGGTGGTCGCACCGTAAGGCCAGCTCCAAACGCCCGTCCGATTTGGATTCCAAGCCGACTGAAAAACCCAATCAAATCCGCATCCGTTTGCGCCGTCGCGTTAAAATTGGTCTCAGTTTCCCTCACCGCAACTAAATTTAAGAGCATCTTCAGCTGGACGAGTGTGGCAAGCAGCAAAATTAAATAAAATAGTAAAAAAACTGAATTTCTTTTGGCATCCAGAGATGCTCTAGTGCGTGATGTGGTTGGCAACATCTAGGGGGATACAACTGCATGCACACGAACAAATAAGGGTTCAAAGCACTGGAAAAAAATAGCGCGCTATAGCGCCGCTAATAGCACGCTATACAGGGGCGGAGCCAGGATTTTAACTTGAGGGGGGCGAAAGGCCGATGTTCACAGAAGTCATTGAACATCACAATACTTCTAGTCTCATGATAGCACGATGAAACATCATAAATTTTTTTGTTTGGAACTACAAAAGATACACTTCTATTCACTTAAATTGAGAGGTACGACCTACAATGTTAAACAAGTTGATAATGTGAACTTTGCTATACTCCTTACCATTATTGTCAATCATCTAATGTCGAATAAAATCATGTTCATTTTGTGTCGAAAACGTGTCTTGTCTAGGTCCATAGACGAAAAAGTTTGTTCAATTGTCGCGGCTGACACTGGAAGATTTATGACCAACCGGAGTAATCTATCAACCATTGCGTATGTAGTAGTTTTACTTGCTTTAGGATCCAATAGTCAGATCGTGATTCGTGAAGACGAGATTTTCAGCTCTAGATGGTTGCAAACATCCGGCTAGAAATGGACAAGTTGATACTCTAGTTGAGCCCGTTCTTGACGAGAAACGATTTAATGGTAACAAAAGATATCCACCATTGTGCATATATTGGACACATCAAATAAGTCTTGTCGCGACCACATGGTATATGGGTGGTAAGCAACTTCATATTTGAAATTGAGCTGTGATGCTTTAGCTTAAAAATAAAAAAATAAAATTAAGAAAAACTCATGTCGTGGATGCAGAAGATAAATGATGCTAATTAACAAGACTAAGATCACAATTCACAAAAAATAAATAACAATTATTAATAGCTACTGATGCGTGGTGGTACCTGCTGCCAACATATTCCATCCTGGTCACATGTTTAGCGACCTCTAGCTGTATTCAAATGATCTGATCCGGCTGCATCTAGACAATCGTATGCTGACAGCGGGCTGTAGATGGTAGATTAGTGGATGGAGTCGTCGTGGCGACCAGGATGGCTGCCGCGGCAACCGTAAACGCCCTAGCACGACACGCACAGCGGTGGATGGCACTAGCGGCGGCCGGTGGCAGCGGCAAATGCCCTAAGCGGTCGAGGAGAATACAGACGTAGATCAATCGATCGGATCGATTAGATTGTCCATAGGGCAAACAATAGACGGCACGTACATATCTATGGGCTATTGGGCTCTGGTCATCTATATTTGGCGTAGCTGGTTCAATGGATAAATTGTATACGGGATAATGATGCGATTAGCTGCGGACATTAGCGATGTACAGTACACAGCCGGCTAAAATTTGTTGAGGGGGGGCGAGCAGGTCTCCGCCCCTGACGCTATAGCATATAGAGAATTGTCTCGCTAAATAAATCGATATACAATGCCTCGCTAATAGCACACTATAGCGCGCTATAGCACACTAATAGCATATTTTCAGGGGCCACGCTATTTTCTGTAGCGCGCTATTTTTTTCATTGTTCAAAGCGGGCGCTGTCGAAAGTGTCTGCAGACAAGTAGGTTCAGTTGGAGATACTCTACGACACTGCAACCATATGAAAGTTAACAGGTGTATCAGTTCAAAAGACAGGTTAACAGGTGTACTGTTTAAAGTTATTTTTTTGTCAAGAACCAAAAATCATTTCTCAGAAATCCAAGGCAATGAATTATTAATAATACGATCTTACCAAAACTGCGCATATGTACTGCAATATACTTCTATGAATACGCAGATTAATAATTGGGATCACATGAACTCAGCTTCTAAAATATCATGTCTAATAGAATACAGATACCAGTTTTTTCCAACATAGGGAGCTCCAATACTGAACATGTACTCTTTCTAGGAATTAAATTTTTTGATAACTAGAGGTCTGGTGATTTTCCCACACTAAAATGTGATCTGCAGAACCACTTTTTACAGCAAAGATATTCACACCGTATACTCTTATTCAAAGAACATGTAGATCTGCAGATTAATCAGCAGAACTCAAAGAACGCCTCTTTCAGAGACAAAATTCTGGCACAGACTTCTCCCATTCCCGGTCGATCTTTAGGCGATTCCATAGAACACAGGAGGCCAACTTCAACCAAGGGTACCATATATCTCCTCATAAACACTCTGTCACATGGATGCGTGTGACTGTGGGACAAACGGGGATCTAAAACCTCTCCATGTCTGCCAGGAAATGCTGAGCTCACAAGCTTGTGCAGGCTCAGGTCATCGGTGAATATTGCATCCGTCGGCCGCCTTCCGGTGAGCATTTCTAGAATGAGGATTCCAAAAGCAAATACATCACATCCTGGCGAGACTTTGTATCCCATACAATACTCTGTAAAATCAGTTATGGCATTGTTACTACAGGAGATAAGAAACAATAAGAAAATACTCAAAACAAAGTTGACCTCACCGGGTGCGATATATCCAATTGTTCCTTCCACACCAACCAAGTCTTCTGGACTACCAGGAACTGAAGAGAGAAACCTCGCTGACCCAAAATCACCAACTCTCGCGGTCATGTTGTAGTCCAAAAGAACATTGCCTGGCTTCAAATCGCAGTGGATTAGAGGAGGCGTCAACTGGTTGTGCATATAATCCAGAGCCAACGCGACGTCCATAGCTATTCTTAACCTCTGGCCTAAGCTCAGTACTCTCTTGGGGCTAGTGTGGTGCAGCTTCGGGTGCACCCACATGTCCAGGCTTCCATTGGCCATGAAGTCAAAAACAATAGCTTTGAATTCATTGTTTTCTAGGTCCACTGTCGAACATACGGTGACAGCTTTGACAAGATTGCGATGGCGGGTGTTTCGCAAAGACCTCGCACTTCGTAACAAAGCTGTCGCACACCGCTTCTCCTCGAGATGGAATAACTTGATAGCGACCAGGTCCGTGTCAAACTCAAACCTACCAATGTAGATCGAACCGGTGCGACTTGAGCTGATCTTGTTAATCGGAGAGAGCCAGTTGGTAGCTTTAACGATGTCACCATAAGAAATTTTCTTCATTGTCTCCTTGTAGCATGGAGCTGCTTCGCTTGCCTTCTCTTGTAAGAGTGACTGTTGTGGTGCAAACCGAATTGATATAAGGTGGTGGTTGCACTTGCACAAAGCTCATCATTGCCTTCCAAGTTTATCGCGCTATGATTCGAAAGATGCCACCAATTAGAATCGCCCTTCAAAGTAGTTCATAGACAGATAAAGTTGCTGCAAATAACCCATATTTGCAAAGAACTCGAATTTGTCCAACAAGGAGTTATGGGAAAGATCGATTTGCTCGATGGACCTCGTAAATGAATGATCGAGGTATACTTCCATTAAGCATGTTACTTCTCGAGAGAAGATAGTTGGACACATCCGCCAAGTGTAATCGAACTTGACCGCACAATTGGTCAAGGAAATATCGAGTCGGAGAAGTTGAAGCAATTTACCAATTTGTAGTGGTATTGATCCTGTAAGGTAGTTGTTTGACAAATCCAAACCGACCAGGGTTGTGCCACTGAAGAGTTCACTTGGTATTGGTCCTTCAAGGCTGTTAAAAGATAATTCTAGCATATACAGTTGATTGCAATTTCCTAAAGTTGCTGGGATGTTCCCACTCAAGATATTGTTGTCTAGATAAAGCCGATTCAGCCGAGAAAGATTACCTATTGCAGATGGGATCTGACCAGAAAATTTGTTCCCTGATAGGTCTAGGAAACCTAGCTGGTCTAGGTTCCCGATAATAGAAGGAATAACCCCTGAAAGGAAGTTTTGTCCCATGGCAAGCATTTGGAGATTTTTTATGGAAATCTAGGATAGGGCCGACAAGCTGGTTTAATGAGAGATCAACACTTTTAAGAGATCTACTAGTGCCTAGGGATCTAGGAATGATACCTTCAAGGTTGTTTACTGAAAGGATCATAAACTGTAGCTGTCGAAGTGTGCCTAACTCCTCTGGAATGCTTCCAGAGAAGCGATTTTCTGAAAGGTCTAGCCGTTCTAGGGACGTAAGGTTAGCTATCCAAGGAGATAACTGACCACTGAGCTGTGCAGAGTTTAAGTTCAGGGAGATCACACGAGTTGGAAGAGTAATACCGCAGGTGACACCTCTCCAGCTGCAGAAGTTGTGGGAGCCGCTGCGCCATGATCGCAGGACGCCGTTTGGGTCGCTAGAGATGCCGGACTTGAAGGAGAGGAGGGCCTGTCGGTCGACCTCGGACCCGTTGCTGATCGATTGTGCGACGGTGCTGGACGACATGAAGACAAGAAGATGGGTGAAGAGAACGAGGATGCCATGTGGGGAAAGAGAGAAGAGAGTTGTTGCAGGTGCCATGTCGAATGCAGCGCATCTTGTCCGAATTCCGTGTGCTATATGTGTCTTCCAAAGTAGACTAGGACACTTGACTAGTGGGTTTGGTGCGGTCTTTCTGGGACCTTTACTTGACTTGGTGTTGACTTGCCTGTAGTCTCCATCACATGTCACGCATCAACACTCAAAGATAGGACAAAAGTGGATGAGAAATGAGACGGTGACTCGGCAAAAAAGCGAGAGAGAAGAACGCGTCAGAGACTGGTCCATGAAGTTGGTACATCAAAGACTTGGTACTTTGCTAGGTTATGATGCGCTACTGCCAACCCCAGACCAGTTTTCGGTTCAGTTGAGGGCCTGATACACGTTTACTGCAGATATACCAGTTTACTCCTCTACTGAATGCTTTCAGTTATATAGATAGAGGTTCAGAGAAGTGGGATTCAGACATGCAGTCTATGTTCCGTCTCTTGATGACCAAGCTAAGGTAAACAATTGGCAAGAAGTACTAGACGTTGTTAAGCAACTAGATATCCGTAATTTTTATTACCAAGAAAGAACAAGGGCAGGGCAATAAAACAAACACGTGATGTGCAGCAACAACACCGGAGTGAGTGAATCTCCCATCCCTTGGGTCTTGACGGATGGAAGCAAAATGCTCGTGGGAATGCTAGCTAACAGGAAGTATTGGACGTCGTTAAGCAACAATCCTTGGTTTTGACCAAGAACATGGGCAGGGCATGAGAACAAACACGTCATGTGCAACAGCAGCTCCCTCCACGTTAGCTCGATGCAAGACGAGAGGAGCAAACAAACGGTGAATGTTTGGTTGAGAATATGCACGGTGGGCTGGACTCTGTATAGCTGCAAAACAAGTTAGAGGAGGCCAGGGAGTAAAAGTAGACCTCGGTTCAGGGCAGCCGTGTTCAGGCGTCGGCTCCGCTCCTCCATCGCCCCAGGCGTGCACCTCCTCCGGCCCGGCCTTGACGACCAACGAGAGGAAGGAAAAGAGAAAAGTGAGGAAGGTTTAAGCAGGCCCTTTGTTGAATTCTACCAAGAACATGGGCAGGGCATTACAACAAGCAGGTGATGTGCAACACCAGCTTCCTCCTCAACAATGGGCGAAGGAGACGGTTGTTGTATGAAGGACTAGACTCTTTTGTAGCTGGACCGACGAAGAAGAGGAGGGGCCGCCGCCGCCGCGAGACAGCGTCTCTGCCGCTGGTTCACAGAGTTTCCTCCATGGAGATTCACGGCAGCCGCCTCGACCAATGTTGTCACGCTGTTTTCCTATTTTTAGCAAGGAAAAACAAATAGCATAGTACTTAAAATAAATTAGCAGAGCGAATCTATATCGCGTTATACTGAAGGTGATAAAATAAGTAAACAGGTGAGCTATACAAAAATTACAAAATAGTTATTTCTAAAGAGTGAAAAATACATGCATTGTTCATCCTTCCAAAATCCTGATTCTGTCATTTTTGTGTAACCTACATGGTTACTTATTTCAGCATCAAAATTTACGCATGTGCAATATACATCCATACAAACATGTTGATTTGTTTCCAGAATTTTTGAAACTTCAAAATAGCATTTTGGCACTATTCAAAATATAGGGCTCCAAAGTGACTTTTTGTGTCTAAACATAATACATATACTAGTTTTTCCAACACTTCCCCAATACCGAACATGTTCCCTTTCTAGGAATTCAAATCTTCGATAACTAGAGTTCCGGTGATTTTCCCACACTAAAATGTGATATGCAGAACCAATATTTACAGCAAAGATATTCAAGCCGTATATTTATTGTTCAAGAACGTAGGTCTGCAGGTTAATCAGCAGAACTCAAAGAATGCCTCTTTGAGGCACAGAATTCTGGCACAAACTTCTCCCATTCCTGGTCGATCTTCAGGCGATTCCATGGAACACAGGAGGCCAACTTCAACCAAGGATACCATATATCTCCGCATAAACACTCTGTCAAACCCATGCTGCTGCTCGTGGGACAAATGGGGATCTAAAACCTCTTCGAGCCTGCCTGGAAACGCTGAGCTCACAAGCTTGTGCAGGCTAAGGCCATCGGTGAACATCGCATCCGTCGGTCGCCTCCCGGTGAGCATTTCCAGAAGCAAGACCCCGAAACCGTAGACATCGCATCCTGCCGAGACTTTGTATCCCATGCAATACTCTGTAAAAGCATTTCCGCATTGTTAATACAAGAGAAAAAACAATAAGAGATACTCAAAACAAAGTTGAACTCACCGGTGCGACGTATCCTATTGTTCCTTCCACACCAACCAAATCTTACGGGCTACCAGAGTTGAAGAGAGAAACCTTGTCGACCCAAAATCACCAACCCTTGCGGTCATGTCATAGTCCAAAAGAACATTTCCGGCTTCAAATCGCAGTGGATTAGAGGAGGCGTCAACTGGTTGTGCATATAATCCAGAGCCAATGCGACGTCCATTACTATTCTTAACCTCTGGCCCAAGCTCAGTACTCTCTTGGGGCTATTGTTGTGTAGCTTCGGGTGCACCCACATGTCCAAGCTTCCATTGGCCATGAAGTCAAAAACAATAGCTTTGAATTCATTGTTTTCTAGGTCCACTGTCGAACATACGGTGACAGCTTTGACAAGATTGCGATGGCGGGTGTTTCGCAGCACCTCGCACTCGGTAACAAAGCTGTCGCGCACCATTCTCCTCGAGATGGAATAACTTGATAGCGACCAGGTCCGTGTCAAACTCAAACCTACCAATGTAGATCGAACCGGTGCGACTTGAGTTGATCTTGTTAATCGGAGAGAGCCGTTGGTAGCTTTAACGATGTCACCATAAGAAATTTTCTTCATTGTCTCCTTGTAGCACGGAGCTGCTTCGCTTGCCTTCTCTTGAAGAGTGACCGCAAAGCATATGAAAGAGATCAGGCAATGGCAATCTGGAGGAATTACTTTTAACAATAAGAGTGCATTCTTCTTGCTGCCAACAAATGATGTTGTGGTGCAAACTGGGAATTGATATAAGGTGGTGGTTGCACTTGCACAAAGCTCATCATTGCCTTCCAAGTTTATTGCGCTATGATTCCGAAAGATGCCACCAGTTGGAATCGGCCCTTCAAAGTAGTTCATAGACAGATAAAGTTGCTGCAAATAACCCATATTTGCAAAGAACTCTGGAATTTTTCCAACAAGGGAGTTATGGGAAAGATCGATTTGCTCGATGGACCTCAGGTAAATGAATGATCGAGGTATACTTCCATTAAGCATGTTACTTCTCAGTCTGAGAGAAGATAGTTGGACACATCCGCCAAGTGTAACTGGAACTTCACCAGACAATTGGTTGAAGGAAATATCGAGTCGGAGAAGTTGAAGCAATTTACCAATTTGTAGTGGTATTGATCCTGTAAGGTAGTTGTTTGACAAATCCAAACCGACCAGGGTTGTGCCACTGAAGAGTTCACTTGGTATTGGTCCTTCAAGGCTGTTAAAAGATAATTCTAGCATATACAGTTGATTGCAATTTCCTAAAGTTGCTGGGATGTTCCCACTCAAGATATTGTTGTCTAGATAAAGCCGATTCAGCCGAGAAAGATTACCTATTGCAGATGGGATCTGACCAGAAAATTTGTTCCCTGATAGGTCTAGGAAACCTAGCTGGTCTAGGTTCCCGATAATAGAAGGAATAACCCCGGAAAGGAAGTTTTGTCCCATGGCAAGCATTTGGAGATTTTGAAGGTTAAAAATCTCAACTGGTATTGTGCCTACGATTTGATTCCTTCCAAGCTTTAAACGCACTAAACTTCTAGAAAGATTTCCGACTGATACAGGGATATTTCCATTCAGGGCATTTCCATTCATATGCAATGCCTGAAGTTGCGCACAGTTTGTCAGAGAGACAAGGAATTCCCAACCTTCAGCTTGTAGGAAGTTACTTTCTAAATTTAGAAAGGTTAAGTTAGATAAAGATCCTAGAGATGGGATCCGCCCCTCTAGTAAGTTGTGTCCAAGATCAATCCATCGGAGATTCGATGCATTTCCTAGCGATGATGGAATTAATCCCTCGAATTTGTTACCCCACATGGACAGCAATTCAAGGTTCTGTAACGCGTTTCCAATGCTAGATGGTACTCGTCCAGTAAGGTTATTCTGCTCTAGTCCAAGATAAATGAGTGACGACATGTTACAGAGTTTGGTGGAGACGTGCCCCGACAGGTAGTTGTTACTTAAACTGAGCATACTAAGGTTCTGAATAAGGCTCAAAGTCTCTGGAACAGAACCCGATAACCTCTTTGTGTCAAGCCGTATATCTGTGAGAGAAGAACATTTCCCAGTGATGAAGGTATGCTTCCAGAAAGGTTGTTACTTGAAAGATCAAGAAATTGAAGGCTTGACATCTTATGGAAATCTAGGATAGGGCCGACAAGCTGGTTTAATGAGAGATCAACACTTTTAAGAGATCTACTAGTGCCTAGGGATCTAGGAATGATACCTTCAAGGTTGTTTACTGAAAGGATCATAAACTGTAGCTGTCGAAGTGTGCCTAACTCCTCTGGAATGCTTCCAGAGAAGCGATTTTCTGAAAGGTCTAGCCGTTCTAGGGACGTAAGGTTAGCTATCCAAGGAGATAATCACCACCGAGCTGTCAGAGTTTAAGTTCGGGAGATCACACGAGTTGGAAGAGTAATACCGCAGGTGACACCTCTCCAGCTGCAGAAGTTGTGGGAGCCGCTGCGCCATGATCGCAGGACGCCGTTTGGGTCGCTAGAGATGCCGGACTTGAAGGAGAGGAGGGCTGTCGATCGACCTCGGACCCGTTCTCGATCGATTGTGCGGCGGTCTTTGGGCGACATGAAGACAAGAAGATGGGTGAAGAGAACGAGGATGCCATGTGGGGAAAGAGAGAAGAGAGTTGTTGCAGGTGCCATGTCGAATGCAGCGCATCTTGTCCGAATTCCGTGTGCTATATGTGTCTTCCAAAGTAGACTAGGACACTTGACTAGTGGGTTTGGTGCGGTCTTTCTGGGACCTTTACTTGACTTGGTGTTGACTTGCCTGTAGTCTCCATCACATGTCACAGACCAACACTCAGTGATAGGACAAAAAGTGGATGAGAAATGAGACGGTGACTCGACGAAAAAGCAGAGAGAAGAACGCGTGCAGAGACTGGTCCATGAAGTTGGTACATCAGCACTTGGTACTTTGCTAGGTTATGATGCGCTACTGCCAACCCCAGACCAGTTTTCGGTTCAGTTGAGGGCCTGATGCACGTTTACTGCAGATATACCAGTTTACTCCTCTCTTGAATGCTTTCAGTTATATAGATAGAGGTTCAGAGAAGTGGGATTCAGACATGCAGTCTATGTTCCGTCTCTTGATGACCAAGCTAAGGTAAACAATTGGCAAGAAGTACTAGACGTTGTTAAGCAACTAGATATCCGTAATTTTTATTACCAAGAAAGAACAAGGGCAGGGCAATAAAACAAACACGTGATGTGCAGCAACAACACCGGAGTGAGTGAATCTCCCATCCCTTGGGTCTTGACGGATGGAAGCAAAATGCTCGTGGGAATGCTAGCTAACAGGAAGTATTGGACGTCGTTAAGCAACAATCCTTGGTTTTGACCAAGAACATGGGCAGGGCATGAGAACAAACACGTCATGTGCAACAGCAGCTCCCTCCACGTTAGCTCGATGCAAGACGAGAGGAGCAAACAAACGGTGAATGTTTGGTTGAGAATATGCACGGTGGGCTGGACTCTGTATAGCTGCAAAACAAGTTAGAGGAGGCCAGGGAGTAAAAGTAGACCTCGGTTCAGGGCAGCCGTGTTCAGGCGTCGGCTCCGCTCCTCCATCGCCCCAGGCGTGCACCTCCTCCGGCCCGGCCTTGACGACCAACGAGAGGAAGGAAAAGAGAAAAGTGAGGAAGGTTTAAGCAGGCCCTTTGTTGAATTCTACCAAGAACATGGGCAGGGCATTACAACAAGCAGGTGATGTGCAACACCAGCTTCCTCCTCAACAATGGGCGAAGGAGACGGTTGTTGTACAGAAGGACTAGACTCTTTTGTAGCTGGACCGACAGAAGAAGAGGAGGGGGCCGCCGCCGCCCGCCGAGACAGCGTCTCTGCCGCTGGTTCACAGAGTTTCCTCCATGGAGATTCACGGCAGCTTCGCCTCGACTGAATGTTGTCACGCTCGTTTTCCTATTTTTAGCAAGGAAAAAACAAATAGCATAGTACTTAAAATAAATTAGCCAGAGCGAATCTATATCGCGTTATACTGAAGGTGATAAAATAAGTAAACATGTGAGCTATACAAAAATTACAAAATAGTTATTTCTAAATAGTGAAAAATACATGCATTGTTCATCCTTCCAAAATCCTGATTCTGTCATTTTTGTGTAACCTACATGGTTACTTATTTCAGCATCAAAATTTACGCATGTGCAATATACATCCATACAAACATGTTGATTTGTTTCCAGAATTTTTGAAACTTCAAAATAGCATTTTGGCACTATTCAAAATATAGGGCTCCAAAGTGACTTTTTGTGTCTAAACATAATACATATACTAGTTTTTCCAACACTTCCCCAATACGAACATGTTCCTTTCTAGGAATTCAAATCTTCGATAACTAGAGTTCCGGTGATTTTCCCACACTAAAATGTGATATGCAGAACCAATATTTACAGCAAAGATATTCAAGCCGTATATTTATTGTTCAAGAACGTGTAGGTCTGCAGGTTAATCAGCAGAACTCAAAGAATGCCTCTTTGAGGCACGAATTCGCACAAACTTCTCCCATTCCTGGTCGATCTTGAGCGATTCCATGGAACACAGGAGGCCAACTTCAACCAAGGATACCATATATCTCCGCATAAACACTCTGTCAAACCCATGCTGCTGCTCGTGGGACAAATGGGGATCTAAAACCTCTTCGAGCCTGCCTGGAAACGCTGAGCTCACAAGCTTGTGCAGGCTAAGGCCATCGGTGAACATCGCATCCGTCGGTCGCCTCCCGGTGAGCATTTCCAGAAGCAAGACCCCGAAACCGTAGACATCGCATCCTGCCGAGACTTTGTATCCCATGCAATACTCTGTAAAAGCATTTCCGGCATTGTTAATACAAGAGAAAAAAAACAATAAGAGATACTCAAAACAAAGTTGAACTCACCGGGTGCGACGTATCCTATTGTTCCTTCCACACCAACCAAATCTTCTGGGCTACCAGGAGTTGAAGAGAGAAACCTTGCTGACCCAAAATCACCAACCCTTGCGGTCATGTCATAGTCCAAAAGAACATTTCCGGGCTTCAAATCGCAGTGGATTAGAGGAGGCGTCAACTGGTTGTGCATATAATCCAGAGCCAATGCGACGTCCATTACTATTCTTAACCTCTGGCCCAAGCTCAGTACTCTCTTGGGGCTATTGTTGTGTAGCTTCGGGTGCACCCACATGTCCAAGCTTCCATTGGCCATGAAGTCAAAAACAATAGCTTTGAATTCATTGTTTTCTAGGTCCACTGTCGAACATACGGTGACAGCTTTGACAAGATTGCGATGGCGGGTGTTTCGCAGCACCTCGCACTCGGTAACAAAGCTGTCGCGCGCACCATTCTCCTCGAGATGGAATAACTTGATAGCGACCAGGTCCGTGTCAAACTCAAACCTACCAATGTAGATCGAACCGGTGCGACTTGAGTTGATCTTGTTAATCGGAGAGAGCCAGTTGGTAGCTTTAACGATGTCACCATAAGAAATTTTCTTCATTGTCTCCTTGTAGCACGGAGCTGCTTCTGCTTGCCTTCTCTTGAGAAGAGTGACCGCAAAGCATATGAAAGAGATCAGGCAATGGCAATCGGAGGAATTACTTTTAACAATAAGAGTGCATTCTTCTTGCTGCCAACAGCTGATGTTGTGGTGCAAACTGGGAATTGATATAAGGTGGTGGTTGCACTTGCACAAAGCTCATCATTGCCTTCCAAGTTTACTGCGCTATGATTCCGAAAGATGCCACCAGTTGAATCGGCCCTTCAAAGTAGTTCATAGACAGATAAAGTTGCTGCAAATAACCCATATTTGCAAAGAACTCTGGAATTTTTCCAACAAGGGAGTTATGGGAAAGATCGATTTGCTCGATGGACCTCAGGTAAATGAATGATCGAGGTATACTTCCATTAAGCATGTTACTTCTCAGTCTGAGAGAAGATAGTTGGACACATCCGCCAAGTGTAACTGGAACTTCACCAGACAATTGGTTGAAGGAAATATCGAGTCGGAGAAGTTGAAGCAATTTACCAATTTGTAGTGGTATTGATCCTGTAAGGTAGTTGTTTGACAAATCCAAACCGACCAGGGTTGTGCCACTGAAGAGTTCACTTGGTATTGGTCCTTCAAGGCTGTTAAAAGATAATTCTAGCATATACAGTTGATTGCAATTTCCTAAAGTTGCTGGGATGTTCCCACTCAAGATATTGTTGTCTAGATAAAGCCGATTCAGCCGAGAAAGATTACCTATTGCAGATGGGATCTGACCAGAAAATTTGTTCCCTGATAGGTCTAGGAAACCTAGCTGGTCTAGGTTCCCGATAATAGAAGGAATAACCCCGGAAAGGAAGTTTTGTCCCATGGCAAGCATTTGGAGATTTTGAAGGTTGCCTACGATTTGATTCCTTCCAAGCTTTAAACGCACTAA
Source organism: Aegilops speltoides (assembly GCA_021437245.1). Taxonomy (NCBI): domain Eukaryota; kingdom Viridiplantae; phylum Streptophyta; class Magnoliopsida; order Poales; family Poaceae; genus Aegilops; species Aegilops speltoides. The sequence continues at coordinate 29,064,017 of CM038142.1, forward strand.
ACTTCTAGAAAGATTTCCGACTGATACAGGGATATTTCCATTCAGGGCATTTCCATTCATATGCAATGCCTGGTTGCGCATGATTGTCGAGAGACAAGGAATTCCCAACCTTCAGCTTGTAGGAAGTTACTTTCTAAATTTAGAAAGGTTAAGTTAGATAAAGATCCTAGAGATGGGATCCGCCCCTCTAGTAAGTTGTGTCCAAGATCAATCCATCGGAGATTCGATGCATTTCCTAGCGATGATGGAATTAATCCTCAATTTGTTACCCCACATGGACAGCAATTCAAGGTTCATGTAACGTTTCCAATGCTAGATGGTACTCGTCCATGAGGTTATTCTGCTCTAGTCCAAGATAAATGAGTGACGACATATTACGAGTTTGGTGGAGACGTGCCCGACTGTAGTTGTTACTTAAACCGAGCATACTAAGGTTCGAATAAGGCTCAAAGTCTCGAATGTAACCCGATAACCTCTTTGTGTCAAGCCGTATATCCGTGAGAGAAGAACATTTCCCAGTGATGAAGGTATGCTTCCAGAAAGGTTGTTACTTGAAAGATCAAGAAATTGAAGGCTTGACATCTTATGGAAATCTAGGATAGGGCCGACAAGCTGGTTTAATGAGAGATCAACACTTTTAAGAGATCTACTAGTGCCTAGGGATCTAGGAATGATACCTTCAAGGTTGTTTACTGAAAGGATCATAAACTGTAGCTGTCGAAGTGTGCCTAACTCCTCTGGAATGCTTCCAGAGAAGCGATTTTCTGAAAGGTCTAGCCGTTCTAGGGACGTAAGGTTAGCTATCCAAGGAGATAACTGACCACTGAGCTGTGCAGAGTTTAAGTTCAGGGAGATCACACGAGTTGGAAGAGTAATACCGCAGTGACACCTCTCCAGCTGCGAAGTTGTGGGAGCCGCTGCCATGATCGCAGGACGCCGTTTGGGTCGCTAGAGATGCCGGACTTGAAGGAGAGGAGGGCCTGTCGGTCGACCTCGGACCCGTTGCTGATCGATTGTGCGACGGTGCTGGACGACATGAAGACAAGAAGATGGGTGAAGAGAACGAGGATGCCATGTGGGGAAAGAGAGAAGAGAGTTGTTGCAGGTGCCATGTCGAATGCAGCGCATCTTGTCCGAATTCCGTGTGCTATATGTGTCTTCCAAAGTAGACTAGGACACTTGACTAGTGGGTTTGGTGCGGTCTTTCTGGGACCTTTACTTGACTTGGTGTTGACTTGCCTGTAGTCTCCATCACATGTCACAGACCAACACTCAGTGATAGGACAAAAAGTGGATGAGAAATGAGACGGTGACTCGACGAAAAAGCAGAGAGAAGAACGCGTGCAGAGACTGGTCCATGAAGTTGGTACATCAGCACTTGGTACTTTGCTAGGTTATGATGCGCTACTGCCAACCCCAGACCAGTTTTCGGTTCAGTTGAGGGCCTGATACACGTTTACTGCAGATATACCAGTTTACTCCTCTACTGAATGCTTTCAGTTATATAGATAGAGGTTCAGAGAAGTGGGATTCAGACATGCAGTCTATGTTCCGTCTCTTGATGACCAAGCTAAGGTAAACAATTGGCAAGAAGTACTAGACGTTGTTAAGCAACTAGATATCCGTAATTTTTATTACCAAGAAAGAACAAGGGCGGGCAATAAAACAAACACGTGATGTGCAGCAACAACACGGAGTGAGTGAATCTCCCATCCCTTGGGTCTTGACGGATGGAAGCAAAATGCTCGTGGGAATGCTAGCTAACAGAAGTATTGGGCGTCGTTAAGCAACAATCCTTGGTTTTGACCAAGAACATGGGCAGGGCATGAGAACAAACACGTCATGTGCAACAGCAGCTCCTCCACGTTAGCTCGATGCAAGACGAGAGGAGCAAACAAACGGTGAATGTTTGGTTGAGAATATGCACGGTGGGCTGGACTCTGTATAGCTGCAAAACAAGTTAGAGGAGGCCAGGGAGTAAAAGTAGACCTCGGTTCAGGGCAGCCGTGTTCAGGCGTCGGCTCCGCTCCTCCATCGCCCCAGGCGTGCACCTCCTCCGGCCCGGCCTTGACGACCAACGAGAGGAAGGAAAAGAGAAAAGTGAGGAAGGTTTAAGCAGGCCCTTTGTTGAATTCTACCAAGAACATGGGCAGGGCATTACAACAAGCAGGTGATGTGCAACACCAGCTTCCTCCTCAACAATGGGCGAAGGAGACGGTTGTTGTACAGAAGGACTAGACTCTTTTGTAGCTGGACCGACAGAAGAAGAGGAGGGGGCCGCCGCCGCCCGCCGAGACAGCGTCTCTGCCGCTGGTTCACAGAGTTTCCTCCATGGAGATTCACGGCAGCCGCCTCGATGAATGTTGTCACGCTCGTTTTCCTATTTTTAGCAAGGAAAAAACAAATAGCATAGTACTTAAAATAAATTAGCCAGAGCGAATCTATATCGCGTTATACTGAAGGTGATAAAATAAGTAAACATGTGAGCTATACAAAAATTACAAAATAGTTATTTCTAAATAGTGAAAAATACATGCATTGTTCATCCTTCCAAAATCCTGATTCTGTCATTTTTGTGTAACCTACATGGTTACTTATTTCAGCATCAAAATTTACGCATGTGCAATATACATCCATACAAACATGTTGATTTGTTTCCAGAATTTTTGAAACTTCAAAATAGCATTTTGGCACTATTCAAAATATAGGGCTCCAAAGTGACTTTTTGTGTCTAAACATAATACATATACTAGTTTTTCCAACACTTCCCCAATACCGAACATGTTCCCTTTCTAGGAATTCAAATCTTCGATAACTAGAGTTCCGGTGATTTTCCCACACTAAAATGTGATATGCAGAACCAATATTTACAGCAAAGATATTCAAGCCGTATATTTATTGTTCAAGAACGTGTAGGTCTGCAGGTTAATCAGCAGAACTCAAAGAATGCCTCTTTGAGGCACAGAATTCTGGCACAAACTTCTCCCATTCCTGGTCGATCTTCAGGCGATTCCATGGAACACAGGAGGCCAACTTCAACCAAGGATACCATATATCTCCGCATAAACACTCTGTCAAACCCATGCTGCTGCTCGTGGGACAAATGGGGATCTAAAACCTCTTCGAGCCTGCCTGGAAACGCTGAGCTCACAAGCTTGTGCAGGCTAAGGCCATCGGTGAACATCGCATCCGTCGGTCGCCTCCCGGTGAGCATTTCCAGAAGCAAGACCCCGAAACCGTAGACATCGCATCCTGCCGAGACTTTGTATCCCATGCAATACTCTGTAAAAGCATTTCCGGCATTGTTAATACAAGAGAAAAAAAACAATAAGAGATACTCAAAACAAAGTTGAACTCACCGGGTGCGACGTATCCTATTGTTCCTTCCACACCAACCAAATCTTCTGGGCTACCAGGAGTTGAAGAGAGAAACCTTGCTGACCCAAAATCACCAACCCTTGCGGTCATGTCATAGTCCAAAAGAACATTTCCGGGCTTCAAATCGCAGTGGATTAGAGGAGGCGTCAACTGGTTGTGCATATAATCCAGAGCCAATGCGACGTCCATTACTATTCTTAACCTCTGGCCCAAGCTCAGTACTCTCTTGGGGCTATTGTTGTGTAGCTTCGGGTGCACCCACATGTCCAAGCTTCCATTGGCCATGAAGTCAAAAACAATAGCTTTGAATTCATTGTTTTCTAGGTCCACTGTCGAACATACGGTGACAGCTTTGACAAGATTGCGATGGCGGGTGTTTCGCAGCACCTCGCACTCGGTAACAAAGCTGTCGCGCGCACCATTCTCCTCGAGATGGAATAACTTGATAGCGACCAGGTCCGTGTCAAACTCAAACCTACCAATGTAGATCGAACCGGTGCGACTTGAGTTGATCTTGTTAATCGGAGAGAGCCAGTTGGTAGCTTTAACGATGTCACCATAAGAAATTTTCTTCATTGTCTCCTTGTAGCACGGAGCTGCTTCTGCTTGCCTTCTCTTCAGAAGAGTGACCGCAAAGCATATGAAAGAGATCAGGGCAATGGCAACTGGAGGAATTACTTTTAACAATAAGAGTGCATTCTTCTTGCTGCCAACAGCTGATGTTGTGGTGCAAACTGGGAATTGATATAAGGTGGTGGTTGCACTTGCACAAAGCTCATCATTGCCTTCCAAGTTTACTGCGCTATGATTCCGAAAGATGCCACCAGTTGGAATCGGCCCTTCAAAGTAGTTCATAGACAGATAAAGTTGCTGCAAATAACCCATATTTGCAAAGAACTCTGGAATTTTTCCAACAAGGGAGTTATGGGAAAGATCGATTTGCTCGATGGACCTCAGGTAAATGAATGATCGAGGTATACTTCCATTAAGCATGTTACTTCTCAGTCTGAGAGAAGATAGTTGGACACATCCGCCAAGTGTAACTGGAACTTCACCAGACAATTGGTTGAAGGAAATATCGAGTCGGAGAAGTTGAAGCAATTTACCAATTTGTAGTGGTATTGATCCTGTAAGGTAGTTGTTTGACAAATCCAAACCGACCAGGGTTGTGCCACTGAAGAGTTCACTTGGTATTGGTCCTTCAAGGCTGTTAAAAGATAATTCTAGCATATACAGTTGATTGCAATTTCCTAAAGTTGCTGGGATGTTCCCACTCAAGATATTGTTGTCTAGATAAAGCCGATTCAGCCGAGAAAGATTACCTATTGCAGATGGGATCTGACCAGAAAATTTGTTCCCTGATAGGTCTAGGAAACCTAGCTGGTCTAGGTTCCCGATAATAGAAGGAATAACCCCGGAAAGGAAGTTTTGTCCCATGGCAAGCATTTGGAGATTTTGAAGGTTAAAAATCTCAACTGGTATTGTGCCTACGATTTGATTCCTTCCAAGCTTTAAACGCACTAAACTTCTAGAAAGATTTCCGACTGATACAGGGATATTTCCATTCAGGGCATTTCCATTCATATGCAATGCCTGAAGTTGCGCACAGTTTGTCAGAGAGACAAGGAATTCCCAACCTTCAGCTTGTAGGAAGTTACTTTCTAAATTTAGAAAGGTTAAGTTAGATAAAGATCCTAGAGATGGGATCCGCCCCTCTAGTAAGTTGTGTCCAAGATCAATCCATCGGAGATTCGATGCATTTCCTAGCGATGATGGAATTAATCCCTCGAATTTGTTACCCCACATGGACAGCAATTCAAGGTTCTGTAACGCGTTTCCAATGCTAGATGGTACTCGTCCAGTAAGGTTATTCTGCTCTAGTCCAAGATAAATGAGTGACGACATGTTACAGAGTTTGGTGGAGACGTGCCCCGACAGGTAGTTGTTACTTAAACTGAGCATACTAAGGTTCTGAATAAGGCTCAAAGTCTCGAATGAACCCGATAACCTCTTTGTGTCAAGCCAGATATCTGTGAGAGAAGAACATTTCCCAGTGATGAAGGTATGCTTCCAGAAAGGTTGTTACTTGAAAGATCAAGAAATTGAAGGCTTGACATCTTATGGAAATCTAGGATAGGGCCGACAAGCTGGTTTAATGAGAGATCAACACTTTTAAGAGATCTACTAGTGCCTAGGGATCTAGGAATGATACCTTCAAGGTTGTTTACTGAAAGGATCATAAACTGTAGCTGTCGAAGTGTGCCTAACTCCTCTGGAATGCTTCCAGAGAAGCGATTTTCTGAAAGGTCTAGCCGTTCTAGGGACGTAAGGTTAGCTATCCAAGGAGATTACTGACCACTGAGCTGTGCAGAGTTTAAGTTCGTGGAGATCACACGAGTTGGAAGAGTAATACCGCAGTGACACCTCTCCACCGCGAAGTTGTGGGAGCCGCTGCGCCATGATCGCAGGACGCCGTTTGGGTCGCTAGAGATGCCGGACTTGAAGGAGAGGAGGGCTGTCGGTCGACCTCGGACCCGTTCTTGATCGATTGTCGCGACGGTCTTTGGGCGACATGAAGACAAGAAGATGGGTGAAGAGAACGAGGATGCCATGTGGGAAAGAGAGAAGAGAGTTGTTGCAGGTGCCATGTCGAATGCAACAGATCTTGTCCGAATTCCGTGTGCTATATGTGTCTTCCAAAGTAGACTAGGACACTTGACTAGTGGGTTTGGTGCGGTCTTTCTGGGACCTTTACTTGACTTGGTGTTGACTTGCCTGTAGTCTCCATCACATGTCACAGACCAACACTCAGTGATAGGACAAAAAGTGGATGAGAAATGAGACGGTGACTCGACGAAAAAGCAGAGAGAAGAACGCGTGCAGAGACTGGTCCATGAAGTTGGTACATCAGCACTTGGTACTTTGCTAGGTTATGATGCGCTACTGCCAACCCCAGACCAGTTTTCGGTTCAGTTGAGGGCCTGATACACGTTTACTGCAGATATACCAGTTTACTCCTCTACTGAATGCTTTCAGTAATATAGATAGAGGCTCAGAGAAGTGGGATTCAGACATCCAGTCTATTTTCCATCTCTTGATGACCAAACTAATGTAAACACTTGGCAAGAAGTACTAGACGTTGTTAAGCAACTAGATATCCTTAATTTTTATTACCAAGAAAGAACAAGGGCAGGGCAATAAAACAAACAGGTGATGTGCAGCAACAACACCGGAGTGAGTGAATCTCCCATCTCTTGGGTCTTGACCGATGGAAGCAAAATGCTCGTGGGAATGCTAACAGGAAGTATAGGACGCCGTTAAGCAACAATCCTTGGTTTTGACCAAGAACATGGGCAGGGCATGAGAACAAACACGTCATGTGCAACAACAGCTCCCTCCACGTTAGCTCGACGCAAGACGAGAGGAGCAAACAAACGGTGAATGTTTGGTTGAGACCATGGTGGGCTGGACTCTGTATAGCTGCAAAACAAGTTAGAGGAGGCCAGGGAGTAGAAGTAGACCTCGGTTCAGGGCAGCCGTGTTCAGGCGTCGGCTCCGCTCCTCCATTGCCCAAGGCGTGCACCTCCTCCGGCCCGGCCTTGACGACCAACGAGAGGAAGGAAAAGAGAAAAGTGAGGAAGGTTTAAGCAGGCCCTTTGTTGAATTCTACCAAGAACATGGGCAGGGCATTACAACAAGCAGGTGATGTGCAGCACCAGCTTCCTCCTCAACAATGGGCCAAGGAGACGGTCGTCAGGTTTGCTTGAGATGTAGTGGCCAGCGGCGACTCTTCTGTCGGGCAGCGGCGACTCTTTTGTAGCTGGACCAACAGAAGAAGAGGAGGGGCCGCCGCCGGCGCGGAAAGCCAGAGACGGCGAGGGGAGGGACAGAGAGATGCCTGCCTGCCGCTAGTTCACCGAATTTGCCTTTTTTTTTTATCACTGATGAAGAAATCCGAGCGGCCCAATGACAGGCCTACCGAGCACCCTTCTGCCGAAAAGAAAAAAACACAAAAAAAAAACTGTTGGACATTATGAAAATTTAGAAAATTGTTCTTTACATGTAAAAAATTACAAAACAAACATTTAAACTTTCCATGAATAAATAAAAATGTTCATGCTTGGAAAATTCATAAAATTGTCATGTGGACATTATGAAAAATCTATAAAATTGCCATGTTTGGAAATGCTATAAATTTGCTGTGTGACCAGTAGATTTCGTTTTACAAAATTGCAATGTATATAAAACGAATTGTTTTCCAGGGGAACAATTTGTGACGGCATGATAACAAGTGTTACCCATGGCAAATCTGAAATTGTTTTTTAGGAAAGCTAATTGGTAATTTTACCATGTCTCATCTACACTTCTTTTCCAGCACTTCCCATGGGGGTCAATATTCCTTTTATTGCCTTTGGAAATTAATTTTAATTTTTCCATGCCAAACTAAATATCCCTAACTTGTGTTCCCGTGGCAACTTATGAAATGTTTGTAGGAAAGAAATTGCTAATTTTCCTTGTCTCATCTACAAAAGTTTCCAACATTTTCCATGGCAAAACAATATTCTTTTTATTGCCTTGGAACTAAAAATAAATCATTTTTGGCATGTCTAATCATGTTTGCGTACCACCCACCTTGCGGTTGGCTGCCCCTCGGGCCACTCCACCGCCCGTGGCACCATCCCTCAGCCCCGCCACAGTTTCAACACTCTTTCCCCCATCTTCTCCTCCGGCGTCAATGTTGGATTCGGCCGAATTCATCGTTGTTGATGTCGCCATCCCAAAGGCCGTCGTTGGTGAGCCCTAATGTGGTTTAAAATGTAGCCGCATAAGACTGGGGAAGCAGATGGAGCCCTGGGAGCGAGCCCATGCCCGTCGATGGTGCCGGAATGGTCCTTCCTCCTAGCCACCGCAGCCGAGCTCCCCGCCACTCCAGTCGGCGTGGCCTTGAGCTCCCCACCCTGACTATGCACTCTGACGAGTCATCGCGCACCAGCAGTGCCTCCATCGGGTCCACCCATAAAAGCGTATAGTGTCGGTGGCGATGTCGCCCCAAATCTAGTAAGCCTTCGCCCTTTTTACGGGTTGCCAAGTGTCATGTTGTTCAAAGAACCTCGCATGCACGTAGGAACCCCAATCAAGACTTCTTCGCTTCTGCAGGGCGTGGAAGCAAGGTATAATACAAATCCCTTTATGTTTGCAATTAGATATACTAATCATGTTGCTCAGAACATCACACACACGCGCATGGAGGAATCTCTTGCAGGACATAGATATCGGTTAATCCAGTAAGACTTTTATGTAAACCATAATGCTATGCTCAACATTGGATTCACAAAACCATGAGTTCAGAGCACTAATCTTTGAGTTCATGATTTAATGGAAGCCAGGAGAGATGGTTGCATTCTGAGCAAAACAATGGAATCCTAGACAAGTGCTAAGCTTTGGCCAGAGGAGAAGCATAGCAACAGATGTGGCTTCTGCAATTGATTATGTCCACAACCAACTGACGCCTCCTTTGATCCATTGTGATTTGAAGCCAAACAATGTCCTTGTGGATGATGACATGACTGCACGGCTTAGTGACTTTGGTTCAACAAGGTTCCTATCACCAGGTCTGGCTATTCCTAAAAGCATGATGTTGGGGGGAACAATTGGGTACATGGCACCTGGTAAGTTTTACCTTCTCCATTTCTGCTTAATTATAGTTTCTCTTTTATGTGTGTTTATTATTTTAATGCATTACTTCTTCGCAGAGTATGGGATGGGTTGCGAGATCTCCGTAGGAGGCGACGTGTATAGTTTTGGAGTGCTTCCGCTGGAGTTGCTTACCGGAGAACGACCTACCAATGATATGTTCATTGATGGACTCGGCCTTTGTAAGTTCTGTGAATCCATGCTCCCAGACAGAGTTGCAGAGATTCTTGATCCTCGTGTGGCGCATGAGGAGCATCAAGGAAGCGCAGAAGCATGGATGCAGAGATATGTCGTCCCGTTGGTTGCTCTTGAGCTGTCGTCACCAAGGAATCTCCCAAGGACAGGCCTGGAATGAAAGATGTTTATGGGAACTTTCTGCTGTTAGAGCCTCTTTTCTGGAAAGCCATGATGATTGACGAATAGTATATTAGTTCTGTTAGAGCATACTAAATGAGGTGCTTTTCACCATATGTAGAGGTGTTTTTCACTGTATGAAAAGCCTCACCTTCACCTGCCATCTACCTTTGAACCAATTGAATTCCAGTCAACAAGTCATGGGGATTCAGAGTTGATGACAATCAAGAGTTAGATAAGCAGAATTCTGTCTATTACTATTAGGTACACCCATAAAGTGGATTCTAATGAATTGCCACTACTCAGTTTATAACCAATTATGATGCACTTCATAGAAGATACATTATACAGTGAACGCAGAAATTTCACCAAGAATTGAAGTATGTTTTCACTAAGAATTAAGCACTGTTGCTCAGAAATTTCAGTCAATACAGATGATCAGATGCACATGTTTCTTCGAATGGACAGATTCGAAATTTAGGTATATATATATGCACCCAGGTTCTAGAAATATACTCTAGATACACATAACACAATTAGGAAATACAGTACATACTAGTTTTCCAACATATGGAGCTCCAGTACTGAACATGTAGTCTTTCTAGGAATTCAAATATTAATAACTAGAGGTCTGTAGAACCAAGATTTACAGCAAAGTATCCACGTTACAGATTTTTATTCAAGAACGTGTAGATCTGCAGGTTAATCAGCAGAGCTCAAAGAATGCCTCTTTGATAGACAAAATTCTGGCACAAACTTCTCCCATTCCCGGCCGATCTTTAGGCGATTCCATGGAACACAGGAGGGCAACTTCAACCAAGTGTACCATATATCTCCGCATAAACACTCTGTCACACGCAAGCTGCTGCTCGTAGGACAAATGGGGATCTAGAACCTCTCCAAGTCTACCTGGAAAGGCGGAGCTCACAAGCTTGTGCAGGCTCAGGCCATCGGTGAACATCGCATCTGTTGGTCGCCTACCGGTGAGCATTTCCAGAAGCAAGACCCCGAAACCGTAGACATCGCATCCTGCTGAGACTTTGTATCCCATACAATACTCTGTAAAATCAGTTATGGCATTGTTACTACAAGAGATAAAAAACAATAAGAAAATACTCAAAACAAAGTTGAACTCACCGGGTGCGATATATCCAATTGTTCCTTCCACACCAACCAAATCTTCTGGACTACCAGGAACTGAAGAGAGAAATCTCGCTGACCCAAAATCACCAACTCTCGCGGTCATGTCGTAGTCCAAAAGTACATTGCCTGGCTTCAAATCGCAGTGGATTAGAGGAGGTGTCAACTGGTTGTGCATATAATCCAGAGCCAACGCGACATCCATTGCTATTCTTAACCTCTGGCCCAAGCTCAGTACTCTCTTGGGGCTAGTGTGGTGCAGCTTCGGGTGCACCCACATGTCCAGGCTTCCATTGGCCATGAAGTCGAAAACTATAGCTTTGAATTCATTGTTCTCTAGGTCCACTGTCGAGCATACGGTAACAGCTTTGACAAGATTACGATGGCGGGTGTTTCGCAACACCTCGCACTCGGTAACGAAGCTGTCACGCGCACCATTCTCCTGGAGATGGAATAACTTGATGGCGACCAGGTCGGTGTCAAACTCAAACCTTCCAATGTAGATCGAACCGGTGCGACTTGAGCTGATCTTGTTAACCGGAGAGAGCCAGTTTGTAGCTTTAACGATGTCACCATAAGAAATCTTCTTCATTGTCTCCTTGTAGCATGGAGCTGTTTCTGCTTGCCTTCTCCTCAGAATAGTGACCAGATAGCATATGAAGGAGAGCAAGGCAATAGCAATTGGGGGAATTAGTTTTACCAATAGGAGTGCATTCTTGCTCTCAACAGCTGACATTGTGGGGCAAACTGGGAATTGATATAAGGTGGTGGTTGCACTTGCACAAAGCTCTTCATTGCCATCCAAGGCTACCACACTATGATTCTGAAAGATGCCACCAGTTGGAATTTCCCCTTCAAAGTAGTTCATAGACAGATCAAGTTGCTGCAAATAACCCATGTTTGCAAAGAACACCGGAATTGGTCCAACAAGGGAGTTTTGGGAAAGATCGATCTGATTGATAGACTTCAAGTTGCTCAAAGTTTGAGGTATGCTTCCATTAAGCATGTTACTTTTCAATCTGAGAGAAGATAGTTGGACGCATTGGCCAAGTGAAAGTGGAACTTGACCAGACAATCTGTTGAAGGAAATATCTAGTTGGAAAAGTTGAAGCAATGCACCAATTTGTCGCGGTATTGACCCTGTAAGGTCGTTGGTTGACAAATCCAAACCGACGAGGGTAGTGCTATTGATGAGTTCACCTGGTATTGGTCCTTCAAGGCTGTTAGAAGATAATGTTAGCATAACCAGTTGCTTGCAATTTCCTAAAGTTGCTGGGATGTTCCCACTCAAGACATTGTTGTCCAGATAAAGCTGATTCAGCCCAGTAAGATTACCTATTGTAGATGGGATCTGGCCAGAAAATTTGTTTCCTGATAGGTTTAGGATAATTAGCTCTCCTAGATCCCCAATAACAGAGGGAATAACCCCGGAAAGCAAGTTTGGGCCCATAGCAAGCATTTGGAGGTTTCGAAGGTTAAAAATCTCAACTGGTATTGTGCCCCCAATTTGATTGTTTCCAAGATTTAAACGCACTAAACTTCTAGAAAGATTTCCAACTGATACCGGGATATTTCCACTTAGGGCATTTCCATTCATGACCAATGTTTGAAGTTGCGCACAGTTTGTCAGAGAGACAAGGAATCCCCAACCTTCAGCTAGTAGGAAGTTACTTTCTAAATTTAGAACGATTAAGTTAGATAAAGATCCTAGAGATGGGACTGGTCCGACTAGGGAATTGTGACCAAGATCAATCCGTCGGAGGTACGATGCGTTTGCAAGTGATGATGGAATTAATCCCTCGAATTTGTTACTCGACAAGGACAACAGTTCAAGGTTTGGTAATGTGTTTCCAATGCTAGGTGGTATTTGTCCAGTAAGGTTATTTTGGGCTAAACCAAGGTAAATGAGTGATGAGATGTTACAAAGTTTGGCCGAGAGATGCCCTGACAAGGAGTTGTTCCCTAAACTCAGCACACTAAGGTTCTGAATAAGACTCAGAGTTTGTGGAATTGATCCTGATAAGGTGTTTGAGTCAAGCCTTATCTCTATGAGAGAAGAAACATTTCCCAGTGATGAAGGTATGCTTCCAGAAAGATTGTTAGATGAAAGGTCAAGAATTTGGAGTGCTGACATCTTATCGAACTCTGGAATTGGGCCGGCAAGGAAGTTAAATGAGAGATCTACATTTTTAAGAGATCTACTAGTGCCTAAAGTAGGAATGCTACCTGCAAGGAGGTTTTCTGACAGTATCAAAGTTTGGAGGGCTGGCAACCTATGAAAATCTGGGATAGTGCCGACCAGAATGTTGACTGAGAGATCAACATACCTAAGGGATCTACTAGTGCCTAATGATCTAGGGATGATACCTACAAGACCGTTGCTTCGAAGTTTCAGATATCGTAGGTGTTGAAGTGTGCCTAACTCCTCAGGGATGACTCCAAGGAAGCCATTATCTGAAAGGTCTACCAGTTCTAGTGATGTAAGGTTAGCTAACCAAGGAGATAAGTGACCACCGAGGCCTGTAGAACTTAAGTTGAGTGAGACCACACGAGGTGGAAGAGTTGTACCGCAAGCGACCCCTAGCCAGCTGCAGAAGCCGGTCGATCTGTTCCATGATAACAGGACACCAGTTGGATCGGTGACGCTCTCCTTGAAGGAGAGGAGGGCCTGCAGGTCGACCTCGGACCCATTGCTGATGGATTTTGCGACGGTGTTGGATGACAAGATGAGAAGGTGGGTGAAGAGAATGAGGATGCCATGTGGGGAAAGAGAGCGGAGAGTTCCTACAGGTGCCATGTCTAATGCAGTGCATCTTGTGTACATACATTCCTTCTCTATATGTGTCCCCCAGAGTAGACTTGGTGTTGACTTGCTTGTAATCTCCATCACAGACCAACACCAGAGCGGTAGAACAGCATGTGGATGGGAATCGACAGGAAAAGGTGACCAAGACCCAGAAAGAGATGGTCTGCAAAGACTGGTCCGTCCATGAAGTTGATCCAACACTTGTTACTTTGCTAGGTGTGCTACTGCCAACATGGGACCGAGAGACTGAGAGAGGGTTTCATTTTCAGGGCCTACATCCTACAACACATTTGCTGCAGATAGCTCAAGAATGGAGCTGACACGGCTCTGCAGTTTTGCCTGGTGGAGAGGAGGAAAAACAGCCAGGAGGGGGATTCAGTTTGCCATCCTTCCCCTGGTCGAAAGAAACGAAATGCTCGCGGCGATGATAGGAGGGGGCTCATGTTAACAGACAAGTCGGTGGAAATTGTTAAGGATGCAGAGTCGGATCTTGATTTTGTCAAGAAGATGGGCTGGGCATTCCAACAAGCATGTGACGTGCACCAACAGCTCCTCCTCGGCGGAGGGAGCGGTGGTAACATGCTCTGCTTTAGATGTGGTGGACTGGACTCTTGTGTGGTTGGACCGACGGAGGAAGAGGACGGGAGCGCACATACTTGCACGGCGGCGACCTCGATTTTCGGCGTTTCGGCGGGCGTCGGCTGGCTCCACCGCCGCAGGCACGGCCTCCGCCAACAAGAGAGACAGAGGCGTGGCGAAGGTGTGCGCAGGCGGAAGCGAAGGTCTAGCGCGATGACGGGAGGGGAAGAGAGGTCCCTGCCGGCGCCGGCCGCCGCCAGCCTGCGGCGTTCCCCTTCGCAAACTTCTCCTGCGCTGCCCGCCGGAAGGGCTCTCCATCTCTAGACCAGAACGACGAAAACAGACTGAGAGAGAACAGCAGTTCTGCCGTGCGCGGGCGCGGATCCACCGTGGTTGCTTTGAGATTCGTAATACCTTTTTTCTTTATCGCTTTTAATTTTTTTGCCTTGTTTCAAAGTGTTACTCTCTTCCTCCGTTCACTTTTGTAAGACCGTTTAGACATTTAAGACAACACCCAAAACAATTCGATTTCAACCGTCTAAAACGTCTTGTAAAAGTAAACAGACGGAGTACATTAGATTTGTTTTCTCTCGCTCCACAGTGAATGTTGGTGTTTCAATATGTATCGTCGTGTTATCCAAAATAATTGTATACTTTTTTGTTGGTACACAGTGAAACATGATGCACATTGAAACAAGAAAGAAAAAAAAAACCTAACAGAACATTTTGAAACAAGATAGATGTTGACAGCAAACATAGAAAAAGTTGCATGAAATTCAAAGCAACCACGGACGATGGATCCATACACGGAATATCATGTGCAAGGTGGATAAACCACTCTTAGAACAGAGTGTATTTTGCGGCCACTGAATTTGTCTCGTGAGCGCATTTTCGTCATTGTACATTAAAAATGTTCATTTACGACCAAAGACTCAAAGTGGATATGGAACGGATAATGTGAAAAAACTGTTTCCGTGGTTTTCAGCCAGAAAACGTCGGTCTGTTTTCACATAAATTTTTCCAATGACTAACGATGATCCTGACTCCCTGCTGGTTACTTTCGCCGCCCTGTCTACCAGCGACACCGGTTGCCAATCACACGACTATTTTAACAGTTATTGCGACTCTGGCAATAAGACAAAAAATAAAGTCCAAGCTAGTAATCCCTTTGATGAGGAAGGAACCAACAAATCAACAGCATGCCGTATGAACCTAAGCTGTAACAATTTTCTGCTCCGATTAAGGCTGCTCCACTTATCGAAAAATAAACAGATCACAAGAACTGAGAAGAAGCCACAATCTTTGAAGCAAGAATACATGACGAGGAACTAGAAATCTAAAGCCAAGAGGCGGCCTCCAGCAAACGGAACGACAACTCAGTTGATCAACACGACCAGAGCTTGTGATGACTCTGATGCCCTACAACGAAAGGTAAGGAGTACAGATATCGGTTTAACTGGATCCTAGATATATGCACTTCAAGATCCCAAGTATTCACAACAGGCAAATATGGGTCCTTTATCAACTAAGATTGCTTAAGTTAAAAGATGAATTAAAACGGCTATAGCATAACCGTCTCTAAACCAAGAGAAATTCGCATTTCCTTGATGCTACAGGTACATAATGATAAAAGCATCTGATCAAGCAAAAAAGCTCACAAAAGTACACATGCCAGAAAAGCTAAGAGGAACACAAATAGCAAGTTAAGTCAGCTATGCACTGTGAGGCCGCATCAGAGCTTATGTGTCTTCTACACCCTCCGTCCCATAATATAAGAGCGTTTGGGACGGAGGGAGTACCTTTCAACCAATTGAATTCCAGTTATCACGTCATGGGGATTCAGAGCTGAGCAGGTGATGAAATAACTCTGTGTGCTGTATGTGCATTTCCTGCTTCATTAGATAAGCTACACCAGTGATGGACTGATGAATATACCTCATACAGTTGATATAATTCTGCTACTTTAGTGTAGAAGCATAGCATGTATACTCGAAAGCTTATTTACTTGGCAGTTGGGACATCACGTATAGAATCTAGCGTCATTCACTTCAGTGTATAAACACCATTCACTAAAATGGTAGAAATGTAATATCCTGGAAGTATATTTCCCAACTGATAACAAATACTCGCAGTGCTTAATGTAACCACTATATAATTGAAAGTATATAGAAGCTTCCATTTCCTTGATGTTACAGATACATAGATCATGAAACCATCTGAACTGATCAAGCTAAAAGCTCACAAAAGTACACATGGCAGAAAAGCTAAGAATTAAAAAGGTGGATCTAATATCAAGGTAAGTTGGCCTTAACCATGCATTACGAGGTCGTCTTCTACTACCTTCCACCCAATTGAATTCCAGTCAACATGTAATGGGGATTCAGAGTTCGATGACTAAAAACAGGTGATAAAATAGCTTTGTTTGTTGTGTGTGAACTTCCTTCTACAGCCGGGTTAGATAAGCTACACCAGTCATGGGAGATGGGACTCATGAATATACCTAATTGATGTAATTCGGCTACTTCTGTGTTGAAGCATAGGCACTCTACGTTCTACAACAAGCTTCCTAAGTTAGATTTAGAATCAGAAGACACACGTCCACCAAGTGTTCCAAGGAATTTTCTAGGCATTACATCAAACATCTCACACAAAAATTTACAAGGGAATTTTCACATATAGTGCAAAACACATTCTAGATGAACTTCTTGAAATTTGTTAAGCATGGCTGCATTTCCTAAATCAAAATATAGCATAAAGCCACAAAGTATAGGCAAAAGCCATAACAGCCAGTCTGCTTAAACTTTTATAGAACTGGACTTTAAAAACAGGACAGCTGCAACAGTTACAACAGACTTGGGCCTTACATTTCAGTAAAATGTCAACACAATCAGTAGTCGTAAAATTGAACGATCACAGGAAATTCTTCACTTGTTCCTATTAAGTAAGACATCACAGATTACTACTCCAGAACGAGTAACAACTTCTTGTATTGGAACGAGGGTGCCAAAATCAATCTAAAATTTATAAGAGATTTTTCATATATAGTGCAAAATGCATTCTAAACAAACTTCTTGAAAATAGCAAAGCATGTCTTGATAGCTGCATTTCCCAAATCTAAATATAGCATAAAGTATAGCCAAAAGACCTATCTGCCCATCATACCAACAGTAGCTAAATGAAATCTGCTTAAACTTTTACCGGACTGGGCCTCAAAATCAAGATAGCTGCAACAGTTACAACAGCTTGCAGTATCATTGGTCGTGGGAATCACATTTAGAGAGTTCTTCCAACGTGTATTGCAGGCATATCTATATTCAACATTCGAAGCATCACGCAACATCAACTGATATGACTTGGGCCTTACATTTCAGTATATAACAATCAGTAGTAAAATTGAACGATCACAGGAAATTCTTCACTTATTCCCATTAATTCAAGTTGCTACAGACCACTACAGCATTTCTATTAAAAAGGAAGGCGCCAGCCCTTCCGAGGCATTGCGTCGAACACCTGACGCGCGGGCGGGCAGGCAAATGCAAATCAAACCGAAACACCACGGGGTGTGGGAACTAACCGGAGGCGACTACTGGCCCGCGCCCTCCGGCGCGGCGGCGGCCGGCTTGGGCGGCGGGGCGTGGGAGACGACGAGCGGGGGCCTGAGCGCGCGGCGCTGCTCGTCGGCCTGCTTCCGCGCGTTGTACATCTCCTCGGTCTCGACGACGACGAGGCGCTTGACCTGGGTGAGCATGCCGAGGAGGGAGGGCGTGGTGCGGTGCTCGACGGTGCGGTGGCAGCGGCGGAGGCGCATGGCCTCCAGGGTGCGGCGGTGGAGCTTGCGCGTCCCGGGCAGCCCGCGCACCAGCGTGATGTACAGCTTCGGGCTCCACGCCACCGGCACCCGCGACTTGAAGGCGTTGAATGCGCTCCCGCTCATCTCCCCTCTGGCGGCTCTGCTCCTCCGTGTGGTGCGATCTGCTCCGGCGGCCGGAACCCTAACCCTCTGTTGCCTTCTGCCGGAGTGGGGGGGAGTTGGGCTGGTCAGCTCGGAGATCTATCGAGAAATGGCTGATACTATCAGATGGGCTATAAGAAGGCCGACTAAAATAAAGTGGAAATGTTCGCCTAAGTGGGCCGGCCGCAGATTGACCTTCTTACAGCCCATCTGCTAAGTGGAAATGTTCGGCAAATGATCGGCACCTACAACCCCAATACATTTTCTCCAAAACAAAACCCCAAATACATTTTTCCTGTTGAATACTCTTGCAAAATACTGCTGGCGAAAATATCGGCCTCCTCCGGTGCCCAAGGAGCAAGAAAGTGGACCAAGCCGATATTTAGGGTTTGTAAAATTCAAAGTTAATGCTTCATTCTACGTCGACAACAGAGGGTTAGGCTCCACGGTTTTTTTTTTAGCATCAGTACAGACACAAGCGCTCATATATACACGCGCATACACTCACCCCTATGAACGCATACATGCACACCCTACCCCTATGAGCACCTCCGAAAGACTGAGCCGACATATCATCTTGAGATTTACGAAGTCACCATAGGCGACGAGAACGTCTCCTCCCGAATAAATGCGAGCACCAGGATTTGAACCCTGGTGGGCTGGGGATACCACAGTCCCTCTAACCATCAAACCACAGGTTGGTTCGTGGGTTAGGCTCCACCGTTGTCGGATACTAATGGCCAGTTCATGGTGGCAAGCATGCCTTGATGAATTTCAGCCCTGCAAATCATGTCAAAAGCAGCATTAGACACGATAGTTCGGGTCTTCAATGAGATATTTATGGTGCTTAAAAAGAGATATTTTATCTTTATACATGAATATCTACAATATATCTAGGGCCTACTAAAAAGAAAGTTGTAGCGAGGGCACACTTGTATGCTAAGTTCATAGAATTTAAGTATGTCCTTGGTAATTTAGCATACCACTTTTCTTACTGGGTTTTCTTGGAGCAGTTTTAAATGGCGTGTTGGCCTTACAATGTGTGATGGGGTCGCTACAAAACAATCGAACTAGCAAGGTTAATAAGATCCAATATACTAGAAGGTTACTATTAGTAATAGTTAAAAATGCCATATAATGATATGTTTGAATTCTAGGATACAAAACATTAGGGCACATACCCATAGAGGGTTTTTCCTAGGTGTACACGGGACCCTCACTCTCAATGGGGCAAATCTCTCTTTTTTTTGTCAATGTGGGGTTTTCGCGACAATCCCTCTCACACACACGAAATTCGAAAAATTACATTAAAGATTAGCCATTAAAATAATAAATTCAGGAACATCATAAATAATTCATTTTAAATTAGAAACTTACAATTCTTTTGGGGGAAAATAAGAATATTACATATGCTTAGTAGATTTTAGAAAAAACAAGAGTAATAGGAAATCTATTTTTTTAATAAATACACAATGACATGCCTAGACATACACCATAAATGAAAAATCTTACAAAGATTGGACATCATCATATAATAAAGATAACACAAGAAAATTGATATGACATGATTAATTGCATCGTTTTGAAGTACCATCAATATGACTCCGCTCATCTCCTTCTGGATCCGGCTCTCCTCCGTGTGGTGGGATTTCCTCCGATGGCCGGAATCTAAGCCTCTGTTCTGCCGGAACGGGAGGGGTTGGCTGGTTAGCTCGGATTTAGCGACGAGATGGGTGTTACTATTATGACGGGCTATACGAAGGTCGAGCAAAATAAAGTAGAAATGTTTAGGCTGACTTCGCAGATTGACCATTGCACGAGCGACAAAAACAACAAGCCCAATTTTTTTTCCTGTCCAATACAGTCGCAGAAATTCTGCTAGTGAAAATATCGTCGGCTACTACCCAACACGGGTTAACAAATATTTGAGCTTTGCAAATCATGTCAAATGCACATTCAATTCCGCCAAAAAGAAACCACATGCATAAGACACTATATTTATAGTCTTCAAGAAGATATTTCATGATGCTTAAAAAGAAGAAGACATTTGGTCTTCATATGTGAACATATACATGATATCAGAGGAAAGTTAGAGTGAGGCCGTACTTGTTTACTAAGTGCATTTAATTGAAGTACTCCATGGTATTTTTTTTCATATCAAATTTCTCACTGGGTTTTTTTGCAGAAATTTTAAAAGGTGTGTTGGCCTTAGAAGATACGATCTTGAGCGCCCCGTGGAGTCGAGACTGGAATGCTGGAAGATTTACTACGCACTCACACACCTTGCCAATAGAGTGATGCTCCATTCTCGTCCAAATCAATAGAATAAGTCTTTGGCATGGATTTTTTTCTATAACTTTTGCTTATATAATAGTGATCATTCTATAAAAAAATAATCATTCGTCAACATTCTTGAAGCATATGTGAAAGGTCATAGGTCAATGCAGGCGTCATTCGTAAATGTTATTTGGTAGATCAAAACTGGTCTGCTACGGCCCAAGCCTCCCGGTGACGGGCCTCCGCTTCGCCCCGTCGGAAGTTAGCCTTTATATGTATTTGGGCCACAACTCAACACTTCTATTCTTTATGAAATAGGAACAAATTACACAACTAACACCTACAACAATAATGTCCAAAGAAAGAAGAAGAATTCCATAGATTATGTAACATTTATAACAGAAGATCACCTTGTCAACGCCTCATGATCTTTGTCGTTGTCTTGAGAATGTCGCTGCATGCCCGTATTAGTTAGAGACAATAGGGGACGACAGGGATAACGAGCTCCCGAAGGTCATGTCAGGTGACGACGCAAAAGCCTATCGCTAGAATGTGGATGATGAGAGTGTTGAGTATAATGTTTACATAGGATAGCGTAGGATTTGTTCCTGCCTTGACTTGTTCTTCAAGATGACCATGTACTCCTATATATATGCCCACGAAGCTTAAGCAATACAACTAAAAATTTCACTAATCTCTCTCCCTTCTAACATGGTATCTATTGCAAGTCGATCCTAAACCCTAGCCGCCGCCGCTTTCGCACTTGCGCGCTGCCCCCGGGGCGGTCGGCCTCCATGACCGCCGTCGGGGGTCGCGCCTCCCGTACCTAGGGTTCGTCCGCCGGCCGTGATGGCCGGCTGCCCTAGAGAATCTTTTTCCCGAGCCCTTGCTCCAGGTTTTTTCGCTCTCTCGCCGGTCGTTTTGATCGGCTTTTTTTTGGTTTTCCGGTCTATGTGATCCGGTTTGTATCGCCCACCGCCGCCGTCGACCCCGTGCGCCTCTACTCCAACACCGACGCGATTGGCCGGCTTCTTCACCGACCCGGCGGCCTCGCGCGTCTGCTCGTCGGCCGCCGACCAGCGGCCTCGCCGTCGTTCGCGCGTCGGCCAGCGGTCGCCCGACCCGGCGGCCTCGCGTCATCGCGGCTGCCCTTCATCGCCGCCGTTCGCGCGGCGGCCCGCGGTCGATCTCGCGGCCGTCGCGCTCTGCTCCGACCGGACTCCTGCATCACCCCGACCCGGCGGCCTCCGCCATGCGGCGGCCAATCATAGCCGCCCTACCGCCCGCCGCCGCCGGCTTCATCTCGGACTCCGTCGCCGCCATGCCTCCACCGAGCGGCCTCCCCGACCTTGAGCGCGATCGGCTTGGTCACCCGCTCGCCGCCGCGATCCGCCTCATCTACGCCAAGGCCGACACAGCCCGTCGATTCTGTAGCGCCTCCGCGTCCGTGAAGATCGTCTCCGAGTTCGTAGCGCCTCTCCACCGGTCGAGCATCGGTATCGTCTGCGTCGCCCGTCGGGCCGTAGCGCCGCCGCCCGTGGTTCTTCTCCGGCTGCACCGACCGCATCATCTGCGTCGCCCCTTCGTCAGAGTAGTGCGCTGCCCGCGGTCCCCGCAGCCCGAGGACATTCGCTCTAGGCCGTCCCGTGGCTGCATCGACCCTTGCGCCGCCACTGTGTCGCCCCGTCGGGTCGTAGCGAGCGTGGCATGCGGTCCACGCCGTCCCGAGGCCATCCCCGCGGTTGCACCGACTCGTGAACTGTCGTTGTGTCGCCCCTTTGGGCCGCAACGTCGCGGCCCGCGGTCCCCGCCGCCGCCTAGAGGTCTTCCAGCCATCGCCCGACCGCTTTGCCGCCGCTGCGTCGCCCGCCGGGCCGTAGCGCCCGTAACTCGCGGTCCACTCCGCCATCCCCGCGTCGACCTCCCGTGGTATGCGCCGCGCCGTCTTCCTTGGCGCGGGAACGCCACCGTCTGCGCCGGTCTTCGTCACGTTGTCAGGGTTCTTTGCCTACTTCGAGCACCGCCGCCGCGCTCCTAACCTAGCCGCCGCCGCCGTCAGGCCGCCGCCGCCGCTCTACTTTGGCTGCTGCCGCCGCTACTCCCGTAGCCGCCGCCGCCGCCCGTCCACCTCCTTCATCTTCGTCAGCACCAGCTCGTCGCCAGCGTCGCCGTCATCGACCCCGACCACTTCGTCTACTCCGACCACCGTTGGTGACATCGGCCCCGCGCCGATGGACGCCGCAATCATCATCGAGTTCTTCTCTGCTAGCCCCTCCGACTTCTTTGACATGGCATACAGCTCGTGCAGGTCCCTCGTCTACGCATGCTCGATGCTGGCAACACATGCGTGCCTTCATCCACGACGTGTCCCCGGGCCTGGCAAGCCTGGTCAGCGCTTCGTCAACTTCGTCTTCGTCCGTCTACGCATGCCCGGTGCTGGCAACACCGGTGCGTGCCTTCGTCCATGATGTATCCCCGGGCTTGGCAAACCCGCCGCGACGCATAGTCAACACCATCATCCTTCTGGCGCACCACTACCTTGTCACCACTGCGCCCATGACTAACTCGGCGCCTCCTTGCGCCCGCGGCTCCACGGCGACTTCCTCGACACCGGCCACCCCGACTCGATATCGACCATGGCATGCTTCGCACGGCTACCTCGACCACGGCTCCACCACACACGCTCTCGGCTACATCGACAAACGGCACAAAGGGCTACCGCCTACTTTCACGATGCGTCAACCGTTACGACTATAGGGGGTGTCCGTCGGCTTGCCTTTGGATTCTTCTCCAGTCTCACCGTCTGCGTCGCTACCGTTGTGACTGCGGGGGATGTTGAGTATAATATTTATTTAGGAAACATAGGATAGTGTAGGATTTGTTCCTGCCTTGACTTGTACTCCAAGATGACTATGTACTCCTATATATATGCCGACGAGGCTCAAGCAATACAATGAATAATTTCACCAATCTCTCTCTCCCTTCTAACAGAAAGGGCAATCTTTGATGGGTTGCAGTTACAGGGATGTTAGAACAATGTGGGCACCTTCATGATGCGGCAATCCCAACCCTTAATTGCAAGCATGTGCACCGGGAGAATCCTCATAAAGCACGAATTAGGAGAAAAGTCTATGGTTTATGTGTTTAGGTCTGCATGCAACTGTTTTTCTTTGCATTGTCGTTTGTTCACTCTTTGCCTCTCAATGCTACGAATGCCAAACAGGGGCTACAAAATATTATTATGACGTCATCCGCTAATCATCCGAGAATCGAATCAATAGAGTAATCCTTTGGACAGGACTTGCTCACTGGTAGAAAAAGCCCCGTTGGCCCCGGTTGGTAAGGGCCTTTTGTCCCGGTTCTTGATCCGGGACTAAAGGGTCGTTTCTAATGCCCTAAACCTTTAGTCCCGGTTCGAACACGAACCGGGACAGATGGGCCTCCACATGCCCGGTGCGCCGAGCCTAGGCAAGAGGGCCTTTGGTCCCGGTTGTTGGCACCAACCGGGACCAAAAAGCATCCACGCGTCAGCATTTCAGGGGCTGGGATTTTTGTTTTTTTAAGGGGAGGGGGATTGGGGGTTTGGGGGGTTAATTTAGGTGTTTCATATATTGTGTTTGCTAGCTAATTAATAGAGAGAAGTGTCAAGGGGAGGGGGATTGGGGGTTTGGGGGGTTAATTTAGGTGTTTCATATATTGTGTTTGCTAGCTAATTAATAGAGAGAAGTGTCATCTCTTATGTCCGTGCTTGGTCGACGCTGCGTACTATACATAGACGCGCTAGCTAGTAAGAAAATGAAGGAAACCATTAAGTACAGAAGTTCGTCATGCATACTGAGAGAAGTGATCGATCGACCTCTCCTTCTCCGAAAGATTGGTCGAACAACAAGTTTTCGTATTATCTATCCGACGCTACTGGCTACATACATATACAATATGTAAATCTCTTACAATCCCCTAGCAATTGAAATCAACTTCCACATGGTATTCTCCGGCTTTATTGATGACGTGGTCAAGAAAGAATCCCGCCAATTCCTCTTGTATTGCTTTCATGCGATCTTTTGGTAGGAGTTCATTCCGCATCTGCCACATCTAATTTAAAGAAGGGGGTTAATACATATATATGAATGAAACTCAACAGAAATGTTGGTGTAATAAAATGAAATTGTGAATATTATTACTTACGCACTTCATATTGTCTTTTAGAGTAGTCCCGCTTATTTTTGTTAGTCGCGTTGTAGATGAACTCACACACGTAGTATCCACAGTAATCATTCCCTTGTTCCTGCCACAAGCACTTTACGAGAAACAGAGGTCAACCAAACTGATAATGAAGCATTATAAATGGCATCGATGAAAGTATAGCTATAGAATCAACGGGAGATGCGCGCAACTAGCTAGCTAGTAATACTTACTTTCGGGTATGTATATCGCAGCTCCTTCGGCAGTCCCGGAGCTTCTGCGGTGAACTGTTTCCAAACTCTGCAAGACAAAGGAAATAATTATTATTACTTGAGATATTACGAAATGAACAAAAAGTTGCCGATATGGTGCGATACTGATCGATTGAACTTACTTGTTGAGCATTTTATTCATGTCCGCATAGGTTTCGGGATCTTTTCGTCTCGGGTCTAAGACGGTTACTAGTCCCCGCTCAAGCTTAATCTCCAGAAGAATATAGTTGAAGCTGCGCATGCATGCATAACTCATCAATTACATTACTATAACCTCGTTCGAGTAATAAGGGAAACCGAATATGCACACGACAGTAACACTCACTCAAAGTTGTAAGGAAAGAGTATTAAATCTTTGTTTTGATTTTTGATCAACGATTGTAGCAAGTTGGCCTCGGCCTCTTCGGCGTTCTTTTTAACCAGAAATTCATCTATGATATTTGTGTTAATGAACCCAATATCATACAATTCTTGTTTTCTACACTTGACGATCTTCAATCTGCATAATATAGTGAGGATAATTAATTATAAATACATGCAATGAAAGAGCTGAGCTATATATAGAGACTTAATGACAGAAATAGTACTTACAGACAGTAGCAAAAGACCGTTAATTTATCGAGGGCCGTTTGATTGAAGAACTCGAAGAACTCCTCAAATGGAACAGGTAACAGATCATTTCCAACGAGGTCGTGCTCCTCTTTAATTCTCAGATACAAAGTATTCGTCCCCCCAGACTCTCTGCAGGTTTTCATGTACCAATTATGGAATCTTCGCATCATCGTTGTTAGAGATTTTTCATCTTTGACGAGAGGCTTCCCGTACTCGTATCTGTGTTCGTCCACCTCCATGAAATCAAAATGTACATCATCAGGCAGGTAATCTCTGAGATTGCTATAACCGGGCACCGTCCCCAGAGCATTAGCGACGATGTCGCTAGACACATTGAGCGAGGGGCACGATTTATTTGCTTGTTCGCCGAGCTGGGCAATTTTTTTCACAGCTGCTCATTCTTTTGACATTTGATGTCTCACAGTACTTCCCGACTGCTCCGCTTCGAGATATGCCTTTTTAGTAATGCGCTCATAGTTGGTTTTCGGCGGAGACTTTGGTGGTTTCCTCAGGGCATCGATAGTGCGCTTTGCTTTCACCGGATCTACCTTCTCCTCCGGAGGTGGATGTCTCTTTGCTTTCAACCCTTCAAAGAAGTCCTCCACTTTGGTCCACACGATCTTCGTGTTTTTCTCCTCGGTCCTCTCATACGGTAACTTCTCTAGAGGCTTGAGAGGTGGACCGTATCTGTATTGCCTCCCGCCTCTGGCTGTACTGCTAGACGCCGGAGCAGACGGAGCGGATGCGACGTCTGTCTTCTTTTGTAATTGCTTACGAGGCGGAGGAGAAGAACTACGACGCGCCGGAGCAGCCAGGGCGGCGGCGGGTCTCTTCCGCCCTTGCTGGTGAGGCGGAGAAGGAGTAGGCTGCTGGCTGCTCGGGCGCGCCGGCGCAGGCGGAGAAGGAGGCGGAGTGCCGCCACGCGCCGGAGAAGGAGGCTGAGTGCTCTGATCGTCACTTGCCGGAGGAGGAGGCGGTGGAGGAGGCGGAGTGCCCTGACTCATCATCGTCGGAGGAGGAGGCAGAGGCGTCCAGTTCAGAAGGTTGATGAACTCCTTCCGCCATAGGCATGGAGTCTTTAGAGCAGAACCCAGCCGAGTCTTCCCTTCACCAGTAGGGTGGTCAAGCTGGAGGTCCTGAAATCCCTCCGTTATTTCGTCCACCGTCACCCTAGCATATCCTTCTGGAATCGGACGACAGTGAAAAGTTGCGCCGGGTTCAGAAGGTCGAATAGAGCCAACAACCGCCTTGACTTTTAAGTTCTGCCATTGTGTCATAAGGTGGCAATTTTGAGACTCCGTGATAGCATCCACGGGGTAGCTAGCAGGAGCCGTCAAGACATGCTCTGGCTGAAGCAGCTCGGTGGAAGCCACGCTGCTTCTCCGCTGAGATGGCGGGGTAACCGGGAAGCTTCGCGATTCGTTTGCTGCGATTTGCTTCTCGTTCCTCTATCACTTGTACCCTTGCGTGCAGCGCCTGCAGTTCGGTCTGCTGCACTTTCTTCCTCCTCTCCTGGCATTTGTAACCGCCTGCATCCGGAAACCCAACCTTCCACGGAATGGAGCCTGGCATGCCTCATGTCCATCCAGGGTGCTCAGGATTCCCGAGGGCCATTGTGAGCTCGTCGTTCTCTCTGTCTGGAACGAACGTCCCTTCCTGCGCTGCATCGATATAGTGTCGAAGCCTCTTCACTGGTATTTTCATTTGATCATCCATCCAAAGGCACTTCCCTGATACAGGGTCCAAGGTTCCGCCAGCCCCGAAGAACCAAGTCCGGCAACGGTCTGGCCAGTTCATTGTCTCTGGTTCGATCCCTTTATCAAGCAGATCATTCTCAGCCTTGGCCCACTTAGGCTGGGCTTTGAGGTAGCCACCTGACCCCGTGCGATGGTGAAGCTTCTTCTTCGTAGCATTTTGCTTGTTTGTCGCCGACATCTTCTTACTCTTTTCCGATGTCTTGTGGGCCACAAATGCGGGCCAGTGATCTCTGATCTTCTCATATTTGCCGACGAATTCTGGTGTCTCTTCTTTGTCGACTAACCTTTTCAGCCCATTCTTCCACCTCCTGAATTGGCCTGCCATCTTCTTAAGAGCATGAGACTTGATTAATTGCTCTTTAACTGGCTTCTCTGGGTCCTGCTCTGGCGGTAGGGTGAAATTTGCCTTCAGCTCAGTCCAAAGATCATCTTTATGCATATCATTGACATAAGACTCCTCAGGGTCTTCTTTCTTAGGCTTATACCATTGGTGGATGCTGATCGGGATCTTGTCCCTAACAAGAACCCTGCACTGAGCAGCAAATGCATCCTTTGTCCGGATGGGTTCAATCGGTTCACCGTCGCGCGCGATTGCTGTGATCTCAAACCTTTCATCCGAGCGCAACTTTTTCTTCGGGCCTCGTCTCTTTACCAAAGTTGTGCTCGATCCGGAGGGCTAGAAAAAAGAAGAAAGACAAGAGCTAATTAATATGTGTACATATACTAAAACAACGAATGCATCAATTAAATAGCTAGTCAGCACAGGCTTAACTAATATATATACCTGGCCGGACTCGGTTCAGTCACCGGAGCCGTCATCACGGTCTCCTTCTTGCACCGTCATTGGGTCACCGGAGCCATCATAATCATGTCTTTCCTCCTCCATTCTTCGACCACCGTACCCTGCTTCTTCATCCTCTTCTTCCAGACCATCATTGTCATTAAGATACGACAAGATATCACCTCCGGCTAAGATTATGTCCCCCAACACCTCTTCTGCTTCCTCGTCTCGTATGTGCTCCATTGTTTCTGCAAATATTACAACATGGCAATTATTACACAAACATGACAGCAGGTGGATATATTAGTGGCAAACGTAGACCGAGCTTATTCCGGGTTTGGGGTGGCCTCGGCAACGCTTCAAGGGTAGGGGCGCGGCGGGAGGGGTAGGAGACCGACATCATTTTTTTTCTAGGGTTTGGGTGTCCTCGAGAGTTTTGGTCGAGCAAGAGGGGGTGGCCTCGAGAGAGTTTGTCGGGTAGGGGCGCGGCAGGAGGGGTAGGAGACCGACATCGTTTTTTCTAGGGTTTGGGTGTCCTCGAGAGTTTTGGTATAAGTTATCACAGTCGAGAGGGGGTAATATCGACAACGACGACATACATACACGGGAAAATAATGTTATCGGGAGGGGGTATATTGACCCCCCCACGTGTTGAAGTTATCGGGAGGGGGTTATATCGACAACGACGACATACGTACATGGGAAAATAATATTATCGGGGAGGGGGTATATCGATCCCCCCTCGTGTTGAAGTTATCGGGAGGGGTATATCGACGACGACAGACCCGATAAAACATAAGAAAACGAAGAAGAAATAAAAAGAGGAGAAGAAGAAAGGAATAGAGGAGAAGATCAAAGAAAAAAGAAGAAGAAAAAAAGTGGAGAAGAAGAAAGGAATAGAGGAGAAGAAGAAAAAAATAGATTTTCTATTTTTTTTCTTCTTCTCCTCTATTCCTTTCTTCTTCTCCTCTTCTTTTTCTTCTTTTTTCCTCTTCTTATTTATTTCTCCTCTTCTTCCTCTCCTCTTCTTCTCCTTTCTTCCTCTTCTTATTTTCTTTTTTCCTCTCCTTCTTTTTCTTCTTCTTCCTTCTTTCTAGCTAGATATATAAAACCTTTCTAAAAATGTAACTTTTGCATATATAAAACTTTTTCTTCTTCTTCCTTCTTCCTTCTCTTCCTTCTTCCTAAATATATAAAACTTTTCTAAAATGAAACTAACCTAAAATTAATGTACTAAATTAGAGAACATTAATGTACTAAAATTAATGTATTTTAAAACACCATGCATATTACGATTGAAAAAATACATACATACATACAAAAACATGTAAAAAATACATACATACATACATGAACATACATAAAAAATACATATATCTAAAAAATACATACGTACATATATGAAAATATAAAAACATCTAAAAACATGTAAAAAAAAGCATATAACTAAAAAACACGCATGGTGGGGGGCCAGTGTAGGCCGCAGTGCTCACAGAGGGCGGCGTCGAGGCGGGCAGGGGCGAGCGGCGGCGGCGTGGGCGAGCAGCGCGCTGGCGGCGGCGGCGCGGGCGAGCAGGGCGCGAGGTGGCGGCAACGTCAGGCGGATGGCGATGGCGGCAATGGCGGCGGCGGTGAGGTGTGGAGCAGCTCGACGGCGTCGGTGATGACGCGGGGGAGCAGCCTGATGGCGTCGGGGCAGGGCTCGGCGGCGACGACGAGGTGGAGCAGCCTGGCGGCGTCGGGGCAGGGATCGGCGGCGACGGCGATGAGGAGCAGACTGGGGGCGTCGAGACGGAGAAGAAGTTATTTTTGCAGAAACTGCTAAGTGGTTTCTTATATACACGAAGCATTGGTCCCGATTCGTGGCACCAACCGGGACCAATGCCACCTTTAGTCCCGGTTGATGCCACCAATCGGGACCAAAGGCTAGTTTTTGGCAGCCCAAAGGGCGGGAAGCGGCGGCATTTGGTCCCGGTTGATGGCACCAACCAGGACTAAAGGTGGGGCATTGGTCCCGGTTGGTGCCACGAACCGGTACCAATGCCCCACTTTAGTCCCAGTTGGTGCCACCAACCAGGACCAAAGGCCCCTGTGCTGCCCACGTCGCGACCAAAGTTTAGTCCCACCTCGCTAGTTGAGAGGGCTCGAGAGTGGTTTATAAGCGCTGCTGCGCCCACCCTCTCGAGCTCCTCTCAACTGCAGGCTTTCAGGCCTAATCTCACACTATGCTGTTGTGGGCCTATTGGGCCTTCTGCGGGCCTGAATCCTGGCCCAAGTTGGGTTTCTAGTCGTATTCAGGCCGTGGTGGCCCAATAGGTGGCAATTTTTTTCCAGTTTTTTTGTTTTGTTTTTGCATTATTTATTTTCTTTTGTTTTTTCTTTATTTTTAAATTCCTTTTGCTTTTACGTCAGAAAAATTATAAACTTTCTTTTAGTGCCATTAGTTTTCAAATTTGAATAGTTAAAATTTAAATTCTTTTAAATTTGTGTGAATCACAAGTTTGTGATTAACTTTGCTATAAAATAGTTTTTTCCTCATTTTTTGTTTTTTTGCATTATTTATTTTCTTTTGTTTTTTGCTTTATTTTTTAATTCTTTTTGCTTTTAGGTCAGAAAAATTATAAACTTTTTGTTAGTGCCATTAGTTTTAGAAAAATTATAAACTTTCTGTTAGTGCCATTAGTTTTTAAATTTGAATAGTTAAAATTTGAATTCTTTAAAATTTGTGTGAATCACAAGTTTGTGATTAACTTTACTGTAAAAATAGTTTTTTTCATTTTTTTGTTTTGTTTTTTGCATTATTTATTTTCTTTTGTTTTTGC
Source organism: Aegilops speltoides (assembly GCA_021437245.1). Classification (NCBI taxonomy): domain Eukaryota; kingdom Viridiplantae; phylum Streptophyta; class Magnoliopsida; order Poales; family Poaceae; genus Aegilops; species Aegilops speltoides. Next base: position 29,094,623 of record CM038142.1, read on the forward strand.
TTTATTTTTTAATTCCTTTTGCTTTTAGGTCAGAAAAATTATAAACTTTCTGTTAGTGCCATTATTTTTAGAAAAATTATAAACTTTCTATTAGTGCCATTAGTTTTCAAATTTGAATAGTTAAAATTTAAATTCTTTGAAATTTGTGTGAATCACAAGTTTGTGATTAACTTTACTATAAAAATAGTTTTTTTTTTTTTTTTTGTTTTGTTTTTTGCATTATTTATTTTCTTTTGTTTTTGCTTTATTTTTTAATTCTTTTTGCTTTTAGGTCAGAAAAATTATAAACTTTCTGTTAGTGCCATTAGTTTTAGAAAAATTATAAACTTTACATTAGTGCCATTAGTTTTCAAATTTGAATAGTTCAAATTTGAATTCTTTGAATTTGTGTGAATCACAAGTTTGTGATTAACTTTACTAAAAATGAGCATAGATGCGCCTATAGAGAATTCAACCTAAATTCATAATAAATTTCTATGAATTTCAGAGAAATTTAGTATGAATTTAGGTCAAATTCTCATATAAGGGCATCTATTTTCACTGAGAGGAGCTCAACAAGGCAGAGAGGAAGGGGCTTATAAACCGGTGTGAGCGCCCTTCAGTTGGCGAGGTGGGACTAAACTCTGACTGCAACGAGGACCAACCCTTTAGTCCCGGTTGTGGCACAAACTGGGACTAATGGTCATGGGCCAGGGGCGAGGCGCATTGGTCCCGGTTCGTGCGTGGAACCGGGACCAAAAGGTCCAGACGAACCGGGACCAATGGCCCACGTGGCTGCCCTCTTGAGTGTTCTTTGTAAGAACATAGTTGACAAGGAGCGAACCGGGATTAATGATACTACGAGGGCCGAACCATAAGACATTAGAGCATTTCAAATGAACTCTGAAAAATTTGAAAGTTGGCATGGTATCATAATTTCACCCACATAACATGTGCATGTACAAAACGGACAATGGTATCATACTCGTCTGTTACAAAGTTGGCATGGTATCATCATAATAGTTGCGGGAGAAAGTCTTCACTTTTTCTTCGCTTGTGTCCTTTGCTTATTGCACTGTAACCATGGATAATCTTCATCGTTTATCAGGATGCTTGGGTCAGCCTTGACTTTGAAGGGGGGAATTTCATGAAACTTTTCATAATCTTCAGACATGTCTGTCTTGCCCTCCACTCCCACGATGTCCCTTTTTCCTGAAAGAACTATGTGGCGATTTGGCTCATCGTATGATGTATTCGCTTCCTTATCTTTTCTTTTTCTCGGTTTGGTAGACATGTCCTTCACATAGATAACCAGTGCCACATCATTGGCTAGGACGAACGGTTCGTCAGTGTACCCAAGATTTTTCAGATCCACTATTGTCATTCCGTACTGTGGGTCTACTTGTACCCCGCCTCCTGACAGATTGACCCATTTGCACTTAAACAAAGGGACCTTAAAATCATGTCCGTAGTCAAGTTCCCATATGTCCACTATGTAACCATAATATGTGTCCTTTCCCCTCTCGGTTGCTGCATCAAAGTGGACACCGCTGTTTTGGTTGGTGCTCTTTTGATCTTGTTCAGTCGTGTAAAATGTATTCCCATTTATCTCGTATCCTTTGTAAATCAATACAGTCAAATATGGTCCCCTGTACAACAAGTACAACTCACCGCAAACAGTCTTGTCACCTCTGAGATGTGTTTCCAACCAACTGCTGAAAGTCCTAATGTGTTCACATGTAATCCAGTCGTCGCACTTCTTCGGGTGTTTGGAGCGCAGACTGTTCTTGTGTTCATCGACATATGGTGTCACCAAGGTAGAGTTCTGTAGAACTGTGTAGTGTGCTTGAGACCAAGAATATCCGTCCCTGCATATTATTGAGTCCCCTCCAAGCGTGCCTTTTCCAGTCAGTCTCCCCTCATACCGCGATTTAGGGAGACCTATCTTCTTAAGGCTAGGAATGAAGTCAACACAAAACCCAATGACAACCTCTGTTTGATGGCCCATGGAGATGCTTCCTTCGGCCTAGCGCGATACGTACATATTTCTTTAGGACTCCCATGAACCTCTCAAAGGGGAACATATTGTGTAGAAATACGGGCCCCAGAATGACAATCTCGTCGACTAGATGAACTAGGACGTGCGTCATGATATTGAAGAAGGATGGTGGGAACACCAGCTCGAAACTGACAAGACATTGCGCCACATCACTCCTTAGCCATGGTATGATTTCTGGATCGATCACCTTCTGAGATATTGCATTGAGGAATGCACATAGCTTCACAATGGCTAATCGGACGTTTTCCGGTAGAAGCCCCCTCAATGCAACTGGAAGCAGTTGCGTCATAAACACGTGGCAGTCATGAGACTTTAGGTTCTGGAACTTTTTCTCTGGCATATTTATATTCGACAAGAAGCTAGTCGAGACCTTCATACTGAGCAGGCATTCAAAGAAGATTTCTTTCTCTTCTTTCGTAAGAGCGTAGCTGGCATGACCTTCATACTGCTTCGGAGGCATGCCGTCTTTTTCGTGCAAGTGTTGCAGGTCCTCCCATGCCTCAGGTGTATCTTTTGTCTTCCCATACGTGCCCAAGAAGCCTAGCAGGTTCACGCAAAGGTTCTTCGTTACGTGCATCACGTCGATTGAAGAGCGGACCTCTAGGTCTTTCCAGTAGGGCAAGTCCCGAAATATAGATTTCTTCTTCCACATGGGTGCGTGTCCCTCAGCGTCATTCGGAACAGCTAGTCTGCCGGGATCCTTTCCAAAGATTACGTGTAAATCATTGACCATAAGAAGTACGTGATCACCGGTACGCATGGCGGGCTTCTTCCGGTGATCTACCCCGCCTTTGAAATGCTTGCCTTTCTTTCGACATTGATGGTTGGTCGGAAGAAATCGACGATGGCCCCGATACACATTCTTCTTGCATTTGTCCAGGTATATACTTTTAGTGTTATCTAAACAATGCGTGCATGCGTGGTATCCCTTGTTTGTCTGTCCTGAAAGATTACTAAGAGCGGGCCAATCGTTGATGGTTACAAACAGTAACGCGTGCAGGTTAAATTCCTCCTGTTTGTGCTCATCCCACGTACGTACACCGTTTCCGTTCCACGGCTGTAAAAGTTCTTTAACTAATGGCCTTAGGTACACATAAATATCGTTGCCGGGTTGCTTAGGGCCTTGGATGAGAACTGAAATCATAATGAACTTCCGCTTCATGCACATCCAAGGAGGAAGGTTATACATACATAGAGTCACGGGCCAGGTGCTGTGATTGCTGCTCTACTCTCCGAAAGGATTAATGCCATCCGCGCTTAAACCAAACCATACGTTCCTTGGGTCACCTGGAAACTCAGTCCAGTACTTTCTCTCGATTTTCTCCACTGCGACCCGTCAGCGGGTGCTCTCAACTTCCCGTCTTTCTTACGGTCCTCACTGTGCCATCTCATCAACTTGGCACGCTCTTTGTTTCTGAACAGACGTTTCAACCATGGTATTATAGGAGCATACCACATCACCTTCGCAGGAACCCTCTTCCTGGGGGGCTCGCCGTCAACATCACCAGGGTCATCTCGTCTGATCTTATAATGCAATGCACCGCATACTGGGCATGCGTTCAGATCCTTGTACGCACCGTGGTAGAGGATGCAGTCATTAGGGCATGCATGTATCTTCTGCACCTCCAATCCTAGAGGGCATACGACCTTCTTTGCTGCGTATGTACTGTCGGGCAATTCGTTATCCTTTGGAAGATTCTTCTTCAATATTTTCAGTAGCTTCTCAAATCCTTTGTCAGGCATAACATTCTCTGCCTTCCACTGCAGCAATTCTAGTACGGTACCGAGCTTTGTGTTGCCATCTTCGCAATTGCGGTACAACCCTTTTTTGTGATCCTCTAACATGCGATCGAACTTCAGCTTCTCCTTTTGACTTTCGCATTGCGTCCTTGCATCGACGATGACCCGACGGAGATCATCATCATCAGGCACATCGTCTGGTTCCTCTTGATCTTCAGCAGCTTCCCCCATTGCAGCATCATTGGGCACATCATCTGGTTCCTCTTGATCTTCAGCAGCTTCCCCCGTTGCAGCATCACCATATTCAGGGGGCACATAGTTGTCATCGTCCTCTTCTTCTTCGCCGTCTTCCATCATAACCCTATTTCTCCGTGCCTCGTCCAAACATTATAGTGTGGCATGAAACCATTGTAAAGTAGGTGGGTGTGAAGGATTTTCCGGTCAGAGTAAGACTTCGTATTCCCACATTTAGGGCATGGACAACACATAAAACCATTCTGCTTCTTTGCCTCAGCCACTTCGAGAAAATCATGCACGCCCTTAATGTACTCGGAGGTGTGTCTGTCACCGTACATCCATTGCCGGTTCATCTGCGTGCATTATATATAATTAAGTGTGTCAAAAACCATTACAGAACATCATGAATAGATAATTAAGTGACCAAATTAATAGAAGTTCATCATCACATTAAAACCAAAGTACATACATAGTTCTCATCTAACAACATAAAGCTCTCCAGAGCATCTAAATTAATTAAACCATACATTGAAACTATGTAAAACATTTCAATGCGAAAACAAATGCGATCATAATCGCAATCAAGGTAACAACTGATCCAACTGCATAATGATACCAAGCCTCGGTATGAATGACATATTTTCTAATCTTTCTAATCTTCAAGCGCATTGCATCCATCTTGATCTTGTGATCATCGACGACATCCGCAACATGCAACTCCAATATCATCTTCTCCTCCTCAATTTTTCTTATTTTTTCCTTCAAGAAATTGTTTTCTTCTTCAACTAAATTTAACCTCTCAACAATAGGGTCGGTTGGAATTTCCGGTTCAACAACCTCCTAGATAAATAAAATCTATGTCACGTTGGTCGGCATAATTGTCATAAACAATAAATGAATCAATAGTTATCAAAAGATAATATATACCACATCCGAATCATAGACAGGACGAGGCCGACGGGGGCGGATACCAAAACCATCGCACTATATAATAACAAGCAATAAAATAGTAAGAAAATTAGACAAGTATCTATCTAAAGCAAGAAATTTTTTTCTTTCAGAAAGAAGATAAGAATAAGAGGCTCACCACGGTGGTGCCGGCGACGAGATCGGCGCGGGCGATCGACGATAGTGAAGACGGGGACGGGGCGTGACGGGCCGCTAATATAAACCTAGACAAATCTCGGGAAAAATAGAGTTTGGAGGTCGTGCTTCGAGAGGAGAAAGCTTAACTAGTGTGGCTCGGGCATTTCATCGAACACCTCATGTGCATAGGAGGTGAGCTAGAGCACCACAAAGCCCTCCCCTCCCCTCCCTGACTAGAGAAAAACAGAGCAGTGAGTGCTCTGCTCGCGGGTGAGGGGTATATATAGGCACCTCAATGGTCCCGGTTCGTGGCACGAACCGAAACTAAAGGGCAGCATGTTGTCCCGGTTCAAGCCACCAATGGGGACCAATGATGGTGGGCCAGGAGCGAGGCCCATTGGTCCCGGTTCGTCCCACCAACCGGGACCAAAAGGTCCCGACGAACCGGGACCAATGGCCCACGTGGCCCGGCCGGCCCCCTGGGCTCACAAACCGGGTCCAATGCCCCCATGGGTCCTGGTTTTGGACTGAACCGGGGCTAATGGGCTGACCCGGCCTGATCCAAAGCCCTCTTTTCTACTAGTGGTTGTTGCATAATATACAGTAGTGCTGATCGATCATAGACTAAATCAAATGCTGACGGCCGGCAACAGTCTCGAAGCATATGTGGAAAGGTCAGAGGTCAGCGTAAACACCATTTTTTTGTGAAATATTATTTGGTTCCTCTTGCCAAAACACTGTCGCTGTCGCTGCACCAACCGCAAGGTTCTTCTCTCCTTCTTCCTTAATTTGGAACCGAGTATTATCGGTGACACCCACAACAATAATGCCAAAGCAAACCTGCATGGTTACGCACAGAATTTGACAAATAGATGTGCTTATTAGTGGAGTGCTCATGATGTGTTTGGTGAGCTGCATCAGTCAATGTGTATAAGCCCTAGTCGTCTGCTTGGACTCTTGCTCCAAGTCAGAAGATCAACCTTGCAGAAAATGAAAATGGGAAGGCAAAACTATACAGAAATGCAATTAAAGCACATAAGTGTGTTGTGTAACTAGCTAGCTGGCAACTTGGAATGAATGGGCTCATGCATATACGCTTGTCTTAGTCGGATCTCTTTCCAACATTAGAGTTGGCCAAGAACGACGGTATGTGTATAGGTAGAGTAGACGTGTCATCATGTTTTCTTTCATTTATTCCAAGAGCTTGTGGACGTTACTTAACTTCTTGATGTAAGCTCAGTCTAACAACTTAATTAAGCTTGAGTAAACACGGACATTATATATCATTTGCCGTTATCCGTCGTCATAAATAAACAAGTTATAAACCAGTTCACATTGAAAATCACCGGTGTCTAAGTTGGATGCTTCCAATATGCCAACGCATGTTGACCTGTTCGTAGGTACGGCCTTGCGAAAATTCGTGCATGTTCGTGCTGAATATGTATGGTTGGGATCTGACAACAACACCTCACCCAACTAAAATTTGGTTAGGTGAAACAGTGCCACTGATCATGAAATTTTGGGCACTCAATGCTGCATTTTTCGGATAATGAAGCTTTTATTTGTCTAATCTCATCTGCAATAGAAAAAAATTGCGGGTAAATTGCAATAGAATTTAACCTATGGCATCTGCATGACTGCATGTAAGCATATTTGCTAACATGCACACACTGAAAATCCAGAATTATAGGGTGCGTTGGAATTTTCTTGATTATTCTTGGGACACAACTCACACAAGGATAATAATCATATACACGCAATCGATAGTGATACGTCGATTTCCCCAGAGAACAAAAACTCTTAATATTTTTTATCTTGACCAAAGGCATCCGACTTCGACGGTTATAATTTTGTTGAGCCGTGGGCAAGCGACAGAAGAAGAGTACATCGAGGCAAGTCTGAATCACTACCGACATGATCTAATCACCGCAAGTAAAATGCATAAAACCACCACTTTCACATCATAGCTCTCAGAAAACCACCACTTTACAAAACTGACACTTTGCACTGCACCGAAGATTTGACAATGGCAAAAACACTGAACCATTTTTTAGCATGTTTTGACGTGGCCCATTACTCGCGGGCCGACAACAATGACACCGCACCGCTATCGGGCGTTAATGGTCATACCGACCGAGCCAGTCGGCCCGTTCCCCTAAAGGAAACAGTGGCTGCTCACTCTCGTTCACTTGATCACTCTCGCTCACTTGATCCTGAGTTATCAAACCCGCGAGACGATGTGCACTACGACAAAGATTCTGACAAGTTATTGCTAACGAATTAAATTATAGTTTAACAACCAGACCTTTACAACCTTTTGGGTGTAAACACTAGTATCAAAAATAGGCATGAGCATGAGGGCTTACTATCACAACCTTATATTTGTGATCGGAATCTTAATGATATTATTTTTTGCTTTGGAAGACACCTTCTATGATGTGCTTGGGATGCAAAGATGTGGGGGATGTGTCCAAAGTATGACTTGATTGGTGTACGAACTGCATCAAGAGTTAGTTGTTCAACAAATTGTCCTTACTGTCGCATGGGGTTACCTCAGTTAGTTAAGAATAAATATTCAGACAAAAGCATTGGATGTTTAAGACCACACCTCATTCTTCCCCAAGGAATAGCTTTCTACTACCGTACTAACCCATTCTTTCACTGCCATTACGGATAGCGTTCCATGTCCTCCTCGCTCTTTACCTTCTCCTTGATCGATCTACGGTATCCTGGGTACCCGCAGTGCCTTAGATCAAGAACAGGATAAGAGACAGTTTCATTGCAATTGGACCCATACAAATAGTATCAAATATACAAAGCCATTCCAACGATCCCTTCCACACATACATCGGGTTGCAAGGCAGTGCCTCAACCCACTGCCTTACTGAATTACTCAGACATGGCGATCAGATCGCAAGATGAACTCATTGAAGACAATATAAAGATGAACAATTGATTGATATATGTCTTACAATAGTTGTCGGATTCGATACACCGGTTACAAGTATGACTAGTTAAAGATGGATGATTATGGTGATGACGGAGGCCGCAGCTATGGAGAAGAGATGGAGGCGGCGGCTATGGACAATCGGCAGGAGCAGCGGCGGGCCGACGGCAATGTTCGACGATTGTTATCATATTGCTTGTGATTTTCCTATTTGTAGGTTTGAACATTGTTATTGAGAAGCAAATAAAGTTGCTCATCAACTTGCTAGGTTGGCTAGAGTTTCTTTGACTTTTGATTGTTTTGAGGGGCCCGTGATCAAAATTGTACCCATCCTCATTAATGGTGTAACTGTTATTTCCAATGAATAAAGCTTACGTGTTTCCGAAAAAAGCCAAAAGGAGCAGTTAATACTTTCATTAAGATGAGAATATGTAGTGAATATTGAGGCTCTTCCCAATGCTCCATGGTGTATAGGTACTAAAAATGCCACATAGACAATTTTTTTGATGTGACAAGGTAATTAAGAAGTGAGAGAAGAGTGTGATTACCCTACGAAGAACCAATGCCAAGCACGTGGACCTCTGCAAAACACTTAAATGAAAGAAGTTTGGCCTATGCATGAAAGAGTTTAGTTGCTAGACAATTAAATGTAGGAAGCTTAGCAACAATAAACTAAGCAACTATGCATTGGAGACTTTAGTTGCTAAATTTTTTAATTCATCTAGCACCCCATCTTAGCACATGTGCATTGGAAGAGGCCTGAGGAGGCTAGGAGGCGTGCAATTCTGTTGGTGCATAGGGATGTTGGGTTGCATGTGGAAGGTTTGATGACGCATGCAATTCATCGATTATTAGGGACGCTTGGGCTGCATGTGGAATTACACACTTAGACCTGAAAAGTATATGTTATTATGTGGTAAACTAGGAGATTTAAATGGTGGTTAAAACGAAAATAAAATTGATGTTGTGGCAAGTTGCATGGGCATGAAGGATTAGTGGGAGGATTTTTTACATGCGTGACTGATGACCCACAATTATAGGGATCAATTGCAGTCCTTTTGATAAGTAAGGGTGTCGAGCTCAACGAGGAGCAGAAAGAAATGATAAGTGGTTTTTAGCAAGGTAACCTCTGCGAGTACTAAAAATAGCGATGGCAGATAGTTCGGTAGCAAGATAGTTCATAACAAGTAACAAGTAGCAATAGTAACAAAGGTGCAGCAAGGTGGCTCAATCCCTTTTATAGCAAAGCATAAGCCGAAACGTTCTATTATAATAAGCAAAGTGTTCTTGAGGATACATGAGAATTATCATCTCGTCATGTTCATCATGTTTAGTTGATTAGCGTTCGTTACTTTGATAATTTGATATGTGGGTGAATCGGTGCTTAGGTGTTGTTCTAACTTGAACAAGCATCCCACTTATGATTACCCCCTCTCGCAAGCATCTGCAACTATGAAAGAAGAATTAAGATAAATCTAACCATAGCATGAAACATATAGATCCAAATCAGCCCCTTACAGAATAACGCATAAACTAAGCTTTAAGCTTCTGCCACTCTAGACTTATGAGTCCACAATGTCTTCCTTAAGCCCAAGTATGGTGAAGTGTCATGTAGTGGACGTTCACATGACACCACTAAGGAAGCAACAACATACATATCTTCAAAATATCAAACGAATACCAAATTCACATGATTACTTATAACAAGACTTCTCCCATGTCCTCAAGAACAAAAGTAACTACTCACAAATCATATTCATGTTTAAGATCAAATAAGTATTGAATATCGTTAAGGATCTGAACATATAATCTTCCACCAAATAAATCAATTAGCATAAACCATGAGATGTAATCAACGCTACTAGCAATCCACAGGTACCAATCTGAGATTTTAATACAATGATTGAATACAAGAGATGGAGTAGTGTTTCAGATGAGATGGTGCTGGTGAAGATTGGTCCTCCCACGATGAGAAGATCGTGGTGATGTCAATGGCTTCGATTTCACCCTCTCGAAGGGAAGTATCTTTGACAGAATCGCTCTGCCGGAGAGCAAAAGTGCTCCTGCATGCCCAGGTTTCATCTAAAGACGGAGGCACTTCATCTTGAAATTCTTCTCTCCTTTTTTCTGGGTTAGAACATCTGATATAGCAGAAGATGGGCACCGGAGACCAGTTGTGGGCCCCACAAGGCATCAGGGCACGCCAGGGGGGCGCGCTCTGTTGCCTTGTGGGTAACTGGTGGGTCTCCTCTGGTATTTCTTTGCTCATGTATTTTCTATATATTCAAAAAAATCTCCATGAAGTTTCAAGTCATTTGGAGCTATGTAGAATATGTATATCTGTTGTAGTATTTTCAGGTCCAGAATTCCAGTTGCATGTAATCTCCCTCTCCATGTAAATCTTGCAAATTAAGAGAGAAAATGCATTAGGATTGTGTAGCGACCTGATCCCAATGGATCGAAGTCTCTATGCTTAAGTGTCATCCCCGGATCGGTATGCTGATACACACAGTACTCGGGGAATTATAAAGAGTTCAATCACACACTTTATTACATCGAGGTCCTCAGAAGAGTATTTATTACATAAATATGTATGAAGGTCATCTAAATAAAATAATCGCGGAAGCTTCAAAGGTAAATGAATCCATTTGACTCCACGGCAAAACTGAGTGCAGAACAATGACCTATCACACCTTAATCCTCGTCGAAAAACTCTGCAACATGAGACGTTGCAACCGTGTAGGTCAGCACATGGAATATGCTAGCAATGTTACACTATAGAAGAATAATGAAAATAGCTATCTCCATATGCAAATTTTGGCTAGTGGAGGCTCTAAGTTTAATTTTGCATAAAGCTAATTTTTCCCTACAACAAAGGAATAAATTTTTTATTTAGTACCAAGTTCATGCCATTATTGAGATGGTTCCTCCAACTCAATCCCAAAATTCTCATATTATTAATAACCCAATGCATTAATTGAATAAAGTGATGAGATCAACCAATAATTCACTTATAGATAATCAAATTTGTCCCTAACCGGGGACACGACTAATCATGATTAGTTTATACACTCTGCAGAGGTTTGCGCACTTTTCCCCACAAGACTCAACCACCTCCATGATCGGAAGATCGAGAAATAGTCTTTCTGAATGTGTTCCCCTTAACCCTGGATAGGTCGGTACACCTACTTTCCCCTACATCTGCTAGCCTACCCGGAAAGGATCACACAAACTTACTCAACTACGCCAGAGACCATATTGGCTTGTGGCTGCACACGGGAGTTTCTAGGCATGAAGTATCGTATGATCCCTTTGAGCCTGGGTGGCATTCCATAGGGTGATCAAACGGGTCCTCCGAGATCCCCTAGGGAAAGCACCGGATTCTCCAGGTACCCAAACCATTCCACCCAGAGTTGTGCTAATGTTGCCACCTTAAGGTTAACCCAAAATTATTATTTGTCTCTCATAACTTGCATGAATCACACATACCAATCCCCATCTACGAGCATGGCTAAGCAATATATGACATAACGAATATTCCCGGGGTGATCAAAAGTCATAAGTTCCTACCTCATGAACTACATAGCAATGCCCCCAACCCCCCAATCCTACTCATGCAAATTTGTAAGGGTGAAACTAATGCATAGTAAAAACTGGGTATAGAAAAGTATGATCAAAGTGTGAACTTGCCTTGCTGACGGTCGTTAAACTCTAGGGATTTGTAGTAGCAAACTTCACACTCCGGATGATCTAACGAAGCAAACATTGACACACATAAGTAATCAAGCAACGGATCAAAAGAAAATGAAGAAAAGACTTCAGAAAACTCCAAAAACAACCAAATAAAACTTTTGTACAGAACGGAATTTTAACAGTAGTAAAATTGTGTGATTTTGATCTTAACGGAAAGTAGACGTCATGTGCTTCGATTTGCAAAAAGAATCACTCAGAAGGGAGTTATGAAACTCAAATTATGAAAGTTTGCAAACAAATTTATTTGAATTCAAATTTTAAAATTTTCAAAAAATATTTTTAGTTGGTTACTCTGGTTAGATGGGATTTTTATGAAACTATAGGAAAAAGAACCAATTAAATTGGATCTATAGATTTAAAGATATGATAAAAACAAAATCAGGACAAATTTGAAAATAAAAGAAAAACTAAAAAAAATAGGTCTCGGCCAACCGTGGCTGAGGTGCCACATGGTGTGCTGAGAGAGGCTACAGCTGACTGCTGCAGGCGGATGGACGATCCGTAGCGATTTCTGCGGCTGCGGTGGCTAGGCGAGAAAAATCAAGGCAGCTCTATTTAATTGAACCGGACAAAAAAACGGAGTACCGTTTCGAAATAAAATAACGAAACTAGTCTAATCCAAACCGTAGAAGTGAGATCGGATAGACGGGGTCGCCGCGGTGACGTACTGCGGCGGTGGAAGTCGATGACAATGGAGAAGATGGACGCGGCGGCTCGGACGTCGAGGGCGACGGCTGCTCCGGGGTCGATGACAACGTCTGAGTAGATGGGGAGGTGCAGCGCGGGGTGGCGCGTCCGATGGTGGAGGCTGCGTCCGGTGTCGAGGGCGGATGGAACAAGGCGGTGGATCTTCGGCGATGCTCGTGTGGTAGCTGCGGTGGGTTTTGGGCGATGGCGTTTGAGGGAAAAAGAGGCCGGGGTTGAGGGCTATATAAAGAGGGGCTTCGTGGAGGAGTGGCAAGGGAAGAAGAGAGTCCCGAGCGGACTCGGCGTCGGCGTACTGGAGCAGGACTCGGCGTCGGCTTGGGAATGAAGGACCGAACAGGTGGGTCCCACCTGTCGGTGGCTGCGGGGCGGGCCAGAGAGAGACGCGGTGGGGCGTACCGCTTTGGCGGGGATGGGCCGTGGCCTCGGCGGGAGCTGGCGGCCGGTGGCTTTTTTAATATATAAAAGTGTTTTCTATTGTTTTTGCCTTTTTCTACATAAGCATTAAGGCAAAAAAATACAATAAAAATAAATTCTAAAAATCCCAGAAAAAATTACATTGCTATATGGTCTTATATATGACCTTGTGAACTTTTATGGCATAAAATGCAATTTTTAAAAACAAGCATTTTTTGCTATGCTAATAAAATTTGCATCGAAATAATTTTACAAATAAATCCCAATACAAATATTTTCATTTCAAATTCAATTTCCAATATTTCCCCTCTGTTTTTGAAGAAGTCATTTTATCTTCCCTCTTTTTTTTTTTGAAATAGTTGCAATGAATTTTGGTGAAACCAAATTTGATTCAAATTCCCAACTTTGAAAATATCAAAATGGATTTTAGGGAAACTTCCAACTCTCTCTTTTGGTCCTTGAGTTGCTCAAAGTTCCTTGGATCCAAATTCAAATAAAACAAATGAAGGCAAAAGTGCATAAATCATGGATTGCATATGAATGATCTATTTATAAACATCCAAATTGAAAATTGGGATGTTACAAATTGCATCAAAAAATGTAATAATGATCAAAAACATTATAAGTATCAGTAGAAAAACATGATGCAAAATGGATGTATCAGTGACCTATTTAATGATGTGGATAAACTGCATTGTCAAGATAAATAGAATAGTGGGAATCACTCTTTAGGTATTTAGGATTTCGTTATATGCATTATTTATGTCTTAATGGACTCTCGACATTGTGTTATTGTAGAGTCCAAATGTGTTGATATTAGCTTATATTAATATGTTGCTATTTATATAAAGAAGATAATGTATCCAACGATCATGCAACCCGAATGAAACTTCAGTGTGGTGGATGTGTCTCTAGTATAATTTTTTGATTTACTATATGTAAAATAACATGGACAAAACTCCAACCCACACCGCTATAAGCTGAATTGCATTGGTTGATGTCTTAAAATGGCAAGGAATGCCCACTATTAGAGTTTGGAACATGGTCTTCGACTGGTTGGGAATACAATCGGCGACTCAGGGCTGGAGTAATCTCAAATGATGGAATGTTAAGGAACTCCAGGAAGGCCAACAACTCTCTGCAGATACTCATATGCTGGGAAATTTTGAACGAAAGGAACGCTAGGGTCTTCCGCTCCAAAGCATCACTTCCTTCGAGGGTGGTTGCGACGATTAAGGATGAGGCGAAGACTTGGGTTATCGCCGGGGCTAGATTATTCGGAAACTTAATTCTGCGAGAGTGATCCCTTTTTTGGGGGCTTGGGTTGTCTTGTAACCTTAAAACTATGTCTTACTCCTTAATTAATGAGATGAGGCAAAGCTTTTTGCCTTCATTTCAAAAAAATAAAAAAATACCACCTCGTCGATGCCTCATAATCTTTGTGGTAGCCTTGAGCATGTCGGCACACATCAGTTGGAGATAATTAGGAACAACGCGAGTTAGAGACAATCAGGAACAACGCAGATAACGAGCTCCCGAAGGTCATATCAGTTGACCAAGCAAAAACCTAACTCTATAGTGCATACGAGGAAGGAACAATCCTTGCATAGGTGGGTTACGGTTTCAAGGATGGTGAAACAAAGTTGGCACCTGTGTGATGCGGTAACCCCAACCCTGATTTTTTTTTGCGGGTGAAAAATTGTATTACTCAAACCATACCGGTGTTACACTCAGCCGAAGCTCGTTCCGGAGCGCAGGAGGGACCAGAACCTATCCAAGTCATTGTTCTGCCCTCTATGCGAGCGAAACTTGCTAACCCCAACCCCCAATTGCATGCATGTCCACTGCAAGAATCCTCATGAAGCACAAATTTGGAGAAAAGCCTATGATTTATATTTACGCTCTGCATGCGACTTTTATTTTCGTCTACAAATGCCAAACCAGGGACTACATAATATTTTTATCGCAGGGGCTAGATTATTGGGAAACTTAATTCCGGGAGAGTAATCCCTTTTTTTCGGGCCTGGGTTGTCCTGTAACCTTAAAACTATGCCTTACTCCTTAATTAATGAGACGAGGCAAAGTTTTTTTGCCTCCGTTTCAAAAAAAAAGACCACCTCGTCGATGCCTCATAATCTTTGTCGTAGCCTTGAGCATGTCGGCACACATCAGTTGGAGACAATCAGGAACAACGCAAGTTAGAGACAATCAGGAACAACGCAGATAACGAGCTCCCAAAGGTCATATCAGTTGACCAAGCAAAAACCTAACCCTATAGTGCATACGAGGAAAGAACAATCCTTGCATAGGTGGGTTGCGGTTTCAAGGATGGTCAAACAAAGTTGGCACCTGGGTGATGCGGTAACCCCAACCCCGAATTTCTTTTTTGCGGGTGAAAAAATGTATTACTCAAACCATACCGGTGTTACACTCAGCCGAAGCTAGTTCCAGAGCGCAGGAGGGACCAGAACCTATCCAAGTCATTGTTCTGCCCTCTATGCGAGCGAAACTTGCTAACCCCAACCCAGAATTGCATGCATGTCCACTGCCAGAATCCTCATGAAGCACAAATTCGGAGAAAAGCCTATGATTTATGTTTACACTCTGCATGCGACTGTTTTTTTTTCGTCTACAAATGCCAAACCAGGGACTATATAATATTTTTACGACGTCATCTGCTAATCATCCAAGAATCGAATCAATAGAGTAATCCTTTGGACAAGACTTGCTGTTGCATAATGTACAGTAGTGCTGATCAATCATTATAGACTAAATCAAATGCTGACGGCCGGCAACAGTCTCGAAGCCTATGTGGAAAGGTCAGAGGTCAATGCAAACAGCATTTGTGAAATATTATTTGGTTCCTCTTGCAAAAACACTGTCGCTGTCGCTGCACCAACCACAAGGTTCTTCTCTCCTTGTTCCTTAATTTGGAACTGAGTATTATCGGTGACACCCACAACAATAATGCCAAAGCACACATGCATGGTTTCACACAAAATTTCAGAATAGATCTGCCCATTTTACTATGCCACGAGGTGTGTTTGGTGAGCTGCATTCATTGCTGTGTATAAGCCCTGGCCAGATGCCTTGACTCTTGCTCCAAGTCAGAAGATCAACCATGCAAAAATGAAAATGGGAAGACAAAATACACAGTCTAATATACAGAAATGTAATTAAAGCTATGTAAGTGTGCTGTGCAACTAGCTAGTAATCATGTTGTTGGCAAATCGGCATGAACGGGTTCATGCATATGCTTTGTTGAGCCGGGTCTCTGTCAAAGATTAGAGTTGGCCAACAACTACAGTATGTTGTATAGGTAGAGTAGCCGTGTCATCATAATCTTTTTGTTTTCATTTGTTCGGAATTTGTCGTCGTTACTTAGCTTCTTAATGCGATCTCAGTCTAATCTAACAACTTAATTAAGCACATTACCTATTGTTTGCCGTTGGCTGTCGTCCTAAACAAGCATATAAACAAGTTCACTATGCAAATCACTGGTGTCTAAGTTGGATGCTTCCAATATGCCAACGCATGTTGACCTGTTCGTAGGTACGGCCTTGCGAAAATTCGTGCATGTTCGGGCTGAATATGTATGGTTGGGATCTGACAGCAACACACCACCAAACTAAATTTAGGTTAGGTGGAACCTGTAACAAACTCTTCGAGAGAGTGTACATCAGAGCATCACGGAGCATATATTGCAATCCTATTATTTTCATGCATGTACAGGAACATACTGAGGGTGGAGCGATTCGGAGCTGCGAAGGAGTGAGTCCAGGCAGTGACGATGGCATGCTCTCCGTGGTCGTTTGTGGAAGGCTCGGTCGGCGCAGGTCCTGCTTATCTCTCTAGCAAAGATCGGTGTCGAAGTCGAAGATGTCTCTTGTTGGCGTGTGTGGCCGACTGCCGGCATGGGTAGTCATGGGTAAGGCAACAGTGATGACGATGATGCTTGCAAACATGTTTGGCGGGTTTTTTTCTTTCTTCTCAACAACTTTGTGGTGCCCTTCTCGGCAGTCAGGTTGGCCGATCATGCCCTGTTTTGCTGTTGTAATCCATGGCGGCAATGTGGATGGGTTTGTAACAGTTTCTTACGGTTTTTCCCTAATTAATTAGACAACTTAGTTTTCCCTTTCTTCTAAAATGGCAAGTCTTTTGACTCGTTTTCAAGAAAAAGTAAAGGAACATACGAATTTGGCAGGACAGGAAAACATATGTAGGAGTGTATCGGTGCCATTGTTCATGAAATTTTGGGCACTCAATACTGCATTGTTTCCAGATAATTAAGCTTTTACTCCCTTCGTTCCAAAAAGCTTGTCGCTCAAATGGATCAACGACAAGCTTTTCGGGATGGGGGAGTATTTGTCTAATCTCGTTGCATCAGGATGATACGACTGCAATAGAGCTTAACCTGCGGCATCTGCATGTAAGCATATTAGGCTATTAGCTAACATGCAACACAGTAAAAAGCCAAAAAATTATGAAACGTTGTAGTTTTCTACTTTTCTTGATTATTGTTTGGACACAAGAATAATAATCATCTGCACACTATCTGAAGAGGTACATACATTTTTCCAGACAGCAAAAACTCCCAATAGTACCTTATTTATATACGGTGCCATGATATGATACTAGTATGAGGTTTTTTACCATGCTCCCCCTTACCTTCCCTTTTCACATGAGAGGTAAGAGTAGAAAATAGAGCTGAGCCATTGATTGCATTAAGTAGTGGGTCTGATTAACTCTTACCTTTTTATCTCCCATGTGAAAAGAGGAGCAAAGAGGAACCATGTTAAAATTGCTTATTCTCTTTTCTTAATTAATTAACAAAATGATGTGTCAGCAATATGCCTAGTTTTTTTTGCGGGGTGATATGCCTATTTCGTATTACACGAGGCTGCATGAGAGGTAAAAACTATGACCCAATTAGGTAAAAACCTATGTACCACTGTCCCCCTCGCCACCTGACCGTCGGAAATGTGAGGCAGAACAACATTAGTTGCACTCTAGTGACTTTGAATTGTCATGTACCACGGCGGGCAAAAAGACTTCTTCCATATTAGTATCAACAATCCCTCGTTACCTCTCCATTTCCCATGTGTCATAGCTGTAGTTACCTTACATGCATGCGTTGTACCACGTTGGTATTAAAGCCAAGAAACATCCAGACGACCAGAACCAGTGATAGTCATTGTTGTGTACCTCCAGTACGTGACCTTTGTTTTCTGCCTAGCAGTCAGAGGTGCATGATAAATTGATAATGAGGAAACACGCGACAGCGATGAACCGGTATAGCACGCGCCCATTGCAGCTGTGATTTAGTAATTGCCACGACGAAGGAAGTTTAATTAGCAGCCCATATGGCACATGGCTTGCTACGATCTGTTAAATGAATGTCCAACTTAGTCTATAAAAATTAGAGTATAAATATATTGTACTATCATTTACTTTGGGGGCATTGAACATTTTGGAATAGCTAAGGTCCTGGACTGACAATAATCCATTTCATAGCTCTTATTAAGCCCTACTCCTATAAGACATTTGTAAAAATGTTGTTGATTAGCTTGTGAAAAGGTTATTCTTGTCTCGTTAAGAAGGAAAAGAGGTACATATTTATGAGAGATGCGGTAGTAGGGACCAAAAACGTGAGATCCGATTTACAGTTTTTTTTTTACCAAATACATCGGATTTACAGTTGTACTATAGTTTGGATTAGTTTATTTTATTGCGGCAATTGGATAAAATTATGTACACGTGCACTATTCAATATTATCATTTTCAATTAAGATACTCCCTCCATCCCATAAGATAAGAGTATTTTTGACACTACACTAATGTAAAAGACACTCTTATATTATTAGACGGACGGAGTATTAAATAAAGTATGTGAGACATTAGCTTGCTACTCCCTCCATTCTAGAATTCTTGAAGTTTTAGGTTTCTCCTCGGTCAAACTATTTTAAGATTGACCAAGTCTGTAAGAAAATATACCATCATCTCAACGCCAAATTAGTTTCAATATATTTATAAGAACATATATTTTCGTAGTACTATATATATTTGATGTTGTGGATATGAGTGATTCTTTCTATAAACACGGCCAATGTTACTAGTCAGCACTACCATTTTCAAACTTTGCTTACTAGCCTACTGTAGCACTTTTTCAAACTATTTTCACTATATTTACCTAGATCTATAGTACTACCATGTAAAATAGTGCTCAGTTACCAAGACGACAGTTCTTCCTTTCACCAAACTTTGCTACTACTATATCACACCGGGGACCTTTTTCCAATGGATAAGATACTCTAGAATGACTGATGTGCAAGTTGACCAATTTGAGACCGCTAGGACGATGCACGACGAGACCAGCTATATCCAATTCATGAACTGTCAGTGCCACCCTTTTTATAAAAAGTTATTACGTGCTCTTCCGTCCCACAGCTCGATCGTACCCGACAAATGACAGGGATCTCTTTTACATCCGTAGCACTAGCAAAGTTGATGCCTTCTTCTTGGAATGATTGATTGGCTCGCTTGCAAGCATGTGCCTACGGATCCTTCTTGGTTTCTGCTGCATGCATGGCTTTTGACAGCAAAACGTACGTTCTCAGTGGTACCCATGGAAAATTTCATGTAATAGCTGTTCGGAAGACTTACTTAGAGATGTCACGTGCAATTATTGTTTTATGTTTTTTTAGTGGAAATAGAGATTTTTTTTTAGTTTGCTTGGGTACACCCCCTTTATGAAGTTTGGCAGACTAGGTGGGATGAACCAGTATAATTTGGCAGGCTCAAGTTTTGCTGGATAGGACCCCAGCCAGACCATGGTAGGATCATGACTAGAAGAGCTTTGAGATCTATCAATTTTCACACATATAATCTCTTTCTATCACCATGGATATTTCTGTGGATCTCATGGTTGATATCCGCATACCTCGACCACTCGCTTCACGGTCACGGGTCACGTGTGTGTCGGCTTGTGGAGGGTACTTGATGTGTGTCAAGGGCACCCTTGAGAGGGGAAGCGGGTTAAGTGTTGGGAAAAGCTCCAGGAAAAAAAAATCATGCACATATGTATTGCTTAGCAACGTACTTGTGTAAATTCCATAAGCCCATCTGAAAAAATCTCCATGAAATCATATGACCATTTGTGACCCGTATCAAAATGAAAAGGTGAGAATGAACTATAGCACTATTTTTTTACACAGGTCACAGATTGGCATATTTTTCATGAATTTTATATTGGTAAGTTTGAAATTTTATAAAACCTAGAAATGCGGGCTTTTTGCTATATTTTATTAAGACTATCCATAGTGGGAACAACTTCAACGGCAACATATATGGTCCAAGTCAGCAAATTTGCTTATGTGGCAATGATTTAATGAGGAGGGAGATCGATGAATGGAGCAACATGGCTAGTCACTCATATCATACTATGGGTAACATCACACAAATCAAAACAAAATGAGTCACATATGTTACTCCCTACTATAGAGATAGTAACATAGACTAGTAACATACGCATGTTACTAGTCTAACTTACTCCCCACTATGGGTAGTCTAAGAGAGTACTGCACTAGACCCGAAATCATTGGAGTATTTTGCTGCCTTGATCGACATGGAAAATTCAATTCCAGACAGAGGTAACCAGCATACACATCACAAGTGGACATGATACTAAAAGGGAACCTATTACAGTGACAGCCAGAGTGAAGAGATTTACACAATTTTATACACAGGTTTCAACCATAAGAAACGTTTTATTCACATGAACCGACGACGACGACAGTGAGGCGGATATCCCTCGCGTCGTTCCGCGATGTCTGTCACCCTGTCCGGCCGCGCGCGCATACTAATCAAACATTGATGCGCGGGGAATCTTTTCCGCCCCCGATCTCACGCGGAATCTTTCATCGATCGCTCTGCCCTAGCAAGCAAGCAAGCAAGCAAGTAATAGGCTCGCATCGCCATGCGCCCATGCATGCATGCCAGCTTCTGCGCCTGCAAGTGCCACAAAACAATGGGGCGCCTGCCTGACACTGACGCTGACGCTTACACGACACACCCAGCCGTGTTTCTCGCGGCGAGTAGTCCAGGCTTCAGATAGACAGTATACGAGTACTACTACAGTCTATACGAGACGCCTTTCGCTGCCCTGTCCACGTACGGCCCGGTCCACGCGCGCGCTGTTCCGCCCTAGGTAGGTACTCCCTAGAGAACAGTGACGACGGCATAAAAGAACGTGGCAAAAGAGTTTGTCCTTGCAGTATGTGAGGAGCAGTAAAAAACGGATTCAAATTCAATCATAGCGGTACAAAAAACACCAGAAATAATAAAAATACATTTAGATCCGTAGACCACCTAGCGACGACTACAAGCACCGAAGCGAGCCAAAGGTGTGTCGCCGTCATCGCCCCTTCCTTGCCAGAGCCGGGCAAAACTTGTTGTAGTAGACCGTCGAAAAGTCAGTCGTGCTAAGGCCCCATAGGACCAGCACACCAGAACATCAACCACCATTGTTGAAGAGCAGCATAGATCAGAATGATCCAACCTGAAGACACACGAACGTAGATGAACTATGACCAAATCCGAGCAAATCCACCAAGGATGGATCCACCAGATACACCACTCCACACGCCCACCGAAGATGCTAGACGGACCACTGGGACGGGGGCTAGGCGAGGAGAGTCTTATTCCATCTTCAGGAAGGCGTCACCGTCTCGTCCTCCTAAGCAGGACACAAACCTAACAAAACTCAAAAGGACATCTAAAACCGGAGCCCTCCCATTCTCCTAGAGCTTTGGGAGTGTTTTCCTTCTTTTTTTCTCTTCTACACTTGTCTTCTTTTTTAGTTTCGCATGGTAAATTCGATGGGATGACTTCGGGATGAAAATGAGAGCAGAAACAGATGTAATTGTGTGTTGCCACATTTGCTTCCACATTTTGAGCGGAGCTGGAAAAGAACGCTAAAATCCCAGATAAAATAGGGAAGCGGGTAGTGGCGGAAAAGAATATGATGTGAAAATAAATATGAAACAAATTAAATTCGTCGGAACTCAAAAACGTCCTGAACCAAAAATAAAATAAAAGCAACCAACAGATTCCAATGCTAATACTTACGACTACAAATACTATGATATATCATGGATACATAATGAGTTAGTATTGTGCATACATTTCCAGTTTTTCGAGCATAATAAAGAACATTGTTAGGGAAGAACTGGATCACGAGAAGTAGGAGTTGGGGAAAGATTATGTTTTTGGTTAATAGGACTGAGTGGTCCAAAGGTGTATATGGGTGGATTTGGCGTGTGCTACTTAAACAAAAACTTTCTGAATCCGCCCCCGTTTTGTAAACTTTCGTTTTCGTTTTCATATTTTTCGTGGCATCTCCATAATTTTTGGGAACAGGCGAAAACTTTGCGCTGCGTTTTCATCACTATCTAGTTCGATTGGCTGCTCCCGCTGTCTCCGGTTTGGCAATACATACCTTCTTGTGGCCATGTCGTCTTTAATCAAAAATGAGGAAAGAAAAACCCAAGACTGTGAGTAGGATCACTTAGCCATGCTTCATAATTGGAAAACGGGTGCCATGAAAGTACATGAACATGCCACTCAACCAAAGAAAGATAATGGAAAGTTGCCCGAAATAAACACTAAAGACTTTTCGAGAAATCTTCTTCAAATTACCAGTATGACTATCGAAATCGTGAACATCAGCATGTAGGTTCCAGATCCAAGTGGCATCCACATAGGATGTCTCTCACGGCAACATCCCAAAATCTTGTGTATAAACTCTAGATATGCGGTGGACCATAATCCACCGATCGAGTAACATGTGATTTCATGTAGCCTTTTTATAATAACTAGAAAAAACATGTCTAGGTCAGAGAAGCTGCTAGAAAAATATGGATGTTCCATAGTCACGGCCAAACAAACACTGTGAAACAAAACAAGTAATCACTGCCACATTCATGGCAAAGTTTGATGGAATCTTCGTACAAGACGAACGGTAATTGAAGAAAACTCCACGAGACCACAAACCGACGTTTTCGACAAACTTTAATCGGTGTATGCTTTGCAGCTTGTGAGCCTTCACATGCGCTCTCGCTGTCCTACTCCTACGGACTCCTATGCGTTGCGTTGCAGCATCAACAAGTGAGTGAGTGAATGAGAGAGACCGGGGGAGATCGTGTCATATAGTACATTCAGGGTGTCAGACACATCACATCGAAGCTATCACACACACATGGATGCATGCATGGAGAAGAAATGGACACACACATGATGGAGTAGCTAGGTTGGTACCACACCAAGCTATGAGAGTCAAGGACTGGCCAAACAAACACTGTCAGTTTTTCACAGTACTTATCTGAACTTCATAACACTATACCTTTTGCTGACAAAGATGAGAGAGAGAGGGAGGGTACAACAACAGTAACAGCAAGTGAGAGAGAGAGGAGAGAGGGAGGAGAGAGAGAGAGAGAGAGAATCTTGATCCCATGTCACGCCCACATACACACACAGCGGCACAGCACAGCTAGGCTGTCAGCCACGTGCATCTGCATGCATGCAGCCGTGACACGGGAGCGTTTTAATCCACTTCACTACACGGATCAAAGCAAAACATAAAAGAAACGAGGAAAAAAGATCGCGCGAGCAGTAGAAATTAACACACACCTTCTTCAATTCGACCTTGATGATCTTCTTTACGTACGTTCCGATCCTTAATTACTCTGGTTTTTACATCATCGTCAGCTTCCCGGCGGCGGCCGCTGCGTGCGCGCCGATCAGCTCCGGGTCGTGGATGAGGCCGCCGTTGCCATCGGCGCCGCTCGCCGCCGCCGTCATCAGCAGCTGCTTGATCTCCTCGTAGCTGTAGTCCAGCTGCGCCTGCTGCTGCTCCTGCTGGTGCTGGAGCTGAAACGACAGCTTGTGCTCCTGCTCCACGGCGCCGGCGCCGTTGCCGTAAACTCCGTACGCGCTGTACCCGTTGTTGTTGTCGAAGCTCATCTCCTTCCCGTGGTGGCGGCCGCCGTGCACGTACTGGCCGCCGCCGTACTGCGTCGCGTCCGACGAGCTGCAGCTCTGCTGGTCGCCGCAGCCGAACGCGATCATGGCGCCACCGCTGCCGCACTCCTCCTTCACCTGCAGCTGCCGGTGGGCCGTCGTTGCGTGCAGCAGTTGGAGCTGAACCGCGGAGGCGCCATTGTTGTTGTTGTTCATGGGGTTCAAGCTTAAGGAGCCTGAGCTGCCGAGCATGTAGTGGTCTTGGGCTTGTAGGGTTAGGGGTTCCGCGGACTGCTGGAGGAGGGAGCCGGCGCCGGGGAAGAAGTTGCTGTAGTTGGAGTGGGGGGACGATGAGTAGGGCAGCAGGACAGGCCGGTGTTGGTGGTGGCTCTGCCGTGGCGCGCGCGGCGGAGGGCCGGCGCCGGCCATGGTGGTGGAGCCCAGGAGCTTCTTCTTCAGCTTGGTGTTCCAGTAGTTCTTGATGTCATTGTCAGTCCGGCCGGGGAGCTGCGACGCGATGATCGACCACCTGGATTGTACCACAGAATGAGTAATGCTAATCTGCAGTAGATAGTTGTGCTGCATGCCTGAGTTGTTGCTAGGTTTTCTTTTCTTTTTTGGGGATAATGGAAGAGCATATTTCTTTATACAGAAATTACATTAGTGGTGTTGATGAGTATATGCTTCTACCTAGATCTATGATAGTTTTGGATCTTCAGCTCTGAGCACAAGATAGGAAAAACATATCCTTTTTGTGGGAGATTCTTCTAGGGAGCAGAAACTGTCATGCATGTGTTAGGGATATTTTGGTAAAGAGTTTTTCCCTGTAACATGAAAATGTGCAAATTTTATCCAAAAAACATTTTGTTGTGTCCTGCACAAAGGAAAACATTGACAGGAAGAATTTTTGTAGGCAGACCCAGGATAGTCATGTTTTCGGCTGAAAATTTCAGGACTAACATAAACTTGGGTGTGCCTCCTAACAATGTGGGACAACATGCATGCTCTTAAGAGAGAGAAGAAGAAGAGTCTCGGGTACCTGCTTCCAATGCTTGCATACATGCTGCAGATGACCCTATCTTCATGCTCAGTGAACTCCCCATGCTTAATGTTAGGCCTCAGGTAGTTTAGCCATCTAAGCCTACAGCTTTTGCCACACCTTCTCAACCCTAATTGTGACAACAAATTAAGGCCATTAGAAATGTCTAATTGAACTAGAAGTTCATTGTTCAACACTGAAAAAATGGGGAAAAGAAACAATAGTGGGCATATGATTAACCAGAAAGAACATAAAATTAGACGTGTGGGAAAGGGAATCCAGTGAGTCATAGCATTAGTCGTTGCAGGTGCATCAAATTGGCAAATTGTATGCTCGTTAGTCCAAGGAGAACTGGGTGCGCGGTTTTGTGAGACAGACAATAAAGAGGTAGAGAATGATTAACTACAAGCTTTTTTGGTTCCTAAAAACATGGAGCAAATGTTTGGTGATCCTGTTGTGTAGAGTGAATGTACTCCTAATAGATTAGGGGGAAATGATAAGTCGAATAGATTGGAAGAGAAGAAGTTGCCACAAAAGACTGACGGCATTTCGACTTAGAGAGAGATGTCTCTATCCAGACTACTAGAGTAGAGAGACTCATGGGTCATGACAATGATGACATGCTTAATTAGGGACCATTTGTTCTAGACGCGTGAGAAATATTTTTCATCCAAATTTCAACTCATCATCCCCAAGTCAAGAAAAATAGACGGAAGCAAATCAAGGACAAATTCAAGAGAGGAAGAAGAAATCTCATCTGCAAATAAATCAAGAGAAGTTAAGACAGGCCAGCAGGGTGACCCATATCCTTACACAAACCAAAGTACCAAAACCAGCACACACATGCATCATAAATCTACAAGGCAGGAAGCTCGATCATACACACCTGCTTTCTGCGGGAGGGCGATCCAGTTGCCGCCGGTGCCGTGCTTGTCCATGAACTCCTTGAGCTTGGCGTCCTCCTCCGGCGACCATGGCCCTTTCTTCACGTTGTTCTTGTCGCAGCACGGCGCCCTCCCCATCAGGTGAGATCGATTGATATATCGAAGAAGAAGAAGATGAGGATGAAGAAGAAACAAAGGTAGATACAAGGCAGCGGCGACACCTAGCAGTCGCTACCGAATCCCACTGCTGCTAGCTAGCTGCTCCTCCTAACCCTCCTTTGTTAAACACTCTCCGAGCCTGAGCTAGCTAGCAGCCGAAGCGTCGAGGCAGGCAGCTCTGAGCTTTGGCTAGCTACAAGACAGAGGAACACTGCCTCTGAGAGAAGATATATTGTTGGAGGGCACAGAAAGCAAGGAGGAGAGGAGGGCTATGGCTAAGCTTGAGGGGAGGGGAGGGGAGGGGAAGAGAGGCCAGAGCTAAGCCAGCACAAGGCAACAAAGGAGGGCAGAAAAATATATAACACTGACAGCAGACAGTTGATCGATCAGAGAGAGATGAGAGAGACGACGATGTGGATGCTCTAAGAAGTCAAAGTGTTGGCTTGCGCTTGTTTGGTTTCAATCACCTCCGCTTTGCTGGTTGGCCGCTTCAAATCGAAATTTCGTAGCCTAGCGGGGGTACTGCCCCCACACCGCCTCTCCCTTTCTGTAAACAAAGTACACTTGCACATGGGAATCCTTCGTGCCTGCTTGTTGATTACTTTGATGTGCTAGTCCAGCTCCAGCTCCTGCACGCGTAAAGTAAATAGTAACTGATTGTGGAAAATTGTGTAAGAGGAGAGTTAGTTGTAGCTAGGTAGCTTCTTCGTGACAAAAATTTTATGTTTTGGTCTAGCAGTATGGAAATTTCTCCACTTGTACATAGTAAACTCCGGAGAAGACTAGCTAGGTCGTTCAATATCACAACATTTTAGATATATAATAAATATTTGATATTGGATAAAGTCAATCTGCTGAACTAATTCGGTCCCAGTCAGGAACGGCTAAGCCGCCACTCCCTCAAGAAACCTAGCCGCCACTGCTCCCCGCCGGTGAGGCCACGGGTCCCTTCCTCCTCTGCATGCAGCGACACTGTGTTGGCGATGGTTGTACCGTGGGGATCAAGAACGAGATTTCTTCGACTCCTCATCCACCTCGTCGGCAACATGGAGGGAGGGGGGACAGGGATCATCTGGTTGCTGCTATTCTTGAGTGGTGGATCAGGTTGTGTCTTCGTGTTATGCAGGTGGGCTTCGAAGTGTCTTTGGCCAAGTGGATAGCACCACTTCGTTTCTTGGTCCTCCGGCTCCTTCTACTGATGGTGGAGTTTGGTCAGCTTTTGCATTGTTAGGGAGCTTCTGAGGTTATGTCTCCCAGCATCTATCTCGCCAGGCCTGGAGTGGTCGTCCAGCCATCTTCATTGTCTTCTACTCTGGGGCGGCAATCTATTTCCCAAACCATTGTTATTGGTATCTTTTGGCCACCTCATCAACAACGTTTCTCTGGCTCCAATGGTGTTTCGAAGGTCCAGATACGGCATCAATCTTCACTCATGACGCGCCGCCAGCGAGTGCAGGAGGAATACGACCTCAATTTCCCCAAGGATTGGTATGCGGACTTCAGTTTTTGAAAGGATGCCCTTGTAAGGATTGGTTGACTATAATCACTTTTGAACTTTTCACAAAATAAACTTAATTAAATTTGTTCGTAGGGTCATCCAGTAGGCTAGGCAATCAAGGAAATTGCCCTGGCCCCTAAGGGGTGTGGGTAGACACTAAATTATATTCATAACCACTATACTATTATATATTGCATTCAAAAGATTATTGAATATGTGTGAAAAAAGGCATAAAGTTATAAGAGCATTTTACCATGTAAAAATAGACTAGTCTAATTGGTGATTATGAATTTAGTTAGGCTGCTAATCTCTCTCCGATTGATGTCTTCATGTTGTACTAAAATCAATGTTAACTAACCTTTATATTTTAAATTGTATCCACTACTTGAGCTCTGTGTATAAAATAGATGAATTTAAGCATTTTCTAGGTTAGCTTATGATACAATCAAATGGAATACACATAAAATAAAAATTGTTGTCATTTTTATGTTTGTCGGTGATTATTATGAATGTCATTACTCCCTCCGTTCCAAAATATTGTGCGCACGCGCTTCCCGAGGTTTAACTTTAACCATAAATTTAAACAACGAGACCGACTGCGGCGGGAGCAAAAATTATATAATTGAAAAGTTCTTTTGAATACGAATTCATTGGTATAAATTTTGCTCCGGCAGCAGTCGGTCTCGTTGGTTAAATCTATGGTCAAAGTTAAAGCACGGAAACCGAGGAAGCACTATATTTTGGAACGGAGGGAGTACTTGGGTACCAAGTGTATGCGGATGTTGTCAACTTTTTACCTAACCAACTTGCAATGTCTGTTTGCCAATGGTTCATTTTACAATCTATAATTTTCCATAAATATAGTTACCTAGTAATATAGTAGAAATCGCTATAAAGATATTTGTTAGACAGTACACTTTAGAAATATCTATTATGATATTTTAAATATTAAAATATACTATATATAAAAAAATATATACAATATATGCAATTGTCAAATTCTAATTCACAATGAACTCTTGCTGCACAATTTAACTTAAATTTAGGAAACTAATTCTTTTGTTAAATGCAATGCAACTAGATAACAAAAAGTATTATAATGAATATTTATTAATATTGTAGTTTGATTAATTATGTTAACTAATTAAGTACATAAAAATTATTTGTTTGCATTGTAGTTTGATACAAAATTAAAAAAATATGAAAGTTTAGTATAAAAATATGTGTAATTCTATTTAGCATCAGGACTACAAATATATTTATACCAAAATTATTATTTTTACTTATATGTTACGAATGCGTTAATTGAAAAGAACATTAAAGGAAGCCGAATAAGGAGATCTTAAATATCTTACTATCTTAAAAGCCTTAAAGATATAAAAGTGGAATATATCTTACGCAAGTATGCATATTTATATTGTGCGTCCAACTTACTTATTTTTGCTGATAAAGTTGTATTTTTAAAATCTAAAATAAATTATATTTATATTGTGTAACCTTATCAACTAGGTATATATTAATATTATTAAATCATTAAGTTTCATATCAATTAATTAAATATTTTAATAATTATATATTGCTTTTTCATTTTAATATATTTTTCCCTAGTCTCGGGAAACTCAATTTCAGTAAAATTGAGAACAACATTATTACGGTATTTCTTAATTTACTATGGATTAATTACGGGGTTGTTGCATCGCGTCTAAGGTTGTCTTTTATTTAAATATTTCTAAATTTATTAGTACTTCCTTGGTTAGTTGAGAATAGATATAGTGAAACAAAAAATATTGTATTTTTATTTCAAAACGGGTGATACTTTTATCAGAGCTGGAATTTTAATTATGATTCAAAGAAAAAAATATTGAAATTGCAGAATTATTTTGTAGAAATATATAACAAATTTTTCTATTTTTTTAGACAAAAAAGTTTATAAACTTGCACCCGTAATTTTCATGGTTTTTGTTGAACTTCCAACAAATTTCTAGACCATTGGGCATACATATTACACAATAGACCTTTTATAGGGTGAAATGACCTACAATTGCCTCCCTTAATAAAGGGCATTGAGAAATTCATGAAAAATGCCCGTAAAGTAATTGTCCATATTGAATAAGTACTCCATAGGAAGTTATTAGTGAAACATAATCAAAGCGTTAAAGTATATGAATATACATGTCCCCACGGTTGCAGCATGAATGAGTTGGCGCCTGATGCCGATTAAATCACCCCATGATGGGTCCAAAGTACATTTGCTTTAGGAAGAATTACCCCACATTCTTGAAATTCCAAGGTGGTGTATTCTCATGCTGGAAACAAAAAATCAAGATCATCCGACCTGGGCAAACCAACAATGAACAGCCTGGTGGTGCAAATCATCAGTGGGCAGCAGGTAGGTAGCAGGCTTTGAAAACCCTGGCCGCCCGGTGCGTTTTTTCCTGCATGGACGGCAGACTAAAAACCCAGCAAATTAAACGCGGGCAGGAGACATTGAGACAAGTGGTCATACCTCATACGTATATAGTACTCCTACGTACGTACCTCTCGCTCTCACGCGCTATGCATGAGAAAAGTTCTCACGGGCGTTTAGCAGCCTAGCAAAGGCTCCAGTGTCCTGAAAGTGATAGCTAATCTCGGCAGGCCCGTACCTGCTTAATTTGTCGCGTGTAATCTTCGTGCATTTACACGGGCTTACGCACGCTGCACTGCAAAGGAGCATGAGGAGTACTACCTCGTTTGTGCATGCATGCATGCATGTGCCGTTGGATGCGTCCATGCACGGACGAGGTAAAGTAAAGGTCCTCTTTTGGCAAGATGTGTGCCCAAGGACGGTTAATTAAGCTTTGTTTCTCCATGGGATGCGGGAACACAGAGTCTTTGTCTCGTCGTGTTCACAGGTCGGCAATGGACCCTATAATTAATTAAGTGGGAAATTTGAGATCCAGAGGACTATACATAACACGAGGACGAGCCAGCAACGTGAGCTAAAAAAGGGTTTGGCGCCTCCTCCCCTCCCCTCCCCTCCCCACCACCGACGCCACTGCACCTCTCGCCGCCCTGCCGCGTAAATCCCCGCTGCTCCCCCATTGCGGCCAAGCTCTCCTCCTCAAGGTGTGCCCCACCGCTTGGCGCGGGGCTGTGAGTGGCTCTGCGGTCTTCGTCGAGAGGAGATCGGTCCGGATCTGCTTCGGTGACCCGTCAGGTGATGGCATCCCCTGGCAAAGGAGGTGTGGCTTCGGATCAGGAGATCCAGCAGCTGGATCACCGAAGGTTGCAGGAGGAGGGGGCGCGGGCGAGGACCGCGGCAACCCGAGCGGCGCGGCATGCGAAGATCGCGTCCGGGATGGTGAGAGAGGCCCGCATGCTCCTGGTGCTGAGGGCCATGTCGCGGACCAGTCAGGAAGAGCGAGATCGCCTGTTTGCAATGGGGCAGCCGCTCACGCCAGATTTGATTTTGCGATGGGCGTTGGAGGAAGCATCTTCCACTTCCCGTGCTCAGAGGGCAAACTGGCGGCTGTTCAGATCGAATTCAAGCTAGATGGTGACAGAGGTGGCATTGGCGAAGAGGCTCATCATCACCGGCGTTCCAGGCAGACTTTGGCAGGTAGATCCAGGGGGAAGACGCTTCTCCGCTGCTGGTGCTCACGACGGGGGGCGGATTCAAATTCCGCTCACCAGGGGTGGCCGGTGAGGGGCCCGGGCACATGGAGAATTTGGAGGACGAGTGGGCCTTGGCTGTTAGCGCGGTGGAGGAGGTGGACGCTGGCTACTTTGGGCTGCTGTGGGGGTCTCCCCTTTCCCCTCCTTCCCCACTTTCCCCTCCTCCTTCAGATCCGGGTCTGGATCTCAGCGGCGCTCGACAGAATCCTAAGGATAGGGGGGTTGAGGTCTGGATCCAGAAAAATCTGTTTGCTAGTAGGAAATTCTTTGAGCTTGACTGCTACCCAGCGAGTGAATTAGATCGTCAATCTAGCAGAAGCATCAGTTTCAGCTGTGGGAGCTCGTCGTGGGGCCGTGGACCGAGACCAAATTTTGCCGAGATCTAGGAGAAGTGCTCGATGGCTGATGGCAGAGGTCGGGGAAGAGGACGAGGTGCTCGCCCAATGTCATCGCAGCAGCAACAACAGGGGCCGATCCCAGAGCAGGGGGCGATGCCGCAATTCGGCTATCCACCTCCGTTCTTTGGTTTCCCGGGAGCTCCACCGCCTTCAATGTTTGCTGGTGGATACCCACCGTACCCTACTCCTCCCATGGTTCACCAGCAGAGGCCACAGTGGGATCAGTCAGGGATGCAGGGATCCATGCGGCCGCAGGTGTTTGAACCACAACTGACGAACAAGCAAGGGAGTGGTAAACAGCAAGCCCAACAGGGGCAGGGTGGTTGCCAGGTAAGGAGAAACTGAAGAAGAACTTGGATGAAGCTGCTGGGGGAATAACCCTCCTGCACAGATACAGGTGGCAAACAGTGGTGACTTTACAGAGTATGCTCAGGTGACCTGCTTAAATTGTGGTGATCCAGGGCATCACATGGCTATGTGTGATCAACCAAGAAAATGCTTCATCCGCAAAGCCACTACTCATCAGGTGGATGCCTGCCCAGTCAAAAAAAGACCACATCAGGTGGCAAAGTATATTGGAAGTGTTGCCCCAGGATTGGGATTCTATCATGTGGAGGCTCCAGAGCTGGGCACAAATTCACTGGGAAACATGAGGAATTGTGGGATTGTATATGTAGAAACTAGAGAGCTGACCAAGGAAGAGCTGATCAAAGAATTCTCAGAGATTTACAAGACAAATTGGCCTTGGCAAGTGAGAGCTCTCGGTAGATGGTCTTATGTGGTAAAATTTCCGCCACACATTCCAGTTGAGCAGGTGGCTGAATACCCATGCTTTGGATTGACTAATCCAAACATTACTGTTAATGTGGAGGTGTGGACAGAGGATCTAAAATGCATGGATGATCTAAAAGAGGTCTGGGTACATATTAGTGTAGGGGAACGTAGTAATTTCAAAAAATTTCCTACGCACACACAAGATCATGGTGATGGCATAGCAACGAGAGGGGAGAGTGTTCATCCACGTACCCTTGTAGACCGTAAGCGGAAGCGTTAGCACAACGCGGTTGATGTAGTCGTACGTCTTCACGATCCGACCGATCCAAGCACCGAACGTCCGGGGCCTCCGAGTTCAGCACACGTTCAGCTCGATGATGATCTCCGGCCTCCGATCCAGCGAAGCTCCGGAGATGAGTTCCATCAGCACGACAGCGTGGTGACGATGATGATGTTCTATCGGCGCAGGGCTTCGCCTAAACTCCGCGACGATATGACCGAGGTGGAATATGGTGGAGGGGGGCATCGCACACGGCTAAGGAACGATCCGTAGATCAACTTGTGTATCTATGGGGTGCCCCCCGCCCCCGTATATAAAGGAGCCAGGGGGAGGAGGCGGCCGGCCAAGGAGGGCGCGCCAAGGGGGGAGTCCAACTCCCACCGGGATTAGGACTCCCTTCTTTCCAAGTAGGAGTAGGAGAAGGGGGAAAGAGGAGGAAGAGGAGAAGGAAAGGGGGGGGGGGGCGCCGCCCCCCTTCCCTTGTCCTATTCGGACTAGGATGGGGAGGGGCGCGCGGCCCCCTCCTGGTTCCTTCCCTCTTCTCCCTCGAGGCCCATGTAGGCCCAATAACCCCCGGGGTTCCGTAACCTCCGGTAAGATCTCCGGAAATGCCGATTTCACCCGGAACCATTCCGATGTCCAAACATAGGCTTCCAATATATCATTCTTTATGTCTCGACCATTTCGAGACTCCTCGTCATGTCCGTGATCACATCCGGGACTCCGAACAAACTTAGGTACATCAAAAATTATAAACTCATAATAAAACTGTCATCGTAACGTTAAGTGTGCGGACCCTACGGGTTCGAGAACAATGTAGACATGACCTAGAACCATTCTCGGTCAATAACCAATAGCGGAACCTGGATGCCCATGTTGGTTCCTATATATTCTACGAAGATCTTTATCGGTCAAACCGCATAACAACATACTTTGTTCCCTTTGTCATCGGTATGTTACTTGCCCAAGGTTTGATCGTCGGTATCCAATACCTAGTTCAATCTCGTTGCCGGCAAGTCTCTTTACTCGTTTTGTAATACATCATCTTATAACTAACTCATTAGTTATAATGCTTGCAAGGCTTAGGTGATGAGTATTACCGAGAGGGCCCAGAGATACCTCTTCGACAATCGGAGTGATAAAACCTAATCTCGAATTATGCCAACCGAACATGTACCTTCGAAACACCAGAGAGCACCTTTATAATCACCCGATTCGTTGTGACGTTTGGTAGCACACAAAGTGTTCTTCCGGTAAACGGGAGTTGCACAATCTCATAGTTGCAGGAACTTTGTATAAGTCATGAAGAAAGCAATAGCAACATACTAGACGATCAAGTGCTTGGCTAACGGAATGGGTCATGTCAATCACATCATTCTCCTAATGATGTGATCCCATTAATCAAATGACAACACATGTCTATGGTCAGGAAACATAACCATCTTTGATTAATGATCTAGTCATGTAGAGGCATACTAGTGACTTTATGTTTGTCTATGTATTCACACATGTATCATGTTTCCGGTTAATACAATTCTAGCATGAATAATAAACATTTATCATGATATGAGGAAATAAATAATAACTTTATTATTGCGTCTAGGGCATATTTCCTTCAGTCTACCACTTGCACTAGAGTCAATAATCTAGATTACATAGTAATGATTCTAACACCCATGGAGTCTTGGTGCTGATCATGTTTTGCTCATGAGAGAGGCTTAGTCAACGGTCGCAACATTCAGATCCGTATGTATCTTGCAAATCTCTATGTCTCCTACTTGGACTTGGTCCCGAATGGAATTGAAGCGTCTCTTGATGTGCTTGGTCCTCTTGTGAAATCTGGATTCCTTTGCCAAGGCAATTGCACCAAGATTGTCACGAAGATCTTCATTGGTCCCGATGCACTAGGTATGACACCTAGATCGGAAACAAACTCCTTCATCCAGACTCCTTCATTTGCTGCTTCCGAAGCAGCTATGTACTCCGCTTCACATGTAGATCCCGCCACGAAGCTTTGTTTAGAACTGCACCAACTTACAGCTCCACCGTTTAATAAAAACACGTATCCGGTTTGCGATTTAGAATCGTCCGGATCGATGTCAAAGCTTGCATCGATGTAACCATTTACGACTAGCTCTTTGTCACCTCCATATCGAGAAACATATCCTTAGTCCTTTTCGTATTTCAGATGTTCTTGACCGTTGTCCAATGATCCACTCTGGATTACTTTGGTACCTTCCTGCCAAGCTTATTGCTAAGCATACGTCGTGTCTGGTACACAAGATTGCATACATGATAGAGCCTATGGCTGAAGCATAGGAACATTTTTCATTTTCTCTCTATCTTCTGCTGTGGTCGGGCATTGAGTTTGACTCAACTTCACACCTTGTAGCACAGCAAGAATCCTTTCTTTGCACGATCCATTTTGAACTTTTTCAAAATTTTGTCAAGGTATGTGCTTTGTGAAAGTCCTATTAAGCGTCTTGATCTATCTCTATAGATCTTGATGCCCAATATGTAAGCAGCTTCACCGAGGTCTTTCATTGAAAAACTTTTATTCAAGTATCCCTTTATGCTATCCAGAAATTCTATATCATTTCCAATTAACAATATTTCATCTACATATAAAATTAGAAATGCTACAGAGCTCCCACTCACTTTCTTGTAAATACAGGCTTCTCCAAAAGTCTATATAAAACCATATGCTTTGATCACACTATAAAAGCGTTTATTCCAACTCCGAGATGCTTGCACCAGTCCATAAATGGAACGCTGGAGCTTGCACATTTTGTCAGCACCTCTTGGATCAACAAAACCTTCCAGCTGCATCATATACAACTCTTCTTCTAGAAATCCATTCAAGAATGCAGTCTTGACATCCATTTGCCAAATTTCATAATCATGAAATGCAGCAATAGCTAACATGATTCGGACAGACTTAAGCATCGCTGCGGGTGAGAAAGTCTCATCGTAGTCAACTCCTTGAACTTGTCGAAAACCTTTTGCAACAAGTCGAGCTTTATAGGCAGTTACATTACCATCAGCGTCAGTCTTCTTCTTAAAGATCCATTTATTCTCAATAGCTTGCCGATCATCGGGCAAGTCAAGCAAAGTCCATACTTTGTTTTCGGACATGGATCCCATCTCAGATTTCATGGCTTCTAGCCATTTGGCGGAATCCGGGCTCATCATCGCTTCCTCATAGTTCATAGGTTCATCATGGTCAAGTAACATGACTTCCAAAATAGGATTACCGTACCATTCTGGTGCGGATCTTACTCTGGTAGACCTACGAGGTTCAGTAGAAACTTGATCTGAAGTTTCATGATCATTATCATTAGCTTCCTCACTAATTGGTGTAGTTGTCACAGGAACAAGTTCTCGTGATGAACTACTTTCCAATAAGGGAGTAGATATAGTTATCTCATCAAGTTCTAATTTCCTCCCACTCACTTCTTTCGAGAGAAACTCCTTCTCTAGAAAGGATCCATTCTTAGCAACGAATGTCTTGCCTTCGGATCTGTGATAGAAGGTGTACCCAACAGTCTCTTTTGGGTATCCTATGAAGACACATCTCTCCGATTTAGGTTCGAGCTTATCTGGTTGAAGTTTCTTCACATAAGCATCGCAGCCCCAAACTTTAAGAAACGACAACTTTGGTTTCTTGCCAAACCACAGTTCATAAGGCGTCGTTTCAACGGATTTTGGTGGTGCCCTATTTAACGTGAATGCGGTCGTCTCTAAAGCATAACCCCAAAACGATAGTGGTAAATCAGTAAGAGACATCATTGATCGCACCATATCAAGTAAAGTACGATTACGACGTTCGGACACACCATTTCGTTGTGGTGTTCCAGGTGGCGTGAGTTGCGAAACTATTCCACATTGTTTCAAGTGTAGGCCAAACTCATAACTCAAATATTCTCCTCCACGATCAGATAGTAGAAACTTTATTTTCTTATTACGATGATTTTCCACTTCACTCTGAAATTCTTTGAACTTTTCAAATGTTTCAGACTTGTGTTTCATCAAGTAGATATACCCATATCTGCTCAAATCATCTGTGAAGGTGAGAAAATAACGATACCCGCCACGAGCCTCAACATTCATTGGGCCACAAACATCAGTATGTATGATTTCCAACAAATCAGTTGCTCGCTCCATAGTTCCGGAGAACGTCGTTTTAGTCATCTTGCCCATAAGGCACGGTTCGCAAGTACCAAGTGATTCATAATCAAGTGATTCGAAAAGTCCATCAGTATGGAGTTTCTTCATGCGTTTTACACCGATATGACCCAAATGGCAGTGCCACAAATAAGTTGCACTATCATTATCAACTCTGCATCTTTTGGTTTCAACACTATGAATATGTGTATCACTACTATCGAGATTTAATAAAAATAGACCACTCTTCAAGGGTGCATGACCATAAAAGATATTACTCATATAAATAGAACAACCATTATTCTCTGATTTAAATGAATAACTGTCTCGCATCAAACAAGATCCAGATATAATGTTCATGCTCAACGCTGGCACCAAATAACAATTATTCAGGTCTAAAACTAATCCCGAAGGTAGATGTAGAGGTAGCGTGCCGACCGCGATCACATCGACTTTGGAACCGTTTCCCACGCGCATCGTCACCTCGTCCTTGGCTAGTGCTCACTTATTCCGTAGTCCCTGTTTCGAGTTGCAAATATTAGCAATGAACCGAGATCAAATACCAGTGCTACTACGAGCTCTAGTTAGGTACACATCAATAACATGTATATCACATATACCTTTGTTTATTTTGCCATCCTTCTTATCCGCCAAATACTTGGGGCAGTTCCGCTTCAAAGGACTATCGCTTGCGGTAGAAGCACTCAGTTTCAGGCTTAGGTCCAGGCTTGGGTTTCTTCTCTTGAGCAGCAACTTGCTTGCTGTTCTTCTTGAAGTTCCCCTTCTTCTTCCCTTTGCCCTTTTCTTGAAACTAGTGGTCTTGTTGACCATCAACACTTGATGCTCCTTCTTGATTTCTACCTCCGCAGCTTTTAGCATTGCGAAGAGCTCGGAATAGTCTTGTTCATCCCTTGCATATTATAGTTCATCACAAAGCTCTTGTAGCTTGGTGGCGATGATTGGAGAATTCATCAATGACGCTATCATCCGAAAGATTGACTCCCAGTTGAATCAAGTGATTATTATACCCGACATTTTGAGTATATGCTCACCGACGAACTATTCTCCTCCATCTTGCAGCTGTAGAACTTATTGGAGACTTCATATCTCTCAATCCGGGCATTTGCTTGAAATATTAACTTCAACTCTGGAACATCTCATATGCTCCATGACGTTCAAAACGTCGTTGAAGACCCGGTTCTAAGCCGTAAAGCATGGCACATTGAACTATAGAGTAGTCATCGCTTTGCTCGCCAGACGTTCTTAACGCCGCTCGGTTAGATCAGCGGCAGGCTGGCACCCAACGGTGCTTCCAGGACGTAACTTTTCGTGCAGCAATGAGAATAATCCTTAGGTTACGGACCCATCCGTGTAATTGCTACCATCATCTTTCAACTTTGCTTTCTCAAGGAACGCATTAAAATTCAACGGAACAACAAACGAGCCATCTATCTACAAACAAACATAGACAAGCAAAATACTATCGGTACTAAGTTCATGATAAATTTAAGTTCAATTAATCATATTACTTAAGAACTCCCACTTAGACAGACATCTCTCTAGTCATCTAAGTGATCACGTGAACCAAATCAACTAAACCATAACCGATCATCACGTGAGATGGAGTAGTTTTCAATGGTGAACATCACTATGTTGATCATATCTACTATATGATTCACGCCGACCTTCGGTCTCCGTGTTCCGAGGCCATATCTGCATATGCTAGGCTCGTCAAGTTTAACTCCGAGTATTCGCGTGCAAAAACTGTCTTGCACCCGTTGTAGATGGACGAGAGCTTATCACACCCGATCATCACGTGGTGTCTGGGCACGACTAACTTTGGCAACGGTGCATACTCAGGGAGAACACTTCTTGATAATTTTAGTGAGTGATCATCTTAAAATGCTACCGTCAATCAAAGCAAGATAAGATGCATAAAGGATAAACATCACATGCAATCAATATAAGTGATATGATATGGCCATCATCATCTTGTGCTTGTGATCTCCATCTCCGAAGCACCGTCGTGATCACCATCGTCACCGGCGCGACACCTTGATCTCCATCGTAGCATCGTTGTCTTTATGCCATCTATTGCTTCTACGACTATCGCTACCGCTTAGTGATAAAGTAAAGCAATTACAGGGCGTTTGCATTTCATACAATAAAGCGACAACCATATGGCTCCTGCCAGTTGCCGATAACTTCGGTTACAAAACATGATCATCTCATACAATAAAATATAGCATCACGTCTTGACCATATCACATCACAACATGCCCTGCAAAAACAAGTTAGACGTCCTCTACTTTGTTGTTGCAAATTTTACGTGGCTGCTACGGGTTTAGCAAGAACCGTTCTTACCTACGCATCAAAAACCACAACGATAGTTCGTCAAGTTGGTGCTGTTTTAACCTTCGCAAGGACCGGGCGTAGCCACACTCGATTCAGCTAAAGTGAGAGAGACGGACACCCGCCAGCCACCTTTAAGCACGAGTGCTCGTAACGGTGAAACCAGTCTCGCGTAAGCGTACGCGTAATGTTGGTCCGGGCCGCTTCATCTCACAATACCGCCGAACCAAAGTATGACATGCTGGTAAGCAGTATGACTTGTATCGCCCACAACTCACTTGTGTTCTACTCATGCATATAACATCAACGCGTAAAACCTAGGCTCTGATACCACTGTAGGGGAACGTAGTAATTTCAAAAAAATTCCTACGCACACGCAAGATCATGGTGATGGCATAGCAACGAGAGGGGAGAGTGTTCGTCCATGTACCCTTGTAGACCGTAAGCGGAAGCGTTAGCACAATGCGGTTGATGTAGTCATACGTCTTCACGATCCGACCGATCCAAGCACCGAACGTACGGGGCCTTCTAGTTCAGCACACGTTTAGCTCGATGACGATCTCCGGCCTCCGATCCAGCGAAGCTCCGGAGATGAGTTCCGTCAGCACGACGGTGTGGTGAGGATGATGATGTTCTACCGGCGCAGGGCTTCGCCTAAACTCCGCGACGATATGACCGAGGTGGAATATGGTGGAGGGGGGGCACCGCACACGGCTAAGGAACGATCCGTAGATCAACTTGTGTATCTATGGGGTGTCCCCCCGCCCCCGTATATAAAGGAGCCAGGGGGGAGGAGGCGGCCGGCAAAGGAGGGTGCGCCAAGGGGGGAGTCCAACTCCCAGTGGGAGTAGGACTCCCTTCTTTCCAAGTAGGAGTAGGAGAAGGGGGAAAGAGGAGGAAGAGGAGAAGGAAAGGGGGGGCGCCGCCCCCTTTCCCTTGTCCTATTCGGACTAGGAAGGGAGGCGCGCCCCCTCCTGGTTCCTTCCTCTTCTCCCTCGAGGCCCATGTAGGCTCAAGAACCCCGGGGTTCCGGTAACCTCTCGGTACTCCGGTAAAATGCCGATTTCACCCGGAACCATTCCGATGTCCATACATAGGCTTCCAATATATCATTCTTTATGTCTCGACCATTTCGAGACTCCTCGTCATGTCCGTGATCACATCCGGGACTCCGAACAAACTTCGGTACATCAAAACTTATAAACTCATAATAAAACTGTCATCGTAACGTTAAGCGTGCGGACCCTACGGGTTCGAGAACTATGTAGACATGACCTAGAACCATTCTCGGTCAATAACCAATAGCGGAACTTGGATGCCCATATTGGTTCCTACATATTCTACGAAGATCTTTATCGGTCAAGCCGCATAACAACATACTTTGTTCCCTTTGTCATCGGTATGTTACTTGCCCGAGGTTTGATCGTCGGTATCCAATACCTAGTTCAATCTCGTTGCCGACAAGTCTCTTTACTCGTTCTGTAATACATCATCTTATAACTAACTCATTAGTTATAATGCTTGCAAGGCTTAGGTGATGAGTATTACCGAGAGGGCCCAAAGATACCTCTCCGACAATCGGAGTGACAAAACCTAATCTCGAATTATGCCAACCCAACATGTACCTTCGGAAACACCAGAGAGCACCTTTATAATCACCCGATTCGTTGTGACGTTTGGTAGCACACAAAGTGTTCTTCCGTAAACGGAGTTGCACAATCTCATAGTTGCGTGAACTTTGTATAAGTCATGAAGAAAGCAATAGCAACATACTAAACGATCAAGTGCTAGGCTAACGGAATGTGTCATGTCAATCACATCATTCTCCTAATGATGTGATCCCATTAATCAAATGACAACACATGTCTATGGTCAGGAAACATAACCATCTTTGATTAATGAGCTAGTCAAGTAGAGGCATACTAGTGACTTTATGTTTGTCTATGTATTCACACATGTATCATGTTTCCGGTTAATACAATTCTAGCATGAATAATAAACATTTATCATGATATGAGGAAATAAATAATAACTTCATTATTGCCTCTAGGGCATATTTCCTTCAATTAGGGGGTTGCTTCCAAAGTGGTGTGAATGGTCTGTTTTAGATCGTTGTACCTCGACCTCTGGTTTGCTGATTGACTTACACTAGCATGGAATGTTTAATCTCTACTTGAGTGTGGTAGAGTAAAAGTCCAATGTAGGGATCCCACTAAATTTCCCACCAAGAGAGTTTTTGGCATTGGAGGGAAGACCTTCAAGGTTAGAATGACTGTGGAGGTGCCTATAGTGGACCTAGCTGGCAAAGATACTGAAGTAGATGGTGATGATGATGATGACAAAGAGTGAGGATTCAAACAAACACAGGGGCATGGATACTGATGTCATGGAAGACCAGGGCAACTCTACAAAAAACCATACAACCCCTGAGAGCAGTGGGAGTCTCTACATGGAAAAGGGAGTGGCAATGGTACTGGTGTGCAAAAAAGATCTCTTGAGAGGGCTTCTGATAAAGAGTTTAGAATGGGATTTGGAGAAGTGCAGCCTCAGGATTGTGATGAAGGGATGGATGGTAATGTTGTGATGCATGTGGAAAACCCTAAGATGGTGGCAGCTACCTTCATTTTCTCTGAGATGCAACAGTTAGGTGAAATGACATGAGAGATGGAGGAGCTGGAGATTGATGTTCAAAAGGACCCTCTGAAGGAGGTGGACCTGGCTGATGATCTCCCTGATGATATCATTCCCACTTTTCAGGCTCTGGATGTTGTTGAGGAGGATCAAGAGCATGAAGTGCCTGAAGATCAAGGGGTTCAGAAGAGGAGGAAACAAAAAAACTGGGCACCAGTGCTAGCTGCCAGAAAAAGTGCTAGAGTGGTGGGGAATCAGAATACAACTAAAAAAGCTCAATTATTGAAGATGAAACAAAATCTTGAAATTCCAACTATGAAAGATATTGCTTCAAAAAACCCTTTTCATGTTCTTCCTGTTGATGAAATAGTTGAGATGACTAGTAATGTTTTTGTTAGAATTGGAGAAGACATGTCTAAAAATGCTAGTGGTAACTTGAGTGGGCCTAATGACTTTACTGATAATTGTGAAAATAGTAATAGTAGGGGAGACAAAAACTCTCTTGTGGAAGAGGGTGATGGATGGACTCCTGTTAAGAATAAATGGGGCAAGCACCCCAGAAGAAGGTTCCAATGAGATACATCTTTTGGAATGCTAGGGGCATTATGTATGGCTCCTGGGAGAAAGAAATGTATTGAGGATCTTATTCTACCTTTGAATCATGTTTATGTTTGTTTTCAGGAGACTAAGCAATGTAGTTTTACTAGGAATTATCATAAAAACCTGATGGCAACAGAAACTTTGAGTGGAACTTCTTACCCTCCAATGGCTCTGCTGGAGGCATTTTAGTGGGGGTAGATCTGGATCACTTTGATGTGATTAGCTGGGAAATTAGGCAGTTTTCAGTCAGTGTATTAGTAAAAGGGAAGGATAAAAGTCTGGTTTCCAGAATTACCACAGTCTATGGCCCTGCTTATGAGGAGGGCAATTTCGGTGTCAAAATCGGCAGATCTCGGGTAGGGGGTCCCGAACTGTGCGTCTAAGGATCAAAGGTAATGAGGAGGCAGGGGACACGACATTTACCCAGGTTCGAGCCCTCTTAATGGAGGTAATACCCTACTTCCTGCTTGATTGACTTTGATGAGTATAGGGGTTACAAGAATTGATCTACCTTGAGATCGTAATGGCTAAACCCTAGATGTCTAGCATGTATGATTATGTTCTTGCCCTACGGACTAAA
Source organism: Aegilops speltoides (assembly GCA_021437245.1). Taxonomy (NCBI): domain Eukaryota; kingdom Viridiplantae; phylum Streptophyta; class Magnoliopsida; order Poales; family Poaceae; genus Aegilops; species Aegilops speltoides. The sequence goes on from CM038142.1 coordinate 29,137,578, forward strand.
CCCTCTGGTTTATATAAACACCGGAGGGATCTAGGGTTGTACAAAGTCGGTTTATAGAGGAAGAAAAGTACACGATCCAAACGCCAAGTGAGGGAGTCCTGGACTAGGGGGTGTCCGGACAGCCGGACTATCATCGTCCGCCGGACTCCAAGACTACGAAGATACAAGATTGAAGACTCCGGCTCGTGTCCGGATGGTACTTTCCTTGGCGTGGAAGGCAAGCTTGGCAATACGGATATGTAGATCTCCTACCATTGTAACCGACTCTGTGTAACCCTAGCCTCCTCCGGTGTCTATATAAACCGGAGGGCTTTAGTCCCTAGGACAACATACATCTCAACAATCATACCATAGCCTAGCTTCTAGGGTTTATCCTCCTTGATCTCGTGGTAGATCTACTCTTGTACTTCCCATATCATCAATATTAATCAAGCAGGACGTAGGGTTTTACCTCCATCGAGAGGGCCCGAACCTGGGTAAAAACATCGTGTCCCTCGTCTCTTGTTACCATCCGCCTAGACGCACAGTTCGGGACCCCTACCGAGATCCGCCGGTTTTGACACCGACATTGGTGCTTTCATTGAGAGTTCCTCTGTCGTCACCGATAGGCTTGATGGCATCTTCAACCAGAACGCTGTCGTGGTGAGACTTTTCTCCCGGACCAATTCGCCCATGGGCCAATTAACTTGCCATCCGGAGCAGATCGAAGCTACGCCCCGCCGTCAGGTCAGATTTGGAAGTTAGACTTCACGGCCGATGTCCGTGGAGACTTGATCTTCGACGGACTCGAGCCACAGACCAAGCGCGCCAAGATTGTGGACGATGGGCACGAGCTAGCTCTGCCGCGGACAAGGCCTTGGTGGTCGCACCGGATCCGCTTGCCATTAGCCCGAGCCGATCGCCCAAATCGAGGGTCAGGATAGATGCATACGGGGCTTCAACATCCACGGCGATGGAGCCGAACACCAATCTTGTCCCCCGCGAAACTCGTGATTCCGAGGCGCCGGACTCCTTGCCGGACTCCGAACCTCCCGCGCCCCTACCAATCGATCCGGATTGGGCGCCGGTTATGGGATTCACCGCCGCGGACATCTTCCAATGTTCGCCTTTCGGCGATATCTTGAATTCACTAAAGCATCTCTCGTTATCAGGAGAGTCATGGCCGGACTATGGCCAGGATGGTTGGGATATGGACGACGAAGAAATTCAGAGCCCACCCACCACCCACTTTGTAGCCACTGTCGACGATCTAACCGACATGCTAGACTACGACTCCGAAGACATCGGCGCTATGGATGACGATGCCGAGATTTAACAGAACCAGCGCCTACAGGCACCGAAGACCACCTCGTCATACGACATATATATGGTGGACACCCCAAAGGACGGGATGGCGAAGAAGCTGCGGAGGCGACTCTTTAAAGAAGCAGCCCAAACGCCGGTGTCGTGGCGCCGCTCTAAATCCGCCACAGAAGAATGGAGATTCCGCACAGAGATAATAACACTCGAGAGCGCCGAAGACAATCCCCCAAAGAAGACTCATCGCAGAGGATGTAGAAGCAAGCCCCACGAGAGGGCGGCGCATTTAAGGGTTGAGGATGATAACTATATGCCTCCCTCCGAAGACGAAGCAAGCCTCAACGATGATGAACTCGTTGTCCCTGAGGATCCCGTCGAACAAGAGCGCTTCAAGCACAGGCTTATCGCCATAGCAAACAGCCTAAAGAAAAAGCAGCAACAACTTCAAGCTGATCAGGACCTGCTGGCCGATCGATGGACCGAGGTCCTCGCGGCCGAAGAGTATAAACTCGAACGTCCCTCCAAAAGTTACCCAAGACGCAAGCTGCTCCCCCGATTAGAGGAGGAAGCATACATACCTTCATCACCAGCGCACGATATGGCTGACCGACCACCCCGTGGTCGTGACAGAGAGGCATACAAGCCCCCAGCCAAGACCGTACCCCGACATCGCTCCAAAAGTACGAAGCCAAGAGGGAACGCGCCGGACTTGCGAGACATATTGGAGGACAAGGCAAGGCAATCCAGATCCATCTACGGATCACGTGGGCGCCCTACAACCCACGATGAATACCGTCGCGCCGGATATAATAACACCGGCCGGGCCGAACACAGCAGACAGTGCTCCCTCGAGCTGCGTCGCGATATTGCTCAATACAGGGGCGTCGCACACCCTCTATGCTTCATGGACGAAGTAATGGATCATCAGATCCCCGAAGGGTTTAAACCCGTAAACATTGAATCTTACGATGGCACAACAGACCCCGCGGTTTGGATCGAAGACTATCTTCTCCACATTCACATGGCCCGCGGCGACGATCTACATGCCATCAAGTATCTCCCACTCAAGCTTAAAGGACCAGCTAGGCATTGGCTAAACAGCTTGCCCGCAGAGTCAATTGGGTGCTAGGAGGACCTGGAAGCCGCATTCCTCGACAGCTTCCAGGGCACATATGTGTGACCACCAGACGCCGATGACCTAAGCCACATTATTCAGCAGCCAGACGAATCGGCCAGACAATTCTGGACACGGTTCTTGACAAAGAAAAACCAAATCGTCGATTGTCCGGATGCAGAGGCCCTTGCAGCCTTCAAACATAACATCCGGGATGAATGGCTAGCCCGCACAGGGGCGGGAAAAGCGAAATCCATGGCAGCCCTCACATCGTTAATGGCCGCTTTTGTGCGGGAGAGGACAGCTAGCTAGCCCGCAGCAACAATCTCCGTAAAAATTCTGGCAGTCCGGATACTAAGGACAACAACGGCAGTCACGTCGAAACAAAAACAAGCGCCGCGTGCGGTGACGATAAGGAGGATCTGGCGGTTAATGCCGGATTCAAAGGCTCTAAACCGGTCGTGAAGAAGCCATTCAAAAGAACCACTTGGTCCGTCAATCTGGACCGAATACTCGACCGCTTATGCGGATACATGGCACCTTTGAAAAGCCAGCTAACCACACTAATAGAGATTGCTGGGTGTTCAAGCGAGCCAGCAAGTTAATTGCGAAAACAATGACAAGGGGCTAAACAGCGGACGAGGACGAGACCCGACCGCCCGAACAACGAGAGGATGAAGGTTTCCCCCAAAGTGCGGACGGTGAATATGATATACGCGACCCACATACCCAAGAGGGAAAGGAAACGCGCACTAAGGGACGTCTATGTGATGGAGCCAGTCGCCCCAAAATTCAATCCATGGTCCTCTTTTCCGATCACTTTCGATCGAAGACACCATCCGACCAGCATACGCCATGGCGGATTCGCGCGTGGTTTTAGACCCAATTGTCGATGGATTTCACCTCACGAGAGTCCCGATGGACGGCGGTGTAGCCTGAACCTGCTTTATCGGGATACAAGTCGTAAAATGGGCATAGACCCATCAAGGATTAAACCTACAAAGACAACCTTTAAAGGTGTCATCCCGAGTGGAAGCCAACCGTCTGAGCTCGATCACTGGAAGTGGTCTTGGATCCCGGATAATTTCCGAAGCGAAGAGTTAATCTTCGACATAGTCCCGTTCAGAAGCGGCTATCACGCTATGCTCGGACGAACGCGTTTGCAAAATTCAGCGCGTGCCGCATTATGCATACCTAAAGCTCAAGATGCGGGCCCTCGTGGAGTCATCACGATCAATGGGAATACGGAACGCTCCCTCGAACGGAGGAACATACAATGCTCTCGCGGCGAAATCTGAGCAGCCTTCTAAGGCAATTCTCAAGTCCGGCAGTTAAAAAGCCGGATACAGCAAAGCGCGCCCGGAGCAATACCAACCAAGACCACCTGGCGCGATCAGAGTACGCGTAGCAATGCGGCCCCAACCCTCGCCCGCACATGATCGCTAGAATAACACTCCGCGTACATCATTACGCTTTGGAGATACCATGGGTGCAGGGAAAGGGGCACGATTACAATGGACCCAGAGTGCGGCTCGACCACACCAGGGGCTCGCAAGTGTGCCCCCCTTCCTTTCTTTTTCATTTTACTACTTTGTGTACACAGGACTCCGTTAAGCAGAAGCCCTGTCCGGTGGCGAACCCGCCTAACTCATGATGCAACAGTCAGGGACCTAAGAGGGCCGCGACGAACATTCAGGTGGTCTCAATTACGAGCATTAAATTCGATTATATACACCAAGTCTGCAGCTCATCCCTGGAGGGGGACATGTTTATTTAGTCCAAATCCCTTGCTTACCGCACTGTTTGTCTCAGTCCGCTATACTAGCAAACTTTCTTTCATAAATAATGCAGCACCTCTTTATTGCAATTGCATTATCTTTTTTATATATATGTTCATTACATGACATCTTGCACCCGTCTATTTTGGTACGGCCGAATACGCCAGGGGCTTCTGTTCCCCAAATTATGGTGTGATAAAGTCCGAACACTTTCACAAGTCGCGCACCCGAACTTACTGACATTATATGAATCGGCTCGAATCATGTCTTGGGTCAATAGTTGGGTTTGCCCGGCTCCCATGTTTTGGTGCCTTACGTTCCGTTCCGTCGGTTAAGGTAGCACGGGAGAACCACTGCGATTGCGCCCGGTTGAGCAGGTTAACGCCTCAATGGAGAAAGCTAAAACTGACGGCATGATAAGGCGAGAGATCGTCGCTGTTCGAGAGGTCTTTTCGGGTCCTAAAGACTCACGCCGCTTGAGCGAAGTTCGGATAATGTCCGACGAAGGCGTGGATAGCGCCCGGATTCGGTCTTCGAATACCGAGGCTTCGCCAAATTTAAAATTATAGAATTCTATGGCTAAGTGAGAGTGTTCAAGCATTATAAGTCCGGTTGCCTTGTTCATCGTGTTGGCGCCTCCTAGATGGACCAAAAATGGGAACAAGAGTGCTCAAGTTTATCTGAACACCCGGCAGATTCGCGGCTTGGGGCTGAAGCCAACGACTTGCCATCTCTCGATTTTATAAACAGCCGCATGAAGGTAATATTTTAAATTAAACAAGCGTTGCTCATGGCGCATATGAGCGAAGTTTTCAGCGCCAGGGATAAATATACTGAAGTTCACTCAAAATTACATTTCGGAGCACTCATCGCAATATCGCGAGGCTCCCTTGAGACAATTTTATAATACCTCTCCGGCGTGCGATACTCCTTTCCCGGCGGTGGGCCCGTGAAAGCTTCTCCGCATCAATTTGCCCCATTGCACCTTTATGCGGGCAAGGGCCCGACGAGCGCCTTCAATACAAAGCGGAGCGCTTGACTACATCCAGCACAGGGCATGCATCCACCAGCCGCCTGCCGAGGCCAAAGTAGCTCCGGGCATGGCTTGTCGAGCCCACAACCGGACTATGAGGCCCTTCATGGCCTCCTTAGCTACCTTGTGGAGTTCGACCAGCTGCTTCAACTGGTCGCTTGGGGGCACCGGATGGCCGGCCTCAGAGTACTGAGACCAAAAGACCTTCTCCGTCGAGCTCCCCTCCTCGCCACCATAGAATGCGGCGGCATCGGACGCCTCTGGCAGCAGATCTGCAAACGCCTACAGGAGAGCTCGAATTCGGGTAAGTGTCGGGTAGTTCACATTAACATGCCTGCTTTGCATGAAAAATGCCTTACCCGCCGCTATCTTCTTTATGTCCTCAACTTCCTGAAGGGCCTTACGGGCCTCGGCCTTGGCGGACTTGGCACTTTCGAGAGCCGAGGCAAGCTCGAACTCTCGAGTCTTGGAGTCACGCTCCAAACTCTCATGCTTTTCCATGAGAGCATGGAGCTCTTGCCGAACTTCCGCCACCGTGCCTCTTGCTTTTCTCGCTCAGCCCGTTCATGGCCGCCTGCGTTCGACGCGGACCTGGCTATCCTTCGGGCTGCCACCTCGTTAGTGGCCCCTGCAATACACATATTATCCTTGTAAATTTTATTTGCAACCAAAATCCTTTTCTGTAAGGTACTTATTCAAAGAGGTGTTACTCACCTTCTTTTTCCTCGAGCTGCTTCTTTGCATCGCTGAGCTCTTGCTCGGACCGCTCGAGATCCTTCTTCAGCACGTCAACCTCCGCCGTTAGTGCGGCAGAGGTCAGCAGCGCATGCTGCAAACCCATATTGACATATTTTAGGCAACCCTGCGTATATCTTGTTAGATCCTTAGTCCGGCTTTTCTTTCCGAACACCGAACTAAGCATTAGGGGCTATTGTCTATGCGGTATTACATTACATAATTTTAACTATTTACTTCAAAGCCTGTTAGAAGGCTGCTGCAGGCTTCGGTCAGCCCGCTCTTAGCGAGCTGAACCTTCTCAATCACCACACTCATGATAGTGCGGTGTTCTTCCTCGATGGAAGCGCCTTTAAGCGCCTCCAACAGGTTATCCGGCACCGCCGGTTGCACGGAGGCCACCGGCGTCACGGTCCTGCCCTTCTTTCGAAGGGGCCGCTTGCCGGACTCTGGAACCACTGCGGGTTCGATGTAGAGTCGGCACACGAAGTCCGGAGGCTGCCCGACGGCGCCTCCCTCGATGGGTCCCTCTCGGGATCCCACCTCGGCGTCCTCGTCGTGGCGTGGGGTAAGGCGATCGGGATGGAATTCACATTCGACGAGGCCAATGACCCGCTCGATGAGTCGGGAGATCATCATTGGCGGACTACGCGCAGAATCGGCGTTAGAAGGATACTACGCGACATAAAAGAAATTACCCATCAAGGATCCGGATACTTACGATCTTGCGGACGCTTGGCCCTTGAGGCCACTCATCCTCGCAACGCTGATGTTGGCGAAACTGTCGGGGATAGTTCTCCCCCTCTTGGACCCTTGGCCTCCCGATTGGGGAAGCCTTCCTCTTCTTCTCTCCTCCTCCGGAGAGAATACTCCTCCTCCTCGTCTTGAGGAGGAGTCCTCGTCGTCGTCGGGCGCTTTGATTCTGGAACTCTTCGAGTCCCGTGGCCACCTTCTTGGCCTTCTTCTCGGCACCACGTGCGGTCTGGAACCATGAGCTCTGATGGCGGGCGTCCACCGGAGTCTTCGGCATGGGAGCCGGGCTGATGAGCAGCAGGCCTTCTCCATCCATTCCGTCAAAGGAAGAGGCGAAATGAAACCTCACTAGAGTCAATCTAATTATCACAAGTGTCCCGTAATGGGGTTGAACCACTTACCTCGTCAGTTGGACACTGCGAGCTGAATCCGCGATCTTCCGTCGCGGATGCGGGGAAACTTCGCCCTTGAACAGCACCCTCCAGCGCCTTATATGTTGTATCGAAGAGCCGCTTAGCGCTGGTGCTGTTCGGATTGAACTCCACAAATTGAATGCCCGTTCTTGGCATGGGAGAATCCGCGGAGGAGCATGACTTGGACCACGTTGACAAGCGGGCCTATTGCTCACCATCTTCTTGATGCAGGCTCGGAGTCCCGTCACCTCCACTAGATTGCCCCACTGCAAGCCCTTCTCTTTCCGGGAGGTGAGCTGCGTGGGGATTCGAGATCTAAACTCGGGGCCGCCGCCCATGTGGGCTTCTTGCGGCTCGGTGATGTAGAACCACCCCGATTGCCACCCCTTGACGGAGTCCACGAAGGTCCCTTCGAGCCAAGGGACGTTGGGCAATTTGCCCAACATGGCGTGTCGCGCGCGATGGGTGGCGCGGCACCTATGGGGCCGGGGCCCCTTCGTGTGTTGATGAGGCGGAGGGTGCGCGAGAGCGATCGGCGATGCACGGGGATTTTACCCAGCCGACGCGATGGTCGCGTAAACCCTCTTGCTGCATTGTGTTGTATTGCGTTCGGGAGCTTGAAGAGCTACGATGGTAGCTACCGGCGTGGGAGTTGCAAATGAGTCGAACCCCCCTCGTTGTGCATGGGCCTCCTTTTATAGGGCAAGGGTCACCGGCAGTGTCAGCGTAAGGTAGAGGGTAAGCGTAAAAGAGGTGGTAGTTGGAGCAGTCGGGAGCAGTCAGCACTACGATTAGCTTGAGCAATGGATTCTACCTACTTTTGCAGAGGGGACAAGAGCATTAAATGCCCGTCGCCGTCGCCCCAAAAACTCCGCCATTGCGTCTCCGTTTGCCGCGGCGATGGAGCCACCACCGTGGAGTGCCACCGCACCCTCCATGCAGCCCGACCACCCGCCAGCGTCTCTGGAGAAAGCTGAAGGCGGCGCGTGGGCAGATGACTTGGAGTGTGGGCACGTAGCATAGCTCTCCCGGCAAGCACCTTGCCGGGCCTTGATCTTCTTGGGCCGGGAGCTTGTCGGGCTCTATGACTTGCCGCTCCCGGGCCCTCGCCGGGCGCATAGCGCCGAGGCGTGTCTTCTATGGTGTGATCTTCTAGTCTCCCGGCGAGCTCCTCTGCGGGGGTCTCTGGCGATGTAATCTTGAGCTGGGCGGCCTTCCGGCAAGCTCCTCTTGCCGGGTCTTGAGCTTCATCACTGTACACTTTGTTCTTGAATGGCTTGGTGTGGAGCGGAGATGGTCTCCGGCAAGCATATGGTGGATCTGGCTGCGGGGCCTCGGTGCCCGTGCACAAGTTAGGGGTTGAGGTACCCCTACCTTAGTACACCGACAGAGCCGGGGCTGGGCCACACACAGTGCCGAGCGCTGTTGGGCCAGGCCCAAGACAGTCTGCAGGCATCACGAGGCCCACGGCGCGTCGAATCCGCTGCATCCGCCGCTTCCCAAACAGCACGTCGATCTGGCGTCGTGGGAGGCGTGGGCGGCGCATGCAGCCTTCAAGGCATCCACCCCGTGATCGTGGCGCAGAGCGGGGTCTCTTCACCCGTCGCCCCGGCTCCACTTTTTCGCCACGCGGCCCCCATGCACGGGGGTCGTGGGCGGCGAAGGTGGGAGACCAGGCCGTCACGGGCGGAGGAGGCGAGTCGGCCCCGCTCCTCTGGCCTTCTTGCTTTCTGATTGGTCGAGCGGGGCGGTTGAGCCCCCACCTCGCCCCTTTAAAAAGGGGCGGAAGGGGAGCACAATGGCCACACTCATCCTCTTCTTCCTTCGTCTTCATCTTCTGTTCTTCTCGCCGCCATGGAAGGAGGGAATCCTGGCTCTTCGACGGTAGCGGCGAGGGTCGCTTCTAGGCAGCGCACCGCTCCCCATCTCGCTCCCGTGGTGGTGGAGCCGCCACGAGAGGAGAGGGAGGCGTGGCGTGGTCGAGGCCGAGCGTGGCGAGGCGGTCGAGGAGAGGCGGCCGAGGCGGCGTGCCTCCTCCATCTCCCGGCGTCTCGACCACGGCGCGGTCCACACGGTGGCGACCCACAGGAGTTCTTCATCAAGCTTCGTCGGGTGCCTCGCCGTCGCCTCCGGCTGCCGGCCCGTTCTGAGCGTGATGGGGCGGATCCACCCGGCGTGATGGAGCTACGCGCGAGGGGCTGCGGGATCAGCGGCACTTTCGGGTGAGTGTCGTGTCCCCAGCCCGGCGTGATGTTCTTCGACCGAGGTGGAAGGCGTTCGCCGGATCCATAGCTTGACGGCGGGTTCACCCTCCATTTCAAGTTATTGGATGGTGACCTCCTCGCCGTCAAGGTCTTGGCGACTATGGAACCCGGTGCGCTGCTGTGTGGACAGCTCCTCGGATAGCGAAGGCTCCTCCCGGCGAAAGTGACGAGGAGGAGGCGACAACGGCGACGAGGGATGGCGGGCCCGACTAGGCGTCGGACACCGCTGCCTCATATACCACCGCAACCCCATCTTACAGGTTGCCGGGCTCTGGCTCCCGGGGCCGTCTCCTTGGCGGCCGGCGGAGAGGCAGCAGAAGAGGAAGAGGGGGACGGCGGCAAGGCCGTTAAGTCGAATCTGAGGCGAGGTGCCCTCGTGCGATGTCCCACCACTCCGTCTTCAAGCTCTGCCTCCGGCGCCTCGACTCCGCCAAGCTCTGGCGGCTCCCCCGGTGTTCTCTTGGGGTCTTCTGGCGCCCGTGGCTCTCCGCGAGCCGAGGACTTGCAGCTGGCTCTCCGGGCATCGTTCCCCATGCCCGTCACCTTGCGCAGCTCTGCGGCCTGGCGGCGTCACCGCCACGCTCTCCTAGGCGCTCCTTCGCCCTTCCCGACAAGCTCCTCTTGCGGGGTCTCCTCTCCAGCAAGCTTATCTTGCCGGGGCTCCTGACCTACCTCCTGAACTCCTGAGCAGAGAAGCAGGAGAGGGATCACGGGCACCTTATCTTTTTAACTTGTAAGCCCTCGGGCATTAGCTGCATTAAGAACTTGTAATCCTCTCTATCATGTTTTTCATCCTCTATGGACTTGTACTAAATGGATGTTTTTAATGAAAAGAGGAAAGCTTGCGGACTGAATCTTTTACTTGATGCGTGCCTTGTGTGTTCTTACGCTATCGGGGAGCTTGCAGGCGAACACGCTTAGCGACATGGGACAGCCCGCTGGTGGTGTCGCTTCCGGCAAGCAACCTTGTCGGGCCAGTTGCGACGCCTACCTTGCTGAGCAGGCTCGGAAGCAAGATAGGGGTGCAGCGGCACACTTGTGTTTGTTGAGCGGACTCGGAAACAAAGCAAATGCATAAGCTGGGCCCGACTTCGGTTCCTCCACGTCTGAGTTTTTACAAGACACGCTCGTTCAAAGACGCAGTCCCGCATCTCCCGGTCCATGAGAGGATGCATGACGAGGGATAAAAAACTTATCTGAAATCGCAGCCCCCAGCAACTCTAGCTTGCCGGAGACGAATCTCGATGCTCGCAGCCCCCAGCGAGGCTGGCTCGCCGAAGAAGAACCTTGGCACCCGCAGCCCCCGGCGACCCTGGCTTGCCGGGCCCCAGGTGCTGGTGTGATCTTTTGGTTCCTCCTTGTTGCTGCAATTGCAGTCATAAAAACAGCTGATGTAGATATGCAACTGCTCAACGCACATGTATGCGTATATGAATCTTGACTACGCAATACGATGCCGAGCTTTGTCCTTCGTATGTTTGTACTCTATGCTCTTGGGGAGCTTGCCGGGGCGAACACGCTTATCGACCGCGGGACAGCCCGCTGGTGGTGTTGCTTCCGGCAAGCAACCTTGCCGGGCCAGTTGCGACGCTTAACTTGTTGAGCATGGCTCGGAAGCAAGATAAGGGTGCTGCAGCACACTTGTGTTTGTTGAGCGGACTCGGAAACAAAACAAGTACGCAACTGGGCCACGACTTGGCTCCTCTTGCGCTCAAGTCTCTCATATGAAGGACACTTCACGGCAAGGCTCGCCACGTTACACCCTCTACTTTACGCCCTTTTGTGCACTTCTACCCTACGCTTCTAGGGAACTTGCCGGCGCTTAACGCGCTTGCTGAGTACGGGACATCAGCAGCCCGCTGGCTGGCGTCGCTTCCGGCAAGCAACCTTGCCGTGTCCAGCTCGCGACGCGCTTGACTTGCTGAACAGACTCGAAACGAAACAAGGGCGCGAAGCTGGTCGCGGCTCGGTCTTTTTTTTACTCGTCGAGTGTGTTCGAAGCAAAGTAAGGGTGCGGCTATTCACAAGCAGGCTCCTCAGCGCACAGGTTTCGTGCACAAAGGGCGAGTGTCACGAGGATATAACAGATAAAAAGCATGGAAGCTAGAAGTGCCTGCGCGCGAAGGCTCGGCGACTTAGCTTTTCTTTGCACTTCTTTGGTGAAGCTTCGATGGCGCGTCCTCGGCGACAGCGCAGCACTCGAGGAGAATGCGTTTGCGGGGCGAGCACCAATGCTGTCTTTGCCGGGCTTATAAGCGTTAGAGGAGCCGTGCTTGTCAGATAAGCGCGAGCCGTCCTCGCCGGACTTAGAGCTCGATGGTGCGTTCTCGACGACAGCGTGGCGTTCCAAGGGGACACGCTTGCCGGCGCGGAGGGGAGCGGGAGTGAGCGGCGCCGGGAACAGGTCGTGCTCGGACTCCTAGTAGCGATAGGAGGAGCAAGGCCCTGCTCCGGCACTTTCGCTCTGCTCACGTCCGGACAGCAGTCCGGAGCATCCCGCGAGCCTCCGGCCTATTCTTGCCCCAGCAGGCGGATACCACCTCTCGGGGCATGGCGCTGCTGGGATGGGAGTGGATCTGCGGAGACCGATGCGCGGTCATCCGTCCTGCCCCTGGATCTGGTGGCGCCGCGAGTGTCCTCGCCGGTGTCCACCCTTCCACCGCCGTCTCCTCCGCCCACCGTTGGCTCCGGTGGCGGTGGGGAGGACGGAGATGGGTCTGCGACCCTCGAAGCTCTCGTCTTCGGGGCCATGGCGTAGTTGTCGATGAAGTCGTGGCCCAAAGGAGAGGTTGATGAAAAGCGGCGCGCGAACACGGATCAGTCCGCACAACCTCGCGCCCCTACCGGCGCGCCCGAGAGATGTCGCGCGATGGGTGGCGCGGCACCTATGGGGCAGGGCCCCTTCGTGTGTTGATGCGAGGCGGAGGTGCGCGGAGAAGCGGATCGGCGATGCACGAGGATTTTACCCAGCCGGACGCGATGGTCGCGTAAAACCCTCTTGCTGCATTGTGTTGTATTGCGTTCGGGAGCTTGAAGAGCTACATAGTAGCTACGGCGTGGGAGTTGCAAATGGTCGAACCCCTCTCGTTGTGCATGGGCCTCCTTTTATAGGGCAAGGGTCACCGGCGGTGTCAGCGTAAGGTAGAGGGGTAAAAGCGTAAAAGAGGTGGTAGTTGGAGCGGTCGCGAGAACAAAGCAGCTACGATTGCTTGAACGATGGATTCTACCTACTTTTGACAGAGGGGACAAGAGCATTAAATGCCCGTCGCCGTCGCCCCAAAAGCTCCCGCCATTGCGTCTCCGTTTGCCACGGCGATGGAGCCACCACCGTGGAGTGCCACCGCACCCTCCATGCAGCCCAGCCACCCGCCACGCGTCTCTGGAGAAAGCTGAAGGCGACGCGTGGGCAGATGACTTGGAGTGTGGGCACGTAGCATAGCTCTCCCCGGCAAGCACCTTGCCGGGGCCTTGATCTTGCCGGGCCCGGGAGCTTGTCGGGCTCTATGACTTGCCGCTCCCCGGGCCCTCGCCGGGACGCGCATAGCGCCGAGGCGTGTCTTCTATGGTGTGATCTTCTAGTCTCCCCGGCGAGCTCCTCTCGCCGGGGTCTCTGGCGATGTAATCTTGAGCACGGAGGCGGCCTTCCCGGCAAGCTCCTCTTGCCGGGGTCTTGAGCTTCTGTCCTGTACACTTTGTTCTTGAATGGCTTGGTGTGGAGCGGAGATGGTCTCCGGCAAGCATATGGTGGATCTGGCTGCGGGGAGCCTCAGCTGCCCGTGCACAAGTTGGGGTACTGAGGTACCCCTACCTTAGTACACCGACATGGCGCCTCCGCATTCCGCTTGCGTGCCCTTCACAACCTTCGGCTTGACGTTGAAGGTCTTGAGCCACAGGCGAAGTGGGGCTGGATCGAGGAAGGCCTCGCACCCCACGATAAACGCCGAGATGTTGAGGATGAAGTTGGCGCCGGATCATGGAAATCCAGGCCGTAGTAAAACATGAGCCCCCGGACAAATGGATGGAGCGGAAAGCCTAGTGCAGCGGAGGAAGTGGGGAGGAAGACGACCCTCTCATGAGGCCCGGGGTAGGGATGAGCTGCCCCTCGTCGGGCAGCCGATCTGCGATATCGCCGGAAGGTATCCGGTCTTCTGCGCAGCTTGGTGATGTCCTCCTCCTTAGCGGTGGAGGCCAACCATTTACCTCCCGCTCCAGACATATTCGGAGAAGGTCGAGGAGAGATGCACGAGCTCGGGCGTTGGAGCTTGAGTTCGCGGGATGGATAAGCAAAGGAGGAAGAAGGCGTAGGTGAGAAGGTGAATCCTTATCCCTTATATATAGGCGGACAAAACTATGTGTCCCCACCGCCTGGTAAAACTCGCTTATCTCCCAAGCGCCACCATCAATGGCGCGTTGGGTTACTACGCACATATTGATGAGAATCCGGAATAAGGGAAACACGATCTCTGCTTGACAAGGCGTGCCAAGGAAACCGCTTAAGCTAAGCGTCTGAGGTGGTATAGTAAAAACGATTCAAACAAAGGCTTGGTAGCGGTGTGATGTCGCGCCACGTAATACGTCGTGATTGAGCTAAGTGTACATTTTATTCTCTCTATGGTGGAATGTGGAATTTATTTTGCGAGCGGACACTATCCTGGTGTTCATGATCTTCTCTGGATTATTCAAGGGAGGAACCCGCCTTGCAATGCCGAACATTATCTTGCGCGGACTTATCGTCATTGAAGACTGGTTCGAGACTCTTGAGGAGTCTGGACTAGGGGTGTCCGGACAGCAGGACTATCATCGTCCGCGGGACTCCAAGACTACTGAAGATACAAGATTGAAGACTCCGGCTCGTGTCCGGATGGTACTTTCCTTGGCGTGGAAGGCAAGCTTGGCAATCTGGATATGTAGATCTCCTACCATTGTAACCGACTCTGTAAACCCTAGCCTCCTCCGGTGTCTATATAAACCGGAGGGCTTTAGTCCGTAGGACAACATACATCTCAACAATCATACCATAGGCTAGCTTCTAGGGTTTAGCCTCCTTGATCTCGTGGTAGATCTACTCTTGTACTACCCATATCATCAATATTAATCAAGCAGGACGTAGGGTTTTACCTCCATCGAGAGGGCCCGAACCAGGGTAAAAACATCGTGTCCCTCGTCTCTTGTTACCATCCGCCTAGACGCACAGTTCGGGACCCCCTACCCGAGATCCGCCGGTTTTGACACCGACACCAAGCTTGCCATCCACGCAAAGGAGAGTCCCATCCGGACACGGGGAAGGTTCTTCTATCTTGTATATTCATGGTCCATCAGTCCAGCCCACATCACATAGCCCGGACGCCCGATCCGGCGCGCGAACTGTCTTCGGCATTGCAAGGCGGGTTCCCCTTTTCCAAATACTCCAACGTAGTTTTCCGCACACAAGAGCTGTGTCCGTATTGGTTTAGCACATACAACCCTAAGCTGTAAAAAGCAATAATACTTAAAGTAAGTCACGTCCACAGGCCACCTTTTCGGCAAGACGTTATGTTCTGGGCTTATTATTATTCTAAACCGTTTCACAGCCTCGTTTCACATTTCGAGGTATGACCAGTGACACGTCTTGTCAAGCAGAGATCATGTCCCCTTATTCCGGGATTCTCATCAATAAGGGTTTTGGGTAATCCAACCGTGTCGTTCACACGTCCCCTTGGGAATAGGCGAGATTTAATGCTTATGAGGGGGCGCTTGATATTCGCTGCCTCTATAAGAGGACAAAAGACCCATCTGTTCACCTCACGCCTTCTCCTTCCTCTGCCTTTCAATCCCCCGAGCTCCAGCGCCCAAGTTCCAAACTTTTCCTTCCGCCCCAACTTCTCTAGCAATGTCTAGATCTGGCTTTCAAGGCAAGTGGATGGCCTCCTCCGTAACGGAGAAGAATATCCAAGATCTACAGGAGGTGAGGTACCTGACGGCAGAGATCAAACATAGGCTTCCAACCCCAGGGCAGATCATCCCCATCCTGGAGCCTGGTGAAAGGGTGGTTCTTATCCCTCACTTCCTCTGAGGACTTGGATTCGCCCTTCACCCCTTCGTCCGAGGTCTCATGTACTACTACGGGCTGGATTTCCACGATCTGGCCCCAAATTCCTTCCTCCACATCTCGGCGTTTATCGCCGTGTGCGAAGCATTTCTTCGCGTCCCTCCACACTTCGGCTTATGGCTCAAGGTTTTCAATGTGAAGCCGAAGGTGGTTGAAGGCCAACACGCCGAGTGTGGTGGCAACATGGTGAGCAAGCTCAACATGGTTACCTGGCCCAAAGGAAGATTTGTAGACACCGTCAAGGTGTGGCAGCAAGAGTGGTTCTATATCACTGAACCCCGCGGCACGAAGTGGGTCGCTGCTCCTGGACCAACAAGGGCCTAGATTGGGGGTCCCCGGACGACGTGTCGGCGCTGCAGAAGCGTGTCAAGAGAATGATAAACAAGGACATCACTCTTGCTGATGTGATTCAGGTGATGCTCATCCGCCGAATGATCCCTTGCCAACGACGACCTCTCAAAATGTGGGTGTTCAATCCGGAGGGGCCACGGACTCTGCAACACTTCTATGGCACGAGACACAAAAAGATCTGGAAGCTGCTTTTTAAGAAGCAGAAGACGTGGCCACGGATGTCCGGCAACACCGGCCTCGACTGCAACAATCTGGCATCCCCAGTAAGTATTATATTGCCGAACACTACTTAGCTTGTCAATCTTAGGGAGGGGTCCTGAAAATTCCATCTCCTAAACATGACTGGCTATAGAAGGCCGAGCGGATCAAGTGTCCAGCCCCGCTCCCCGAAAACCCAGCCGATCCTCTGTAAATGAAGATGTTGGTCCCGGCGCCCTATCAGGCGCCGGCAAAGAAGGACAAGAAGAAGAAGAAGACCAAGGAGGCCCAAAGCGACCTCCATCCCGAAGAAACTCCAGGCGCCTTGTCCGGAGAAAACGAAGCTCCTTCCTCTGACAAGGAAGACGGAGACGAAGACGAGGATGAGGACGAGGAGGAGGAAGTAGAGAACTCTCCTCCCAAGGGGAAAAAGAGAGGAGCCTTCGTAGATCCGGAGGGGGCGTCGAAAAGGGGAAGGGTGTCCCTTTCTGATGACTCAGATTCGGGCACCGAAGCCGTTCCCAAGCACCGCCCCCATACCAAGCCCCTCGCAGAATCGTGAGTTTCCTAAGATGTATTATATACATCTAATTATTTTTATAGATTATATGAAAATATCAAATTTCATATCACAGTCCGGCCCGTGACATTCCTCAAGGATCGTTGTCATCAGGGGATCTTTCGCCGGACAAGATGAAGAGTGAGACG
This sequence comes from Aegilops speltoides, assembly GCA_021437245.1. NCBI lineage: Eukaryota > Viridiplantae > Streptophyta > Magnoliopsida > Poales > Poaceae > Aegilops > Aegilops speltoides. Next base: position 29,154,312 of record CM038142.1, read on the forward strand.
CCTCCACGAGCTTCCTCGCCTCCCTAGGGTGGACGATCCTAATATGTAGTCCCGAAGGACTTCTCCGGGCTCCCGAGAAGCACTGGAGAGGACCAATGCGGCACCGGAGGCTGCCACTAACATGGAGGGCGCAACCCCTATGGAGACCGGCCATGGGGGTCCAGGGTCATCGGACCCTCAGCCGAATACTGTTCCGGAGACCCAAACGGTCCCAGATTCGGATCAGCAGCCCCCTCTGCAGGAGGGGGGACGGCGACCTCTACCTATACAGAGGCGCCGAACAAGCCAATGGATGCACTGCAAGGTGCATCCGTCTTGGAGGAGCACCGTATCTTAATGGGTATGGTGGTTGAAAAAGTCCAGTCCGCTAAGAGCGGACTGGATGAAGCCTTCACGAGCCTACTAACAGGCTTCGAGGTATGTGATGTAATATATTTTAGCCGCTTTTTATAACAAATCCGTCTATATATAGATAGTAGCCCCTGAGACTCTGTTTAGCCAACGAAGGAGGGCGAAAAGAGGGTCTATAGGTACCCGTAGTAAATAACATATTTAGCCTTTTTGATAATCATCAGGCTTCACTGTTAGCAGCGACCGCTCAGGCCACCAAAGTTTCTGAACTGAAGCGGAAACTGCAGCTGGTCGATGAGGACAATATCCCGATTAACAAGCGGCTCGACGAAGCGCAATGTATGTTTCAAGTGCTCCATATTCCATTGGATTAATTTGCAAATGCCTAAGTGAAGCTCACGTGCCGCTATATGCATAATTGTAGACGGCGCTGCTGAGGTCGAACCGAGTGGCCTTGCCAATGCAAAGGAGCAGTCAAGGGTGAGCAATGCGGCCGCTGGGAAAGCGGCTGCTGAATTGAAGGACGAACAGGCCACCCGGCACCAGGTCGAGGAGCGCGTGTCGAAGATTGAGCAAGAGCTCAAGGATGCAATTCGCAAGTGCGCGCTCCTTGGGGAGGGAAACAAAGCGAAGGCGGCCGAACTCGCCAAGGCCCTTCAGGATGCCCAAGAAGCGAGGTCTGAATCCCGCGCGGCTCGCGAGGAGCTCTGACAGGCTGGACAGATAGCGGCTGGTAAGCCCTTTCTTTTACAGTCTAAGTTTGGTCATCAGAGGTATGCCTTACTTAATCGACTATGGAGGTCTCCAGACTCCTTTGTGGATCTACCAAAGAGCGCTGCTGACGCCGCACAATTCCACCGGCCCTAGGAGGGGCATGCGACGGAGAAGCTGTTCTGGTCGCAATATGCGACACAGGAGCGTTCGACGCTGCTGAACGACCATATGGCACAGTGGGCCGAGCTGCACAAGATGTCCGTAGTGGCCGTGAAGGAGGTTATACTCTGGCTATGGCCGGCTGAATCCATTCCGAGCAGTTATTTTGGCTTAGTGTGGCGACTCATCGATGCCGTGCCCCGCATTGATGCCATCAAATGGTCGGTGTGCATAGAAGGTGCACAGAGGGCTTTCGCCCATGTCAAGGTCCATTGGGACAAGATGAAAACCACCGTTGTCGCGGTGGAGGGTCCCCTCGAAGGAAAGGACCACTGCACGCCGGAGCGTTATTTGAGCGACGTCCTAGAGGGTGCTCGTTTGATAGAGGGTCAATGCTCAATGGACATCATATTCGAATGAATGTAATCGAACGACTCGATCGTGTGTATTATAGATATAAGTGCTTTGTTATATATTTGCACCATTATCTAAAATTGATTTCCTCCTGTGCGGCCTTTTGTGAATGCCTGAGAGTTTCCCAGTCGTCGGCTTTGACCCCCACGTAGATACTACAGGGTTGTTCGGAATGGCACATTAACACTCTTGACCCAACGTCTTGGTCAGTGACGGAGGTGTCAGTGCATCGAACCAGGCAATCGGACTATACGGCTTTACCGCTCTCTCTTAGCCATAGGAGTTTGATGATGGGGCTATAAAATAGACCCTGGTATGTATTTGACTATCCGAATGCGGATGCGTTACGTGTAAGACTGGAAAAACAGTCCTTCGTTTGAAATAGAAAAATCGTTAAAGATTTAGTAAGTCACCGAATGGCTGACCAGCTCTCGCCGCATCATGACAGTCAATTTTCGGCTTTCTCTACTGAGGTGCTTGACCGGATGAACCAGAAACACAATCACAGTAGTTCTCCCTTTACTACCCTAGCCGAACAAACGGAACATAAGGTAGCAAACACAGGAGCCGGGCAACCCAACTATTGACCGAAGACATGATTCTGAGCCGATGCATATAATGCCAATCTCGGGACGCTGAAGTGTGCTACAAAGCTGTTCGGGCTTTCGGTTAGTGGCTCATAAGTGGCCGTATAGAGCCTTCGGCAATGGGTGTTGAGGTATGTGTGACAACTGGAGAGACGGACTATAGTTTTATAAATAAAGTAGATACCGAAAATTGTCACTACTAAAATCTGATTGATACGTCAAGATGTGATCTTACAGCGGGTACCATAAGCACGAAAATCATTTTACATGCCGGGGGTCCAATAACAAGGAGAAAAGCTAAGTACAGGTTCTTTTGCCTAAGGTTTGGTCCAAAGAGTCCTTTGGATGTCCTGCTGCACGTCTGCGCCGCTTTCGTCCTGTAGAGAGGGGTTCCTTGAAGGAAACGGTCTTCTGTTTGCCGTACGGAACCAGGCCATGAGTGAGACCTTGTAAGTCTGTTGGGTACATGGGCTCGAATGCACCTGTGGTAAAAAGTAAGCAGAAAAAAGGTGGAAGATCATATAGGGTCGAGCCGTACTATAGACCTTCCCGTATTGTGCCTCCGTTGATGCCCAAGGTATTTTGAGTGTGTAATGATGCATGCGCGGTACAAATTCCGCGTTTGCGTGGTGATTGGCGGAGGCGAAACTGCTAGTCTAGCTCTGGATGTACCGAGCTGCTAGCTTGCGGGACTGATCGGACTTTTTTAACAAAGTCCGGCGGCTTGATGGCCGACGAGGTGTGTGGGTTGAGGGAGCCGCTCTGTCCTTGGCTGCGAGAGCTGCAGTGTGCTCCTCTATGTGGAGGGAGCGTTCCGTGTTCATTAACTGTTATAACGCCTCGTGGACCGAGCATCTTTAGTTTTAAATAAGCATAGTGCGGCACCGCGTTGAATTGAGCAAAAGCGGTCCATCCGAGTAGTGTGTGATAGCCACTACGGAAGGGTACAACATCGAACATCAAATCTTCGCTGCAGAAGTTATCGCGCGAGCCGAAGACGACTTCCAATATTATTGAGCCCAAGCAGTGGGCCTCTGCGCCAGGTATTACTCCTTTAAAGGTAGTTTTAGTGGGCTTGATCCTTGACGAATCGATACCCATTTTGCGGACGGCGCGCTGATAGAGCAGGTTAAGACTGCTGCTGCCGTCCATGAGGACTCGCGTCGATGACCGGGTCGAGGACCAAAGCTGCCGATCCTCCATGATAGATACTGGTCGGGTGGTCCTTTCGATCGAAGGTGATCGGGCAAGCCAACCATGGGTTGAATTTTGGGGCGACCGGCTCTATGGCGTAGACGTCCCTTAATGCGCGCTTGCGCTCCCATTTGGGGATGTGTGTGACATAGATCATATTCACTGTTTTGACCTCGGGGGGAAATTGCTTCTGCCCCCCTGTGTTCGGTGGGCGAGGCTCTTCGTCGTCGTCCTCATTGGGCGGCCTTTTCCCCTTGTGTTCAGTGTTGAGCTTGCCGTATTGTTTAAACACCAACAGTTTCTGTTGGTGTGATTGGCAGGTTTATCGGGGGTGCCATGAATCTGGCAAGGCCAATCAAGTATTCTCTCTAAACTAGATGGACCATCTTTGTTTCTTTTGAAGGGCTTCTTCCGCTGACTGGATTTTGACCCACTGAATCTGGCGTACACAACCATGTCTTCTGTATTTCTTCAACGCTTGTTCTTGTCGCGTCGTGGTTTGCCATTGCCGTCTCTAACTTCAGAGGTGCTTGGGTCGCTGGTGCTATTGCTTCTACGAGCGAGCCAGCTATCTTCTCCTGCGCAAAAGCGGGTCATAAGTGCGGTAGGGGCTTCCATGGACTTCGATTTCTCTTGGCTGAGGTGTCGGGCGAGCCACTCGTCTCGGACACTGTGTTTGAAGGCCGCGAGGGCTTCGGCGTCCGGACAATCCACAATCTGGTTCTTCTAAATTAAGAACCTGGTCCAGAGCTTTCGGGGTGATTCATCGGGTTGCTGGATTATGACTAAGGTCATCGGCATCCGGGGGCCGAACATACATACCTTGGAAGTTGTCTCTAAAGGCGTCCTCCAAGTCTACCCAGCTTCCAATAGAGTTTTCTGGGAGGCTATTTAGCCGATGTCGTGATGGTCCCTTGAGTTTTAGGGGGAAGTACTTGATGGCATGTAGGTCATCACCGCGGGCCATGTGGATATGGAGAAGAAAGTGTTCAATCCATACTGTAGGATCTATGGTGCCATCGTATGATTCGGTATTTACTGGTTTAAACCCTTCTGGGAGCTAGTGCTCCATTACTTCATCGGTGAAGCATAGAGGGTGTGCGGCTCCTCTGTATCGGGCGACGTCACGACGCAGTTCGGACGGAGTCCATATGCGGTTTTCGGCCCGTGTGAGGTTGTGTTTATCGCACCAGGCTTGATGGTCGTCTTCTCGCGCTGGTGCACGCCCTCGTGATCCATAAATTGATCTAGTGTGACTGGCTCTGTTGTCCAGGTCCTATCGCGGGTCATGCGTGCGTCCTGCGGCCGCTGTTTCTCTATCTCTAGGGCGAGGTGGCATAGGTTGGTGTTCGGCTTAGGCTGCCGCTCTATCCCGGCTATGAGGTGGTCGGTCAGGTCCGTTAGATGCGTTACGCACTGTCGGTATAGGTTCTGGGACCTCCTCGTCGAATTGGTAGAGTAACCTGTGCTTTGGGTAGCTTTTAGTTGGGCGCTCGAGGCCGTATTCCTCGGGTGCCAGGACATTAGTCCATCTGTCGTTGAGTAAATCTTGATCGGCTTGAAGTTGCTGCCGCTTCTTTTTCAGGCTTCTTGCTGTGGCTATTAGTCCGAGCTTGAAGCGCTCTTGTTCGAGGGGGTCCTCTGGTATGATGAAGTCTTTGTCGCCCAGGCTCTCATCCTCTTTGGAGGTCGGTAGGTAGTTGCTATCCTTCGAGCCCTCGTCCCTGATAGGGTCATCGGGGTTGACTTGCCCCTCTTCCCATTCATCCTGGTCGGATGTTGGCTCGACAGGGGCTTCCTGGTCTTCGGCGTTATCCGGGGTGTTATTGTCTCAAGTGTCGGTGTTGTTATCTTTTTCGCGATGCGATTTTGATCGGCGCCGCTGATGTCGATGCTTCGTAGGTGCTTCAGCAGGTTCATCCTCTAGAATCTTCCTGTTGTCGGCGTCATTCTCTTTGGGTGTGTCCACCATGTATATGTCATATGAAGAAGTGGCCGTCCAGCGTCCGGTAAACGGCGGGTTCTGGCCTTGCTCTTCTCCGGCATCGTCGTCCATGTCGTCGATGTGTTTGGAGGCGTAATCAAGCATGTCGGTTAAATCCTCGAGAGTGCATATGAAGTGGGTGGTGGGTGGGACGTAGAATTCCCTGCTCTCAGCCCCTAGTGCGGGATGGGCATAGTTCGACAGCGATCCTTCCGTAATGCCGAGAGACCACATAAAGTCCATGGCCTCGTTTAAGGGTGAGGTATGGACAAGGAAGCGAGAATCCATGGAGCGGGGCAAGATAGGAGTACCCTGGCCAAGCTCGTATAACACAGACCTCGAGAGTTCAATGCTGGTGTACGGAGGTGAGTCCGGCTCAGTGAGGATAGAGGGAGCCAGGAATGATTCTCGGCCGGTTTGTGAAACAATTCCCTCCATATCTCCGTTGTTGAGCTCTATGGCTGTGAAGAGTCCGGCAGGCTCTAAGCTCCCGTCTTCGGACTCGGGGAGGAGTTCCAGATCTGAGGCCGGAGCTGTGGTTGAGGCCATGAACCCTTGGAAGATCAAGTCTTCCCGGATATCAGCGACGTATTTTGGTTTCCGAAACTGATCTGATGACCAGGGGCGTAGCTGTTGATCAGCTCCAGACGGCCAATCAAATTGGCACGCAGTGCGAATTCACCGAATACGAAGATTTGGCTGGGAAGAAAAGTCTCCCTTAGGGTAGAATTGTTGTGGATGGTTGACGGAGCCATCAAGCCTTCTAGCGATGACATAGTGGAACTCTCAATGAAAGCACCAATGCCGGTGTCAAAACTGGCAGATCTCGGGTAGGGGGTCCCGAACTGTGCGTCTAAGGATCGAAGGTAACGAGGAGGCAGGGGACACGATGTTTACCCATGTTCGGGCCTCTTAATGGAGGTAATACCCTACTTCATGCTTGATTGACTTTGATGAGTATAGGGGTTACAAGAGTTGATCTACCTCAAGATCGTAATGGCTAAACCCTAGATGTCTAGCATGAATGATTGTGTTCTTGCCCTACGGACTAAACCCTCTAGTTTATATAAACACCGGAGGGATCTAGGGTTGTACAGAGTCGGTTTACAGAGGAAGGAAAGTACATGATCCAAACCTCAAGCTTGCCATCCACGCAAAGGAGAGTCCCATCCGGACACAGGGAAGGTTCTTCTATCTTGTATCTTCATAGCCCATCAGTTTGGCCCACATCACATAGCCCGGACGCCCGAGGACCCCTTAGTCCAGAACTCCCTCAGGCAAGACTGCTTTTCTTTCTGAATTACATAGCTTGTTTTTAGACTGGTCTGGCTCTGCCATTATTGGAGGTGATTTTAATCTTGTTAGAACTCTAGAGACAAGAATAATGGTAATATTAACTTTAGATGGGCAGAAAAATTTAATGCGTGGGTTGAGGTGTGGTCTCTATTGGAGATTAACATGCCTGGTAGGTTATATACTTGGGGCAATAATCAAGAGAACTTGATTATGTGTAAGATTGATAGGATTTTCTGCACTACTGAGTTTGATGCTGCTTATCCTCTGGCTAGTGCTAGAGTGCTACCTAGGGTGGGGAGTGATCATACTACAGTTGTATGGGAATATGGAATCAATGTTGCCCATAAATGTTGTAGTTTTAAATTTGAAAAATGGTGGTTAACTAGGCCTGATTTTAAAAAAATTGTTGAAAAAGCTTGGGCTAGTAGGTGTAATAGCAATAACCCTATGGATATTTGGCAGCACAAAATTAGGACCTTAAGAAAATTTGCCAAACGATGGACTAGGAATATAGAAGGTGCTCTAAGGAAAGATAAGAAAGAGCTTATGAATGAATATGATTCTTTGGATATCAAGGTTGAGACTGGTATGATGTGTGATGAGGATAAGGATAGGATGGATTACATCCTGAAAGAGTTGTAGAATGTGTGGGAGATAGAGGAAAGTAAGGCGAGACAAAGGTCTAGAGATAGAGATATTCTAGAAGGTGATAGGAATACTGCTTATTTCCAAGCACACTAGTGCAGAACCAGGCTTTAGTGTCGGTTCGTAACGGCCTTTAGTGCCGGTTTGCCAACACCATTATTTATTCACACATACACATGTACATACATATACAATTTCTCCTACATATGTTGCCTTTGGTGCCTCCGAAGCACGATGACAAGTGGTTCATGGGGGCGGTAGCGGGTAATAGTATTCTCCTTTGGGATCTATGACATGGTCGAGCAAAAATCCGGTTATTTCCTCTTGAAGTGCTTGTATGCGGTCCGATGGTAGGAGCTTATCCCGTACCGATCTGAACTGTTAAGAAGGAGATCAATATGCATGTGTGTTAGTTGTGTGACTAGATGTAAATAATCGTGTGAATAGTGTTCTGACAAACGTAACCAGTCCTGTCTATCAGATCTGCTCCTTTCGCACGTCATCATGCGAATGTTCTCCCAAACGTAGAATGCACACAGATTATTCCCCGGCGCCTGCCTCAGGGCCTTTACGAGAATGGAATTGAATCAGATAATGATTAATCAAGCATGATAATTAATTAATGATATTGAAACAAGAATTAAAGAGATGGTAGCTAGCTAGTACTACTTAATTACTTACCAAGGGTCGATGCCAAAACAACTTTTTGGCCACGTGCTCGAGTCACCTTGATGAACTTTGCTTGCCCGCCTCGCCGCAAAGAAAATTAATAAAGGGGTTATTAAATAGTTCATCTCAGGAAATGACGAACTAATAATTAATAGGCCGAGATATAGTTAATAATGATTGAAATTATCTATTGACTATCCCCTTCACGATGGTGTAGTCTTTATCTTCTTTAGTTAGTGAGTCCAGTAATTCAACTTTTCCTTCATCAACTTTAATGTCTAACAAGACCCAGTGCCAACTGCATACACACACGTTTGCATGTCTTAATTAAGCAGGCATGTGCATAAAATTAATCAACTACCGTAAACCGTATACACTTAATTATTAACATCTAGCTAGCTAGTAAGCAAAAACAGAATTTGTAGTACAAGGCAAGGTGTGACTCACGGAAGTTGTAAGGAAGTAGTATATCTTCATTGGTATTGAGGCGCTTCAAGAACTCTAGCATGCTTTCCTCTCTGCAGCTTGACAATGTTCAATCTCCCATATGTCCCGATTAATGGTATTTGGGTCAATGAACCCAACGCCATAGCGTCCAGCTTTTTTCATTTCATACATCTTCATCCTACATATAATACCACAGAAAAAGAATATAGTGAGGATAATTACATGTAATGATTGATCAAAATTATCACTACATAACTAGCTTGAGACTTAAATTACAGAAAGAAATCACTTACAGACAATAGCAACTGACGATAGACTTGTTGAGTGCGTCTTGATCGTATAACTGAAATAGTTCTGGATACTCAATGGTCAGAGCTTTCTCATGGTAATAATGCTCATGCTTGACATTCACCATGAGGGACTCTCGATTGGAAATCTTGGTAATGTTCATGTACTATTGATGCAATTGATACATTCTCGTTGGGAGGTCTATGGAACTGCATAGCCACCTGGACCCAGCCTATGGAACTGTGTCTTTCTTGCGGCATTTGCCTTGTTTTTCATCGACCGTTCCTTAGATAATTTTGAATCCTTGAAGGTCACGAAATCATCCCAGTGCTCTCTTTGCTTCTCCAGTGTTCCCTTGAAATCTGGAGTCTTCCTTTCATTAGCGAGGTAGTTGGCCCATACAGTTTTCTTGTAGGTGTTGAATGCAATTGCCATCTTCTTAAGAGTAGCGTCCTTGACTTTCTCCACATCTGCTTCCGTGAAATGATCTGGTAGGATGAAATGTTCCATCAGAGATTTCACAAGGTCTTTTTTGGCTCTGCCATCAACCCAAGTAACATCTGGACGTTTAGTCTTTGGCTCTTTCCATTCTTGAATGGAGATCGGGAGTTTGTCCTTCACAAGAACTCCGCACTGACGAGTCCACTTGTTCGCAATGTTCTTAGGCGTGAGGGGTTCGCCACTAGGTTTGATGGATTCGATGTGGTACTTTACACTATCCTTCAACAATCTGCCCGGGCCTCGCTTTGTCTTGTTGTCTGTAGAAGTAGATTTGCTCGATCCGGAGGGCTGAAAGAAGAAAGATCGATTCGTTAATATATCTTCAATAAAAAACATGTGATGATCACCATGATGCATGCTTATATAAATATACCTCGCCGGTAGTTTTTTTATTTGAAGATCAGCATTGTCTGTGTCATCATAATCATAATCATAGTTCATGACTTCATCAGCTCGGTCATCGAGATCGAATACCTTTTCATCACCTTCTCCGGTATTGTTCAGATATTGGGAGCCGTCATCTGCTTCATTCAGATCATCTAGCCTGCGAGGGCTGCGTATGATGTCGAACAATTCGTCTTCTCTCTCTCTGCCGGTATTGTCCGCCATAGATTTTACTTTACTAATACAGAAGAAATATAAAACAATTTAGTATTCAAATTACAATGCATGGATGCAATTAATCAATAAGGAAAAACTGAATCTCGAATACATCGTCTCGAATATATAATCTCGAATACATCATCGTCTTAATATATATAATCTTGAATACATCGTCTCGAATATTATATATCGAATACATCACTGGCTAGGTACCTAATAAAGATCGAGTACTACAGAAGAATCTAGGGCGCCACTCGCGGTTCCTGGGGCGCGGGCGATGCACACCCAAAGAGAAGGAACCATCACAGGATCATATCTAAGGTCATTTGCCCAAAGAACCCGCCAAGTAGTGGAGAACCTGACGTCATCCATAGCAGCCATGTAGCGATGGACATGCTCATCTTCCTCCCTGACACGGCGACGCACCACCTCCGGCGGGGCCGACTGCCTCTGCACCGAATGTGGCCCACACGAACGCCACCAAAGAAGATCGGGTCGACGACGGACCCGAGTCGGGTTCCTCACTGCGGCGCGCCCCTCCCGTAGCACCTCCGGTGCCAGCCGTGAGCCCAGTCCGGACATGGGTCCCTGAAGCAGGGCGTCGTCATGAGCGGGTCGTCGGTGAGGATGCGGGCGGGCATATCGTCGAGAACAAATACTATATGCCCGCAAAAAGTAACATTTTTTAAATGATTGGATTGTGATAACTAAATTTCTATATATACGCAAATTCTAACAATTTGACATTAATCTAATTCATCTAACTAAAACTAATTCTAAAATTTCCTGATTATATAACTAACATTTCCATAACAATTCTAATATTTATATAACTAAAAACCAGAAAAATTGCTAGCATTTCTATAAACATTTCTATAACTAAAAGCAGAAAACATTTATAACATTTCTATATAACTAACATTTCTAATATTTATATAACTAAAAAACAGAATAATTTCTAACATTTCTATAACTAAAAATAGAAAAATTTATAACAAATAGACTAATGTGCGTGTGTGTGTGTGTGTGTGTGTGTGTGTGTGTGTGTGTGTGTGTGTGTGTGTGTGTGTGTGTGTGTGTGTGTGTGTGTGTGACATGGCGACAGCGAGCTCACCGGCGACAACACAACGGGCGACAGGGACGGGCGGCAACGACGAGGGGGCAGTCAGGGGCTGACGGACGACGGGGCGGCGGCATTGTATGGGCGGGGCGGCGACGGGACGACGGGATGGGGACGGCCGTGGTGGCGACATCGGCGGGCGGCGACGAGGCGGTACGGCCGGGTCGGCGACAGGGCGAAGCGGCGACGTCGACAGGGACGGTGTCGATCGGGGCAGGGCGGCACGACGGAGGGAAGAAACAGAGGGAAGAACAGAGGGAAATTAATTTTTTTCAAGTGTTGTATATATAGGATGGACCTTTAGTACCGGTTGGAGCCACCAACCGGTACTAAAATCTGTTTAACCCAGGCCAAGGGGAAGCGCACCCCTTTAGTACGGGTGGTGGCTCCAACCGGTACTAAAGGGGGGTCTTTAGTACCGGTTGGAGCCACGACCAGGTACTAAAGGGGGTGCGCTGGCTCCAGGCGGTGCGCAAGTTTAGTCCCACCTCGCTAGCCGAGGGGCTACCGCACTGGTTTATAAGCCCCAGTGCGGTAGCTCTCTCGAGCTCCTCTCCTAAGCAGGCCTACTGGGCCTACCTGTCCTCTTCTCCCAGTGGGCCTACTTGTGCCTTTGCGGGCCTGCATCCTGGCCCAACAAAAGGTTGTGTTCAGGCCGCTTTGGCCCAGTAGGTGGGCTTTTTTATTTTCTTAATTTTTTTTCGCTTTATTTATTTTTGTTTTATTTATTTTTGAGTTATTTTTTGCTGTATTTAGAGTTTCTTTGTGAATATTTTTGCTTTAGGTGCAAAAAATTACAAATTTTTTGTTAGTGCCAGTAGTTTTCAAATTTGAATAGTTTAAATTTTGAATTATCTGAAATTTGTGTGAATCACTAGTTTGTGAATAACTTAACTTTGAAAAAAAATCAGTGATTCTTTTTTCTTATGTTTAATATTAGTGTGTTTTATCATTATATTCAATTTGGTAATGCTTAGGTTATTTAAAAATGAAATGCCTTTGTAACAGTTCAGTTTTAAATGGAAACCACGATACTTGAAAGAGATTGGCCATTTTGTACGAAGTGCATCCAGTTTTGCCGTCACCCTCTCTACTTTCTTGCACATGCTATTTGTATGAAATTATGATACCATGCCAACTTTCAACCTTTTCTGAGTTCATTTGAAATGCTTTTCAATTTCAGGGTCATTTAGCTGGAAAAAATCAGTAAATGCATGAAAAGAATTTGTTTGCACATAAAATTTCTTCGCGTTCCAAATGCCAAAACACATAACTACCCTAACTATTACAGACATTCCCTCCCAGGTGTGAAACACGAAGAAAGTGATGATAGTGAAGCCGATCACATCCCGATCTTTGGGTGTGAAACTTTTTCTTCGCGTGTGTCCTTTGCGCCGTAGCCATGGAAAATCTTCATCATTTAACCTGGATGCTCGGGTCAATATTCACTGTGAATGGAGCAATTTCATCAAACTTTTCATAATCTTCTGACATGTCTGTCTTGTCATCCACTCCCACGATGTTTCTTTTTCCTGAAAGAACTATGATCCATTCGCTTCCTTATCTTTTCTTTTTCTCTGCCTGGTAGACATGTCTTTCACATAAAAAACCCGCGCCACATCATTGGCTAGGACGAATGGTTCGTCTGCATACGCAAGATTGTTGAGATCCACTGTTCTCATTCCGTACTGCGGGTCTTCCGTTACCCCGCCTCGTGTCATATTGACCCATTTGCACCGAAACAAAGGGACCTTCAAATCACCTGATCCATAGTTAAGTTCCCATATGTCCTCTATGTAACCATAATATGTTTCCTTTCCCGTGTTGGTTGTTGCATCAAAGCGGACACCACTGTTTTGGTTGGTGCTCTTCTTATCTTGGGCGATCGTGTAAAATGTATTCCCATTTATCTGGTACCCTTTGAAAGTCATTATATTTGAAGATGGTAACTGGGACAGCGAGTACAGGTCATTTTGAATATCGCCATCATTCAGGGAACGTTTCTGCAACCAACCGGCAAAAGTCCTCATTTGTTCGTGTGTAATCCAGTTGTCAGACTTCTCCGGGTGTTTGGACTGTAGAAAATTCTTGTGTTCTTCCATATACGGAGCCACCAAGGCGGAATTCTGTAGAACTGTGTAGTGTGCTTCAGTGAGAGAATGCCCGTCCATACATATTATTTGATGCCCTCCTAGCGTGCCTTTTCCTTCGATCGCCCTTATGCATGCGATTACGGAACACCAACCGGCTTAAGGTCAGGAATAAAGTCAATACAAAACTCAATGACCTCCTCATTTTCATGGCCCTTCGAGATGCTTCCTTCTGGCCTAGCACGGTTATGAACATATTTCTTCAAGACTCCCATGAACCTTTCAAAGGGGAACATATTGTGTAGAAATACAGGACCCCAAACGTTAATCTCTTCACAAAGGTGAACTAGGACGTGCGTCATGATGTTGAAGAAGGACGGTGGGAGCACCAACTCGAAACTGACAAGAATTGCACCAAATCATTCTATAACCTTGGTATGATTTCTAGATCGATTACCTTATGAGAGATTGCATTAAGGAATGCACATAGCTTCACAATGGCTAATCGAACGTTTTCTGGTAGAAGCCCCCTCAAGGCAACCGGAAGGAGTTGCGTCATAATCACATGGCAGTCATGAGACTTTAGGTTCTGAAACTTTTTCTCTGCCATATTTATTATTCCCTTTATATTCGACGAGAAGCCAGACGGTACCTTCATGCTGAGCAGGCATTCGAAGAAGATTTCCTTCTCTTCTTTGGTAAGAGCACAGCTGGCCTGAGCCTGATGTATGCCGTCTTTTCCGTGCATACGTTGCTGGTCCTCCCGTGCCTCTGGTGTATCTTTTGTCTTCCCATACATGCCCAAAAAGCCAAGCAGGGTCATGCAAAGATTCTTCGTCACGTGCATCACGTCGATTGTGGAGCGGACCTCTAGGTCTTTCCAATATGGCAGGTCCCAAAACATAGATTTCTTCTTCCACATGGGTGCGCGCCCGTCAGTGTCCTTCGAAACAGGTTGTCCACCAGGACCCTTTCCAAAGATTACCTTCAAATCCTTGACCATATCATGTACATCAGCACCAGTACGGTGGCGAGGCTTCGTCCGGTGATCCGCCTCACCTTTGAAATGCTTGCCTTTCTTTCTTACAGGATGCCTTGTCGGAAGAAATCGACGATGTCCCAGGTACACATTCTTCCTACAACTATCCAAATATATACTGCCGGTATCATCCAAACAGTCGTGCATCCGCGGTATCCCTTGTTTGTCATCACGAAAGGTTCTTGAGAGCAGGCCAATCTTTGATGGTCACGAACAGCAACGCCTTTAGGTCAAATTCTTCCTGTCCGTGCTCATCCCATGCACGTACACCTGTTCCATTCCACAGCTGTAATAGTTCTTCAACTAATGGCCTTAGGTACACATCAATGTCGTTGCCGGGTTGCTTAGGGCCTTGGATGAGCACTGGCATCATAATGAACTTCCGCTTCATGCACAACCAAGGAGGAAGGTTATACAAATATAGAGTCACAGGCCACATGCTATGGTTGCTGCTCTGCTCCCCAAAAGGATTAATGCCATCTGCGCTTAGACCGAACCATACGTTCCTTGGGTCACCTGCAAACTCCTCCTAGTACTTTCTCTTGATTTTTCTCCACTGCGAACCGTCAGCGGGTACTCTCAACTTTCCATCTTTCTTACGGTCTTCTGCGTGCCACCGCATCGCCTTCGCATGCTCTTTGTTTTGGAACAAACGTTTCAACCGTGGTATTATAGGAGCATACCACATCACCTTGGCATGAATCTTCTTCCTGGGGCGCTCGCCCTCGACATCACCTGGGTTATCGCGACTGATCTTATAACGCAATGCACCACATACCGGGCAAGCGTTCAAATCCTCGTACTCACCGCGGTAGAGGATGCAGTCATTAGGGCATGCATGTATCTTTTGCACCTCTAAGCCTAGAGGGCATACGGCCTTCTTTGCTTCATACGTACTCTCGGGCAATTCATTGTCCTTTGGAAGCATATTCTTTATCATTACCAGCAACTTTCCAAATCCCTTGTCAGATACACCATTATCTGCCTTCCATTGCAGCAATTCAAGTGTTGTGCCCAACTTTTTTTTGTCAGCTTCGCAATTTGGGTACAACAATTTCTTGTGATCCTCTAACATGCGCTGCAAATTCGTCCTCTCCAGATCACTTGCGCAGTTTCTCTTTGCATCGGCAATGGCCTGACCTAGATCATCAGCGGGCTCATCTGATGCCTCTTCTTCAGCTTCTTCCCGCATTGCCGGCTCAGCTTCTTCCCCCATTGTTGTATCATCATATTCAGGGAAACCATGGCCAGGATAGCCGTCGTCGTCCTCTTCTTCTTCATTGTCTTCCATTATAACCCCTATTTCTCCGTGCTTGGTCCAAACATTATAGTGGGGCATGAAACCGGACTCAAATAGGTGGACGTGAATGGTTCTTGACGTAGAGTAACTGTGACCATTCTTACAGCCAGCACATGGACAAGGCATAAAACCATCCGCCCGCTTGTTTGCCTCAGCAGCCCACGGAAAAGTATGCACGCCATTAATGAACTCGGGATAGTATCGTTCATCATACATCCATTGTTGGCTCATCTTCATTACACAACACCGAATAGACCAAATTAATACAAGTTCATACATAAAGTTCATATACAGCACTTAATTAAATGCAACATACAAATAACTCTCTAGCTAAAGAATTTAAATGCGACAACAAATGTGATGAAGATGGCAACTAAGGTAACAATTGATCCAACAACATAATGATACCAAGCCACACTATCAATGGCATATTTTCTAATCTTTCTAATCTTCAACCTCATTTTCTCCATCTTGATCTTGTGATCATCGACGACATCGGCAACATGCAACTCCAATTCCATCTTCTCCCCCTCAATTCTTTTCAATTTTTCTTTCAAATACTCGTTTTCTCTTTCAACTGAATTTAACCTCTCGACAATAGGGTCGGTTGGAATTTCCGGTTCACATACCTCCTAGATAAAAATATCTATGTCAACTTGATGGGCATAATTTGTCATAAACACGAAATGCAACAACTAGTTTTAAAAGAGAATATACCACATCCGAATCATAACAAGGACGAGGGCCGATGGGGAAGGATATCAAAACCATGGCACTATGTATAACAAACAACGTACGGGTAAGATAATTATACGAGTAACTATATATCCAAATCACAGAATCATCAATTTGGTAATGTAAAACATTCATGAACAAGAGCCTCACCACAAGGTGGTGCCGCGACGGAGGACAGTCTGAGCAATCGATGGTGGTTCTGACGGAGATTTAGAAGGCACTAAGTAAACCACACCTACATATGCAAACTAAGTGTTATTTTTGACCTCAAATTGCATATAAATCAAATACTAGCAAATATAATTCCTCCCAAATTAATCACTATACAAAGCATTGCAAGAGCTAATCTAGCAATGAGAGTTGAAAGGACAAAGTTGCTAACCTTTGTGATCATTTGAATGGATGGGGGCCTTCAAATCTTGACAAATTTTGGGCAAAATTTGTGAGGAGCTCGAGGAAGAGAGGGGAAGAACAGAGGAAGTGAGGGGAAAGGGGAAGAACAGAGTGGCTCGGGTGGACGAAGGGTTTATGTACGTCGACCTTTAGTACCGGTTCGTGCCACGAACCGGTACTAAAGGTGTTGGACGGGCCCCAGACTAACAACACCCTACCACCACCCTCTTTAGTATGTTCGTGGCACGAACCGGTATTAAAGGTTCGCCACGAACCGGTACTAATGGGAACGGCCGGCTAGCCGTTGGAACCGCACTAATTGACACATTAGTGCCGGCTCAAAACCAAATCGGCACTAATGTGTCTCATATTAGGTCCTTTTTCTACTAGTGGCAGTGGCTAACCAGAGGAGAAGAAAGAAACTTATTCATGCTTTAGAAGGGGATGATGGCCCTGTTAGTGATAGTGAAGGTATGAAGAAAATAGCTATAGTCTACTACAAATAATTGTTTGGATGGGAACCTAAGCCAGATATACATCTGCAGGATGACTTTTATAGTGATAATGAAAAAGTGACTTCTGAAGAAAATGCTAGGCTTGAGGCCAAGTTTTTAGAGGAAGAAATTAAAAATGTTGTGTTTGGCTCTTATTCAGATGGAGCCCCTGGCCCTGATGGGCTCCCTTTCATGTTCTTTCAGAACTTCTGGGATACTGTGAAAAAAGATCAAATTGAGATGTTTAATGTTTGGTTTGATTGTAATCTTGACCTCTTTAGACTTAATTTTTCTATGATTACTTTGATTCCCAAAGAAAATGAGGCAAATACTATGAATAAATTTAGACCTATTAGTCTCCTCAACTGTGTTTTCAAGATTTTACAGAAGTCCTCACTAACAGACCTGCTGGGGTGATTGGGAGACTGATTTCTGACTTCCAATCTACCTTTGTGAGGGGGAGATATATTTTAGAAAGTGTGATGTCTGCACATGAAGTAGTGCATGCAGTGCATTCTACTGGTAGACATGGCTTAGTGTTTAAGATAGACTATGAGAAGGCCTATGATAAAGTCAATCTGGATTTCCTTTATGAGATGCTGGCTCTTAGGGGATTTGGTACTAGATGGATAGGTAGCTTAAGAGTATCACCTAAGGGGGCTCTGTTGGAGTCAAACTAAATGGGGAAGAGAGTGATTTCTTCCTCACTGGTAAAGGACTGATACAAGGGGATCCTGTTGCACCCTTGCTCTTCAATTTAGCGGTGGATGTCTTTTCTAGGATGCTAGTCAAAGGTTCTCAATCTGGGCTGATTAGGGGACTTTGTCCTTAATTGGTCCCTGGAGGGGTCATGTGTTTGCAATATGTTGATGATACCTTGGTATTCTTAGAGAAAGATAGTAGAGTAGCCCTAAATCTTAAATGGATTCTCACCTGCTTTGAACAGGTCTTTGGGATGAGAATCAACTACCACAAAAGTGCTTTAGTTCCCATTAATGTTGAAGCTCATGAGTTGGATGTATTCATTGAGATTTTCCAATGTGTGGTGGGGACTTTCCCAATTAAGTATTTAGCTATCCCCCTACATTTTCATAAATTAAGTAGAGAAGATTTGCAATTCCTGATTGATAAGATCCTGGCTAGAATAGCAGGGTCGAGAGGAAAGTTGCTTTCCTACCTGGGGAAGCTTATTCTGATCAAGACATGTTTAGCTAGCATCCCACTGTATTTGTTAGGCTCTGAACCTGGTCAATTCTCATATGGCTAATTGCCCGTGGAGTGACACTGAGGGTGCTCACAAAATACACTTAGCTAACTGGCCTTCCATCTGCATGAAGAAAGACTTTGCGAGTATGGGGGTTCCAAATCTCCAGGATATGAATCCTTCCCTGATTTGGTCTTGGGTGAAAAGATACATAGCTGGAGAGGGATCCTTGTGGAGAAAGATTGTGGATAACAAGTATAATACTAAAAACCCAAATATTCTTTGTTGTCATGACCCACATCCTTCCCAGTTTTGGAAAAGCTTTATGTGGACTTTACAAGCTATGAAGGTAGGATACAAATGGAAAATAGGGGATTGTTGTTTTAGTTAGATTCTGGGAAGATACCTGGTATGGTAATGCTCCCCTATAGCTACACAATATTTGGATCTTTAAATTTTGGTGAATGAGAAGAATAAAACCATTACAGAGATCTGGGATGGGCAGGAACTCAAGTGCACTTTTAGGAGGACCTTCCTCTGATGAGCTTATGTCACAATGGTTTGTGTTAGTTAATATCCTTTCTCTGACTAGCTTTAGTCAGGAGAAAGACTCTTTAATTTGGAAGTATGAGTCTAAAGGGATTTACTCTTCGAAATCCCTTTGTGCTATTGTTAATCTTAGGGGTATACAACCTGTTCATTTGTTGCCTACTGTATGGAGTATTGGAATGCCACCTAGGGTCCAAGGCATTCTGTGGCTTTTCTCATAGAACAAAATCATGACTTGAGATAATCTTAGGAAGAGAGGCATGGCATGATGACCCACAAGTATAGGGGATCTATCGTAGTCCTTTCGATAAGTAATAGTTTCAAACCCAACGAGGAGCAGAAGGAAATGATAAGTGGTTTTCAGCAAGGTATTCTCTGCAAGTACTGAAATAAGTGGTAACAAATAGTTTTGCGATAGGATAAATGGTAACGAGCAACAATTAACAAAAGTAAATAAAGTGCAGCAAGGTGGCCCAATCCTTTTTGTAGCAAAGGACAAGCCTGGACAAACTCTTATAATAGGAAAACCGCTCCCAAGGACACATGGGAATATCGTCAAGCTAGTTTTCATCACGCTCATATGATTCGCGTTCGGTACTTTGATAATTTGATATGTGGGTGGACCGGTGCTTGGGTACTGCCCTTACTTGGACAAGCATCCCACTTATGATTAACCTCTGTTGCAAGCATCCGCAACTACAACAAAAGTATTAAGGTAAACCTAACCATAGCATGAAACATATGGATCCAAATCAGCCCCTTACGAAGCAACGCATAAACTAGGGTTTAAGCTTCTTTCACTCTAGCAACCCATCATCTACTTATTACTTCCCAATGCCTTCCTCTAGGCCCAAATAATGGTGAAGTGTTATGTAGTCGACGTTCACATAACACCACTAGCGGTTAGACAACATACATCTTATCAAAATATCAAACGAATACCAAATTCACATGACTACTAATAGCAAGACTTCTCCCTTGTCCTCGGGAACAAATGTAACTACTCACAAAGCATATTCATGTTCATAATCAGAGGGGTAATAATGTGCATATAGGATCTGAACATATGATCTTGCACCGAATAAACCAACTAGCATCAACTACAAGGAGTAATCAACACTACTAGCAACCTACTAGCACCAATCCCAGACTTGGAGACAAGAATTGGATACAAGAGATGAACTAGGGTTTGTTGATGAGATGGTGCTGGTGAAGATGTTGATGGAGATTGCCCTCTCCCGATGAGAGGAGCGTTGGTGATGACGATGGTGATGATTTCCCCCTCATGGAGGGAAGTGTCCCCGGCAGAATAGCTCTGCCGGAGCCCTAGATTGGTTCCGCCAAGGTTCCGCCTCGTGGCGGCGGAGTCTCATCCCGAAAGGTTCTCTTCTATTTTTTCTCATCGAAAGACTTCATATGGGAGAAGATGGGCGTCGGAGAGCCACCAGGGGGCCCACGAGGTAGGGGGCGTGCCCAGGGGGGCGCGCCACCCACCCTCGTGAGCAGGGTGTGGGCCCCCTGTCCTTCATCTTTGGCGACGATTTTTCTTTATTTATTTTAAGGTGTTCCGTGGAGTTTCAGGACTTTTGGAGTTGCGCAGAATAGGCCTTCAATATTTGCTCCTTTTCTAGCCCAGAATTCCAGCTGCCGGCATTCTCCCTCTTCATGTAACCTTGTAAAATAAGAGAGAATAGCCATAAGTATTGTGACATATCGTGAAATAAGAGCCCATAATACAATAAATATCGATATAAAAGCATGATGCAAAATGGACGTATCAACTCCCCCAAGCTTAGACCTCTCTTGTCCTCAAGCAAAAAGCCGATAACAATAAATATGTCCTCATGTTTAGAGGTAGAGGCGTCGATAAAAATAAAATACGGACATGAAGGCATCATGATTATTTCATAACAGCAACATATATAGATTTTGTCATATGATTACTTATGTTCAGGTGATGATCTTTTCACAAAGCCAAAGTATGAATCAGAAATCTTATTGGGTACCAACAAAATATACCCTCAGTCATTGAAGCAATTGCAATTTATCATAACATCGGAAAGAGTCTATGTCAGAGCTTAAAAGCAAGTCCACATACTCAACTATCACTTAGTCCTTCATAATTGCTAACACTCACGCGATACTTGTGGTTACGGAGTTTTAATTGGACACAGAGAAAGATAGGGGCTTATAGTTTTGCCCCACAACTTTTTACCTCAAGGGTAATGTCAACAATAATAATTCATGCTCCCCCACATCCAATTAGATATATATATATATCATGTTCTTTCCAACATGCTGAGCTTGCCAAAGGATAAAATGAAAAAGGAAGGGTGAAGATCACCGTGACTCTTGCATAAGGTAGAGGATAATAATAAAAGATAGGCCCATCGAAGAGGGAAGCAGAGGTTTTTATGCGCGTTTAGGGTTGATGCACAAAATCTTAATGCAAAAGAACGTCACTTTATATTGCCCCTTGCGTGTGAACCTTTATTATGCAGTCCGTCGCTTTTATTGCGTCCACAACAAGTTTGTACAAAGCTTATTTCTCTGCACTAATAAGTCATGCATATTTAGAGAGCAACTTTTATTGCTTGCACCGATGACAACTTACTTGAAGGATCTTACTCAATCCATAGGTAGATATGGTGTACTCTCATGGCAAAACTGGTTTAAGGGTATTTGGAAGCACAAGTGGTATTTCTACTTAGTGCTGAGAATTGGCTAGCACGGGGGGGAAAGGCAAACTCAACACGGTAGAGGAACCATGACAACATACTTTATCTCAAATGTAAGAAAACATAACTCATTATGTTGTCTTCCTTGTCCAACCTCAACTCTTTAGCATGTCATATTTTAATGAGTGCTCCCAATCATAAAAGATGTCAATGATAATATATCTATATGTGAAACCTCTCTTTCCTTATTACTTCCTATTAATTGCAACGATGACCAAAGCTATATTTGCCAACTCCCAACAACTTTTAATCATCATACTTTTTCTATGTGAAGTCATTACTTTCACTAAGATCAATATGAACTCTTTGATTCTTTTTATTCTTTTTCTTCTAATCACCCAAGATCATGGCAAAATACTCAAGCCCTTGACTCAACACTAATCTTTATTATATAGCTCACGGACTCGATTACAAAGAAGGATCATAAAGCAAAACTCAAAACTAGATCATGCCATGAATTTATTCTACTAAATCAAGATACTATTAATAGGATCGAACTAAGAAAAAGGTAAAGATAGGAGTTGTGATGGTGATACGATACCAGGGCACCTCCCCCAAGCTCGGCAGTTGCCAAGGGGAGTGCCCATACCCATGTGATTAAGTCTCCTTCCTTGTTGTTGGCGGTGGAGGTGTTGATGATGATGCAAGCTTGTCGTCCACCTTCCATGGCATAGGCTCACCATCATAGAAGGATGATTGAGTCTCCTAAATCCTCAAATCTGCAGCCAAACTCATCCTTTTGAATCTATATTCATACTCACAGTTTTGGTTTTGTAGATCATAGATTTGGGCTTGGAGGTGCTCGATCTTCTCATGTAGCTTATAGATGGCTTCCTCGGTCTTCTTGGCATACGGCTCATAGTTGTTGGTGAACTCCGCGAGCATTTTGTGGGTAGTGTTGATTCCACGCTCCACCATCCCTTGGCACTTGAAAACTTGTTGCTTCATTGCTTCGAGCCTCAACTCCATGCTTCCGGTTCCCTTCGGTCCCTCAACATCGCGGATGTGCAACAACCTATCACGCATCTCAATGGTTTGGGGGTGTCGCAGCACCTCCGCGAGGTATGGGTTGATAACCTTCTCGAAGAACTTGTCCTTGGAAGCACTTGGGGTCGTCATGATGATCTAGACCTGTCAGAAAAACAGCTCGAAACAAGAACAGGGGAGAGCGCGATACGAGAGTCAAAACCTTCGGGAGTATATACAATGAATTCCGACCAAAATACGTATCGTGCAGGGAAACAGAGTCCGGAGGGCACACGAGGTGCTCACGAGGTAGGGGGCGTGCCCAGGGGGCTAGGGCGCGCCCTCCACCCTCGTGGAGGCCTCGTGTCCTCCCCGGACTGCTACTTATTTTTCTATTTTTCTAAATATTCTAAAACGGAGAAATATTGCCTTAAAAATTGTTTTGGAGTCGGTTTACTTACCGTACCACATACCTATTCCTTTTCGGAGTCCGGAACATTCTGGAAAGTGTCCTTTATGTATTCCTCCGGGGTTGCGGTTTCAATAATATTAGTTTCAACATTTATGGGATTACCTGAAATATAGTGTTTGATCCTTTGACCGTTTACCACCTTCGGATTTGTGCATGCGAAGTTGTTGATTTTTATGGCACCAGAACGATAGACCTCCTCGATAACATAGGGACCTTTCCATTTGGAGAGAAGTTTTCCTGCAAAAAATCTTCAACGAGAGTTGTATAGCAATACATAACCACCTACATTAAACTCACGCTTTTGTATCCTTTTGTCATGCCACCTTTTAACTTTTTCTTTAAATAACTGGGAATTTTCATAAGCTTGGGTTCTCCATTCATCAAGTGAGGTAATATCACATAACCTCTTCTCACCGGCAAGTTTGAAATCATAGTGGAGCTCTTTAATAGCCCAATATTCCTTATGTTCTAGTTCGAGAGGTAAATGACATGCTTTTCCACAAACCATTTTATACGGAGACATACCCATAGGATTTTTGTATGCAGTTCTATAGGCCCATAATGCATCATTTAGTTTCTTGGACCAATTCTCTCTAGACCTATTGACAGTCTTTTGCAAAATTAATTTGAGCTCTCTATTGCTCAATTCTACCTGACCACTAGACTGCGGGTGATATGGAGATGCAATTCTATGATTAACGTTGTATTTAGCAAGCATCTTATGGAAAGCACCATGAATAAAGTGTGAACCACCATCAGTCATTAAATATCTAGGGACTCCAAACCTCGGAAAAATAACTTCCTTAAGCATTTTAATAGAATTGTTATGATCAGCACTACTAGTTGGAATAGCTTCTACCCACTTAGTAACGTAATCAAGAACAACTAAAATATGAGTGTAACCATTAGAGGCAGGAAAAGGTCCCATATAATCAAAGCCCCAAACGTCAAGTGGCTCAATAACAAGTGAATGATTCATAGGCATTTCTTGACATCTACTGATATTACCAATTCTTTGACATTCATCGCACGATAAAACAAACTTACGTGCATCCTTGAAGAGAGTAGGCCAATAAAAGCCAGATTGCAATACCTTATGTGCAGTTCTATCTCCAGCGTGGTGTCCTCCATAAGCTTCGGAGACACTTGCGTAGGATCTGTTCCTGTTCATGCTCAGGTACACAACGTCTAATAACACCATCTACTCCTTTATAAAGATGTGGGTCATCACAGAAGTAATGTCGTAAGTCATAGAAAACCTTTTTCTTTTGTTGGTATGTGAAGCTGGGCGGTATAAATTTAGCGACAATATAATTAGCATAATCAACATACCATGGAGTGCTACGAGAAGTACTTATGACATTTAATTGTTCATCAGGAAAGCTATCATCGATAGTGGGTCATCAAGAACATTCTCTAGCCTAGACAAGTTATCTGCAACGGGGGTTCTCAGCTCCTTTTCTATCAACAATATGTAAATCAAATTCTTGAAGAAAGAGAACCCATCTAGTGAGTCTAGGTTTTGCATCTTTCTTTTCCATAAGATATTTAATAGCAGCATGATCTGTGTGAATAGTTACTCTAGAATCAACAATATAGGGTCTGAATTTATCACAAGCAAACACAACCGCTAAAAGTTCCTTTTCGGTAGTAGCATAATTTCTTTGAGCATTGTCTAGAGTCTTACTAGCATAATGGATAACATTCAATTTCTTATCAACCCTTTGCCCTAGAACAGCACCTACAAAGATAATCACTAGCATCACACATAATTTCAAAGGGTAAATTCAATCGGTGGTGAACAACAGGTGGAGAGACTAATGCTTTCTTAAGTATTTCAAATGCTTCTACACAATCATCATCAAAGACAAATGGTACATCTTTTGTAATAAATTAGTCAGAGGCCCAGAGATTTTTGAGAAGTCCTTGATGAACCTCCTATAAAATCCGGCGTGACCAAGGAAACTTCTTATACCTTTGATGTCCCTGGGACAGGGCATCTTTTCAATAGCATCAACCTTGGCTTTATCAACTTCAATACCTCTTTCAGAAACTTTGTGCCCCAAGACAATACCTTCATTCACCATAAAGTGGCACTTTTCCCAATTCAAGACAATATTAGTTTCTTCACATCTCTGCAAGACTCGAGCAAGATTGCTCAAGCAATCATCAAAAGAGGAACCATAGACGGAAAAATTCATCCATGAAAACCTCACAAATTTTCTCGCAGAAGTCAGAGAATATAGCCATCATGCATCTTTGAAAGGTAGCAGGTGCATTACATAAACCAAAAGGCATACGTCTATAAGCAAAAGTACCAAAAGGGCATGTAAAAGTAGTCTTTGATTGATCTTTAGCCGAAACAGTATTTGAGAAAACCGAATAACCATCTAGAAAGCAATAATGTGTATGTTTGCATAATCTTTCTAGCATTTGATCAATAAAAGGTAAGGGTAATGATCTTTCTTAGTAGCCTGATTTAATTTGCGGAAATCAATTACCATCCTATAACCTGTGATAATTCTTTGCGGAATCAATTCATCTTTATCATTAGGGACAACAGTAATACCTCCCTTCTTAGGGACACAATGGACAGGACTTACCCACTGACTATCAGCAACAGGATAAATTATACCTGCCTCCAGAAGCTTGAGTATTTCTTTTCTTACCACTTCTTTCATTTTAGGATTCAAACGTCGTTGAGGATCACGAACCGGTTTGGCATCCGCTTCCAAATTTATTTTATGTTGACATAGAGTGGGACTGATGCCCTTAAGATTGTCCAGAGTATATCCAATAGCGGCACGATGCTTATTCAGAGTTTTCAATAATCTTTCTTCTTCATGCTCTGAAAGGTTAGCGCTAATAATGATAGGATATATTTTCTTTTCATCAAGATAAGCATATTTAAGATTATCAGGCAACGGTTTAAGCTCAAACACGGGATCACCCTTGGGTGGAGGAGGATCCCCTAGGATTTCAACAGGCAAATTGTGTTGCAGAATAGGTTCCTATTTAAAGAATACTTCATCTATTTCCCTTCTTTCATTCATGAACATATCATTTTCATGGTCTAGCAAATAGTGTTCTAAAGGATCACTAGGAGGTACATCAATAGAAGCAAGACCAATAATTTCATCCTTACTAGGCAATTCTTCTTCATGATGTTGTTTACTAAATTTAGAGAAATTAAACTCATGAACCATATCATCCAAGCCAACAGTAACAACATTCTTTTCGCAATCTATCATAGCATTAACAGTACGCAAGAAGGGTCTACCAAATATAATGGGAGAAAAGCTATCTTGTGGAGAACCATGAACAAGAAAATCAGCGGGATATTTGGTTTTCCCACGCAGGACTTCAACATCTCTAACAATTCCCATTGGAGATATAGTATCTCTATTGGCAAGTTTAATTGTAACATCAATTTCCTCTAACTCAGCAGGTGCAATCTCATGCATAATTTCTATGTATAAGCCAATGGGTATAACACTAGCACTAGCACCCATATCACATAAGCCATGATAACAGTGATCTTCTATTTTAACAAAAATAACAGGTACGCCTACCACAGGTCTATGTTTATCTCTATCACAGGGTTTAGCAATTCTAGCAGTTTCACTAGTGAATTGAATAACATGCCCATCAATATTATCAGACAAGAGATCTTTAACAATAGCAATATTGGGTTCTACTTTGACTTGCTCAGGAGGTGTATAAGTCCTAGTATTGCTTTTACGAACAACAGTTGAAGCTTTAGCATGATCCTTCATTCTAACAGGGAAAGGGGGTTTCTCAACATAAGAAGTAGGAACAATAGGATCATTATAAGTGACAATCTTTTCTTCAACTTTAATAGGTGCAGCTACTTTTACTTCTATGGGAGGATGATATTTAAACCACTTCTCCTTGGGTAGATCAACATAAGTAGCAAAAGATTCACAAAAAGAAGCTACTATCTCAGAGTCAAGTCCATATTTAGTGCTAAAGTTACGGAAAATATCGGTATCCATAAAAGATTTAACACAATCAAACTTAGGTGTCATACCTGACTCCTTACCTTCGTCGAGGTCTCAATCTTCAGAGTTGCGTTTAATTCTATCCAATAAATTCCATCCAAATTCAATAGAATTCATCATAAAAGAGCCAGCACAAGAAGTATCAAGCATGGTGCGATTATTATCAAAAATCCAAGCATAAAAATTCTGGAGAATTGTCAATTTTGAGAGCTCATGATTGGGGCATGCATATAACATTGATTTAAGCCTCCCCCAAGCTTGAGCGATGCTTTCTCCTTCGCGAGGCCAAAAATTATATATATAATTGCGATCACGATGAACAAGATGCATAGGGTAATACTTTTGATGAAATTCCAATTTCAATCTTTTATAGTTCCATGATCTCGTATCACCACATAGCCTATACCATGTCAATGCGTCTCCCTCCAAAGATAAAGGGAAAGCCTTCCTCTTAACAACATCATCGGGTATACCTGCAAGCTTAAATAGTCCACAAATATCATCCACAAAGCGTAGATGTTCGTCAGGATGCTTTGTTCCATCTCCTGCGAAAGTGTTACCTAGCAGTTTTTCCATCATACCCGAAGGAATCTGAGAAGCGGTTTCATTTTCAATAGATTCAGTAGGTTCAGTAGGTTGAGGAGCAACTCTTGGCTCAACCGGACGGGGTGAAGATCCCCCGAACAAGCCCCTCAAACAATTAATTTCCATGATAACAAGTGACAGAAAATTTCAGCACACTAAATAAATTTTTCCTTACCAAATTCCACCTACCAAAGGCGCTTCACTCCCCGGCAATGGCGCCAGAAAAGAGTCTTGATGACCCACAAGTATAGAGGATCTATCGTAGTCCTTTTGATAAGTAAGAATGTCGAACCCAACGAGGAGCAGAAGGAAATGATAAGCGGTTTTCAGCAAGGTATTCTCTGCAAGTACTGAAATAAGTGATAATAGATAGTTTTGTGATAGGATAAATGGTAACGAGCAACAAGTAACAAAAGTAAATAAAGTGCAGCAAGCTGGCCCAATCCTTTTTGTAGCAAAGGACAAGCCTGGACAAACTCTTATAATAGGAAAAGCGCTCCCGAGTACACATGGGAATATCGTCAAGCTAGTTTTCATCACGCTCATATGATTCGCGTTCGGTACTTTGATTTATATGTGGGTGGACCGGTGCTTGGGTACTGCCCTTACTTGGACAAGCATCCCACTTATGATTAACCTCTGTTGCAAGCATCCGCAACTGCAACAAAAGTATTAAGGTAAACCTAACCATAGCATGAAACATATGGATCCAAATCAGCCCCTTACGAAGCAACGCATAAACTAGGGTTTACGCTTCTGTCACTCTAGCAACCCATCATCTACTTATTACTTCCCAATGCCTTCCTCTAGGCCCAAATAATGGTGAAGTGTTATGTAGTCGACTTTCACATAACACCACTAGCGGTTAGACAACATACATCTTATCAAAATATCAAACGAATACCAAATTCACATGACTACTAACAGCAAGACTTCTCCCTTGTCCTCGGGAACAAACGTAACTACTCACAAAGCATATTCATGTTCATAATCAGAGGGGTAATAATGTGCATATAGGATCTGAACATATGATCGTGCATCGAATAAACCAACTAGCATCAACTACAAGGAGTAATCAACACTACTAGCAACCTACTAGCACCAATCCTGGACTTGGAGACAAGAATTGGATACAAGAGATGAAATAGGGTTTGGAGATGAGATGGTGCTGGTGAAGATGTTGATGGAGATTGCCCTCTCCCGGTGAGAGGAGCGTTGGTGATGACGATGGTGATGATTTCCCCCCCGGGAAGTGTCCCCGGCAGAACAGCTCTGCCGGAGCCCTAGATTGGTTCCGCCAAGGTTCCGCCTCGTGGCGGCGGAGTCTCGTCCCAAAAGTTTCTCTTCTATTTTTTTCTCATCGAAAGACTTCATATGGGAGAAGATGGGCGTCGGAGAGCCACCAAGGGGCCCACGAGGTAGGGGGCACGCGCGCCCCCCACCCTCGTGAGCAGGGTGTGGGGCCCCTGGCCTTCATCTTTGGCGACGATTTTTCTTTATTTATTTTAAGGTCTTTCGTGGAGTTTTAGGACTTTTGGAGTTGCGCAGAATAGGCCTTCAATATTTACTCCTTTTCCAGCCCAGAATTCCATTCTGCGGCATTCTCCTCTTCATGTAAACCTTGTAAAATAAGAGAAATAGCCATAAGTATTGTGACATAACGTGAAATAACAGCCCATAATGCAATAAATATCGATATAAAAGCATGATGCAAACTGGACGTATCATGGCAAAACCCCTAGAATGTGTCCATTGCAAGGAAATAGAAACCGTGCATCATTTGTTATTTGAGTGTGTGGTGGCTAGATTGATCTGGGCAGAGGTGGAATCTGTTTTTGGTATCTCTACACTAGTAGAAAACAGGGCTTTGGTTCAGGCCGGGCCAGCTCATTAGTCCCGGTTCAGTCACGAACCGGGACCCATGGGGGCATAGGTCCCGGTTCGTGAGGCCAGGGGGCCAGCCGGGGCGCGTGGGGCATTGGTCCCGGTTGTCTGGCCCCTTTGGTCCCGGTTCCAAACACGAACCGGTACCAATGGGCCTCGCTCCTGGCCCACAACCATTGGTCTCGGTTCGTTGCTGCAACCGGGACCAAAGGGTGTCCTTTAGTCTCGTTCCAGCCACGAACCGGGACCAATGAGATGCCTATATATACCCCCTCGCCCGCGAGCAGAGCACTCCACTGCTCTGTTTTTTTTTTGGCTGGCCGTTGGCGAGCTTTGTGGTGCTCTAGCTCACCTCCTATGCACATGAGGTGTTCGATTAAATGCCCGAGCCACACTTAAGCTTTCTCCTCTCGAAGCTCCATGTCCAAGCTCCATTTTCCTCGAGATTTTTCTAGGTTAGCAGGTCTGTCATGTCCCGTCCCCGTCCTCACCGCCGTTGATCGCCCGCTCCGATTTCGTCGCCAACACCACCGTGGTGAGCCTCTTGATCTTATCTTCTTTCTAAAAGAAAAAAGTTCTTACTTGTATGATTTAGATAGATACTTGTGTAGTTTTCTTACTTATTATTGTTTGTTATTATATAATGCGATGGTTTGGTATCCGCCTCCATCAGCCCTCGTCCTGTCTATGACTCGGATGTGGTATATATATATTATCTTTTATAACTATTAGTTTCATTTAGTGTTTATGACAATTATGCCGAGCAATGTGACATAGATTTTTTTAATCTAGGAGGTATGTGAACCGGAAATTCCAACTGACCCTATTGTCAGGAGGTTAAATTTAGTTGAAGAAGAAAACAATTACTTGAAGGAAAAATTGAAAAAAATTGAGGAGAAGATGATATTGGAGTTGCATGCTATGGATGTCGTCGATGATCACAAGATCAAGATGGATGCAATGCGCTTAAAGATTAGAAAGATTAGCAAATATGTCATTCATACTGAGGCTTGGTATCATTATGCCGTTGGATCAATTGTTATCTTGGTTGTGGTTATGATCGCATCTGTTGTTGCATTGAAATGTTTTACATATTTTCAATGTATGGTTTAATTAGATGCTCTGGAGAGCTATATGTTGTTCATGACAACTATGTATGTACTTTGGTTTTAATGTGATGATGAACTTCTATTAATTTGGTCACTTATCTATTCATGATGTATGCAGATGAACCGACAATGGATGTACGATAACAGATGCACCTCTGAGTACATTAAGGGCGTGAATAATTTTCTCGCAGAGGCTGAGGCAAACAAGCATAATGGTTTTATGTGTTGTCCATGCCCTATATGTGGGAATACGAGGTCTTACTCTGACTCGAAAACCCTTCACACCCACCTTCTTTATAATGGTTTCATGCCACACTATAATGTTTGGACCAAGCACAGAGAAAGAGGGGTTATGATGGAAGACAACGAAGAAGAAGATGATGATGACAACTATGTGCCCCTTGAAGACGGTGATGCTGCAACATGGGAAGTTGAAGATGCTGCAACGGGGGAAGTTGAAGATCAAGAGGAACCAAATGATGTGCCTGATGATGATCTTCATCGGGTCATTGTTGATGCAAAAAGACAGTGTGAAAGTGTAAAGGAGAAGCTGAAGTTCGATCGCATGTTAGAGGATCACAAAAAAAGGTTGTACCCCAATTGCGAAGATGACAACACAAAGCTCGGTACCACACTAGAATTGTTGCAGTGGAAGGCAGAGAATGGTGTACCTAACAAAGGATTTGAGAAGCTACTGAAAATATTGAAGAAGAAACTTCCAAAGGATAACGAATTCCCCGACAGTATGTACGCAACAAAGAAGGTTGTATGCCCTTTAGGATTGGAGGTGTAGAAGATACATCCATGCCCTAATGACTGCATCCTGTACCGCGGTGCGTACGAGGATTTGAACGCATGCCCGGTATGCGGTGCATTGCAGTATAAGATCAGACGAGATGACTCTGGTGATGTTGACGGTGAGTGTCGGTGTCAAAACCGGCAGATCTCGGGTAGGGGGTCCCAAGCTGCGTGTATTAGGATCGATGGTAACATGGACACGGGATTTTACCCAACTTCGGGATCTCTCGAAGAGATAATACCCTACGTGCTGCTTTTGATTGTATTCGATGTGTATGATTAAAGAGTTGATCTACCTCGAGATCATATGTTATGGTCTAAACCCTAGAGGTATGATGAGTAACGTCATGATGCTCTATCGACTAGCCTGGCCTCGGCTTATATAATGTACCCGGGGCCTAGGATAACAAGAGTCCTAGTCGAATATGCCGGTGGAGAGGAGTCCTTGTCTCGATCACCAAGTCTTGTGGAATCTTCCTCATCTATACATCGGCTGTCCGAACTGTCCCATCAGTAAACGGCCATGGGGGTCCTCGGCCCACTCCAACTGATCGGGAGATGACGTGGTGAGTACCCCCTAGTCCAGGACACCATCAGTAGCCCCCTGAATTGGTCTTCAAGTTGGGGACGCTCCTCGATTCTTCTGAACTGTTCTTCATCTTCGGTCGTTGGTCTTGAAAATTGGTTCAACAAATCATCCCATCCTTGATCTTGAGGATTGCCGAAGTGAATCCAAAGAGTTTACACGTTGGGTATCTGAGGAGCCCCTTTAAGTTCTCGGCCTCTATCAATGCCTTGTTATTTTTTACGCCACACCTCGGGTTTGAAGTTGTTCCGGTGTGACGGTGTCCTCTTGCATCCGAGCTCCAATGCCGAACTACATTTGAGATATCTTTTGCAGCCGAGCCCCAATGCCGTACTATATCCGAGCTCAACGCCGGACTATATCAGAGCTCCAATGTCGGACTATATCCGAGGTGTCATAGATCACCTTGGCTTAAAAAAGTTTGAAGGAGGTTATCCGAGTTTAACGCTGAAATGTTCTCTATGGAACAAGCCGTTCGAATCCGAGCTTTATGTCGGACTACTTCCGAGCTCCAACGATGGTCATCGTTCGAAGTGTCATAAACTACCTCGGTCTTTTAAAAGATTGAATGAATTCAGCCGAGCTTAATGCCCTCTATGGAGCCAGCCACTGGCGCCCAAGCTTTATACCAGACTGCTTCTGAGGTGGTGCACCACCCCGACCGCGGGCTGATTTTTTGTGTATATTTTTATTAGTTGGTGCAATTTATTCTCTGCCGAGATATATAGCCAGTATATGTAGATCCAGTAGCCCTCAAGGTGTGTGTCGGTCTAAAACCCGAGATGCACCTGAAGGAAAACATAAGGTTGTTGATCCTAGTAGCCCTTGAGACTCAGGTCGATTTGCAAAATCGGCCTGAGGATCAACTCCTAGCTCGGCAGCATACGTAGGAATAGAAATACAGTGTAATATATTAGAAATAATGATCGGCGGACAGGACCCTGAGAGAGGGTTGTGAGAAGTCGCCGTGATATATTAGCTTGATGCCGGATAAGTCCCAGATGATACTTATTGTTGTCCAAAGACGTGCTTGCCCTTGTAATCGGTCATGGCGAACACTGAGCACTTTGAATTCTCTGCATTGAATAAGCGATGCAGTAGCCCCCGAGACACTGGTCGGCTGGCAACACCAAATCAGGGGATCAATGTGCCCCTTTAATATTTATAAATAATGAGCGCGAAGCCCAGTAGCCCTCGAGCCTTAATATGGCACAGGTGGCCGAATTAAGGATCGATATCTGCTTGACAGGAAAATTTGTTGTGTTTAACACAAACTTCTGAAAAGGAGAATAAGATATCTTAAAGGAGCTTAGAGCTGGTCGAAATCTGAGCTTGTGAAGGTAGGCCCCAAGGGGTTTAAAAGATGGGTTGCAGTAAATGGATTTTACCAACAATTTTTATGTGTAATGATTCTATGTATCCAAGTACTTTACATCATTAATGCTCAGATCCGCATTGTACAAAACTTTATTGACCGACCATCGGCTTCAACCTCCTCGGCCAGTAGCTGGGGAGTGTTTTTCCTACTTTATAAAGCCTTTACGAGGGCAAAGTTTTACGACAAACAAGGCAATCCGGCCATATGCTTTTATAAACAAAGGTATGCGGAGAGAATGTTATATTACTATTTGATGTAAGAAACATCTCCCAAGGAAAAGAATCCCGCTATCGGTTCCTTTCGTTGGGTTGTCATGCCGACCATGATCATGAAACCTCAACTCCGATCGATGCGGGAGAAAAATATTGAGGATTTAGTTTGGGGTAAGTTCCCGATCTCTGTGGTTTTTAATGGACCAAAATTTTCACTTCCGTCGTTGCTGACCAATTATATTCTTTAAGATGGCTAGCTTTCGGCTTCTCCCAGTCTGAGGTACTAACACAGATGACCCGGAAGTAACAATCACGGAGGTGCTCTCTTTACCTCCTAGCCGAACAATCGGGAACGTAGGGGTAATCACAGGAGCCAGGCAACCCAGGTTGGCCGAAATCTTAAGTCAAATTGATGCATATTTATGGCTTTATAACAATGATTACAGAAGACAGCGCTTGTATACTAAATACAAATACTGATGATATGTTTATTTTGACTCCGTTGCAATCGTTTATCAGTTGAAAGTGGCCCATCATCGGCTTCTACCCCTTTGTAGATAATACGCAGGTTGTTTCCGCAATAACAAGACAACCTTTAGCCGACGTCTCGGTGCCCTGAGGCGGTTGTGTTAGCGGAAACGAGGCAATCAGATATGCGGGCTTTATAACTTTCACTTAGTCATAGGAGCTTAATGTTGGGAGGCCAGCTACTAGCCCCTGGTTAGTGTTCAGCAACAGCCGAGATCAAGCCGTAAACACTTTGGCCAATGTTATGAACGGACCATCATTTAACACAATCATCGGCTCGCTGACTAGTTTACGCTTATTGTGACAGTCAATTTTCGGCTTTCTCCACTGAGGTGCTTAACCATGCGAGCTGGAAGCACAATCGCAGTGGTTCTCCCTTTTCACACCTAGCGGAACAAAGCGGAACGTAGGAGGCAAGCACAGGAGTAGGGCAACCCAACTATTGACAAAAGACACAATTTGAAACCGATGCATATATAGCAGTATCCGAGAAAGTTTTTGCAGAATCTCTAAAGGTGTCCGGCGTTGCACTATGAGACTTATGCTGGAAACACACAAATAGTTTAAAAGTGCCATAGGCTTGAAAAGACAAAAACTTATGTAAAAGATTGACGTCCAGACTAAACCGAGATTTTGGTGCCAATTCGGAAATTGGTCTTTTTAAAAAAAATGTGCTTCTGTCGTGCTTTAACATGACACATCCGATCTCAAGACTTCAAGCGGGCCAGTCTACGGCTTCAAGCTCCTTATCCCGAAGGCGGAGTGCTTCTCCAAGTCCAGTTTAGTGAACTAAACTCGAGCGGCTTTAGAGAGAAGCCAGGCTATCCGGCTATTAACCATACACTCGAGTCGAAAAAGGAGCGGTAGAAAAAGACTTTGCAACGACCAAGAAGAAAACACATTATTATAGAACGACTCGTGTAAATTTTAAGAGCCCGTAGTTAACATGGGTAAGGGGAGTTTCTTTTAACGAAAAACGTATGTGAGCATGGTCGAACCGAACACAAGTTCAAAATATAAAACTTTGAGCATTAAAGTGACTTAGCTGATTAATGTGTTCGGCATTGATAACGCGGTCCGACCTTGATGCGGGACAAGGTTCCATCCCCCAAGCCGGTCCTGAAGTGGCAGAGCGAAGAGCTCAGCACTCCGAAGTGGTGACATGGCACGGCCAATGCAGGCCGGCCGAGTGACGCCGAAGTCCCCGACGTGGGTTAATGAAGTGTTAATGAAGCTCCCCGTCCAGGCGAGGTGACATGGTCTGTCAGTACGCCGAGGTGACAACAGTGCCCGACCCGGATCATTTACATGTGCACAAAAAATAGTGCGAACTGGAGATAACAGTAATAATGATAAATTAAAAAATTTGTTGCATAATAAATAATTTATGCAAAGTGAGTAATAAAAGAAATATGACCTGTGTGCCGACCACTCAATGAGGTAGAGCTCTCTCCGTGATGCCGAAGTCCCCGAGGAAACCGAACACGTCGGTATGGCAACTCGACCAACAGGGTGATCACACGAGCCGCTTTACGCCGATTGGGACAACGGCGTCGGCTTGCCGAAGAGACCACGTGATGCAGTCAAAGTCCATTACCTTCACATGTAAAATAGTGCAGGCCAACAATAATAATATAAATATATAAGAATCCTCGCGTAATTAATTTACACAAAATAATTTATTTAAAGATATGTGGCCTGGCGCCGAAGTCAATGTCGATGCAGGGCGTCGGCGTGATGCGGTAAAGGTGTGGCAAGCCTGAATTCACAGGTCGGTCCGAGTTCCGGATGCGGCGTTCACCGACAATGTACGAAAACTGACCGAACCACCACGTGACCGTCATTAATGCGGACACCATTTAATAGACCTATGTACAGACGATGGAACAAACTAGAGTAATAATTCCTAGGGAAAAATAAACCCAAACAAGCAAAAAATGCTAGGATTAATAGCACCTGGTTTATTTGTTGTAAAAGTTCGAAGAAAAGTGACTCCCAAAATTGAGACTCGATCCACACACCCATCGCCTGATGGGCGGTGAAGCGACGGCATGGAGATGCTGGTAAAGGTTGGCTGGCCGAGGCAAAGCCCACGGTCCAGCTAACATGGTGAAGTTGGTCGGCTGACGATGCCGAAGTATCCGGAGTAGGTTGATGAAGGGATGGCGAAGCCCCCGGTCCAGACGAGGTGACAGAGCAGGTCGGTAAGGAGACATTGCAGTTGCCATGTCAGCCGAGGTGTTGAAGTAGTTCGGCATGATGGACATCGGCTCGAAGAAGCAACGGTGTGGCCATGCAGATGTAGGTCGTAACTCGTGACGTGGTCAATGTCGGCTTGATGAAGTGACCGTGCGGCGATGCCGATGTGCCTGCTCCGTGTAATCCGTGGGGCAGTGATGTTGGTGATGATTTATCTTTCACAATGTCGAACTCTTGTTTGTCTTGCCGAGGTGATGATCCGAAGAAGTTGAGCTCGGCTCAACAAAGCGACGACGTGTCTAGTGTAGTTCGACAGCCGTGGAGTAACGTTGTCGGGCTGGTTTGACACCGGCGCGATGGTGAAGATCATATTGGAGAAGACTTTAAAATTAGTGGGATGTGTTTGGGAACAAAACACAATACCACATACAAAAACTTCCTTCAAAAAGGATGTCCAAAATCCCGTTCATAAAAAAGATGAACTCGGGTCGGATTCGTTCTCGCGCAGAAAACATATCTAAAAAGTGATGCACTAATCGGAAGGTTCCCGGAGTTTGGACGGTGGGATCAAGTTGAAATTTTGAGGGGTGGTAGATGTAGGAATTACACAGCCGATCAAATGGTTGGATCTTTTAAAGGACGTCCGAGCTAGGTGCGGGACACCACGCTCCAAACTCATCTAGATTCCCGTCTAGATTCGATGAGGCTTCGGTACATCGGAGATCGGCGGAGATTACTCCATCGGAACGCGATGAAATTTTACAGTGTTATTGTAGATTCAATTATGCACAATTCCACCGAAGGAATCGTCAAAGCGATGCTCGAGGAGGTGGTGGTAGCAGATACAAATTCGCTGTTTGGAAAAACAGCACGGTCGCCCGAGGGCAATGTTGACGTTGAGCCCCCGAGCTCCATGGATGATTTCCCCATGATCTTCATAGAGATCGGAGTTGATGTTGATGAAGGCCCTCATCCGAACATGATGATTGGAGGTAGGGCACAGTCCTCATCAAGCCAAGGTGACCAGTCGAGGCGGCAACAAAGACGCCGAAGTCGCAGTTGATCTGCAGGCGAGCCATTGGTCCCTTTGCCGATCACACAGCGGAACTCTCAATGAAAGCCCCATTGTCGGTATCCAAATCGGCATATCTCGGTAGGGGGTCCCAAGCTGCGTGTATTAGGATCGATGGTAACATGGACATGAGATTTTACCCAGCTTCGGGCTCTCTCGAAGAGATAATACCGTATATGTCGCTTTTGATTGTATTCGACTTGTATGATTACTGAGTTGATCTACCTCGAGATCATATGTTGTGGTCTAAACCCTAGAGGTATGATGAGTAACGTCATGATGCTCTATCGACTAGCCTAGCATCGGCTTATATAATGTACCCGAGACCTAGGATAACAAGAGTTCTAGTCGAATACGCCGGTGGAGAGGAGTCCTTGTCTTGATCACCAAGTCTTGTGGAATCTTCCTCATGTATACATCGGCTGTCCGAACTGGCCCATGAGTAAACGGCCATGGGGGTCCTCGGCCCAATCGAACTGATCATGAGACGACGTGGTGAGTACCCCTCTAGTCCAGGACACCGACAGCGAGCACCCAGGAAGAGGGTTCCTGCCAAGGTGATGTGATATGCTCCTATAATACCACGATTGAAACGTCTATTCAAAAACAAAGAGCATGCCAAGTTGATGCGATGGTACAGAGAGGACCATAAGAAAGACGGGAAGTTGAGAGCACCCGCTGACGGGTCACAGTGGAGAAAAATTGAGAGAAAGTACTGGGAGGACTTCGTAGGTGACGCAAGGAACGTATGGTTTGGTTTAACCATTTAAGCACGGATGGAATTAATCCTTTTGGGGGAGCAGAGCAGCAATCACAACACCAGGCCTGTGACTCTATGTACCTATAACCTTCCTCCTTGTTTGTGCATGAAGCGGAAGTTCATTATGATGCCAGTTCTCATCCAAGGCCCTAAGCAACCTGGCAACAACATTGATGTGTACCTAAGGCCATCAGTTGAACATCTTTATAGCTCTGGAATGGAAACGGTGTACGTGTGTGGGATGAGCACAAAAAGCAGGAATTTGACCTACATGTGTTGCTGTTTGTAACCATCAATGATTGGCCTGCTTTCAGTAACCTTTTAGGACAGACAAACAAGGGATACCACGCGTGCACGCACTGTTTAGATGACACCGAAAGTATATACCTGGACAAATGTAGGAAGAATGTGTACCTAGGGCATCGTCGATTTCTTCTGACAAACCATCAATGTCGATAGAAAGGAAAGCATTTCAAAGGTGAGGAAGATCACCGGAAGAAGCCCGCCATCCGTATTGCTGATCACATAGTTGCTATGGTCAATGATTTACAAGTAATCTTCGGAAAGGGTCCCGGCAGACTATTGATACGTCTCCAACGTATCTATAATTTTTTATTGTTCCATGCTATTATATTACCCATTTTGGATCTTTATGGGCTTTACTTTACACTTTTATATCATTTTTGGGACTAACCTACTAACCGGAGGCTCAGCTCGTATTGCTGTTTTTTGCCTATTTCAGTGTTTCGAAAAAAAGGAATATCAAACAGAGTCCAAACGGAATGAAACCTTTGGGAGCGATCTTTTTGGAACAAACGTGATCCAGAGGACTTGGAGTGCATGTCAAGAAGCAATTGAGGAGGCCACGAGGGTGGAGCCCCCCCCCCTACTGGGCGCGCCCCTGTCTCGTGGGCCCCTCGGGAGTCCACCGACCTACTTCTTCCTCCTATATATACCCACGTACCCCGAGAACATCAGAAGCGACCACGAAAAACTATTCCCACCGCCGTAACCTTCTGTATCTGTGAGATCCCATCTTGGAGCCTTCGTTGGTGCTCCGCCGGAGGGGGAATCAACCATGGAGGGCTTCTACATCAACACCATAGCCTCTCCGATGAGTTGTGAGTAGTTTACCACAGACCTTCGGCTCCATAGTTATTAGCTAGATGGCTTGTTCTCTCTCTTTGAATCTCAATACCATGTTCTCCTTGACCTTCTTGGAGATCTATTCGATGTAACTCTTTTTGCGGTGTGTTTGTCGAGATCCGATGAATTGTGGGTTTATGATCAAGTTTATCTATGAGAAATATTTGAATCTCCTTTGAATTCTTTTATGTGTGATTAAGTTATCTTTGCAAGTCTCTTCGAATTATCATTGGTTTGGCCTACTAGATTGATCTTTCTTGCAATGGGAGAAGTTCTTAGCTTTGGGTTCAATCTTGCGGTGTCGTTTCCCAGGGATAGCAGGGGCAGCAAGGCACGTATTGTATTGTTGCCATCGAGGATAAAAAGATGGGGTTTATATCATATTGCATGAGTTTATCCCTCTACATCATGTCATCTTTCTTAATGTGTTACTCTGTTCTTTATGAACTTAATACTCTAGATGCATGTTGGATAGCGGTCGATGTGTGGAGTAATAGTAGTAGATGCAGCAGGAGTCGGTCTACTTGTCACGGACGTGATGCCTATATACATGATCATGCCTAGATAATCTCATAATTATTCGCTTTTCTATCAATTGCTCGACAGTAATTCATTCACCCACTGTAATACTTATGCTATCTTGAGAGAAGCCACTAGTGAAACCTATGGCCCCCGGGTCTATCTCTTATCATATAAGCTTTCAATCTACTTTTTTTGCATCTTTACTTTTCCAATCTATATCATAAAACACCAAAAAAATATTTATCTTATCATATTATCTCTATCAGATCTCACTTTCGCAAGTGGCCGTGAAGGGATTGACAACCCCTTTATTGCGTTGGTTGCAAGTTCTTGTTTGTTTGTGTAGGTGCGTGGGACTTTTGAGGAGCCTCCTACTGGATTGATACCTTGGTTCTCAAAAACTAAGGGAAATACTTATGCTACTATTGCTGCATCACCCTTTCCTCTTCAAGGAAAAACAACGCAAGCTCAAGACGTAGCAAGAAGGATTTCTGGCGCTGTTGCCGGGGAGGTCTTCGCTCAAGTCAAGACATACCAAGTATCCATCACAAACTCATCTCCCTCGCATTTACATTATTTTCCATTTGCCTCTCGTTTTCCTCTCCCCCACTTCACCCTTGCCGTTTTATTCTCCCTCTCTTTCCCATTCTCCTCTCTCTTTTGCTTGCCTTTTTGTTTGCTAGTGTGTTGGATTACTTGTCGCGATGGTGCAAGATAATACCAAATTGTGTGATTTCTCCAATACCAATAATAATGATTTCCTTAGTACTCCGATTGCTCCTCTTAATGATGTTGAGTCTTGTGAAATCAATGCTGCTTTGCTGAATCTTGTTATGAAAGATCAATTCTCCGGCCTTCCTAGTGAAGATGCCGCTACCCATCTAAACAACTTTGTTGATTTGTGTGAGATGCAAAAGAAGGAAGATACGGATAATGATATTGTTAAATTAAAGTTATTTCCGTTTTCACTTAGAGATCGTGCTAAAGTTTGGTTTTCGTCTTTGCCTAAGAATAGTATTGATTCATGGAATAACTGCAAAGATGCTTTTATCTCTAAGTATTTTCCTCCCGCTAAGAGCATCTCTCCTAGGAACGATATTATGAATTTTGAACAACTTGATCATGAGCATGTTGCCCAATCTTGAGAAAGAATGAAATTGATGATTCGCAATTGCCCTACTCATGGTTTGAATTTATGGATGATCATACAAATTTTTTATGCCGGATTGAATTTCGCTTCTGGGAATCTTTTAGATTCGGCCGCGGGAGGCACGTTTATGTAAATCACCTTAGGAGAAGCTACAAAACTCCATGATAATATTATGGCTAATTATTCTCAATGGCACACCGAAAGATCTACTAGTAAAAAAAGTGCATGATATAGAAGAAATTAATGTTTTGAGTGGAAAGATGGATGAACTTATGAAATTATTTGCTACTAAGAGTGCTCCTATTGATCCCAATGATATGCCTTTGTCTACTTTGATTGAGACTAATAATGAATCTATGGATGTGAATTTTGTTGGTTGGAATAATTTTGGTAATAATGCTTATAGAGGAAACTTTAATCCTAGACCGTTCCCTTGTAATTCCTCTAATAATTATGGAAATTCCTACAATAATTCTTATGGTAATTTTAATAAGATGCCCTCTGATTTTGAGAATAGCGTGAAAGAATTTATGATCTCTCAAAAGAATTTAATGCCTTTCTTGAAGAAAAATTGCTTAAAGTTGATGATTTGGCTAGGAACGTTGATAGACTCTCGCTTGATGTTGATTCTTCGAAACTTAAATCTACTCCTCCTAAGCATGATATCACTGAGTCTCTCAAAGCTATGAGAATTTCCATTGATGAGTGCAAATAAAGAACCGCTAGATTGCGTGCTAAGAAAGATTGCTTTGTAAAGGCGTGTTCTTCTAGTTTCCATGAAAATAATGATGAAGATATTAAAGTTATTGATGTGTCCCCTTTTAGATCTTTATTTTGCAATATGAATCTTAATAATGATGGGACTGGAGATGAGTCAATTTTAGTTAAAAGGTGTCCCAATGATTCAGAGTTCTTAGATCTTGATGCTAAATTTGGTAAAAGTGGGATTGGAGAGGTCAAGCCTTTAAATAGCATTGAACCCACTATCTTGGATTTCGAGGAATTTAATTATGATAATTGTTCTTTAGAAGATTGTATTTCCTTGTTGCAATCCGTTGTGAATTCTCCTCATGCTTATAGTCAAAATAAAGCTTTTACCAAACATATTGTTGATGTCTTGATGCAATCTTCTGATGAAAAACTTAATTTGGAAGTTTCTATACCTAGAAAACTTTATGATGAGTGGGAACCTACTATAAAGATTAAAATTAAAGATCATGAGTGTTATGCTTTGTGTGATTTGGGTGCTAGTGTTTCCACGATTCCGAAAACTTTATGTGATATTCTAGGTTTCCATGATCTTGATGATTGCTCTTTAAATTTGCACCTTGCGGATTCCACCATTAAAAAGCCAATGGGAAGGATCAATGATGTTCTCATTGTTGCAAATAGGAATTTGGTGCCCGTAGATTTTTTTCGTTCTTGACATAGATTGCAATCTTTCTTATCCTATTATTCTTGGTAGACCTTTCCTTAGAACGATTGGTGCGATTATTGATATGAAGGAAGGGAATATTAGATTCCAATTTCCATTAAGGAAAGGCATGGAGCACTTTGCAAGAAATAAAGTCAAATTACCTTATGAATCTATCATGCGAGCTACTTATGAATTGAGTGCCAAAAAGATGGCACTACATAGATCTATCCTCGCTTTTATGCCTAGCTAGGGGCGTTAAACGATGGCGCTAGTTGGGAGGCAACCCAGTTTTATTTTGTGTTTTTTGTTTTTGTTTCTGTTTAGTAATAAAATTTGCATCTACCTTCTGTTTAGATGTGTTTTTATGTTTTAATTAGTGTTTATGCCAAGTAGAACCTATAGGATAGCCTATGGTGATAATTAATTTGATTCTGCTGAAAAACAGAAACTTTGCACGCACAAAAATAATTTTAGTAATTCACACAAACGTGCTTTTGCGTTGATTCTTTCTTCTGTAGATCAATAGACAAATTTCCCAGGACTTCCTATTTTGGTAGGAATTTTAAAGTTCAATAAGTATTCGAGAGTTACAGATTGCTACAAACTGTCCCGTTTTTGACAGATTCTGTTTTTCGTGTGTTGTTTGCTTATTTTGATGCATCTATGGCTAGTATGTATGGGTATGAACCATAGAAAAGTTGAAATACAGTAGGTTTAACACCAATATAAATAAAGAATGAGTTCATTACAGTACCTTATGTGGTGGTTTTTCTTTCTTTCACTAACGGAGCTTATGAGATTTCCTGTTGAGTTTTGTGTTGTGAAGTTTTCAAGTTTTGGGTAAAGAATTGATGGACTATGGAATAAGGAGTGGCAAGATCCTAAGCTTGGGGATGCCCAAGGTACCCCAAGATATTCAAGAATAGCCAAAAGCCTAAGCTTGGGAATGCCCCGGGAAGGCATCCCCTCTTTCGTCTTTGTTCATTGGTAACTTTACTTGGAGCTATATTTTTATTCACCACAAGATATGTGTTTTGCTTGGAGCGTCTTGTATCATATTAGTCTTTGTTTTTTAGTTTACCACAATCATCCTTGCTGTACACACCTTTTGCGAGAAGCCCACTTGATTGGAATTTATTAGAATACTCTATGTGCTTCACTTATATCTTTTGAGCTAGATAGTATTTGCTCTAGTGCTTCACTTATATCTTTTAGAGCACGGCGGTGGCTTAATTTTTAAGAAATTGTTGATCTCTCATGCTTCACTTATATTATTTTGAGAGTCTTTTAGAACAGCATGGTATTTTCTATGGTTATAAATTTCGTCCTAGAATGATGAGCATCCAAGTTGGGCATAATAAAAACTATTATAGAAAGTGCATTAAACACTAGGATCAATTTGATGCTTGATAATTGTTTTGAGATATAAAGGTAGTACTGATAGAGTCATGCTAGTGGGTAATTATGGAATTGAGAAATACTTGTGTTGAAGTTGGCAAGTCCCGTAGCATGCACGTATGGTAAAAGTTGTGTGACAAATTTGTTGCATGAGGTGCTCTTTTGATTGTCTTCCTTATGAGTGGCAGTCGGGGATGAGCGATAGTCTTTTCCTACCAATCTATCCCTCTAGGGGCATGCGTAGTAGT
This sequence comes from Aegilops speltoides, assembly GCA_021437245.1. Classification (NCBI taxonomy): domain Eukaryota; kingdom Viridiplantae; phylum Streptophyta; class Magnoliopsida; order Poales; family Poaceae; genus Aegilops; species Aegilops speltoides. The sequence goes on from CM038142.1 coordinate 29,198,278, forward strand.
ACTTTGCTTAGAGGGCTAAGTAGACTTTTGCAATAAGTATATGAGTTCTTTATGATTAATGTGAGTCCATGGATATATGCACAATCACCCTTCCACTTTGCTAGCCTGTGTTGTGCCGCGCAACTTTCGCCGGTATCATGCACCCATTATTTACCTTCCTCAAAACAGCCACCATACCTACCTATTATGGCATTTCCGTAGCCATTCCGAGATATATTGCCATGCAACTTTCCACTGTTCCGTTATTATGACACGCTCCATCATTGTCATATTGCTCTTTGCATGATCATGTAGTTGACATTGTATTTGTGACAAGGCCACCTTCATATATTTTCATACATGTCACTCTTGATTCATTGCATATCCCGGTACACCGCCGGAAGCATTCATATAGAGTCATATTTTGTTCTAAGTGTTGAGTTGTAATTCTCGAGTTGTAAATTAATAGAAGTGTGATGATCTTCATTATTAGAGTATTGTCCCAAGTGAGGCAAGGATGATGAAGACTATGATTTCCCCACAAGTCGGGATGAGACTTCGGACTTTAAAAAAAGAGGCCAAAGAGCCCACCAAAAAAATGCCAGATAGAAAAAAGAAGGCCAAATAAAAAATAAAAAAATGAGAGAAAAAGAAAGAAGGGACAATACTACTATCTCTTTTTCCACACTTGTGCTTCAAAATAGCACCATGATCTTCACGATAAAGAGTCTCTTATGTTGTCACTTTCATATACTAGTGGGAATTTTTCATTATAGAACTTGGCTTGTATATTCCAATGATGGGATTCCTCAAAATGCCCTAGGTCTTCGTGAGCAAGCGAGTTGGATGCACAGCCACTTAGTTTCTTTTGTTGAGCTTTCATATATTTATAGCTCTAGTGCATCCGTTGCATGGCAATCCCTACTCACTCACATTGATATATATTGAGGGGCATCTCCATATCCCGTTGATACGCCTAGTTGATGTGAGACTATCTTCTCCCTTTTTGTCTTTACAAGCACCACCATATACCACCATAGTGCTATGTCCATGGCTTGCGCTCATGTATTGCGTAAGGGTTGAAAAAAGCTGAAGCGCGTTAAAAAGTATGAACCAATTGCTCAGCTCGTCATCGGGGTTCATGATGGGAGTATTTTGTGTAATGAAAATGAAGCATGTCCTAACTATATGATTTTGTAGGGATAAGCTTTCTTTGGCTATGCTATTTTGATAGGACATGATTATTTGTTAGTATGCTTCGAGTATTATTATTTTTATTTTTTATAAGCTTTTATCTTCAATCATTTGGATCTGAACAATCATGCCACAATAAAGAAAATTACATTGAGAATTAAGCTAGGTAGCATTCCACATCAAAAATTCTGTTTTTATCATTTACTACTCGAGGACGAGCAGGAATTAAGCTTGGGGATGCTTGATACGTCTCCAACGTATCTATAATTTTTGATTGTTCCATGCTATTATATTACCCATTTTGGATCTTTATGGGCTTTACTTTACACTTTTATATCATTTTTGGGAATAACCTACTAACCGGAGGCCCAGCCCGCATTGCTGTTTTTTTGCCTATTTCAATGTTTCGAAGAAAAGGAATATCAAACGAAGTCCAAACGGAATGAAACCTTCAGGAGCGATCTTTTTGGAACAGACGTGATCAAGAGGACTTGGAGTGCAAGTCAATAAGCAATCGAGGAGGCCACGAGGGTGGAGGGCGCCCCCCCCCTACTGGGCGCGCCCCCCTCACTACTAGGAAAAGGGCTACTAATGGCGCACCAGTTTTGCCTACTAATGGCGCACTGCTGGTGCGCCATTAGTATCACGCCACTAGTATTTTTTACTAATGGCGCACCACTGGTGCGCCATTAGTATCTGGTATACAAATGGTGCACCACGTAGTGCGCCATTAGTATGGAACAACATGCACCATTAGTATGCCTCCCAGGGGGGCATACGTAACCATGTGCTTTGTCACACTAATGGCGCACAATGTAGTGATGCACCATTAGTATCCTTTGGCATACTAATGGCGCACCTTGAGGTGATGCGCCATTAGTATGAATATTAGTTTTTTTTACTTTTCTGATTTTTGCACAGGTTACAAAATATATTATTGGACAGAATATAGACAGCGGCACACAGCAATAGCAGATTCATCGAATACAATAGAAGATTAGTCTCTGAATACAATTCATCATATTAGTCTCCGAATTCAAAAGACCGAACAAAGATAAAACATTACAAGTCTCAAGACCGCGAGTATCGAGTTTGTCTTCACATTACAAGTCGATATTGATCATCTAAACTACCATCACATAGAAGAGAGCTGCGGTCATCATGATGAGCATCATCGCAATCAAACTGGTCTTCATCTGGTTCCTCCAACGCTCCCTCCTCTCTCCCGCTAGATAGCGGGTGTATCTAGATTCGGCCTCCGCCCTAGTGGTGTACCCTTTGTAACTGTTACCGCTAAAACGGTGAACCTTTCTCCAACACTCCTCCCAGTCGTCGTAGACTCCGGGAACCTTACCCTTGTACACGACATATGACGGCATCTCTATGCACAAGCCAAACAACAGACAATACATAAGCAATATGTAAGTATGCATCAAAAGGATCGGAAGAGAAAAGCAAGACATTAATAGCACGATTCATGGTCCTACTAATAAATAGCATCAATTACATCTAAGTTGAACGACTGTCCAAACCAAAGAGACATACGAATTCTTTAAAGTTTAATTACAACATGAGCCAATCAATGTTTCAGAACTACACATCACTACTTTCGACTCGACTCATGGGACAGGAGCGTGGATGAAGCCGCCGTCTGTCGTGATGGTCATGAAATCGTGGTCGTTGTCAGCCTGCATTTGTAGCGTTCCGTCTATCTCACTGTTGGACAGTTGATATCTGAGAAAGAACTGCACCGAGGTATGAAGGACATCTTGATGGATGATGTCCGCAAACTCCGACTGGATGCGAAAGAATTCTTGTCTGAGGTCTGCATCCTGGATTGCCGACAAGCTTGCGGCCCAATCTTTGAGATTATCTGGTAGCAGAAGGTGATGATGGTCCCTTACGATCGCACGCATGTGATGGAGGGCGTAGTAGGCATCCTTATGACCGCCAGGCGGCTGCTTGACGCAGCAGAACTTCGTATTGTGGGAGAACATGTGCTTGCTGTACTTACGAACTGCCCTGGTGAAGGTGCCTCCAGATTTGGCGTAGCCGGGGAGAACATCATCAAGAACTTTCTTGATATTTGTGTAGTCTATCTTAGAGTTACGGTTCGGGTCGAAATACGTGGCCATGGAATATTTCGGGCTTAAGAGGATGAGTGTGCAATGTGTGTCACTGCACAGAACATGGAATGTTAGAAAAAAAAGAACGATCGAAATCTAAGAAATCATATGTTACGGGGCGGTTAAGGGATGAATTACTCGGGAAAGTAAGCCACAAGGAAGTTATCCTTATCTGGGTATGCCAGAATGACGCCTTCGAGGTGTGAACTCGCGACTTGGTGGTCCCCAGCGCTGCTCAAGTGCTTGGCACGCATGTAGAAGGGGTCGACTATCACGATGTCCGGGGTCTTGTCTCTATGATCCGCATCTCCATACTCAGCGAAAACAGCCGAACGAAGTTGTTGTGCAGCGGATGAAGGTTAAACATAGCAAAGATTTCATCAAACCACAGGACGATCGTACCCCCGATGTCGCCATCCACAAAGCCCTTGCCCTCTGGCACCTTGGCCACGAAAACTGGGTATGCCACATCATTCTCTCTGAGATGCCGCTTCTCCAAAGAAAGAACACTGTCGTGCAGACTCCGCATAGCAACGGTTGCAGCATTGAGCATATTTGTCAGTAGCATCGCCCTACCCGCCACATGCACCCTCCTCGAGATATCCTTAGGTGAAGGTGTCCCGTCCTGAGCACGGATCAAACTCGGTGCTGGCTGGCTCGCACCGGCGCCCTTGTTAGTTTTTCGTTTTCGTCCCTTCTTCTTGATCTCCTGTAATGGGACCGAGTTCTGCTCACAGACCGCCTTCTTGAGCGTGTTGGGGCTGATAATATTTCGCACCTCAGCTATCTGAGGCTTGGTGAAGGCGGGAGCTAGAGGCGTCTCCTGAGAACTGAACGCCAGACGACACCTGTTGCAATTGGATTTCTCCGCCGTACCAGCTAGATCGCGGTCGTCTTGGTTGGGTTCTCGAGAAAGAGGCCCGCAGAACTCGTCAGTGTACCCATGTTCGGCAAAGTACTTATCGACGTTGGTAAATGTACATTCGTCGTTGTCATCATCGTCCGGATCCTGTGCCATATGCATGTCCGGATCCTGTGCCACAGGGATGTCCGGCATAGGGATGTCCGGCAGGTCCGGTAGCGTTGCGGCGTTCTTGCCATGGCTTGGCGCCGGCACGACTGACGGTCTTGTCTGTGGGGTGGTGTCCCCCACCCCCAAACGAATCTGGGTCTTCGGCCAAAGCAGGGGCCAGCTTACGCAGGCGCTGAGGGTCATCTCATCTTCTTCGTCGGCCCCAGCGGGTCGAATCGGAGGTAACAGCTCGTCGCAGCCTGGCAGCACCCGAACCACTTCAACCCTATACACTGTGGGTGGCATCGGATTACCGTGGAACATGGGGTTGCCCGGTTGAACGATTCTGCCCTTGGCGACATCGACCAACTCGCCACCCACGAAGTGCAGAAGAGTGCAAGGAACGTCGGCGGTGCCCTGCGAAAACATGTAGGGCATCAGGGATGCCCAGTCAAAGGCAAGGAGATGAAGTCATCGGCCGAGAGGCTTAGTTACCATGATGCCGTCGAGCTCGGCTAATGTCGAGGCACCGCCAACGGCGGGCGTGCAACTGACGGAGGGGCCGCTTGCTGGCGAGGTGCCGGCCGGCGTATACCCGGGTGCATTAAGCTCCAATGCCCGTGCCGGCGCCGGAGACACGAATACCGCCTCCGCCGGGGACACCAATGGCGCTGCCTGCACGCTGTGCGAGTTGCTAGACGTGAAGCTGTGAACCGGGGGAGGCCCATGTTGGCCGCCCGCAATCCACGTCGTCAGCCCATGAATCAACGTAGGCACCCTGGCATTGAGCTTCGTTCCCAATTGTTGTTCCACTTGCTCTTGGATCATGAGCGTCAGACCATGAATCAACATAGACACCGGAATCCGCGCCACTTGTGCCTTCAGTGTTTCAACCTCGCGTGACTGGCTTTCCGAGCTGGTCTTTTTCTCCTTTCGCCCACCAGCGGTATAGTATGACGACCATTTTTCGGACAAGCCTTTGTCGGCCACACGACCAGCTGACGTTGGCTTACTGAGCTTATCCTTGTTTTTCATTACGTTCAACGCCCTATTTAAAGGGGTGTCGAAAGGGGAGCTCTGGGACGACCCCGCGCTACTGCTTTCAGTGTCCTGCGGAAGGAACGTGAACCATTTAGAAATATTGGGGATTAATTAGAATGCAACCATATGGAGCTAATTACGCGGGGGTGTATTCCTTACCAGAACAAGCTCGAGCGCCCTGATCTTTGGATCCATGGTAAGCTCCTTTGTTACCGGGTCCTCCTTGTACCGGGCCCTGAGAAAGTTCCTGGTCTGCTTGTCACGGTATTTCTTGAAGCGGGGCGGTAGGCCTTGCTCGGCACGCTCCGCGTCCTCCCTGTCCCATATAGGCTCCGCCACTCTATAACCGCCAGGACCGAGTTGGTGGACCCCTAAGTTCAACTTCCGCATTTCTTTCCCCCCACTGACTTGATTCGGAGGTTGCACTGCTCTCGCACTTGATCTTGAATTCCTTGTAATCATCTTCGCTCATCAAAGGATATTTCGCCTTGATCTTGTCATAACTACCACCTTTGTCAATCATTGCCTTCACCGTGCTTCTCCAAGTAGACAGGATCGTGCTCAACCTCGTGAGGGCGGTACTGTTCACTTTATTCCCTGAGAGGCGTGTGTTTGCAAACTCAGCGGGGAACTTGTATCGTTCATGCAGCTTCGTGAAGAGGAGGTTGCGCAAGTTCCCGTGGTCCTTATGCCTTAGGTTCTCGGTGTTGATCGAGATGGTGCTCTGGAGAATGCACCCAAGCTGAAACGGGTACCCCTTGACTACTTGTTTGGGCACCGTCGGATTCCCGTCGGAGTCCACTTCAGTAAATTCTGCCCTGACGGTGCCAAGCACGCTCGGGCGCCGGTCCTTCCGTTGCCTCTTCGGTTGGCTGCCATCTGTGCATGCGCTGCCATCATCAGTTGTGGCATCCTCGGCGGCACCATCAGTGGTGTCATTCTCGACGCCACTAGGTGTTGTGTTGTCAGGATCGGTGTCTTCCGCGGCGTCCTCATAGCGGTGAGGTTCTTTCTCCAACTCCTGGGACAGCTCCCAGAATTGCTTGCCGCCCGAACCACCGGCCTCATCGTTGTGGGCCATGTTTCGCTCTAAATAGGAAAAAAGTTTGGTCAAAAAGTTGGTTATTGTCAAGGAACAAGATCATGGTCTCATCATTTAGGGTTTGTCGACACCGAGGCATCCTAAATGCTAAGCTTTTATCATTTAGGGTTTGTCGACGCCGAGGCACCCTAAAAGCCTAAGCGTACATCATTTAGGTTCTCATCGACACCGAGGCATCCGAGGCAGCCAAGTTAAGTTTTCATCATTTAGGGTTTATCGATGCCGAGGCACCCTAGGTTGGGCCTAATCACTTGGCACTAATCACTTGGCCCTATTGCCACCTGCTATGTTGGGTTTATCATCTAGGGTTTATCGATGCTAAGGAGAATTCTAAGTTGGGCCTAATCACTTGGCTCTATTGCCACCTATGGTTTAATGCAGCAAGAATGGTGGGGCAGTTGATCCTACTTAACTAAGTACTAAGATACCCCGGCCCATGCATTAGTCGCAAGTACCCCATATGTCCTATTTTTAGCAAAGTCATGCTAAAATTCGCGGAAAATTTCAGCATGACCTTTGCTGAAAATAGGACATATGGAGTACCCGAATTTGCCGGAACGGAAGTTAATTGACATTTCGGCAAACTCAAGGGCCTCTCGAGGTACCTGCAATATCATCACGACACAATGGTCGGAGACAAAACCCAGCAAGCTAGCAAGATGATCACAAATTGTTTTCTGTAAAAGATGATCATCATCTTTACAAGTCTTTCTCAATGTGATCACAAGTAATTCAGAGGCATCACAAGTAATTCAGAGCAAAGAAACAGCTTAATCCATGCCTCAGCTTATCAACAGTCATTACTTGTCAAATGTAGAAGAAGGAACGATTTATTTGTGACATAGTTACAAATGTTGACAGAATAAAGCAAACACCCTACACTAGCCTAAAAACAAGTGAAGTTTCACCCATATAAGAACAAGTGAATTCTAGTCACATTGAATCTGAAAGAGAATGCAAAATGCTACTTGGTATTTTCAATCTGGATACTGCATAAATAGTGTTGGAATCTTGGTAATACACTAGTTCTAGAAGAAGTAGACAGACATATACATCCATCTAATTCTAGAGGAAGTAGACAGAAATATGCATGAACCATCTAGAATACAAACATATATCCGGAGGACTTGAGGATTCTTTAGTCCAAATAATACATGAACAGCTGCCGATATGCTTTTCTACAGACAAAATCTCTTGTCGTAAACGGAAGACGGGAAACATCAAAACTAGCAGAAGCAGACCAAATGTGCATATAGCTAAAATGTTATCATTGTCCCTCCCCATAGCAAGAATGTTAATATGTTATCACTAAAATGTAAGAACAATCAATCTATTTAATATCTTATCACTGTCCCTCCCATAGCAAGAATCACTCACTAGAGTTATTCCTCCACATAGTGGTCTATATTTCAAACAATTTGTTATAGTCAGTGGCCAAAATTGCACATATGCTGCACCTCCAACACCTAGGTCGGGAGCCACTCATCTGCTGGCACGTCGGGAGCATCCAATTTTGAGATCCACTGTTAAACTGAAATGCTACACAGTTCCACAGATATCCACTGTTAAACTGAAATGCTACAGTTTCAGAGAAGAGAAGAGAATGTCACAATACTACTAGTCCCAGTTCCAGTACTCCACAGATTTGAGACAATATTTGACTGAATTACTAAATGACCATAAACACAATTTCATGATAAACTGCCAACAAAAACACATGGAGTACTTGACACAGTACTTGCCATAGTACTTGCCAGACTAGAAAAAAGTCAGCAATGCCAAGAACTCTGAGACCTAATTGGATTTTCGCGTTCGATTTTTTCCTCCTGACTGATGATCTAAATGACTACGGCCCAATGGCCTCAAAGACATGATGCGGTCGCGGTGCGGTGAGCGCGCCTGGGCGGGGCCAGGGCGCGGCTAGGGGCCGAGGGGAGCTCACCGAGAGGAAGATGATGGCGAGCTCGTGCAGGGCCAGGGTTGACGAGGTGACGTGGATCGACGGTGAGGCCATGGTGGCCGGAGGTGGAAGAAGGCGCAGACGCCATAGACGGTGGACGCGTCGGTGTCGTAGAGGCGCTGGAGACCTTGCCCTGCAAGACAGAGAAGGGGCCGTCAGTGCTGCAGCAGCGGGGGCAAGGGAGGAGGAGGAGGGCAAGGGAGGAGGAGGGTCGGGGCGTCTGATGCTGCGTTGCTGCTCGGCGCCGACGGCGAGGAGGAAGCCGGGGTGGAGTCCGCAGGGGTCGGGGTGGCGGGGTGGGGGCGGGGGGGGGGTGGAGTCCGTGAGGGTCGGGCGGGGTAGGGGCGCGGGCGGCGGGGTGGAGTCCGGCGAGGGTCGGGCGGCGGGGTGGGGCGCGGGCGCGGGCGGCGGGGTGGAGTCTGCCGAGGGTCGGGCGGGGGGGGGGCGGGGGGTGGGGTGGGAGTCCGGCGAGGGTCGGGCGGCGTGGCTGTGGGTCGGGCAGCAGGGTGGATCTGGTGGCAAGGAAGAGAGGGTCGAAGGGGATCTGGCGAGGGAGAGGGAGGAATTAGCTAGGGGAAGCTTACTAATGGCGCACCACCCGTCGGTGCGCCATTAGAAATCTTTTTTTAATAGCAATGGCGCACCCCCCGTCGGTGCGCCATTAGAAATCTTTTTTTAGATAGCAATGGCGCACCAACGGGCCGGTGCGCCATTAGTATGTTTTTTTATTATTTTTTTAAAATGAATATGAATATGAAACAGTAATATTTTTTTATAAAAACAGTAATAATTGTTGTTTAACAACAATTGTAGTCTACACTTTTTTATCATTATTTTTTAGAAAATGAATATGAATATGAAACAGTAATAATTTTTTATAAAAACCGTAATATTTTTTTAAAAAGTATCATCAAATTTGTTACTTGAAAATATCATCGTGGGGGCGGTGGAGCGGGAGGTGCGGGGGTGCTCGTTGGCGGTGGAGGCGGGGAGGTGCGGGGTGGGTGCTCATCGGCGGTGGAGCGGGGAGGTGCGGTGGGTCGGCGGCAAGTGGAGCTAGCGGGGAGGTGCGGGTGGGATCAAGATCGAGATGGAGGGATAGCGATCGAGATAGAGGGGATCGAGATCGAGATGGAGGGGAATCGAGATCGAGATGGAGGGGGATCGAGATCGAGTGTCCTCATGAATTCAAAAAGTGCCCATGAAATTTAAAAATATTCATGATATCAAAAAGTGCCCATGAAATACAATCGAGAAATGAAGACTACGATTTAAATACAATCGATCTTAGCTAGCTATCTGTTCACAATCTTCTTGCCCTTCTTTTTCGCAAATGGAGTTCTTCTATGGAACAGACGTCCTTTAGGTAGGGTGGTCCTGCTTCTTCTTGTGGTGTGTGCTGCTACTTCATCGTCATCGTCATGTTCGATCTTCGGGTCGCCGTACTTGTCGAAGTCTTGCTCATTGGCTAGTCCATCCATTCCGATGATCTTCCTTTTGCCTCTCCTCACGACAACACGACTGGGCTTTGACGGGTCGGTAATGAAGAAGCATTGGTCCACTTGGGAAGCCAGTACCCATGGCTCATTTTTGCGGTGACGTTTGCGCCATGATCTTGATTTGGCGGGTATAACCATGGTGGTGAAATACCGGTCTTCTTTTAGGACGCTCTTGGCCCATCGACACGGAACATCGGGACCTTCTCTCCAACAGAGCTCAGCTCCCAGATCTCCTCGATCCTTCCGTAGTATCTGTCCTTGTCATTACCGGTGTAGGATTCAATCGTTACCCGGAGTTCGATAACCATCGCTCTTCATGTCCTTGTTCTCGGTGTAGAATGTGTAGCCGTTGATATCGTACGCCTCATAGGTCATCAGGTTGTGCTCGGAGCCCTGTGACAAGGCGAATATGAGTTGTTCTTCCACGGAAGAATCCTCATGTAAAGGGTACGACAGAAGCTTCTGCTTGAACCAATGCATGAAACATGAGTTGTGCTCTTTGATTATATCTCCGTCCGTCCTCTGTTGGCCTCGGTCATTGTACGTCTTCTCAATAAAGGTTTTGTGCTCTACCACCCAAGGATCGACCACGTCTATGTGTTGTAGCGCGACTAGGTTTGCTCTTTCAAAGTCGGCGAGTCGACCCCTGAAGTCGACATGCATTTCGCGGCGACCCTCACGGTGACCCCATCCAGCGAGCTTGTCGAGGTTCCTGTTGACGGGCAGACCAACGGGGTTCTCGATGCCTAGATAATTCATGCAGTAGGAGATGCACTCTTCGGTCAGAAAGCCCCTGGCTATACTTCCCTCTAGACGTGACATGTTGTGAATGTATCCTTTGATGACACCATTCATCCTTTCGAACGGCATCATGATGTGCAGGAACGTCGGCCCGAGTTGGATGATATCCTCCATGATATGGACCAGCAGATGCACCATAACATCGAAGAATGCGAGCGGGAAGTACATCTCAAGCTCGCATAGAATCAACACGATCTCTTCCTGTAGCCTTCTGAGTTGCCTCACGCCAATCGACTTCCGGGAGATGACGTCGAAAAAGTTGCATAGGCCAAATAGCGTTTCACGAACGTGTGCGTCCATGATCCCACGGATTGCAACTGGAAGTATCTGTGTCATCAGCACGTGACAGTCGTGAGACTTCATCCCGCTGAACTTCTGCTTCGCTGGGTCTAGGTATCTGCTTATCTTCCCCGCGTAACCGTAAGGAAGTTTTACTCCTACGAGGCGGGTGAAAAACTGCTCGATCTCCTCCTGACTTAGAGTGAAGCACGCATGAGGGTAGTCATTTCCGGTCTTCTTGGCCTTTTTGCCTTTGCGACGACTTTCTGTGTCCTGCTTCGCCTCACCATCATCATCATTAGCGTGAAGCTCCTGCCTGATGCCCATTGATTTCAAGTCTGCCCTTGCTTTCGGCCCATCTTTGGTCCTCTCTAGCATGTTGAGCAGGGTACCAAGCAGACTCTCGCACACGTTCTTCGTGATATGCATGGCATCAAGGCTGTGAGGCACACGGTGGATCTTCCAGTACGGCAAGTCCCAGAAAATAGACCTCGCTTTCCATACCTTCAGCAGCGGCTCTGGCGCCTTTCGCTTCTTTCCCAGCTCTGGCGCCTTTTGCTTCTTTCCCGGCAGTGGGCAATCTTTCCAATTTTTCAACAGCTCGTCTATTTCCTCTCCGCTCCTTGCACGCGGGCGTCTTCGGGGTTCGGTTTCACCATCGAACAGATCCTTGCGTTTCCTCCACGGGTCATCGTCGTGAAGCCACCTTTGATGTCCCATGAACATGGTTTTCGAAGACCCGGGATCTCTATCTAGCTGACGATACGTTGTGTCATCCATGCACCTTACGCATCCAGAAAATCCGTGGACTACCTGCCCCGCGAGATATCCGTAACCAAGATAGTCGTGCACTGTCGTGAGTAGTGCGGCTCTCATAGGGAAATATTCTTTCTCTGCGGCATCCCACGTATTGGTGGCGTTTTCCAAGATGTCTAGCTCCTCTTCAGCAGCCCCAGATACTGATTGATGTCGTTCCCTGGTTGTTTCGCCCTTCAATTAGCATACTCATGTGAATGTACTTCCTCTTCATGCACAACCAGGGCGGAAGGATGTACATCCACACAAACACAGGCCAGGTGCTATGTGTGCTTCTCTGGCTGCCAAACGGATTGACTCCATCGGTGCTCGCGCCCAGCACGATGTTCCTTGGGTCCTTCCCAAATTCTGGGTATTCGAAGTTCAACGCTTGCCACTGGCTCGCATCCTTAGGGTGACTCAGCATCTTGTCTTTTTTATTTATCTCTGGATCATTTCCGTCATCTTCCCGCTTCTTCTCCTCCTTATCCGCGTGCCAACACAGGAGCTTTGCTACCTTAGGGTCCGCGAAATACCGCTGCAGACGAGGAGTGATCGAAAAGTACCAGACCGATTTTCAAGGAGCTTTCTTCCTCTTCTTGCATCGAGTGACGCCGCACACCGGACATATGGTAGACTCCGCGTGCTCTTCCCGATAAATGATGCAATTGTTCATGCACACATGGTATTTCACGTGCGGTAAATCCAGAGGACACACGATTTTCTTCGCCTCCTCGAAACTGGTCGGGCACTTGTTCCCCTTGGGAAGACGTTCGTGCCAGAATGACATGTTCTCGTTGAAGCATGCGTCGGTCATTTTGTGTTTTACCTTCATCTCGAGCCATGGCGTTACTTTCAGCGGGTATCCTCGGGCTGCATCCTTCATACAATGGAGTAACCGCGTCTATCTCCAGTTGATCCAGCTTGGCTTTCTCTCGGGCGGCAGCTCTTGCGTTATCCGTCTGCTTGAAAAACAGCTCTTGAATATGAGGGTCCTGCACCCAGCCTCCATCGTCGTCTGCTCCAGCATCTTCATCTTCATGATCATGCCCTTCGTCTTGATCTTCCTCATCATCATGTCCGGCATCTTCTACATGATGACTGTGTACATCATCACCGTCGTGATCATGTCCTGGAGATTCTTCGTCTTCTCGCCCGCCCTTGCCGCGGTGGTTGTCTTGTTGCCCTTCCTCATTTCTTGCCCAACCCCCATGGACGACTTCATAGTCATCTTCATCACCTTGCCACCGATAGCCATCCATGAAACCACGCAAGAGCAGGTGGTCCCGCACCTGCCCGGAATCCGGGTCCGTAATAAGGCTCTTCAGCTTGCATCTTCGACACGGACATCTTATCTCTGTCTTGTTCTTTTGAAGCATCTCAGCCTTCGCGGAGCTCAAAAACCTATTCACGATGCCTTCGGTCATCGTGCGGACCACGGTCACCTGCGGGGTAGAGCAAAACGATATTTTAGAACCAAGAAAAAAATTGGCATGACCTTCCCTAAAAATAGGACCAAAAAGAATGCATAGTGCCAAAATTCTCGCCGAAACGGAAATGAATCAACATTCCGGCAAAATATTGGCAACTATCGCATTTCAAATACCGGTACCTGCAAAAACAAACATATATGCAACACCACAAACATATGCAACACCACAAACATACATAGATCTAGCTAGGCCACAAAAAGTGCATGTGCACGTTGTTGGAACGAGCTAGGGAGAAAAAATGTAGATCTACAACATGAAGATAGCTTTCCCCTTACTTACCTATCAAAAAAAGGTAATTTCGCCACTTAATCTTGATGAATCTATGGTGCAAATGAGGTGAGGAGGAGGAGGCAGCCGACAAGCTTGGAGAAGGAGGTGGAGGGAATGAAGTGGGGAAAGTGAGTGGGTAGGTGTGGCTGTCCAAAATATCTTGTTGGTCCCAGGTTACTAATGGCGCACCACCTGCAAATGCGCCATTAGTAACCCTGGTTACTAATGGCGCACCTGCAGGTGGTGCGCCATTAGTAGTTTTGCAGAAAGTAAATATATATATATATATATATACTAATGGCGCACCGTGGCATAGTGCGCCATTACTAGTTTAAACTAGTAATGGTGCACCGTGACGCGGTGCGCCATTAGTAGTTTTGCAAAAAAAGAATAAAAAAAGAATACAGTACTGGCGCACTCTGTGGCTGGTGCGCCATTACTAGTTAGAACTAGTAATGGCGCACTTCGCTCGGATGCGCCATTAGTATGTTTGGAAAAATGAAAAAAAATTGTTACTAGTGGCGCACCTAGTGTCTGGTGCGCCATTAGTGTCTTCCACACTAATGGCGCATCACCAAATGGTGCGCCATTAGTATATAGTAGTGGCGCACCACTTCTCTGGTGCGCCATTAGTGTCAATTTCATCTATAGCCCTTTTCCTAGTAGTGCATGTCTCGTGGGCCCCTCGGGAGTCCACCGACCTACTTCTTCCTCCTATATATACCCACGTACCCCGAGAACATCAGAAGTGACCACGAAAAACTATTTCCACCATCATAACCTTCTGTATTAGCGAGATCCCATCTTGGAGCCTTCATCGGCGCTCCACCGAAGGGGGAATCAACCACGGAGGGCTTCTACATCAACACCATAGCCTCTCCGATGAGTTGTGAGTAGTTTACCAGAGACCTTCGGGTCCATAGTTATTAGCTAGATGGCTTCTTCTCTCTCTTTGAATCTCAATACCATGTACTCCTAGATCTTCTTAGAGATCTATTCGATGTAACTCTTTTTGCGGTGTGTTTGTCGAGATCCGATGTATCTATGAGAAATATTTGAATCTCCTCTGAATTCTTTTATGTGTGATTAAGTTATCTTTGCAAGTCTCTTCGAATTATCAGTTTGGTTTAGCCTACTACATTGATCTTTCTTGCAATGGGAGAAGTGCTTAGCTTTGGGTTCAATCTTGCGGTGTCCTTTCCCAGTAACAGCAGGGGCAGCAAGGCACGTATTGTATTGTTGCCGCCGAGGATAAAAGGATGGGGTTTATATCATATTTCATGAGTTTATCCCTCTACATCATGTCATCTTTCTTAATGCGTTACTCTGTTCTTTATGAACTTAATACTCTAGATGCATGCTGGATAGCGGTCGATGTGTGGAGTAATAGTAGTAGATGCAGGTAGGAGTCAGTCTACTTGTCACGGACGTCATGCCTATATACATGATCATGCCTTGACAATCTCATAATTATTCGCTTTTCTATCAATTGCTCGACAGTAATTCGTTCACCCACTGTAATACTTATGCTATCTTGAGAGAAGCCACTAGTGAAACATATGGCCCCCGGGTCTATTTCTTATCATATAAGCTTTCAATCTACTTTTATTTGCATCTTTACTTTTCCAATCTATATCATAAAACACCAAAAATATATTTATCTTATCATATTATCTTAACAGATCTCACTTTTGCAAGTGGCCGTGAAGGGATTGACAACCCCTTTATTGCGTTGGTTGCGAGTTCTTGTTTGTTTGTGTAGGTGCGTGGGACTTTTGAGGAGCCTCCTACTGGATTGATACCTTGGTTCTCAAAAACTAAGGGAAATACTTACGCTACTATTGCTGCATCACCCTTTCCTCTTCAAGGAAAACCAACACAAGCTCAAGACATAGCAACTATCTATTCTGAATGACGCTGACGGTCGCGCACCCATGTGGAAGAAGAAATCTATATTTTGGGACCTGCCCTACTAGAAAGACCTAGAGGTCCGCTCTTCAATCGACGAGATGCACGTGATGAAGAATCTTTGCGTGAACCTGCTAGGCTTCTTGGGCGTGTATGGGAAGACAAAAGATACACTGGAGGCACGGGAGGACTAGCAACGTGTGCATGAAAAAGACGGCATGCTCCCAAAGTAGTATGAAGGTCCTGCCAACTACGCTCTTACCAAAGAAGAGAAGGAAATCTTATTTGAATGCCTGCTCAGTATGAAGGTCCCGTCTGGCTTCTCGTCGAATATAAAGGGAATAATAAATATGGCAGAGAAAAAGTTCCAGAACCTAAAGTCTCATGGCTGTCGCGTGATTATGACGCAACTGCTTCCAGTTCCATTGAGGGGGCTTCTATCGGAAAACGTTCGATTAGACATTGTGAAACTATGTTCATTCCTCAATGCAATCTCTCAGAAGGTGATCAATCCAGAAATCCTACCAAGGTTAAGGAGTGATGTGGTATAATGTCTTTTTAGTTTCGAGTTGGTACTCCCATCATCCTTGTTCAATATCATGACGCACATCCTAGTTCACCTATGCGATGAGATTGCCATTCTAGGTCCTGTATTTCTACACAATATGTTCCCGTTTGAGAGGTTCATGGGAGTCCTAAAGAAATATGTCTGTAATCACGCTAGGCCAGAAGGAAGCATCTCCATGGGCCATCAAACAGAGGATGTCACTAGGTTTTGTGTTGACTTCATTACTGACCTTAATAAGATTGGTATCCCTCAATCTTGGTATGAGGGGAGACTGAGTGGAAAAGGCATGCTAGGAGGGGACTCAATAATATGTAGGGACGGGCATTCTTGGTCTCAAGCACACTACATAGTTCTATAGAATTCTACCTTGGTGGCCCCATATGTCGATGAACACAAGAACATTCTGCGCTCCAAACACCCGAAGCAGTGTGACGACTTGATTACATGTGAACACATCAGGACTTTCGGCAGTTGGTTGCAAACACGTCTCATGGGTGACAACACTGTTTCTGATGAGCTGTATTCGTTGGCCAGGGAACCATCTTCGACTGTAATGACTTACAAAGGGTACGAGCTAAATGGGAATACATTTTACACGATGGCCCAAGATCAAAAGAGCACCAACCAAAATAGTGGTGTCTGCTTTGATGCAGCAACCAAGAGGGGAAAGGACACATATTATGGTTACATAGTGGACATATGGGAACTTGACTATGGACATGATTTTAAGGTCCCTTCAGTGCAAATGGGTCCATCTGTCATGAGGCGGGGTACAGGTAGACCCACAGTATGAAATGACAACTGTGGATCTGAACAATCTTGGGTACATGGATGAACCATTCGTCCTAGCCAATGATGTGGCGCAGGTTTTCTATGTGAAGGACATGTCTACCAAACCGAGAAAAAGAAAAGATAAGGAAGCGAATACATCATACGATGAGCCAAAGCGCCACATAGTTCTTTTAGGAAAAAGAGACATCGTGGGAGTGGAGGGCAAGACAGACATGTCTGAAGATTATGAAAAGTTTCATGAAATTCCTCCCGACAAAGTCAAGGCTGACCCAAGCACCCTGTTAAACGATCAAGATTATCCATGGTTATGGCGCAATAAGCAAAGGACACAAGCGAAGAAAAAGTGAAGACTTTCTCTCCACAACTATTATGATGATGCCTATGATCTAGAATATCACTGCAGTTAAATGTGAAGAAATGAAATGCCTTTTGTAACAGATGAGTTTCCGTCTGAAACCTTGGTACTTCGAAAGAGATTGTCCGTTTTGTACACGAAGTGCATCCAGTTTTTGCCGTAACCCTCTCAACTTTTTAGCACATGCTATGTGGGTGAAATGATGATACCATGCCAACTTTCAACCTTTTCAGAGTTCATTTGTATTGCTTTTCAATTTAAGGGTCATTTAGCTCAAAAAATCAGTAAATGCATGAAAAATACCAAATGAACTCAGAAAGGGTTGAAAATTGATGATGTGGCTTTGAATGGTGCGTTTTGAACACAAAAAAAAGTCTGGAGTTGAAATAAGTTCAAAAAATGAAATCCCTTTGTAACAGATGGGTTTTCATCCGAAACCCTGATACTTCGAAAGAGATTGCCCATTTTGTACACGAAGTGCATCCAGTTTTTGTCGTAACCCTCTCAACTTTTTAGCACAT
The DNA here is from genome assembly GCA_021437245.1 of Aegilops speltoides. Lineage (NCBI taxonomy): Eukaryota > Viridiplantae > Streptophyta > Magnoliopsida > Poales > Poaceae > Aegilops > Aegilops speltoides. The sequence goes on from CM038142.1 coordinate 29,215,973, forward strand.
GCTATGTGGGTGAAATGATGATACCATGCCAACTTTCAACCTTTTCAGAGTTCATTTGTTGTGCTTCTCAATTTAAGGGTCATTTAGTTGAAAGAATGAACTAATAGCAAAAGGAATGAACTAATAGCAAAAAGAATGAACTAAAAATAATCAATTAAAATATTTTGTTATGATCAACTAAAACAAAACTATTATATTCTTCAATAGCAAAAATAATCAATTGAAAAGCTTTTGTAAAACTCCAATAGCAAAAGGAATCAACTAAAAAACTTTTATAAACCTCTAGTATTATTGAAACTAAAATTACATAAAATTTATGCGACTATAATTATCAAAGTATTTTATGTCAAAACCATTAAAAGCAAAAAGAATTATCATAAAGAATTTTTTGTTAGAAACTTTAATAGCAAATAGAATTATCATAAAGAATTTTTTTGTTAGAAACAAAAATAAAAAAATCTGTTTTTGAATATAATGATAAAACACAGTAATATTAAATAGAAGGAAAAAAGAATCACTCGAAAATATATATATAGTAAAGAACTCAAAAACTAGTGATTCACACAAATTTCAAAAAATTTAAATTTAAACTATTCAAATTGGAAACTAATGGCACTAACAGAAAGTTTATAATTTTTATTACCTAAAAGCAAAAAAAGAATCACTGAAAAACAAGTAAGTCTTTTGTTGTAAGTAGAAACAAAATAAAATAAATAAAGCAAAAAAGAAAACAAAAAACTGGAAAAAAATAAAAATAGTGCCACCTACTGGGCCACCACGACCTGAATACGACTAGAAACCCAACCATGGGCAAGGATTCAGGCCCGTAGCAGGCCCAGTAGGCACACGGGAATGTAGTGACAAATTAGGCCCGAAAGCCTGCAGTTGAGAGGAGCTCGAGAGGGTGGGCGCAGTAGCGCTTATAAACCACTCTCAAGCTCTCTCAACTAGCAAGGCGAGACTAAACTTTTGGTCGCGGGCGGCACAAGGCCTTTGGTCCCGGTTGGTTGCACCAACCGAGACGAAAGGTGGGCATTGGTCCCGGTTGGTAGCACCAACCAGGACCAATGCCCCCTTTAGTCCTGGTTGGTGCCACCAACCGGGACCAAAGGCCCGTGTTCCCCGCCCTTTGGGCTGCCTAAAACTAACCTTTGGTCCCGGTTGGCCAGGACTAAAGGTGGGCATTGGTCCCGGCTCGCGCTACCATTCGGGACTAAAGGTCTGGCTTTATAAGCCTACACTTAGGACTTTTGCAGTTCATCTTCGCAGTTGCCCCGACGACGCTGACCACATCGATGCCGCCAGGCTGCCCCGATGCTATCCACCACCCTCACTGTCGCCGTCGCAGTCGCAGTCACATACGCCCCTGCCCAGGCCCGCCCATGTCATCGCCGTTGCCGTTGCTGTCGCCCCTGCCCTGAGCTTGCGGCCCTGCCCCGACGTTGTCCGCCGCCCCCGCCATCGCCATCGTCGCCATCATTGTCGCCTGCGCCCCTGCCCTAGCCCGCCCCCGTTGTCGCTGTTGCCATCACCGTCGCCCCTGAAGGAAATATGCCCTAGAGGCAATAATAAAGTTATTATTTATTTCCTTACTTCATGATAAATGTTTATCATTCATGCTAGAATTGTATTAACCGGAAACATGATACATGTGTGAATGCATAAACAAACAACATGTCACTAGTATGCCTCTACTAGACTAGCTTGTTAATCAAAGATGGTTATGTTTCCTAACCATGAACAAAGAGTTGTTATTTGATTAACAAGGTCACATCATTAGTAGAATGATCTGATTGACATGACCCATTCCATTAGCTTAGCACACGATCGTTTAGTATGTTGCTACTGCTTTTATCCATGACTTATACATGTTCCTGTAACTATGAGATTATGCAACTCCGTTTGTCGGAGGAACACTTTGGGTGCTACCAAACGTCACAACGTAACTGGGTGATTATAAAGGAGTACTACAGGTGTCTCCAAAGGCAGATGTTGGGTTGACGTATTTCGAGATTAGGTTTTGTCACTCCGATTGTCGGAGAGGTATCTCTGGGCCCTCTCGGTAATGCACATCACTGAAGCCTTGCAAGCATTACAACTAATGAGTTAGTTGTGAAGATGATGTATTACGGAACGAGTAAAGAGACTTGCCGGTAACGAGATTGAACTAGGTATTGGATACCGACGATCGAATCTCGGGCAAGTAACATACCGATGACAAAGGGAACAACGTATGTTGTTATGCGGTCTGACCGATAAAGATCTTCGTAGAATATGTAGGAACCAATATGGGCATCCAGGTCCCGCTATTGGTTATTGACCGAGAATAGTTGTAGGTCATGTCTACATTGTTCTCGAACCGTAGGGTCCGCACGCTTAAGGTTTCGATGACAGTTATTATGAGTTTATGTATTTTGATGTACCGAAGAAGTTCGGAGTCCCGGATGTGATCACGGACATGACGAGGAGTCTCGGAATGGTCGAGACATAAAGATTGATATATTGGAAGCCTATATTTGGAGTTCGGAATGGTTCCGGGTGAAAACAGGAATTTACCGGAGTACCGGGAGGTTACCGGAACCCCCCCGGGAGGTAAATGGGCCTTAGTGGGCCTCGAGGGAGAAGAGGAGGGGCCGGCCAGGGGTGGCCGCGCGCCCCCTCCCCCCCAGTCCGAATAGGACAAGGAGGGGGGGCGGCGCCCCCCTTTCCTCTTCCCCTCCCCAATCCTATTCCAACTAGGAAGGGGAGTCCTACTCCGGTGGGAGTAGGACTCCTCCGCCTCCTCCTCTGGGCCGGCCGCACCTCCCCCTCCCTCCTTTATATACGGGGCAGGGGGCACCCTAGAACACACAAGTTGATCTACGGATCGTTCCTTAGCCGTGTGCGGTGCCCCCTCCACCATATTCCACCTCGGTCATACCGTCATGAAGCTTAGGCGAAGCCCTGCGCCGTGAAACATCAAGATCGTCACCACGCCGTCGTCTTGTGAAACTCTCCCTCGACACTCGGCTGGATCGAGTCGAGGGACGCCATCGAGCTGTACGTGTGTCAAGAACTCGGGCGCCGGAGTAACGGCGCCAGGATCGGTCGGATCGCGAGGAGAACGTACGACTACTTCCTCTACATTGTGATCGCTTCCGCTTCAGGTCTACGAGGGTACGTGGACAACACTCTCCCCTCTTGTTGCTATTCATCACCATGATCTTGCGTGTGCGTAGGAAAATTTTGAAATTACTACGTTCCCCAACAGCCCCTGCCCCGCCCTCGTATGCGTCGTTGTCGTCGCCCTACCACCCAAGCCCGCGGCCGCGCCCCTGCCCCGTCGTCGCTGTCGCCATCCTCATCGCCGACCCCGCGCCCCTGCCCCGACGACGCCGGCCCTCGTCCATGTTCGGTTCGGCGGGCGCCCCCTCCTCACTGTCTCCTCCCTTTTAATGTTTTTTGTTCGTATAGATAATCGTATTATATTTTTTGTTCATAGATGATCATCATATGATTTTTTTGTTCACAGATGATTATATGATGTTTTTTGTTCATATATATGATGACTGCTTTTTGCATTTTTAGAAAAATGTATATTTGTATGTATGTTCTCTGTGTATATGTTCATATATGCAAAAGTTACATTTTTAGAAAAGTTTTATCTATGTATGTTCTCTGATTTAGTGCATTTTGGGTTAGTTGTACTGTTAGTGCATTTTAGGTTAGTACATTTTAGGTTAGTGGAGAGGAAAAAGGGAAATAAGGAAAAAAGGAAAAAAGAAGAAAAGAGGAAGAAGGAAGAAGGAAAGAGAAGAAGAAGAAGGAGAGGAAAAAGGAAAATAATAAGAGGAAGAAGGAGAAGAAGAAGGAGAAGAAGGAGAAGAAGAAGAGGAGAAGAAAATAAGAAGGGGAAGAAGAAAAAAGAGAGAAGAAGAAGGAATAGACGAGAAGAAGAAACAAATCTTCTTCTCCTCTATTCCTTCTTCTTCTCCTCTTTCTTCTCCTCTTTTTTTTTCTTCTCCTATTTTTTTCTTCTTCTTCCTCTTCTTATTTTTTATCGGTAACGAGGGTGTCGAGGATCGCCGAGCAGTCGAGGGTTGGGAACTAGGGTAGAGGGTCGAGGGTCACCGAGGGGTTGAGGGTCGGGGGTTGTCGAGGTGTCGAGGGTCAAGGATCGCCGAGGGGTCGAGAGGGGGACGTCGATCAACCCCCTCACGCTCGACCAACTCTCGAGGACACCCAAACCCTAGAAAAAAATGTTGTCGATCTCCTACCCCCACCCGCCCCTACTCGAAAAACTCTCTCGAGATTTATAAGAGATTTATCAAGAATGCCCCCATTATGGATGTGCATAATTAAGTTGATCCATATTTTTCCTGATCTCATCTACCATTCTAGATGTGCACGTTCTCTTGTGTCAAAGTATTGAAGAAATCCATGATTTCATAATTAGCCGGAAGTAACAGGTGCATGATGGTATGAAGCTCTCTTAACTTATTTTGGAACAGAGTCCTGGCAGGATAATTCTCTTTTTGGTATGAAGTTCAGAAAAGGCCTTCCAAATAGCGATATTCGAAAGGCTCTTGCCGAACTTTGTACCAAAAAGCGAATTATACTATCAGGACTCTATTCCAAAATAACTTTGGGGAGCTTCATACCATCATGCGCCTGTTACTTCTGGCTAATGATAAAGCCATGGTTTTCTTGAATCCTTTGACACTAGACAACATGACATATAGAAGGGTATATGAGATCAGGAAAAATAGGGACCATTTTCTGCACATCCAGGATGGCGCCATCTTGTTAAATCCCTTATTTGACATTCATGAGAGAGGCAGTTTAGACGTCGGACATTTGTGAGAGAGGCGGTCCCGGCCAAACCCTAGAAGCATTGCTGAGGCCACCCCAAACCCTAGAAGCGTCGATGCCACCCAAGTTTACCATGTTAAAAGAGCGTTGTCGAGGCCACCCTAAACCCTAGAAGCGTTGTCGAGGCCACCCCAAACCCTAGAAGTATTGTCGAGGCCACCCCAAACCGTAGAAGCGTCAAGGCCACTAATTGATATTCCTTGTTATGATTAGCTAGCTAGGGTATCCATCTCTCATGTTTGTATATTAATTGCCATGTTGTAATATTTGCAGAAACTATGGATCAACAAAGAGACTTCGAACAAGAAGAGATATTGGGGGACATAACCCGCGACGGACGTGATATCTTATCATTTCTCAATGACACCGATGGTCTGGAAGGAGAGGAAGCAGGCTACGGTGATCGAACAATGGAGGAGGAAAGTCATGATCTTGATGGCTCCAGCGACCGAATGCCGGTGGAAGAAGGAAACCGTGATGGCTCCGGTGACCGAACGGAGTCGGGATCAGCTATTGCAAAGTCCAGTGAGTGTGTGTGTGTGTGTGTGTGTGTGTGTGTGTGTGTGTGTGTGTGTGTGTGTGTGTGTGTATATATATATATATATATATATATAAGCATGTGCTGACTAGCTAATTGATGCATTAATTGTTTTGGTATGTACAAATATTAACTCTTCTTTCTTCTTTTATAGCCCTCAGGATCGAGCCAAACTTCGGTAACGAGACGAAGCCTGAAGAAAAGGTTGCGCGTGGATGAAAGGTTCACGATCACAGCAATCGCGGACGATGGCCAACCGATTGAACCCGAGCGGACCAAGGATGCATTTTCTGCTAGTGCGGAGCTATTGTTAGGGACAGCATCCCGATCAGCCTCCAGCTATGGAATAAGCCTAAGAAAGAAGACCCTCAAGTTTCTTATGTCACCTATAGAGAGAAAGATGATATTTGGACCTCGCTGAAGGCAAATTTCATCCTACCGCCAGAGGAGGATCCGAATAATCCAGTTATAGAGCCACTGGTCAAGTTGTATGCTCTTAAGAAGATGGCAGAGCTATTCAGGAGGTGGAAGAATGAGTTGAAATCAAAGTTTGTCGATAAAGAGAAGACTCCAAATTCGTCGGCCGATTAGAGAAGATAAGAGATCACTAGCCCGCATTTGTGGCCTACAAGACATCGAACAAGAGTAAGAAGATGTCAGAGCTAAACAAGATTAATACTGCAAAGAAGCAGTGGCACCACCGCACGGGGTCAGGTGGCTACCTCAAAGCCTGATCGTCGTGGGACAAAGCTAAGCAGGACCTGATTGATAAAGGGGTCGAACCAGAGACATTGAACTGGCCTAACCGTTCGAGGACTTGGTTCTTCAGGGTTGGGGGAACTTTAGACCCTGAAACAGGGAAGTGCCATTGGACGGACGAGCAACTTGCAACACCCATCACGAAGCTTCAGGAAGCAATCAAGGCAGCGTAGGAAGGGACGTTCATTCCGGACAGAGAGAATGAAGAGCTGACTGAGGCCCTCAGGAATCCTGAGCACCCTGGATGAACATGAGGCACGCCAGGCTCCGTTTGATGGAAGATTGGATTTCCCAGCGCAGCCAGTTACAAAACCCGGGAGAGGAAGAAGAAACAGGGGCTAAGCGATATACAGAAGCTCAAAGCAAGAGTACTGAAGCTAGAGGAGAGCCAGCGAGCTGCCGACCAACCATTTTAGCGGCACGAAGCTACCCTAGAAGCTACCCCGCCATCTCAGTAGAGAAGCAGCATGGCTTCCACGGAGCTCATTCAGCAGCCTGACTTCGCGGCTCCTAGCTACCCCATGGATGCTATCACGGAGGCTCAACATTGTCAGTTTATGACGAAATGGCAAAACATCACCTTGAAGGCGGCTGTCGGCACTGTTCCACCTCCTCAACCCAACGGAACTTTTCACTGCCGTCCGATTCTAGAGGGCTATATTGTTGTGATGGCGGATGAAGTAATGGAGGGATTTGAGGTCCTCGAGCTTGACTACCCTATAGGTTAAGGGGAGATTCAGCTGGGTCTTGCTCTGAAGACTCCATGTCTATGGCGGAAGGCGTACATCAAGCCTCCAAACTAGACGCCTCTCCTCCTCCTCCTCCAGTGAGTCAGGGCACTCTCCCTCCTCCGTCGCCTCCTCCTCTGGTGCGTGAAGGCACTCCGGCTCCTTCTTCGCCTCCTCCGACGAGCAGTCCGCCTCCTCTGGCGCGTGAGGGCACTACGGCTCCTTCTCCGCCTCCTCCGGCACGCCAGCCGACTCTGCCGCGTCAGCAACAGCGGGAGAGAGAAGCTACCACTCCGGCGGCTAGCAATAGTACAAGCAGAGGAGCGAAGCAGTTCAAATACGGTCCATCTCTCAAGGCTTCGAAAAAGTTACCTTATGAGAGGACCAACAAGGAAAACGAGGACATCAATCGTGCCCAAGTGAGGGACTTTTTTGCACTGAAACCTCCACCTCCGAAGGAAATGATAGATCTAGTGAAACTGAAGCAGACTACAGATGCCCTGAAGCGACCACCGCCGCCTCCGCCGGATTCCAACTACGAGCGCACTATAAAGAAGACATATAAGGAATCAGAGCGGTCGGGAAGTTTGAGCAGTGATGCAAGGTTAGCAGCACGAAGAAGTGGGAAACAAATTCCCCAGCTAGGCGAACAGGCGAAGCACACGTGCCCCCTCGCTCAAGGTGTCTAGCGATATCGTCGCTAATCATCTGGGGATGGTGCCCAGTACCAATCTTGGTGATTACCTGCCTGATGATGTACCCATTGAATTCATGGAGGTGGACGAATTCAGATTCGAGTACGGGAGGCCTCTCGTCGAACCTAATCACCCTCGTGTAACAACGATGATGCGAAGACTCCATGACTGGTACATGGAAAGATGTAGGCAGTCTGGGAGGCATACTTTGACGATGAGAATTAAATAGGAGCACGACCTCATTGGAATGGATATTTTGAATATTGAATTTGACGAGTTATTCCAGTTATACAATCAAAAGGCCCTCGACAAAACACTAGTGACTTGCTACTGTCTGTAATTACTACTTCTGTAATTAAATCTCTATATATAGCTCAACTCTTTCATTGCATGTATATATAATTATCCTCACTATATTATGCAGGTTGAAGATCGTCGAATGCAGGAAAGCAGATATCTATGACATTGGGTTCATTAACCCAAATATCATACATGAATACACGGTCAAACACAAAGTCGAAGAGACCAAGGAAAACTTGCTACAATCGTTGATTAAAAATCAAAACAAAGATAAAATACTCTTTCCTTACAACTTCTAGTGAGTGTTATTGTCTTGTTCATATTCGGTGTCCCTTACTCGAGGTTAATTATAGTAATGTAATTGATGAGTTATGCATGCGTGTGCAGCTTTCACTTTATTTTGCTAGAGGTTAAGCTTGAAACTGGGATAGTAACTGTCTTGGACTCTAGAAGAAAAAATCCCCAGGAGTATGCGAACATGACTGATATGCTCCAGACATAAGTTCAATCGATCATTATCGCACCATATCGGCAACTTTGTTCATTTCTTGATATCAAGTAATTATTCTCTTTGTCTGGCAGGGTTTGGAAACAGTTCACCACCATTGCTCTGGCACTATAGAATGAGCTTCGATTTACACACCCGAAAGTAAGTACTACTAGCTAGTTCCACGCATCTCCCATTGATTCTAGCTAGTTTCATCAAAACCATTAAGCATGCTTGATTATCAGTTTGATTGAACTCTATTTCCCGTAAAGGTCTTGTGGCAGGAATTCGGGAAAGTTTTTTTTGGATACTACGTTTGTCAGTTCATCTACAACCTGATGAAATCTAAGCGGGGGGGCTACTCTAGAAAAGATTTTGATGTACGTAAACAATAATATTCACAATTTTATTTTATTACCATCATTTGTGTTGAGTTTCATTCATATACATGTATTGACCCACTTCTTTAAATTGGATGTGGGAGATGCGGGATGAACTCCTACCACATGATCGCATACGAGCAATTCAAGAGGAATTGGCGGGATTCTTTATTGACCACGTCATAAATAAAGACGGAGAATACCACGTGGAAGTTCAAATAGACCTTATATGTTAGGGCCGCGGTTTGTATAAGATCTTATATTGTATATATGTAGCTAGTAGCGTCGGATAGATATACGGAAACTTGTTGTTCGACCAATCTCGCGGAGAAAGAGAGGTCGGTCACTTATCTCTGTATATGTTCATCATGAAGATCTTGTGTACTTAATTGTTCCTTCATTTGCTTACTAGCTAGCATGTCGAGTTCTCTCTATACGTGTGGTAGCTAGCGTCGACCAAGCACGAAGATAAGAGAGGTGACTTCTCTCTAGCTGTTAGCTAGCAAACACAATATATGAAACCCCTAAATAATTAACCCTCCGAAACCCCCTAACACTAGTGCAGAACCGGGCATTAGCACCGGTTCGTAAGGCCCTGTAGTGCCGGTTACATAACCGGTGCTAAATTGTGGTCACTAAAGGCCCCCCCCTTTAGTACCGGTTCAGCACAAACCGGTGCTAAAGGGCAACCACGTGGCACGAGCCAGCTCCGGGGGCCTGGAGCCCTTTAGTACCCGTTGGTAAGACCAACCGGTACTATAAGGATTGGGGTTTTTTTAGTTTTATGATTTCTTTTTCATTTAATTTTGTGTTTCCATTTTAATTCTTTTTCGTTTGCTGGTATTTTACGATACTACACATTGTACACGTATATATATATATATATATATATATATATATATATATATATAGAATTTCTAGTAGAACCAATCATGCATATATATATCATCAATGTCTCACAAACCACCATATTAATTAATTCACACATGCACACATGTATAGCTATATACAATTTCTCCTACATATGAATGTTGCCTTGAGCCAAGTGGCATTAGCCTAATTGGTGCCTTCGGAGCACGATGACAATTGGAAGTGGTTTTCATGGGGGCGGTAGCGGGTAATAGAATTCTCCATTCGGATTTATGACCTGGTCGAGCAAAAATCCCGCTATTTCCTCTTGAAGTGCTTCTACACGCCCTTTCTATGAGCTTCTCCGCACCTCTTTGAACTGTTAAGAAGGAGATCAATATGCATGTGTATTAGTTGTGTGACTAGATATCGATAATGGTGTAAAAATTGTGAATAGTGTTCTGACAAGCGTACCCATTGCTGTCTTTGAGATCTGCTCCTTTCGGACGCCATCATGCGAATGTTCTCGCAAACGCAGAATGCACATAGATCAGTCCCCCGCGCCTGCTTCAGGGCCTTTACGAGAATGGAATTTGATCAGATAATAATTAATCAAGCATGATAATTAAAGAGATGGCAGCTAGCTAGCTAGCTAGTACTACTTAATTACTTACCTTGGGTCGAATCCATTTAAGCTTTTGTTTCCATTCACCTTCCGTGACGCCGATGAATCTTGCCCAAGCCTCCGCCTCACCGACAAAGAAAATGAATAAAGGGTTATTAAATAGTTCATATCATGAAATGACGAACTAAATAGGCGAGATATATAGTTAATAATGATTGAAATTACTGTGACTATCCCATACAAGATGTTATAGTCAGTTTTTTCGAGATTAGTGAGTCCAAGATTTCAACTGTTCGGCGTCAACTTTAATGATACACAAGACCAGTGAAATCTGCATGCACACGTTTGCATGTCTTAATTAAGCGGGCATATGTAAGCAAAAACATGTAGCTAGCTAGTAGGCAAAAACAGAGAATTTGTAGTACAAGACAGTGTGACTCACTGGAAGTTGTAAGGAAGTAGTATATCTTCATTGTATTTGAGGCGCTTCAAGAACTCTAGCATGTTGTCCTCTACTTCCTTTGCATAACGTTGATTTATCTTCCATGTGTATTCATTAACGGTGTTTGGGTCAATGAACCCAATGCCAAAGCGTCCACCTTTTCTCATTTCATATATCTTCATCCTGCATAATACCACAGAAAAGAATATAGTGAGGATAATTACAGGTAATGATTGATCAAAAGGACCACTACAGCTAGCTTGAGACTTAATTATAGAAAGAAATCACTTACAGACAATAGCAACTGACGATAGATTTGTCGAGTGCGTCTTGATTGTATAACTAAAACAGTTCTAAATAATCAACGGACACGACTTTCTGATGGTAGTAATGGTCCTGCTTGACATTCACCATGAGGGACAATCGATCTGAAATCTTGGTAATGTTCATGTACCATTGATGCAATTCATACATTCTCGTTGGGAGGTTCTTGACCTTGTCTGGCGCGACCAAAGGTTGGCCCCGGACATATTTCCGTTTTACTTCATCCTCTCTAAGCAAAGGCATGGGCTCGATCTCGAGGAGTTGTCCAACAGTGATGTTGAGAACTTCAGCATGCATTATATGCTCCTCCGTTATTACCACATTGCCCACCTCGGGAACATGCATTGTTTGCCCACAATAATATTGGGCGCGCGTACTATCACCTGTTGTTGGCACAACAAGCGAGGGGATCGATTGTGCCGCCTGTTTTCCCAACTGGGGAATGGTTTTCCCGCATTTTTTGGCAGCTGCTTCTTGTTTGCTCGATCCCGATGTGGACGTGCTCGCCTCCCTTTGTAGACGTGCTCGATTTAACTTCCTGATGTGGCGCTCATAGTCTGTGTCAACAGGCTTGGGAGCTGGTGGTTGAGCCATACGAATGAAGTGGTCAATCGTTTCCTCAGGCACTTTCTCCCTTGGCGGCGGTGGCGGTTTCGGTGCAAAATGGGCTTCCACCTTGGCCTTCGATATGGCTGTGATTTCCTCCTCGGACCTGTCATAAGACCTCTGCGGAAGAGGCTTGAGGCTTGGACCATATTTATATCGCTTGCCTCCGCTTGTACTTCTGTACTACCTCGACTCGTACCGCTACGCACCATAGCTACGGGGTGTCTCTTCTGCGATTGCTGAGGCGGCGGAGACGGCTGACGGGACTGAGTTGGACGAGGAGGAGTGGCCTGAGGTTGTGCCAGACTTGGAGGACGAGTGGACGTCTGACGTTGTGGCGGACTTGGAGGAGGAGGATTGTCCTGACACTTTGCCGGACTTGGAGGAGGAGGAGTGGCCTGACACTTTGCCGGACTTGGTGGACTTGCAGGAGCGGGAGTCTGCTGACTCGGTGGCGGACTTTGACGAGGACTCGACTGACGCGGTGTCGGTGGCCTTCGAAAGATGATGCAATCCTTTTTCCATAGGATGATACGATGTTTGGCCTCTCCGAGAAAGTGCTCGCCGTCACCTCCAGCAATATCAAGTTGTAGCCCCGAATATGGTGGGTCCACCACCTCATCAACCAAGACACGAGCATAGCCCGCTGGAATCGGGTTACAATGGAATGTTGCCTCTGGGGGATTTGTGAAAGCACAGCCGTCCGCCACCTCCATGGATATGTTCTTCATTTTGACGTGTAGCTCACAGTTAGTGTTCTCCGTGATGTCATCCACTGGGTATCTACCCAGCATTGCGTCGTCCGGGACGGAACCCACGCTGCTTCTCTGCATGGATGGGTCAGTGCTATCCAATGCTGGATCATCCGCTAGCTGCTGCAGCTGCTGAGACCCCCTTTGATGGGTAAGTGAGTCGATCTGCTCCTGCTGCCGCTGGAATTTGATTGCCAATTCCGCTTGACTTGCTTCTAGGCCTTGAAGGCGTTCATAGTCCCGCTTCCTCTGCTCCTCCTCCATCTTCCTCTTCTTCTCCTCTACAATCTTCTTTCTCGCACGGGTTTTGTAGTCGTTGTTCCAGTCTGAAAACCCCTCATACCACGGCATAGCGCCCTTGCCTCGTGTTCTTCCCGGTGTTCAGATTTCCCAGCACGCGTAATCTCGTCGTTCTCTCTGTTGGGCTGGAACACCCCGTTCGTGCCTCTTCTATTGCAACAAGTATCGCATCGTCGGCTCCTTCAGACTTGCCCTCGTCGAAACATTGCTGTCTCCGTGTCCAACTCCCCCATGCGCATAGAACCAAGTCCCGACTGGGGCCAGCTCTTAGTAGCCGGAGTGACAACTGCATCCTCCATCTCTTTCTCGACTTATCCCACTTAGGCATTGCCACCGCATAGCCACCGCCCCACTTATGGAACTTATCCTTTTTCGGCATTCTTCTTGTTTATTCTCGACCGTTCCTAGCTAATTCCGAATCCTTGAATTTCATGAAATCGTCCCAATGATCACGTTGGTTCTCCAAAGTTCCTTGAATATTGAGTCTTCCTTCCTCCTTGACATACTTGTTCCATTCACGATTCTTGTAGTTCTTGAATGCAATCGCCATCATCCTAAGAGCAGCCTCTTTGACTTTCTCGCACATCCGCTACGTGAAATGATCTGGTAGGGTGAAATGTTCCATGAGAGTATCCCAAAGCAGATCTTTTTGATTCTTGTCGACAAAAGTAACATCTGGATGTGGCTTTGCTGGCGCTCTCCATTCTTGAAGTTTGATCGGGAGTTGGTCCTTCACAAGAACTCCGCACTGACGAACGAACTTGTCCGCAATCTTCTTAGGCGCTAATGGTTTGCCAGTAGGGCCGCATGCCTCGATATTGTACTTTACGCCCGGCTTCAACTTTTTGTTTGAGCCTCGTTTCGTCATTTTGCCTGAAGATTGCTCGATCCGGATGGCTGAAAGAATAAAGATTGATTCGTTAATATATCTTCAAGTCATTTAAAACATGTGATGATCACCAGATGCCTGCTTATATAAATATATATACCTCGCCGGTGTTTGTTGTTTCAGGATCAACATGTTCTTTGTCATCGTCATAATCATAGTTCATGACTTCATCAATTTCGTCGTCGCGATCGAATATCATATCACCCTCTCCGGTGTTGTTTAGAAATTCGGAGCCGTCATAATCTTCTTCATTCTAATTATCATCTGGCCCGCGTATCATATCGAACACGGTCTGTTCTCCCTCTCTGTCGATATTGTCTGCCATAGCTTTTGTTTAACTAATCCAAAAGAAATACAAAACAATTTAGTATTCAAATTACATCGTCTCGAATAATAGATATAATCTCGAATATATCGTCTAGAATAATAGATATAATCTCGAATACATCGTCTCGAATAATATATAATATTGAATAGTACATCACTGGCTGTTAGCTAATAAAGATCGAATACTACGAAAGAATCTAGGACACTCGCGGTTCCTCCGCGCAGGCGGTGGACACCCAAAGAGAAGGAACCCTCACAGATCATAGCTGAAGTGAGATCCCAAGATACTTGCCACGTATTGGAGAACCTGCCGCCTCTAACGCAACCATGTAGCGATGGACGTGCTCGTCCTCCTCCCCGACACGGCGACGTACCACCTCCGGCGGGCCGGGTCCTCCGCGACCAAATCGCCCACGTGAACGCCACCAAACGAGATCGGGTCGACGACGGGACCCGCGGCGGGTTCCTCATCAAGCGGCGCGCCTCCAAGCAGCACCTCCCAGGTTGCCGGCCGGAGCCAGATCCGGACATGGGTCGGCTGGACGTCGTCGCCACGGGTCAACGGCGAGGATGGGGCGAGCATCGTCGAGAACAAATACTAGCTATATGCCCGCAAAAGTAACATTTTTTAATGATTGGATTTTGATAACTAAAATTTCTAACATTTCTATATAACACTAATTATGCTGATCTAAATAATCTAAATAACACTAAAATTTCTAACATTTCTATATAACACTAATTTCTAACATTTCTATATAACACTAATTTCTAACTGATTAAGCACTAATTATATCCATCTAACATGCATTCATACATATATAATAGTGAAAAAATAATAATCTAAACTAATTAAACACTAATTATCTAAACTAATTAAACATACAAAATAATAGTATAAATAATCTAAACTAATTAAAGACTAATTATCTAAACTAATTAAACATGCTTGTGTGTGTGTGTGTGTTTACGGGCTCGGGGCTGGAGGACTCTCGGCGAGCAGGCGGCAATGCGGCGACAGGCGAGGCGACAGCAGGCGAGGCGACGGCGAGGAGAGGCGATGGCGAGGCGACGGCGGCGGCGATGATGGGACGGCGGCGATGGGGACGGGACGGCAAGAACGGGACGACGCGACAGGATGGGCCCGGGGCGGCGACGGAGACGAGGGTGGCGACGGGGACGGGGGCGGCGACAGGGACAGGGGCGGCGACGGAGACGAGCGGCGACGTCATAGATGATCGAGGGCGACGGCGACGGCGACGAAGACGACGGAACAGAGGAACGAAAACAGAGGGAAACTGAAATTTTCGTAGCAGTTGTATATAGAAAGCACCTTTAGTACGGTTGGAGCCACCAACCGTACTAAAGGTCTGTTTTGGCGAAAGCCAAGCGGCGGAAGCGACCCTTTTAGTACCGGGTGGTGGCACAAACCGGTACTAAAGGCCCCCCTTTAGTACCGGTTTGTGCCACGACCCGGTACTAAAGGTGGTGCGCTGGCGCAGGTGCGGTGCGGAAGTTTAGTCCCACCTCGCTAGTCGAGGGCTACCGACCGGTTTATAAGCCCAGTCGGTAGCTCTCTCGAGCTCCTCTCCTAATCAGGCCTCTGGGCCTACCTGTCCTCCTCGCCTTGTGGGCCCATCTTGGGCCTTGGCAGCTGCATCCCGCCCAACGAAAGGTTGTGTCGCTAGTCGTATGCAGGCCGCTTTGGCCCAGTAGGCGGGCTTTTTTTTTTTTTTTTTGCTTTATTTTTTTTGTTTTATTTATTTTTGAGTTGTTTTTTGCTGTATTTAGAGTTTCTTTGTGAATATTTTTGCTTTAGGTACAAAAAATTACAAACTTTCTGTTAGTGCCGGTAGATTTCAAATTTGAATAGTTTAAATTTTGAATTATTTGAAATTTGTGTGAATCACTAGTTTGTGAATAACTTAACTTTGAAAAAGTTTTTTCAGTGATTCTTTTTTATTATGTTTAATATTATTGTGTTTTACCATTATATTCAATTTAGTAATGCTTAGGTTATTTAAAAAATGAAATGCCTTTGTAACAGTTCAGTTTTCGTCGAAAACCCAGATACTTCAAAAGAGATTGTCCATTTTGTACACGAAGTGCATCCAGTTTTTGCCCTAACCCTCTCTACTTTCTTGCACATGCTATTTGTATGAAATTATGATACCATGCCAACTTTCAACCTTTTCTGAGTTCATTTGAATTGCTTTTCAATTTCAGGGTCATTTAGCTGGAAAAAAATCAGTAAATGCATGAAAAGAATTTGTTTGCACATAAAATTTCTTCGCGTTTCAAATGCCAAAACACATAACTACCCTAACTATTACATACATTCCCTCCTGGGTGTGAAACACGAAGAAAGTGATGATAGTGAAGCCGATCACATCCTGATCTTTGGGTGTGAAACTTTTCTTCAGCGTGTGTCCCTTTGCGCCAGTAACCATGGAAAATCTTCATCATTTAACGGGATGCTCGGGTCAACATTCACCGTGAATGGAGCAATTTCATCAAACTTTTCATAATCTTCGACTTTTCTGTCTTGTCATCCACTCCCACGATGTTTCTCTTCCCGAAAGAACTATGTGCCGCTTTGGCTCATCGTGCGATGCATCCGCTTCCTTATCTTTTCTTTTTCTTGGCTTGGTAGACATGTCCTTCACATAGAAAACCTGTGCCACATCATTGGCTAGGACGAATGGTTCGTCTGCATCGCAAGATTGTTGAGATCCACTGTTGTCATTCCGTCTCGCGGGTCTTCCGTTACCCGCCTCGTGTCATGTTGACCCATTTGCACCAAACAAAGGGACCTTTAAACCACGTCGATAGTCAAGTTCCCATATGTCCTGTATATAACCATAATATGTTTCCTTTCCGCCTTGGTTTACGCATCAAAGCGGACACCACTGTTTTGGTTGGTGCTCTTCTTATCTTGGGCGATCGTGTAAAATGTATTACCATTTATCTCGTACCCTTTGAAAGTCATTATATTCAAGATGGTAACGGGATAGCAAGTACAGGTCATCTTCAATAGAGGTGTCATGCATGGTGCGTGTTCGCAACCAGTTGGCGAAACTCCTAGTTTGTTCACGTGTAATCCACTCATCAGACCGCTCCGGGTGTTTGGAGTGTAGCAAATTCTTGTGTTCATCCATATACGGAGCCACCAAGGTGGAATTCAGTAGAACTATGTAGTGTGCTTCAAAGAGAGAATGTCCGTCCATACATATTATTTGTTCCTCCTAGCGTGCCTTTTCCATCCATGCTGCCCTTATGTCGCGATTCAGAACACCAATCGGCTTAAGGTCGAAATAAAGTCAATACAAAACTCAATGACCTCCTCATTTTGATGGCCCTTGGAGATGCTTCCTTCTGGCCTAGCACGGTTATGAACATATTTCTTTAAGACTCCCATGAACCTCTCAAAGGGGAACATATTGTGTAGAAATACAGGACCCAAAACGTTAATCTCTTCGCATCAGTGAACTAGGACGTGCGTCATGATGTTGAAGAAGGATGGTGGGAACACCAACTCAAAACTGACAAGACATTGCACCAAATCATTATGTAACCTTTGTATGATTTCTGGATCGATTACCTTCTGAGAGATTGCATTGAGAAATGCACATATCTTCACAATGGCTAATCGAACGTTTTCCGGTAGAAGCCCCCTCAATGCAACCGGAAGCAGTTGCGTCATAATCACGTGGTAGTCCTGAGACTTTAGGTTCTGGAACTTTTTCTCTGCCATCTTTATTATTCCCTTTATATTCGACGAAGCCGACGGTACCTTATATCGAGCGGGCATTCAAAGAAGATTTCCTTCTCTTCTTTGGTAAGGCGTAGTTTGCATGACCACGATGTATGCCATCTTCTCCGTGCACACGCTTGCTGGTCCTCCGTGCCTCGGTGTATCTTTTGTCTTCCCATACACGCCCAAGAAGCCAAGCAGGGTCACGCAAAGATTCTTCGTCACGTGCATCACGTCGATTGCGGAGCGGACCTCTAGGTCTTTCCAATATGGCAAGTCCCAAAAATATAGATTTCTTCTTCCACATGGGTGCGCGTCCGTCCGCGTCCTTCGGAATAGGTTGTCTGCCAGGACCCTTTCCAAATATCACCTTCAAATACTTGACCATATCATGTACATCAGCACTAGTACGGTGGCGAGGCTTCGTCCGGTGATCCGCCTCACCTTTGAAATGCTTGCCTTTCTTTCTTACGGGATGCCTGCTCGGAAGAAATCGACGATGTCCTGTACACATTCTTCTTACAACTATTCAAATATATCTTGTCGGTATCATCCAAACAGTCGTGCATCCGCGGTATCCCTTGTTTGTCTGTCTCGAAGGTTACTTGAGCAGGCCAATCATTGATGGTCACGAACAGCAACGCCTTTAGGTCAAATTCTTCCCCATGTGCTCATCCCACGACGTACACTGTTCCATTCCACAGTTGTAAGAATTCTTCAACTAATGGCCTTAGGTACACATCAATGTCGTTGTCGGGTTGCTTAGGGCCTTGGATGAGCACCGGCATCATAATGAACTTCCGCTTCATGCACAACCAAGGAGGAAGGTTATACAAACATAGAGTCACAGGCCAGGTGCTATGGTTGCTGCTCTGCTCCCCAAAAGGATTAATGCCATCTGCGCTTAGACCAAACCATACGCTCCTTGCGTCATCTGCAAACTCCTTCCCGTACTTTCTTTTGATTTTTCTCCACTGCGACCCGTCAGCGGGTACTCTCAACTTTCCGTCTTTCTTACGGTCTTCTCTGTGCCATCACATCGCCTTGGCATGCTCTTTGTTTTGGAACAAATGTTTCAACCGTGGTATTATAAGAGAATACCACATCACCTTGGCAGGAATCTTCTTCCTGGGGCGCTCGCCCTCGACATCACCAGGCTCATCACGGCTGATCTTATAGCGCAATGCACCACATACTGGGCAAGCGTTCAAATCCTCGTACTCACCGCGGTAGAGGATGCAATCATTAGGGCATGCATGTATCTTCTGCACCTCTAACCATAGAGGGTAGACAGCCTTCTTTGCTTCGTACGTACTCTCGGGCAATTCGTTGTCCTTTGGAAGCATATCCTTTATCATTAGCAGCAACTTTCCAAATCCCTTGTCAGATACACCATTCTCTGCCTTCCATTGCAGCAATTCTAGTGTGGTGCCCAGCTTTTTCTTGTCACCTACGCAATTCGGGTACAACAATTTTTTGTGATCCTCTAACATGCGCTGCAACTTCTTCTTCTCCAAATCACTTGCGCGGTTTCTCTTTGCATCGGCAATGGCCCGACCTAGATCATCAACGGGCTCATCTGATGCCTCTTCTTCAGCTTCTTCCCGCATTGCCGGCTCAGCTTCTTCCCGCATTACCGGCTCAGCTTCTTCCCCCATTGTTGTATCATCGTATTCAGGGAACCCATGGCCAGGATAGCTGTCGTCGTCCTCTTCTTCTTCATTGTCTTCCATCATAACCCTCTTTCTCCGTGCTTGGTCCAAACATTATAGTGGGGCATGAAACCGGACTCAAACAGGTGGACGTGAATGGTTCTTGACGTAGAGTAATTGTGACCATTCTTACAGCCTGCTGACAAGGCATAAAACCATCCACCCGCTTGTTTGCCTCGGCCGCAAGAAGAAAAGTATGCACGCCCTCAACGAACTGGGGAGAGCATCGGTCATCGTACATCCATTGCCGGCTCATCTTCATTACACAACACCGAATAGACCAAATTAATACAAGTTCATACATAAAGTTCATACAACACTTAAATGCAACAAACAAATAACTCTCTAGCTAAAGCATTTAAATGCAACAACAAATGCGATCAAGATCGCAACTAAGGTAACAATTGATCCAACAGCATAATGATACCAAGCCTCACTATCGATGGCATATTTTCTAATCTTTCTATTCTTCAAGCGCATTTTCTCCATCTTGATCTTGTGATCATCGATTTACATCGGCAACATGCAACTCCAATTCCATCTTCTCCCCTCAATTCTTTTCAATTTTTCTTTCAAGTACTCGTTTTCTCTTTCAACTAAATTTAACCTCTCGACAATAGGGTCGATTGGAATTTCCAGTTCACATACCTCCTAGATAAAAATATCTATGTCAACTTGATGGGCATAATTTGTCATAAACATGAAATGCAACAAATAGTTTTAAAAGAGAATATACCACATCCGAATCATAACAAGGACGAGGGCCGATGGGGACGGATATCAAAACCATGGCACTATGTATAACAAACAACGTACGGGTAAGATAATTATTACATGATTAACTATATATCCAAAGCACACAAACATCAATTTTTTATATAAAATTTCATGAACAAGAGGCTCACCACAAGGTGGTGCCGACGACGGGACGGTGCGGGCGATCGACGGTGGTTACGACAGAGATTTAGAAGGCACTAAGTAAACCACACCTACATATGCAAACTAAGTGTTACTTTTGACCTCAAATTGCATATAAATCAAATACTAGCACATATATATATATTTCCTCCCAAATTACTAAACTCACAAATTAGTAACTATATAAAGCATTGCAAGAGCTAATCTAGCAATGAGAGATGAAAGGACAAAGTTGCTAACCTTTGTGATCACTTGAATGGATGGGGGCCTTCAAATCTTGACAAATTTTGGGCAAAATGTGTGATGAGCTCGAGGGGAGAAGAGGAAGAACAAAGAGGAGAGGATAGGGGAAAGGGGGAAGAAAAGAGCGAGCTGGACGAAGGGTTTATATGCAGGAGGACCTTTAGTACCGGTTTGTGCCATGAACCGGTACTAAAGGTGTTGGAGGGGGGCCAGACTGACAACATCCTGCCACCACCCTCATTAGTACCGGTTCGTGGCACGAACCAGTGCTAAAGGTTATCCACGAACCGGTACTAATGAGAGCGGCCCGACTAGCCGCTGGAACCGGCACTAATTTATACATTAGTGTCGGCTCTAACACAAACCGGCACTAATGTGCTTCACGTTTGACTCTTTTTCTACTAGTGTAAACCCCCCTTTCAAAAAAATCAGCTCCTGAGCTGCTGACGCATGGATGCCACTTGGTCCCAGTTGATGTTACCAACCGGGACTAAAGGCGCTCCTTCCTGGGCTCGCCGCAGCAGCCACGTGGAGCATCATCTATACCGGTTCGTAAGTGAACCGGGACTAAACGTGTTGGGTTTTAGTCTCGACCCATTGATGTCTACTACACAACCTTCTTCTTGTAGACGTTGTTGGGCCTGCAAGTGCACAGGTTTGTAGGACAGTAGCAAACTTCCCTCAAGTGGATGACCTAAAGTTTATCAATCCATAGGAGGCGTAGGATGAAGATGGTCTCTCTCAAGCAACCCTGCAACCAAATAACAAAAAGTCTCTTGTGTCCCCAACACACCCAATACAATGGTAAATTGTATAGGTGCACTAGTTCAGCGAAGAGATGAAGATACAAGTGCAAAATAGATAGTAGATATAGGTTTTTGTAATCTGAAATAATAAAAACAGCAAGGTAACTAATGATAAAAGTGAGCGTAAACGGTATTGCAATGATAGGAAACAAGGCCTAGGGTTCATACTTTCACTAGTGTAAGTTCTCTCAACAATAATAACATAGATAGAACATATGACAAGCCCTCAACATGCAACAAAGAGTCACTCCAAAGACACTAATAGCAGAGAACAAACGTAGAGATTATGGTCGGGTACGAAACCACCACAAAGCTATTCTTTCGGATCGATCTATAAAAGAGTTTGTACTAGAATTACACCTTAAGATACAAATCAACCAAAACCCTAATGTCACCTAGATACTCCATTGTCAACTCAAGTATCCGTGGGCATGATTATACGATATGCATCACACAATCTCAAATTCATCCAACCAACATAAAAGTACTTCAAAGAGTACCCCAAAGTTTCTACCGGAGAGTCAAGAACGTGTGCCAACCCCTATGCATAGGTTCCCAAGTGTCACGAAACCCGCAAGTTGATCACCAAAATATACATCAAGTGGATCAATAGAATAACCCATTGTCACCACGGTTATCCCACGCAAGACATACATAAAGTGTTCCTAAAAGACTCAATCCAATAAGATAACTTCAAAAGGGGAAACTCAATTCATCACAAGAGAGTAGAGGGGGAGAAACATCATAAGATCCAACTACAATAGCAAAGCTCGAGATACATCAAGATCGTGCCATAGAGGAACACGAGAGAGAACATGAGAGAGAGAGAGAGATCAAACACATAGCTACTGGTACATACCCTCAGCCCCGAGGGTGAACTACTCCATCCTCGTCATGGATAGCGTCGGGATGATGAAGATGGCCACCGGTGATGGGATCCCCCTCCGGCAGGGTGCCGGAATGGGTCCCGATTGGTTTTTAGTGGCTACAGAAGCTTGTGGCGGCGGAACTCCCGATCTATCTTCTGTTCTGGAAGTTTTAGGGTACGTAGGTATATATGGGTGAAGGGAGAATGTCGGTGGAGCTATGGGGGCCCCACGAGGCAGGGGCGCGCCCAGGGGGAGGGCGCGCCCCCCACCCTCGTGAGCATGTCCCGTATCTTGTGACGTGGGGTCCAAGTCCATCAGGTGGGTTTCCTTCCAAGAATAACTTCTCCAGTTGATTTCGTTCCGTTTTGACTCCGTCTGATATTCCTTTTCCTCGAAATACTGAAATAGGCAAAAAAACAGCAAATCTGGGCTGGGCCTCCGGTTAATAGGTTAATCCCAAAAATAATATAACAGTGGATAATAAAGCCCATAATCATTCAAAACACATACTAATATAGCATGAATGCTTCATAAATTATAGATACGTTGGAGACGAATCAGCATCCCCAAGCTTAATTCCTACTCGTCCTCGAGTAGGTAAATGATAAAGAAAGAATTTATGAAGTGTGAATACTAGAGGTGCACAAGTTTGATCAACGATAATTTCAATCACCTTTTCTAGCATGATTATATGTCATAACAGTAGTTCATCTCATAAAACTTATCACGATAAAGTGACAAGCAATTCACATATCAAGGCATAGACCATAAACATTCTTGAAAACTAGCAAACTTCATTCTTAGTCATCAAAACAATGGCAATTCATCTTATTTTCAGGAATAGCAAACTCCACATACTCAACTATCATATAGTCTTCTACAATTGCTAACACTCACGCAATACTTGTGGTTATGAAGTTTTAATCAGACACAGAGAAAGATTGGGGCTTATAATGTTGCATCCAAACTTATTCACCTTTGGGTGATGTCAACAATAATAGTTCATCCTAACGTACATCCAATTGGATATATATATCAGGATCACCCCACCATGAAGTGCTTGCCAAAGGATAAAATGAAAAAGGGAAAGGTGAAGATCACCTTGACTCTTGCATAAAGTAAAAGATAGGCCCTTCGCAGAGGGAAGCAGGGATTTGCAGAGGTGCCAGAGCTCAATTTTTCAAATAGAGATAAATAATTTTGAGACGTATGATCTCATTGTCAACATAACAACCAAGAGTTCCCAATATCTTCCATACTACATACATTATAGGCGGTTCCCAAACAGAATGGTAAAAATTTATACTCCCCCAACCACCAACAAGCATCAATCCATGGCTTGCTCGAAACAACGAGTACCTCCAACTTTCTCGTGAATGAGGAGCGGAGTCCACTCCTCTTGATTAATTATTTTGATTAATTATTTTGATTTGCTTTGATATTTTTGGATCATGGGACTGGGCATCCCGGTTACCGCCACTTTCTCGTGAATGAGGAGCGGAGTCCACTCCTCTTGAGAATAACCCACCTACCATGGAAGACACTGACAGCCCCTAGTTTCTACATGAGTAATTCGGGCATACAAAACAGATTATAATTTAAAGGTTTAGAGTTTGGCACATGCAAATTTACTTGGAACGGCAGGTAAATACCGCATATAGGTAGGTATGGTGGACACTCATGGAAAAACTGGGTTTAAGAATATTTGGAAGCACAAGTAGTATCTCTACTTGGTGCTAGGAATTTTGGCTAGCATGAGGGGGAAAGGCAAGCTCAACATGTTTGAATGATCGATGACAATATACTTTAACTGAGATGCGAAAAAACATAACCCATTACGTTGTCTTCCTTGTCCAACATCAACTCTTTAGCATGTCATACTTAATGAGTGCTCCCAATTATGAAAGATGTCTATGATAATATATTTATATGTGAAATCTCTCTTCCTTCAATATTCTTTCATGAATTGTTCAAATGACTAATACAATGCTTGCTAACTGTCAATAAATTTACAACCTATACTTCTTAGATGTGAAGTCATTACTCCCCATGGGATAAGCAAATGAAACATATATAATTTCAGATTTTTGACATTCAACTTATTCAACCATTTACTCATAGGATATAAGTGAAGCACACGAGTAAATGAAAAGCTACTCCAAAAGATATAAGTGAAGATCAATGAGTAGCTAAATAATTATGCAACTATGCTAAGACTCTCTCATTAAAGAATTTCAGATCTTGATACTTTATTCAAACAGCAAGCAAAGCTAAATAAAACTACATAATTTTTAAAGCAATCTTAAGTTAATTTTTAAAATACTTATTTCATGCAAAATATTCAAAGAAATTTATCCTAAATCAATATGTATACAAAAATACTTATAAAATAAAATCTTAATTTTTTAAAATAACTACATATGTAAACCAAATAAGTTTTGAATTTAAATTACTTAATTTATTTTCAAGCATTATGAGACATACCAACCAAGTTTCAAAAAATCAAATTCATCATTTACAATACTAAACTAAGTTAAATGATAAAATCTTCATCTAATTATTAATCATCTTAATAATTTTAAAATCATGAAAACATTATAAAACTAAATTTTATACAATTACACGAATTATCTTTAACTCAAATTTTAACAAAATTTAAATCATATAGAATTTATCAAAAATTGCATAAAAATTGACCAAAATATTAAAATAATTCTTAAGAAATAATTTTTTAAAAAAATGTAATTATTCTAAATGCAATTTTTTACATAATTACATTTATAGACATATATTATATTTGATGTTACCAAACTTAATTACACTCTTTTAATAATCATAAATTACTAATAAAAAATTTACACTAATCATAATAAGTCTTTTTTAAATACCTACAATTCTTAATCAATAATTTGTTCTAAATATCTAACTTCTTATTTAGCTATTCGTAAAGTAACTTTTACAAAGCAAATTGAATATATTACTAAAACAACACATACTAAAAGTATAATGCAATAAGAGCATCTATTAAATATCAAAATCTAAATTATCACATCAAAAAGCTGACGTACAATATTATAATTCTAACTAATTATCAAACTAATCTTGTAAGACTAAATTTCTCATATAAAGATATTCACAAATATTACATATAACATAGCAAGACAATAAATATAATGCACAACAATGCTCAAATGCTTTAATGTCAGTCAACTAATATATTAATGACATAAGTAGATATGTAATATGCTATGCAATTGACTAACATTGCTAGCCAACATTCTAAACTAGGAATTAAACATATACTCAAAAGTCATTCAGAAACTTATAGATATTTCAATTAGCTGTCTCATATAATCATGAATATAATGCAACTAGTTAATATTAAATTAAATTCTATTCTGAAGAATCTAGAGCAAAATAAATTAGCATAATTCATACAATAACATAATAATCTTACAATAATTCTAACTAATGAAAATTCTTTAGTAGTAATATAAACATAATACTCAATATACATTCTATGAATTAATAAAATATTATCATTGAACATAATTTGAAAATTCAATCTAATTATAATTATAGTAATTCAAATTAGATATCAATTACAATATAATACACATTTAAGATCATATGAATTGTAGATCCTATAAATTGAATCAAGATATTTCAATCATATCTATCTAATACATAGTACTTATAAATATCTATCATATTAAATAGCTATACACAAATGAATTAAATAAACAATTCAAAATCAAAGATAAATGTAAGATCTAATATATGAAATCTAGGTTACAATATGATAATTCAATAATTAATTAACTAATAAAAAGGATTGAAACAAAGAAACTAGAACTAATTCAGTAAATAGAACAATAAAATCTATAGCTAAACTTAATCTATTATACAATCATAAATAAATATACATACTAAATAAATCATAATAATATAAAGAATAATCAAGAAAAAAAGAAGACAAATATACATAAACACCAAAATATTCAATAAAACAATACAAAAATTCATGCAAAAACAATTAATATATCAACAGAATATCTTGTTAACAAACATTCATACAACATATAAATTAAATATAAAATCATACAATAATGGTCAATCTTACCATAATCTACTGAAATCACAAATCAACTCAATGATCAAAATAAAAATATACAAATTCATTGAAGAGATTCAATATTCAAATAATATGCAATAGAATCAGATAGATCATGACAACACACAAGTAAAGATCTATAGAATATCAAAGTAACTAAATTACGAATCAATCCTCTTGATTAATTATTTTGATTTTCTTTGATCTTTTTGGATCATGGGACTGGGCATCCCGGTTACCGCCACTTTCTCGTGAATGAGGAGCGGAGTCCACTCCTCTTGAGAATAACCCACCTAGCATGGAAGACACTGACAGCCGCTAGTTGCTACATGAGCAATTCGGGCATACAAAACAGATTATAATTTAAAGGTTTAGAGTTTGGCACATGCAAATTTACTTGGAACGGCAGGTAAATACCACATATAGGTAGGTATGGTGGACACTCATGGCAAAACTGGGTTTAAGGATATTTGGAAGCACAAGTAGTATCTCTACTTGGTGCTAGGAATTTTGGCTAGCATGAGGGGGAAAGGCAAGCTCAACATGTTTGAATGATCCATGACAATATACTTTAACTGAGATGCGAAAAAACATAACCCATTACGTTGTCTTCATTGTCCAACATTAACTCTTTAGCATGTCACACTTAATGAGTGCTCCCAATTATGAAAGATGTCTATGATAATATATTTATATGTGAAATCTCTATTCCTTCAATATTCTTTCATGAATTGTTCAAATGACTAATACAATGCTTGCTAACTGTCAATAAATTTACAACCTATACTTCTTAGATGTGAAGTCATTACTCCCCATGGGATAAGCAAATGAAACATATATAATTTCAGATTTTTGACATTAAACTTATTCAACCATTTACTCATAGGATATAAGTGAAGCACACGAGTAAATGAAAAGCTACTCCAAAAAGATATAAGTGAAGATCAATGAGTAGCTAAATAATTATGCAACTATGCGAAGACTCTCTCTCATTAAAGAATTTCAGATCTTGATACTTTATTCAAACAGCAAGCAAAGCTAAATAAAACTACATTGCAAGGATAGCACAACTCATGTGAAGAAGCAAAACTTAGGCTCAACCGATACTAACCGATAGTTGTTGAAGAAGAAAGGTGGGATGCCTACGGGGCATCCCCAAGCTTAGATGCTTGAGACTTCTTGAAATATTATCTTGGGGTGCCTTGGGCATCCCCAAGCTTGAACTTTGTGTCTCCTTAATTCATCTCATATCATGGTTTCTCTTTTATCAAAAGCTTCATTCACAACAAACTCAACAAGAACTCGTGAGATAGGTTAGTATAAACCAATGCAAAACCTTATCATATTATACTGTAGAAAATCACTTAAATTATTATTCAACATTGCATACTAAATGCCTCTGTATATTTAATACTCCTATCCTCAAATAGAATCATTAAACAAGCAAACATACGCAAACAATGCAACCATAACAGCAATCTGCCAAAACAGTACAGTCTGTAAAGAATGCAAGAGTATCAATACTTCCCTGACTCCAAAAATTATGAACTAAAATTCCCACTGTAATAAATTTATCAGAGCTTAATATTCAAAAAGATTCAACGTTAGACCATTCTCTGACTTTTCTAGGCAATTTTTGCAACAGCGGTAAACTTTCTGTTTTCAAACAGCAACATGTATACTAGCAAAATAAGCATGGCAAAGGCTATCCTTGACTTCTTTATTGAAACAAAAGAGGCAAAACACAACTCTAACTAACAGCAAGCAAAAACTAACAAAATAAATTGATGCTCCAAGCAAAACACATATCATGTGGTGAATAAAAATATAGCTCCAAGTAAAGTTACCGATGAGCGAAGATTTAAAGAGGGATGCCTTCCGGGGCATCCCCAAGCTTAGGCTCTTGGTTGTCCTTGAATATTACCTTGGGGTGCCTTGGGCATCCCCAAGCTTAGGCTCTTGCCACTCCTTATTCCATAATTCATCGAATCTTTACCCAAAACTTGAAAACTTCAACCACACAAAACTCAACACAAAACTCGTAAGCTCCGTTAGTATAAGAAAATAAAACCACCACTTAGGTACTGTAATGAAATCATTCTAAATTCATATTGGTGTAATATCTACTGTACTCCAACTTATCTATGGTTCATACCCTCCGATACTACCCATAGATTCATCAAAATAAGCAAACAACACATAGAATACAGAATCTGTCAAAAACAGAACAGTCTGTAGTAATGTGTATAAAACGTATACTTCTGGAACCCCAAAAATTATTAAATAAATTGATGGACCTGAGAAATTTGTCTATTAATCATATGCAAAAAGAATCAACCTAAAATCACTCTCCAGTAAAAAATGGCATCTAATCTCGTGAGCGCTAAAGTTTCTGTTTTTCACAGCAAGATCATATAAACTTCACCCAAGTCTTCCAAAAGGTTCTACTTGGCACTTTATTGAAACAAAAGCTATAAAACATGATTACTACAGTAGCATAATCATGTGGACACACAAAAACAGTAAGGATAAATATTGGGTTGTCTCCCAACAAGCGCTTTTCTTTGATGCCTTTTAGCTAGGCATGATGATGGCAATGATGCTCACATAAATGATAAGAATTGAAACATAACGGGAGCATCATGAAGCACATGACTAGCACATTTAAGCCTAACCCATTTCCTATGCATAGGTATTTTGTGAGCAAACAACTTATGGGAACAATAATCAACTAGCATAGGATGGCACAACAAGCATAACTTCAAGAATTTAAGCACATAGAGATGAAACTTGACATTATTGCAATTCCTACAAGCATATGTTCCTCTCTCATAATAATTTTCAGTAGCATCATGAATGAATTCAATAATATAACCAGAACCTAAAGCATTCCTTTCATGATCTACAAGCATAGAAAATTTACTACTCTCAACATAAGCAAACTTCTTCTTTATAGCATACGTATCATCACAATAATCATCATAAATAGGAGGCATGCTTTCATCATAGTAAATTTGCTCATCAAAGCTTGGGGGACAAAAAATATCATCTCCATCAAACATAGCTTCCCCAAGCTTGTGGTTTTGCATAACATTAGCATCATGGATATTCAAAGAATTCATACTAACAACATTGCAATCATGCTCATCATTCAAAGATTTAGTACCAAACATTCTATAGATTTCTTCTTCTAGTACTTGAGCACAATCATCCTTTCCATCATACTCACAAAAGATATTAAAAAGGTGAAGCGTATGAGACAAACTTAACTCCATTTTTTTGTAATTTTCTTTTATAAAATAAACTAGTGCTAAAACAAGAAACAAAAAGATTCAATTGCAAGATCTAAAGATATGCCTTCAAGCGCTAACCTCCCCGGAAATGGCGCGAGAAAAGAGCTTGATGTCCACTACATAACCTTCTTCGACGTTGTTGGGCCTGCAAGTGCACAGGTTTGTAGGACAGTAGAAAATTTCCCTCAAGTGGATGACCTAAGGTTAATCAATCCATAGGAGGCGTAGGATGAAGATGGTCTCTCTCAAACAACCCTGCAACCAAATAACAAAAAGTCTCTTGTGTCCCCAACACACCCAATACAATCGTAAATTGTATAGGTGCACTAGTTCGGCGAAGAGATGAAGATACAAGTGCAAAATAGATAGTAGATATAGGTTTTTGTAATCTGAAATAATAAAAACAGCAAGGTAACTAATGATAAAAGTGAGCGTAAACGGTATTGCAATGATAGGAAACAAGGCCTAGGGTTCATACTTTCACTAGTGTAAGTTCTCTCAACAATAATAACATAGATAGAACATATGACAAGCCCTCAACATGCGAAAAAGAGTCACTCCAAAGACACTAATAGCAGAGAACAAACGTAGAGATTATGGTCGGGTACGAAACCACCACAAAGCTATTCTTTCTGTTCGATCTATAAAAGAGTTCGTACTAGAATAACACCTTAAGATACAAATCAACCAAAACCCTAATGTCACCTAGATACTCCATTGTCACCTCAAGTATCCGTGGGCATGATTATACGATATGCATCACACAATCTCAGATTCATCCAACCAACATAAAAGTACTTCAAAGAGTGCCCCAAAGTTTCTACCGGAGAGTCAAGAACGTGTGTCAACCCCTATGCATAGGTTCCCAAGTGTCACGAAACCCGCAAGTTGATCACCAAAACATACATCAAGTGGATCAATAGAATAACCCATTGTCACCACGGTTATCCCACGCAAGACATACATCAAGTGTTCATAAAAGACTCAATCCAATAAGATAACTTCAAAAGGGGAAACTCAATTCATCACAAGAGAGTAGAGGGGGAGAAACATCATAAGATCCAACTACAATAGCAAAGCTCGAGATACATCAAGATCGTGCCATAGAGGAACACGAGAGAGAACACGAGAGAGAGAGAGATCAAACACATAGCTACTGGTACATACCCTCAGCCCCGAGGGTGAACTACTCCCTCCTCATCATGGATAGCATCGGGATGATGAAGATGGCCACCGGTGATGGGATCCCCCTCCAGCAGGGTGCCGGAACAGGGTCCCGATTGGTTTTTAGTGGCTACAGAGGCTTGCGGCAGCGGAACTCCCGATCTATCTTCTGTTCTGGAAGTTTTAGGGTACGTAGGTATATATGGGTGAAGGGAGATTGTCGGTGGAGCTATGGGGGCCCCACGAGGCAGGGGGCACGCCCAGGGGGGAGGGCACGCCCCCCACCCTCGTGAGCACCTCCCGTGTCTTCTGACGTGGGGTCCAAGTCCATCAGGTGGGTTTCCTTCCAAAAATAACTTCTCCAGTTGATTTCGTTCCGTTTTGACTCCGTCTGATATTCCTTTTCCTCGAAATACTGAAATAGGCATAAAACAGCAAATCTGGGCTGGGCCTCCGGTTAATAGGTTAGTCCCAAAAATAATATAAAAGTGGATAATAAATCCCATAATCATTCAAAACACATACTAATATAGCATGAATGCTTCATGTATTATAGATACGTTGGAGACGAATCAGCATCCCCAAGCTTAATTCCTACTCGTCCTTGAGTAGGTAAATGATAAAGAAAGAATTTATGAAGTGTGAATACTAGAGGTGCACAAGTTTGATCAACGATAATTTCAATCACCTTTTCTAGCATGATTATATGTCATAACAGTAGTTCATCTCATAAAACTTCTCACGATAAAGTGACAAGCAATTCACATATCAAGGCATAGACCATAAACATTCTTGAAAACTAGCAAACTTCATTCTTAGTCATCAAAACAATTGCAATTTATCTTATTTTTAGGAATAGCAAACTCCACATACTCAACTATCATATAGTCTTCTACAATTGCTAACACTCACACAATACTTGTGGTTATGAAGTTTTAATCAGACACAGAGAAAGATTGGGGCTTATAATGTTGCCTCCAAACTTATTCACCTTTGGGTGATGTCAACAATAATAGTTCATGCTAACGTACATCCAATTGGATATATATATCAGGATCACCCCACCATGAAGTGCTTGCCAAAGGATAAAATGAAAAAGGGAAAGGTGAAGATCACCTTGACTCTTGCATAAAGTAAAAGATAGGCCCTTCGCAGAGGGAAGCAGGGATTTGCAGAGGTGCCAGAGCTCAATTTTTCAAATAGAGATAAATAATTTTGAGACGTATGATCTCATTGTGAACATAACAACCAAGAGTTCCCAATATCTTCCATACTACATACATTATAGGCGGTTCCCAAACAGAATGGTAAAAATTTATACTCCCCCAACCACCAACAAGCATCAATCCATGGCTTGCTCGAAACAACGAGTGCCTCCAACTTTCTCGTGAATGAGGAGCGGAGTCCACTCCTCTTGATTAATTATTTTGATTAATTATTTTGATTTTCTTTGATCTTTTTGGATCATGGGACTGGGCATCCCGGTTACCGCCACTTTCTCGTGAATGAGGAGCGGAGTCCACTCCTCTTGAGAATAACCCACCTAGCATGGAAGACACTGACAGCCGCTAGTTGCTACATGAGCAATTCGGGCATACAAAACAGATTATAATTTAAAGGTTTAGAGTTTGGCACATGCAAATTTACTTGGAACGGCAGGTAAATACCACATATAGGTAGGTATGGTGGACACTCATGGCAAAACTGGGTTTAAGGATATTTGGAAGCACAAGTAGTATCTCTACTTGGTGCTAGGAATTTTGGCTAGCATGAGGGGAAAGGCAAGCTCAACATGTTTGAATGATCCATGACAATATACTTTAACTGAGATGCGAAAAAACATAACCCATTACGTTGTCTTCATTGTCCAACATTAACTCTTTAGCATGTCACACTTAATGAGTGCTCCCAATTATGAAAGATGTCTATGATAATATATTTATATGTGAAATCTCTATTCCTTCAATATTCTTTCATGAATTGTTCAAATGACTAATACAATGCTTGCTAACTGTCAATAAATTTACAACCTATACTTCTTAGATGTGAAGTCATTACTCCCCATGGGATAAGCAAATGAAACATATATAATTTCAGATTTTTGACATTAAACTTATTCAACCATTTACTCATAGGATATAAGTGAAGCACACGAGTAAATGAAAAGCTACTCCAAAAAGATATAAGTGAAGATCAATGAGTAGCTAAATAATTATGCAACTATGCGAAGACTCTCTCTCATTAAAGAATTTCAGATCTTGATACTTTATTCAAACAGCAAGCAAAGCTAAATAAAACTACATTGCAAGGATAGCACAACTCATGTGAAGAAGCAAAAACTTAGGCTCAACCGATACTAACCGATAGTTGTTGAAGAAGAAAGGTGGGATGCCTACCGGGGCATCCCCAAGCTTAGATGCTTGAGACTTCTTGAAATATTATCTTGGGGTGCCTTGGGCATCCCCAAGCTTGAACTTTTGTGTCTCCTTAATTCATCTCATATCATGGTTTCTCTTTTTATCAAAAGCTTCATTCACAACAAACTCAACAAGAACTCGTGAGATAGGTTAGTATAAACCAATGCAAAACCTTATCATATTATACTGTAGAAAATCACTTAAATTATTATTCAACATTGCATACTAAATGCCTCTGTATATTTAATACTCCTATCCTCAAATAGAATCATTAAACAAGCAAACATACGCAAACAATGCAACCATAACAGCAATCTGCCAAAACAGTACAGTCTGTAAAGAATGCAAGAGTATCAATACTTCCCTGACTCCAAAAATTATGAACTAAAATTCCCACTGTAATAAATTTATCAGAGCTTAATATTCAAAAAGATTCAACGTTAGACCATTCTCTGACTTTTCTAGGCAATTTTTGCAACAGCGGTAAACTTTCTGTTTTCAAACAGCAACATGTATACTAGCAAAATAAGCATGGCAAAGGCTATCCTTGACTTCTTTATTGAAACAAAAGAGGCAAAACACAACTCTAACTAACAGCAAGCAAAAACTAACAAAATAAATTGATGCTCCAAGCAAAACACATATCATGTGGTGAATAAAAATATAGCTCCAAGTAAAGTTACCGATGAACGAAGACGAAAGAGGGGATGCCTTCCGGGGCATCCCCAAGCTTAGGCTCTTGGTTGTCCTTGAATATTACCTTGGGGTGCCTTGGGCATCCCCAAGCTTAGGCTCTTGCCACTCCTTATTCCATAATTCATCGAATCTTTACCCAAAACTTGAAAACTTCAACCACACAAAACTCAACACAAAACTCGTAAGCTCCGTTAGTATAAGAAAATAAAACCACCACTTAGGTACTGTAATGAAATCATTCTAAATACATATTGGTGTAATATCTACTGTACTCCAACTTATCTATGGTTCATACCCTCCGATACTACCCATAGATTCATCAAAATAAGCAAACAACACATAGAATACAGAATCTGTCAAAAACAGAACAGTCTGTAGTAATGTGTATAAAACGTATACTTCTGGAACCCCAAAAATTATTAAATAAATTGATGGACCTGAGAAATTTGTCTATTAATCATATGCAAAAAGAATCAACCTAAAATCACTCTCCAGTAAAAAATGGCATCTAATCTCGTGAGCGCTAAAGTTTCTGTTTTTCACAGCAAGATCATATAAACTTCACCCAAGTCTTCCAAAAGGTTCTACTTGGCACTTTATTGAAACAAAAGCTATAAAACATGATTACTACAGTAGCATAATCATGTGGACACACAAAAACAGTAAGGATAAATATTGGGTTGTCTCCCAACAAGCGCTTTTCTTTGATGCCTTTTAGCTAGGCATGATGATGGCAATGATGCTCACATAAATGATAAGAATTGAAACATAACGGGAGCATCATGAAGCACATGACTAGCACATTTAAGCCTAACCCATTTCCTATGCATAGGTATTTTGTGAGCAAACAACTTATGGGAACAATAATCAACTAGCATAGGATGGCACAACAAGCATAACTTCAAGAATTTAAGCACATAGAGATGAAACTTGACATTATTGCAATTCCTACAAGCATATGTTCCTCTCTCATAATAATTTTCAGTAGCATCATGAATGAATTCAATAATATAACCAGAACCTAAAGCATTCCTTTCATGATCTACAAGCATAGAAAATTTACTACTCTCAACATAAGCAAACTTCTTCTTTATAGCATACGTATCATCACAATAATCATCATAAATAGGAGGCATGCTTTCATCATAGTAAATTTGCTCATCAAAGCTTGGGGGACAAAAAATATCATCTCCATCAAACATAGCTTCCCCAAGCTTGTGGTTTTGCATAACATTAGCATCATGGATATTCAAAGAATTCATACTAACAACATTGCAATCATGCTCATCATTCAAAGATTTAGTACCAAACATTCTATAGATTTCTTCTTCTAGTACTTGAGCACAATCATCCTTTCCATCATACTCACAAAAGATATTAAAAAGGTGAAGCGTATGAGACAAACTTAACTCCATTTTTTTGTAATTTTCTTTTATAAAATAAACTAGTGCTAAAACAAGAAACAAAAAGATTCAATTGCAAGATCTAAAGATATGCCTTCAAGCGCTAACCTCCCCGGAAATGGCGCCAGAAAAGAGCTTGATGTCCACTACATAACCTTCTTCGACGTTGTTGGGCCTGCAAGTGCACAGGTTTGTAGGACAGTAGAAAATTTCCCTCAAGTGGATGACCTAAGGTTAATCAATCCATAGGAGGCGTAGGATGAAGATGGTCTCTCTCAAACAACCCTGCAACCAAATAACAAAAAGTCTCTTGTGTCCCCAACACACCCAATACAATCGTAAATTGTATAGGTGCACTAGTTCGCGAAGAGATGAAGATACAAGTGCAAAATAGATAGTAGATATAGGTTTTGTAATCTGAAATAATAAAAACAGCAAGGTAACTAATGATAAAAGTGAGCGTAAACGGTATTGCAATGATAGGAAACAAGGCCTAGGGTTCATACTTTCACTAGTGTAAGTTCTCTCAACAATAATAACATAGATAGAACATATGACAAGCCCTCAACATGCGAAAAAGAGTCACTCCAAAGACACTAATAGCAGAGAACAAACGTAGAGATTATGGTCGGTGCGAAACCACCACAAAGCTATTCTTTCTGCTCGATCTATAAAAGAGTTCGTACTAGAATAACACCTTAAGATACAAATCAACCAAAACCCTAATGTCACCTAGATACTCCATTGTCACCTCAAGTATCCGTGGGCATGATTATACGATATGCATCACACAATCTCAGATTCATCCAACCAACATAAAAGTACTTCAAAGAGTGCCCCAAAGTTTCTACCGGAGAGTCAAGAACGTGTGTCAACCCCTATGCATAGGTTCCCAAGTGTCATGAAACCCGCAAGTTGATCACCAAAACATACATCAAGTGGATCAATAGAATAACCCATTGTCACCACGGTTATCCCACGCAAGACATACATCAAGTGTTCATAAAAGACTCAATCCAATAAGATAACTTCAAAAGGGGAAACTCAATTCATCACAAGAGAGTAGAGGGGGAGAAACATCATAAGATCCAACTACAATAGCAAAGCTCGAGATACATCAAGATCGTGCCATAGAGGAACACGAGAGAGAACACGAGAGAGAGAGATCAAACACATAGCTACTGGTACATACCCTCAGCCCCGAGGGTGAACTACTCCCTCCTCATCATGGATAGCATCGGGATGATGAAGATGGCCACCGGTGATGGGATCCCCCTCTGGCAGGGTGCCGGAACAGGGTCCCGATTGGTTTTTAGTGGCTACAGAGGCTTGCGGCAGCGGAACTCCCGATCTATCTTCTGTTCTGGAAGTTTTAGGGTACGTAGGTATATATGGGTGAAGGGAGATTGTCGGTGGAGCTATGGGGGCCCCACGAGGCAGGGGGCACGCCCAGGGGGGAGGGCACGCCCCCCACCCTCGTGAGCACCTCCCGTGTCTTCTGACGTGGGGTCCAAGTCCATCGGTGGGTTTCCTTCCAAAATAACTTCTCCAGTTGATTTCGTTCCGTTTGACTCCGTCGATATTCCTTTTCCTCGAAATACTGAAATAGGCATAAAACAGCAAATCTGGGCTGGGCCTCCGGTTAATAGGTTAGTCCCAAAAATAATATAAAAGTGGATAATAAATCCCATAATCATTCAAAACACATACTAATATAGCATGAATGCTTCATGTATTATAGATACGTTGGAGACGAATCAGCATCCCCAAGCTTAATTCCTACTCGTCCTTGAGTAGGTAAATGATAAAGAAAGAATTTATGAAGTGTGAATACTAGAGGTGCACAAGTTTGATCAACGATAATTTCAATCACCTTTTCTAGCATGATTATATGTCATAACAGTAGTTCATCTCATAAAACTTCTCACGATAAAGTGACAAGCAATTCACATATCAAGGCATAGACCATAAACATTCTTGAAAACTAGCAAACTTCATTCTTAGTCATCAAAACAATTGCAATTTATCTTATTTTTAGGAATAGCAAACTCCACATACTCAACTATCATATAGTCTTCTACAATTGCTAACACTCACACAATACTTGTGGTTATGAAGTTTTAATCGACACGAGAGAAAGATTGGGGCTTATAATGTTGCCTCCAAACTTATTCACCTTTGGGTGATGTCAACAATAATAGTTCATGCTAACGTACATCCAATTGGATATATATATCAGGATCACCCCACCATGAAGTGCTTGCCAAAGGATAAAATGAAAAAGGGAAAGGTGAAGATCACCTTGACTCTTGCATAAAGTAAAAGATAGGCCCTTCGCAGAGGGAAGCAGGGATTTGCAGAGGTGCCAGAGCTCAATTTTTCAAATAGAGATAAATAATTTTGAGACGTATGATCTCATTGTCAACATAACAACCAAGAGTTCCCAATATCTTCCATACTACATACATTATAGGCGGTTCCCAAACAGAATGGTAAAAATTTATACTCCCCCAACCACCAACAAGCATCAATCCATGGCTTGCTCGAAACAACGAGTGCCTCCAACTTTCTCGTGAATGAGGAGCGGAGTCCACTCCTCTTGATTAATTATTTTGATTAATTATTTTGATTTTCTTTGATCTTTTTGGATCATGGGACTGGGCATCCCGGTTACCGCCACTTTCTCGTGAATGAGGAGCGGAGTCCACTCCTCTTGAGAATAACCCACCTAGCATGGAAGACACTGACAGCTGCTAGTTGCTACATGAGCAATTCGGGCATACAAAACAGATTATAATTTAAAGGTTTAGAGTTTGGCACATGCAAATTTACTTGGAACGGCAGGTAAATACCACATATAGGTAGGTATGGTGGACACTCATGGCAAAACTGGGTTTAAGGATATTTGGAAGCACAAGTAGTATCTCTACTTGGTGCTAGGAATTTTGGCTAGCATGAGGGGGAAAGGCAAGCTCAACATGTTTGAATGATCCATGACAATATACTTTAACTGAGATGCGAAAAAACATAACCCATTACGTTGTCTTCATTGTCCAACATTAACTCTTTAGCATGTCACACTTAATGAGTGCTCCCAATTATGAAAGATGTCTATGATAATATATTTATATGTGAAATCTCTATTCCTTCAATATTCTTTCATGAATTGTTCAAATGACTAATACAATGCTTGCTAACTGTCAATAAATTTACAACCTATACTTCTTAGATGTGAAGTCATTACTCCCCATGGGATAAGCAAATGAAACATATATAATTTCGAGATTTGTGACATTCAACTTATTCAACCATTTACTCATAGGATATAAGTGAAGCACACGAGTAAATGAAAAGCTACTCCAAAAAGATATAAGTGAAGATCAATGAGTAGCTAAATAATTATGCAACTATGCGAAGACTCTCTCTCTCATTAAAGAATTTCAGATCTTGATACTTTATTCAAACAGCAAGCAAAGCTAAATAAAACTACATTGCAATGATAGCACAACTCATGTGAAGAAGCAAAAACTTAGGCTCAACCGATACTAACCGATAGTTGTTGAAGAAGAAAGGTGGGATGCCTACCGGGGCATCCCCAAGCTTAGATGCTTGAGATTTCTTGAAATATTATCTTGGGGTGCCTTGGGCATCCCCAAGCTTGAACTTTTGTGTCTCCTTAATTCATCTCATATCATGGTTTCTCTTTTTATCAAAAGCTTCATTCACAACAAACTCAACAAGAACTCGTGAGATAGGTTAGTATAAACCAATGCAAAACCTTATCATATTATACTGTAGAAAATCACTTAAATTATTATTCAACATTGCATACTAAATGCCTCTGTATATTTAATACTCCTATCCTCAAATAGAATCATTAAACAAGCAAACATACGCAAACAATGCAACCATAACAGCAATCTGCCAAAACAGTACAGTCTGTAAAGAATGCAAGAGTATCAATACTTCCCTGACTCCAAAAATTATGAATTAAAATTCCCACTGTAATAAATTTATCAGAGCTTAATATGGAAAAAGATTCAACGTTAGACCATTCTCTGACTTTTCTAGGCAATTTTTGCAACAGCGGTAAACTTTCTGTTTTCAAACAGCAACATGTATACTAGCAAAATAAGCATGGCAAAGGCTATCCTTGACTTCTTTATTGAAACAAAAGAGGCAAAACACAACTCTAACTAACAGCAAGCAAAAACTAAAAAAATAAATTGACGCTCCAAGCAAAACACATATCATGTGGCGAATAAAAATATAGCTCCAAGTAAAGTTACCGATGAACGAAGACGAAAGAGGGGATGCCTTTCGGGGCATCGCAAAGCTTAGGCTCTTGGTTGTCCTTGAATATTACCTTGGGGTGCCTTGGGAATCCCCAAGCTTAGGCTCTTGCCACTCCTTATTCCATAATTCATCGAATCTTTACCCAAAACTTGAAAACTTCAACCACACAAAACTCAACACAAAACTCGTAAGCTCTGTTAGTATAACAAAATAAAACCACCACTTAGGTACTGTAATGAACTCATTCTAAATTCATATTGGTGTAATATCTACCGTACTCCAACTTATCTATGGTTCATACCCTCCGATACTACCGATAGATTCATCAAAATAAGCAAACAACACATAGAAAACAGAATCTGTCAAAAACAGAACAGTCTGTAGTAATCTGTATAAAACGTATACTTCTGGAACCCCAAAAATTATTAAATAAATTGATGGACCTGAGCAATTTGTCTATTAATCATATGCAAAAAGAATCAACCTAAAAGCACTCTCCAGTAAAAAATGGCATCTAATCTCGTGAGCGCTAAAGTTTCTGTTTTTCACAGCAAGATCATATAAACTTCACCCAAGTCTTCCAAAAGGTTCTACTTGGCACTTTATTGAAACAAAAGCTATAAAACATGATTACTACAGTAGCATAATCATGTGGACACACAAAAACAGTAATGATAAATATTGGGTTGTCTCCCAACAAGCGCTTTTCTTTAATGCCTTTTAGCTAGGCATGATGATGGCAATGATGCTCACATAAATGATAAGAATTGAAACATAACGGGAGCATCATGAAGCACATGACTAGCACATTTAAGCCTAACCCATTTCCTATGCATAGGGATTTTGTGAGCAAACAACTTATGGGAACAATAATCAACTAGCATAGGATGGCACAACAAGCATAACTTCAAGAATTTAAGCACATAGAGATGAAACTTGACATTATTGCAATTCCTACAAGCATATGTTCCTCTCTCATAATAATTTTCAGTAGCATCATGAATGAATTCAACAATATAACCAGAACCTAAAGCATTCCTTTCATGATCTACAAGCATAGAAAATTTATTACTCTCAACATAAGCAAACTTCTTCTTTATAGCATACGTATCATTACAATAATCATCATAAATAGGAGGCATGCTTTTATCATAGTAAATTTGCTCATAAAAGCTTGGGGGACAAAAAATATCATCTCCATCAAACATAGCTTCCCCAAGCTTGTGGTTTTGCACAACATTAGCATCATGGATATTCAAAGAATTCATACTAACAACATTGCAATCATGCTCATCATTCAAAGATTTAGTACCAAACATTCTATAGATTTCTTCTTCTAGTACTTGAGCACAATCATCCTTTCCATCATACTCACGAAAGATATTAAAAAGGTGAAGCGTATGAGACAAACTTAACTCCATTTTTTTGTAATTTTCTTTTATAAAATAAACTAGTGCTAAAACAAGAAACAAAAAGATTCAATTGCGAGATCTAAAGATATACCTTCAAGCGCTAACCTCCCCGGAAATGGCGCCAGAAAAGAGCTTGATGTCTACTACACAACCTTATTCTTGTAGACGTTGTTGGGCCTGCAAGTGCACAGGTTTGTAGGACAGTAGCAAATTTCCCTCAAGTGGATGACCTAAGGTTTATCAATCCATAGGAGGCGTAGGATGAAGATGGTCTCTCTCAAACAACCCTGCAACCAAATAACAAAAAGTCTCTTGTGTCCCCAACACACCCAATACAATGGTAAATTGTATAGGTGCACTAGTTCGGGGAAGAGATGAAGATACAAGTGCAAAATAGATAGTAGATATAGGTATTTGTAATCTGAAATAATAAAAACAGCAAGGTAACTAATGATAAAAGTGAGCGTAAACGGTATTGCAATGATAGGAAACAAGTCCTAGGGTTCATACTTTCACTTAGATAGAACATATGACAAGCCCTCAACATGCAAAAAAGAGTCACTCCAAAGACACTAATAGCAGAGAACAAACGTAGAGATTATGGTCGGGTACGAAACCACCACAAAGCTATTCTTTCGGTTCGATCTATAAAAGAGTTCGTACTAGAATAACACCTTAAGATACAAATCAACCAAAACCCTAATGTCACCTAGATACTCCATTGTCACCTCAAGTATCCGTGGGCATGATTATACGATATGCATCACACAATCTCAGATTCATCCAACCAACATAAAAGTACTTCAAAGAGTGCCCCAAAGTTTCTACCGGAGAGTCAAGAACGTGTGCCAACCCCTATGCATAGGTTCCCAAGTGTCACGGAACCCGCAAGTTGATCACCAAAACATACATCAAGTGGATCAATAGAATAACCCATTGTCACTACGGTTATCCCACGCAAGACATACATCAAGTGTTCATAAAAGACTCAATCCAATAAGATAACTTCAAAAGGGGAAACTCAATTCATCACAAGAGAGTAGAGGGGGAGAAACATCATAAGATCCAACTACAATAGCAAAGCTCGAGATACATCAAGATCGTGCCATAGAGGAACACGAGAGAGAACACGAGAGAGAGAGAGAGAGAGAGAGAGAGAGAGATCAAATACATAGCTACTGGTACATACCCTCAGCCCCGAGAGTGAACTACTCCCTCCTCGTCACGGATAGCGCCGGGATGATGAAGATGGCCACTGGTGATGGGATCCCCCTCCGGCAGGGTGCCAGAACAGGGTCCCGATTGGTTTTTAGTGGCTACAGAGGCTTGCGGCAGCGGAACTCCCGATCTATCTTCTGTTCTGGAAGTTTTAAGGTACGTAGGTATATATTGGTGAAGGGAGAACGTCGGTGGAGCTACGGGGGTCCCACGAGGCAGGGGGGCGCGCCCAGGGGGGAGGGCGCGCCCCCCACCCTCGTGAGCACCTCCCGTATCTTCTGACATGGGTTCCAAGTCCATCAGCTGGGTTTCCTTCCAAAAATAACTTCTCCAGTTGATTTCATTCCGTTTTGACTCCGTCTGATATTCCTTTTCCTCGAAATACTGAAATAGGCATAAAACAGCAAATCTGGGCTAGGCCTCCGGTTAATAGGTTAGTCCCAAAAATAATATAAAATTGGATGATAAAGCCCATAATCATTCAAAACACATACTAATATAGCATGAATGCTTCATAAATTATAGATACATTGGAGACGAATCACCCATTAGTCCCGGTTCCGGAAACGGGGCTAATAGGCCTCTGGAACCGGGACAAATGGCATGTTTTCTACCAGTGCTATATCTGGTTATGAATCTATAGCAAAATTTTGGTTGTCTGCTAAGAAGTGCATGAAACTGAATGTGGTGAGCTTTGCAGTCCTGTGGGGACTGTGGAATTTTAGGAGTTCTATAGCATTTAACAGGTGTTCTTGGATTTCTATGAAATAGGTCCTAGGGCTGGTATATCGCTATTTAAGGGACTAGACCAAACTATTTCAAGATCTACAAGGGGAAGGATGCAAGAGTTTTAGGAGCCGGTCTGGGAGCGGTTGAGAAAACCACTGATGCTAGAACCGGGTTGATCTGCCACAAATGGTTTGAAGATCAACGCATTGGGGATGGGCTCTGGAAAAAGGCGGTGGGGGCTGCTCATGGAGGGAGAACCACCCTAGAATACCAATTGTAACATCCAGAGGAAGCTTACAGTATCCAGGTGGTCAGCATCGGCTGGTGACCTCTCTCCTTCAAAGAGCAAAATGACAAAAAAAGCGACCCAAAGTCTATTCCTCTTGTAAGATGTAGGCTAGTGGTTTTAGTTTCTGAGGTTTTGGTTGCTAGAGTACTTGCTTCTCCGGAAACCATGCATTGTGTGCATGGGGTGTAGGAGTGATGTTCTACCTGAGACCTGTCTGTTTTGAGTTCTTATATGTGTAAGACTTGTGGCACTGAGGTTTCTTTTCTATATGAAATGGAGCCAGGGGTGATCCTGGTTATCGAAAAAAAGGTTTGGCGAGTGAAACCATGCTTGTAGTTAACTTTCAGATTTATGACCACTTGTGCATGTGAAATTATTTGGTTGGACCTTTTTGTGTGAAGTTGCCAATTCCCATATACTAGTAAAGTCAGCCAACGGTTACGAGACCATCCTTATAGTAGAAATTCAAAATTACACATAGGTCCTTGGAGAAATCAACAATATTTTCCTCCTGCGCTTGCAGTCGACGCACCGTGTACCAAGCTCGTTGCCTCCTCTGGCTTTCCAAAACAACACGTGGCCCACTACGGAAGCGTTGTAGGCGCATCAGCCAAAAAGCCGCCGATCAAAGCTAGAAGTTGTCTTTGACATCGGTCTGGGAACAAACTATCGCACAAAAGAAGAAGGCAATGAAGGGAGCTAAACGACCACCACTGGCCAGATAGATTCAGAGAGACCTAGCCTCACAAGCTCCCCAATGACGCCAAAGTGAGTTGAACATCGCCGGTAGGAGAAGGGGCCATAGGACCAAAACACGAAGCGACTCCGTCAGAAGACGCCTTCAAAGACCACCTGCATAGCACGAAGGCACAACCAAATCCACCACTCTAGAACAGGGCATCAAGTGATATCCATGAGATTAGACAATACTCTGCCCCCTCTACATTGCCGGTGAGGTGGACCAGTAGTTGAGGAAACCTTATTATTGATGTGCATGTCGCCATCACCATCACAACAACATTGTTGAGGAACAAAACACTATCCCTTGGAGACCTAACTACAAACCAGCCCCCCAACCCCTCCC
Source organism: Aegilops speltoides (assembly GCA_021437245.1). Lineage (NCBI taxonomy): Eukaryota > Viridiplantae > Streptophyta > Magnoliopsida > Poales > Poaceae > Aegilops > Aegilops speltoides. The sequence goes on from CM038142.1 coordinate 29,260,242, forward strand.
GGTGACGGAGCATCATGCAAAGGAGGAGTGGACTTGCGGCCTCGCCGGTGGGGAGCAGATGGAGCAGTGGGGACTGCTTGCGGTTTCTGAAGAGGGAGGCTCACTAAGAGCAACTCCAGCCGTTGCCCCCCCCCCAGGAGGCTTGAAAATCGCTGGTTGGGGCGAGCCAACGCTAAAATCAGCGCTGGAGGCGATTGGGTTCCCAGCCGCCGCCCCCCAGGTCACCCGCAGGCGGCGATATCGGCCCATTTTTTCGCAAATGACCCCGCTTTTCGGCCCAGTTTCGGCTCAAAAATAGCCCGATATCGGCGCAAATCGGCCCATATTCGTCGTGGTTCGGTGCAAATTGAACAAAAGTAATTTTTTATCACATAGTTCATCACAGAAAATCAATAGAAATCAAATAGTTCAACAACAAATAATTCAATACAAATTATATAGTTCAACAAATAAAAACTCATATTTCATCACACGTCAAGCTAGGCGTTGCCCTTGAGCCTCCATAGGTGCTCCACCAGATCGTGTTGCAGTTGTTGATGCACATGTGGGTCTTGGATCTCCTGACGCATATTGAGGAAGGCAGTCCAGGTTGCCGGTAGCTGGTGATCAATTTGCGCAAGAGGACACTTCCTGTAATATGGTTCAGTGTCAAACACTGGCTCTTCCTGCTCGCTCTTAATGATCATGTTGTGCAAGATGACACAGCAAGTCATGATCTCCCACATTTGATCTTTCGACCAGGTCTGAGTAGGGTACCGGACAACAGCATATCGAAATTGGAGCACACCAAATGCCCACTCAAAATCCCTCCTGCAAGCCTCTTGAACCTTCGCAAAGTGGGACTTCTTGCCTCCTGGCACAGGGTTTGAGATAGTCTTCACAAATGTAGACCATCTTGGATAGATGCCATCAGCTAGGTAGTACCCCTTGTTGTAGTGCCGGCCATTGACCTCGAAGTTCACCGGAGGAGAATGACCTTGAACAAGCTGGGCAAAGACAGGGGAGCACTGCAGCTCATTGATTTCATTGTGAGTTCCTCGCATACCAAAGAAGGAGTGCCAAATCCAGAGATCTTGTGTGGCCACTGCCTCAAGTACCACACTACAACCGCCTTTGGCGCCTTTGTACATCCCTTGCCAAGCAAATGGACAGTTCTTCCATTTCCAATGCATGTAGTCGAAGCTTCCAAGCATCCCAGGAAATCCTCTTGCTGCATTCTATGCTAGGATCCAAGCAGTGTCTTCAGCATTGGGTGATCAGAAGTATTGCAGTCCAAACACTGCCACCACTGCCATGCGGAACTTGTAGAAACACTAAGTGGTCGTGGACTCGGCCATGCGCCCATAGTTGTCGAGTGAATCATCAGGAGCTCCACATGCAAGCATCCTCATAGTTGTCGTGCACTTCTGGATTGAGGTGAATCCAAGTGTGCCGGTGCAATCCTTCTTGCACTTGAAGTAGTTGTCGAACTCCCGGATGGAATTCACAATCCTGAGTAAAAGCTTTCGGCTCATCTGATAACGACACCGAAAAACTTTGTCGCCGTGCAATGGAGAGTCGTCGAAGTAGTCGGAGTAGAGCATGCAATAGCCTTCCAGGCGATGTCGGTTCTTTGCTTTCAGCCGCCCCAGCACCGAGCCACCTTGCCGCGTCTTATCATTGCTCGCGAGCAGGCCGGCGAGGGGCGGCGAGGACCATGAGATGCTCCTCCTCCTGCACGTCGGCATCGGCTTCCTCCTCCAGCAACGCTGCGACCGCCTCCTCATCGTCCGAGTCCATCACCGAGCAGGCAAACCGCTGAACACCTGGCGGGCGTGGTGGGCGCACAACCGCCGGTATACCGCCCTGGGTGGCCTGAGCGCCAAAAAACTCGCCTGGAAGGTGGTGGAGAGGTTGACGCGGTGAAACCTTCTCTCTTTTCTGGCGGGGAATGGCCGATCTAGCGGTGCTGGGCGGCGGGCAGCACCAGGATCGGCAGGGTGGTGGCCAAGCGCTCGGGGTTGGGGGGCGAATCTGGACGATTGCCTTGACATTTCGCCTGACAGTGTGGCACAGGCGTGTTTTTCCCTTTTGCCAGAGCGCCCGAGCGCCCCCCAGCGCGCTGGGTTCGGCCTGAGATCACCGGGATAAAAACAGGTCGAGCCGGCAGTTTTCAGCGTCTTAGGGCCGCGACTGGGGGGGTTTCGGCGGCGGCGCGAAAAAAGTTCCTTTGGGGGCCTGTTGGGGGCGCGACTGGAGATGCTCTTCGCAGCTGGAGAAGCTCTTAAAGAGTATCTCCTGCCGCGCCCCTGACAAGCCCCCCCCCAGGCCAATTTTTAGCGTCGGCGCCCTAAAACTGAAGGAAATATGCCCTAGAGGCAATAATAAAGTTAGTATTTATTTCCTTAATTCATGATAAATGTTTATTATTCATGCTAGAATTGTATTAACCGGAAACTTAGTACATGTGTGAATACATAGACAAAACATATAGTCCCTAGTATGCCTCTACTTGACTAGCTCGTTAATCAAAGATGGTTATGTTTCCTAACCATTGACATGTGTTGTCATTTGATTAACGGGATCACATGACCCATCCGTTAGCTTAGCATTATGATCGTGTCAGTTTCATTGCGACTGCTTTCTTCATGACTTATACAAGTTCCTCAGACTATGAGATTGTGCAACTCCTGAATACCGGAGGAACACTTTGTGTGCTACCAAACGTCACAATGTAAATGGGTGATTATAAAGGTGCTCTACAGGTGTCTCCATAGGTGTTTGTTGGGTTGGCATAGATCGAGATTAGGATTTGTCACTCCGTATTTCGGAGAGGTATCTCTGGGCCCTCTTGGTAATACTCATCACTATAAGCCTTGCAAGCATTGTGACTAGTGAGTTAGTTGCGGGATGAAGTATTACGGGACGAGTAAAAGAGACTTGCCGATAACGAGATTGAACTAGGTATTGAGATACCGACGATCGAATCTCGGGCAAGTAACATATCGATGACAAAGGGAAAAACGTATGTTGTTATGGAGTTTGACCGATAAAGATCTTTGTAGAATATGTAGGAACCAATATGAACATCTAGGTTCCGCTATTGGTTATTGACCGGAGACGTGTCTCGGTCATGTCTACATAGTTCTCGAACCCGTAGGGTCCGCACGCTTAACGTTTGATGACGATTGGTATTATGAGTTTATGTGATATGATGTACTGAAGATTGTTCGGAGTCTCGGATGTGATCACGAACGTGACGAGGAGTCTTGAAATGGTCGAGACATAAAGATTGGTATATTGGACGACTACATTCAGACACCAGAAGTGTTCTAGAGAAGTTTCGGATAAAAACGGAGTGCCGGGGGGTTACCGGAACCCCCCGGGGGAACTAGTGGGCCTTGATGGGCCTTAGTAGAGAGAGAGGAGGGCTGCAAGAGGGCTGGCCGCGCCCCTCCCTCCCCTTGAGTCCGAATAGGACAAGGGAAGGGGGCGGCGCCCCCCCCCCTTTCCTTCTCCTCTCCCTCTCCTTCCTTCCCCCTCTCTTCCCTTGTTGGAAACCTACTAGCACTAGTAGAAAATGGGTCAAACGTGCAGCACATTAGTGCCGGTTTGTATTAGAGCCGGCACTAATGTATACATTAGTGCCGGCTCCAACGGCTAGCCGGGCCGCTCTCATTAGTACCGGTTCGTGGCTAACCTTTAGCACCGGTTCGTGCCACGAACCGGTACTAACGAGGGTGGTGGCAGGATGTTGTCAGTCTGGGCCCCCTCCAGCACCTTTAGTACCAGTTCGTGCCACGAACCGGTACTATAGGTCGACGTACATAAACCCTTCGTCCACCCGAGCCACTCTGTTCTTCCCCTTTCCCCTCACTTCTCCTCTGTTCTTCCCTTTCCCTCGAGCTCCTCCCAAATTTTGCCCAAAATTTGTCAAGATTTGAAGGCCCCCATCCATTCAAATGATCACAAAGGTTAGCAACTTTGTCCTTTCAACTCTCATTGCTAGATTAGCTCTTCCCATGCTTTGTATAGTTACTAATTTGTGAGTTTAGTAATTTGGGAGGAAATATATATATGTGCTAGTATTTGATTTATATGCAATCTGAGGTCAAAATAACTCTTAGTTTGCATATGTAGGTGTGGTTTACTTAGTGCCTTCTAAATCTCCGTCGTAACCACCGTCGATCGCCTCAACCGTCCCGTCACGGCACCACCTTGTGGTGAGCCTCTTGTTCATGAAATTTTATATAGAAAATTGATGTTTGTGTGATTTGGATATATAGTTAATCATGTAATAATTATCTTACCCGTACGTTGTTTGTTATACATAGTGTCATGGTTTTGATATCCGTCCCCGTCGGCCCTCGTCCTTGTTATGATTCGGATGTGGTATATTCTCTTTTAAAACTATTAGTTGCATTTCGTGTTTATGACAAATTATGCCCATCAAGTTGACATAGATATTTTTATCTAGGAGGTATGTGAACCGGAAATTCCAACCAACCCTATTGTCGAGAGGTTAAATTTAGTTGAAAGAGAAAACGAGTACTTGAAAGAAAAATTGAAAAGAATTGAGGGGGAGAAGATGGAATTGGAGTTGCATGTTGCCGATGTCGTCGATGATCACAAGATCAAGATGGAGAAAATGCGCTTGAAGAATAGAAAGATTAGAAAATATGCCATCGATAGTGAGGCTTGGTATCATTATGCTGTTGGATCAATTGTTACCTTAGTTGCGATCTTGATCGCATTTGTTGTTGCATTTAAATGCTTTAGCTAGAGAGTTATTTGTTTGTTGCATTTAAGTGTTGTATGAACTTTATGTATGAACTTGTATTAATTTGGTCTATTCGGTGTTGTGTAATGAAGATGAGCCGCAACGGATGTACGATGACCGATGCTCTCCCGATTCGTTGAGGGCATGCATACTTTTACGCTTGGGTGAGGCAAACAAGCGGGCGGATGGTTTTATGCCTTGTCCATGTGTGGCTGTAAGAATGGTCACAATTACTCTCGTCAAGAACCATTCACGTCCACTGTTTGAGTCCGGTTTCATGCCCTACTATAATGTTTGGACCAAGCACGGAGAAAGAGGGGTTATGATGGAAGACAATGAAGAAGAAGAGGACGGCGACATCTATCCCGCCATGGGTTCCCTGAATACGATGATACAACAATGGGGAAGAAGCTGAGCGGTAATGCGGGAAGAAGCTGAGCCGGCAATGCGGGAAGAAGTGAAGAAGAGGCATCGGATGAGCCCGTTGATGATCTAGGTCGGGTCATTGCCGATGCAAATAGAAACTAGCATAAGTGATTTGGATAAGAAGAAGTTGCAGCGCATGTTAGAGGATCACAAAAATTGTTGTACCCAAATTGCGTAGGTGACAAGAAAAAGCTGGGCACCACATGGAATTGCTGCAATGGAAGGCGAGAATGGTGTATCGACAAGGGATTTGGAAAGTTGCTGGTAATGATAAAGGATATGCTTCCAAAGGACAACGAATTGCCCGAGAGTACATACGAAGAAAAGAAGGCTGTCTGCCCTCTAGGGTTAGAGGTGCAGAAGATACATGCATGCCCTAATGATTGCATCCTCTACCGCGGTGAGTACGAGGATTTGAACGCTTGCCCGGTATGTGGTGCATTGCGCTATAAGATCAGCCGCGATGAGCCTGGTGATGTCGAGGGCGAGCGCCCCAGGAAGAAGATTCCTGCCAAGGTGATGTGGTATTCTCCTATAATACCATGGTTGAAACATTTGTTCCAAAACAAAGAGCATGCCAAGGCGATGCGATGGCACATTGAAGACCGTAAGAAAGACGGAAAGTTGAGAGTACCCGCTGACGGGTCGCAGTGGAGAAAAATCGAAAGAAAGTATGGGAAGGAGTTTGCAGATGACGCAAGGAGCGTATGGTTTGGTCTAAGCGCAGATGGCATTAATCCTTTTGGCGAGCAGAGCAGCAACCATAGCACCTGGCCTGTGACTCTATGTTTGTATAACCTTCCTCCATGGTTGTGCATGAAGCGGAAGTTCATTATGATGCCAGTGCTCATCCAAGGCCCTAAGCAACCCGGCAACGACATTGATGTGTACCTAAGGCCATTAGTTGAAGAACTCTTACAACTGTGGAATGGAACAGGTGTACGTGCGTGGGATGAGCACATGGGGGAAGAATTTGACCTCAAGGCATTGCTGTTCGTGACCGTCAATGATTGGCCTGCTCTCAGTAACCTTTCAGGGCAGACAAACAAGGGATACCGCGGATGGACGCACTGTTTGGATGATACCGACAGTATATATTTGAATAGTTGTAAGAAGAATGTGTACCTGGGACATCGTCGATTTCTTCCGAGAAGGCATCCCGTAAGAAAGAAAGGCAAGCATTTCAAAGGTGAGGCGGATCACCAGACGAAGCCTCACCACCGTACTGGTGCTGATGTACATGATATGGTCAAGGATTTGAAGCTGATATTTGGAAAGGGTCCTGGCGGACAACCTGTTCCGAAGGACGCGGACGGACGCGCACCCATGTGGAAGAAGAAATCTATATTTTGGGACCTGCCATATTGGAAAGACTTAGAGGTCCGCTCTGCAATCGACGTGATGCACGTGACGAAGAATCTTTGCGTGACCCTGCTTGGCTTCTTGGGCGTGTATGGGAAGACAAAAGATGCACCTGAGGCACGGGAGGACCAGCAACGTATGCACGGAGAAGACGGCATACATCAGGGTCATGCAAGCTACGCTCTTACCAAAGAAGAGAAGGAAATCTTCTTTGAATGCCTGCTCAGTATTAAGGTACCGTCTGGCTTCTCGTCGAATATAAAGGGAAAAATAAACATGGCAGAGAAAAAGTTCCAGAACCTAAAGTCTCATGACTGCCACGTGATTATGACGCAACTGCTTTCGGTTGCATTGAGGGGGCTTCTATCGAAAAATGTTCGATTAGCCATTGTGAAGCTATGTGCATTTCTCAATGCAATCTCTCAGAAGGTAATCGATCCAGAAATCATACCAAGGTTACAGAATGATTTGGTGCAATGTCTTGTCGATTTCGAGTTGGTGTTCCCACCATCCTTCTTCAACATCATGACGCATGTCCTAGTTCACCTATCTTGAAGAGATTAACGTTTTGGGTCCTGTATTTCTACACAATATGTTCCCCTTTGAGAGGTTCATGGGAGTCTTAAAGAAATATGTTCATAACCGTGCTAGGCGTAAGGAAGCATCTCCAAGGGCCATCAAAATGAGGAGGTCATTGAGTTTTGTATTGACTTTATTCCTGACCTTAAGCCGATTGGTGTTCTGAATCGCGCATAAGGGCGCATCGATGGAAAAGGCACGCTAGGAGGGGAACAAATAATATGTATGGACGGACATTCTCTCACCGAAGCACACTACACAGTTCTCTGAAATTCCACCTTGGTGGCTCCGTATATGGATAAACACAAGAATTTGCTACGCTCCAAACACCCGAGGCGGTCGATGAGTGGATTACACGTGAACAAACCAGGAGTTTCGCCAACTGGTTGCAGACACGTACCATGCATGACACCGCTATTGAAGATGACTTGTACTTGCTGTCCCGATTACCATCTTTGAATATAATGACTTTCAAAGGGCGAGATAAATGGTATTACATTTTACACGATCGCCCAAGATAAGAAGAGCACCAACCAAAACAGTGGTGTCCTTTGATGCAGAAACCAAGGCGGAAAGGAAACATATTATGGTTATATACAGGACATATGGGAACTTGACTATCGGCGTGGTTTAAAGGTCCCTTTGTTTGGTGCAAATGGGTCAATATGACACGAGGCGGGGTAACGGAAGACCCGCAGTACGGAATGACAACAGTGGATCTCAACAATCTTGCGTATGCAGACGAACCATTCGTCCTAGCCAATGATATGGCACAGGTTTTCTATGTGAAGGACATGTCTACCAAGCCAAGAAAAAGAAAAGATAAGGAAGCGAATGCATCGTAAGATGAGCCAAAGCGGCACATAGTTCTTTCTGGGAAGAGAAACATCATGGGAGTGGATGACAAGACAGACAAGTCAGAAGATTATGAAAAGTTTGATGAATTGCTCCATTCACAGTGAATATTGACCCGAGCATCCCGTTAAATGATGAAGATTTTCCATGGTTACGGCACAAAGGGACACACGCGAAGAAAAAGTTACACACCCAAAGATCTGGGATGTGATCGGCTTCACTATCATCACTTTCTTCTGTATTTCACACCCAGGAGGGAATGTATGTAATAGTTAGGGTAGTTATGTGTTTTGGCATTTGAAACGCGAAGAAATTTTATGTGCAAACAAATTCTTTTCATGCATTTACTGATTTTTTTCCAAATAAATGACCCTGAAATTGAAAAGCAATTCAAATGAACTCGAGAAAAGGTTGAAAGTTGGCATGGTATCATAATTTCATACAAATAGCATGTGCAAGAAAGTAGAGAGGGTTACGACAAAACTGGATGCACTTCGTGTACAAAATGGACAATCTCTTTCAAGTATCGGGGTTTCAGCGAAAACTGAACTGTTACAAAGGCATTTCATTTTTAAATAACCTATGCATTACTAAATTGAATACAATGATAAAACACACTAATATTAAACATAAGAAAAAGAATCACTGAAAAACTTTTTCAAAGTTAAGTTATTCACAAACTAGTGATTCACACAAATTTCAAACAATTCAAAATTTAAACTATTCAAATTTGAAATCTACCGGCACTAACAGAAAGTTTGTAATTTTTTGTACCTAAAGCAAAAATATTCACAAAGAAACTCTAAATACAACAAAAAAAACTCAAAATAAATAAAACAAAAATAAATAAATCAAAAAAAATAAGAAAATAAAAAAGCCCGCCTCTTTAGCCATAGCGGCTCAGATATCGACTAGAAACCCAACCTGTAGTTGGGCCAGGATGCAGAGCCCGCAAGCCCATGAGGCCCACAGTGAGAGAAGAGGTAGGCCCATAAGGCCTGCTATTGAGAGGAGTTCAATGCGATGCCCGCCAGGGCTTATAAACCGTCTGGCGCTCCTAAACTAGCGAGGTGGGACTAAACCTGCGCCCCTCGCTGGCAGCCAGACACCCTTTAGTACCGTGTCGTGGCTCCAACCGGTACTAAAGGGGGGGCCTTTAGTACCGGTTTGTGCCACCACCCGGTACTAAAGGGGGTCGCTTCCCGCCGCTTAGCCTGGCCAAAACAGACCTTTAGTACCGGTTGGTGGCTCCAACCGGTACTAAAGGTGCCTTCTATATAAGAAAACACATCAAAATTTCGTTAGTTTCTCATCTCTCCCTCTGCTTCTTCTCCTCTGCACCGTCGCCCGCCACCCCCGCCATCTCCATATCCCTCGACGCCGCCCCGGCCCGTCGCCGCCCCCGTCGCCGCCCCGTCCCCGTCGTCGTCGCCCCGTTGTCCCGTCCCGTCGTCATCGCCGCCCGTCACGGCAGCGTCGTCACCGTCCCGTCGTCGCCGCCGCCGCCCAGTCGTCCCGTCCCGTCGTCGTCGAGCCCGTCGCCGTCCCGTCGCCTGCGCTGTCGCCTCTCGCCTCTGCCGCGGTGGTGAGCGCACACACACACACACAAACATTTTAGTTATAGATTTTTCTGTTTTAAGAAATTGTTAGACATTTTCTGTTTTTAGAAATAGTTAGAAATGTTAGAATTGTTAGAATTGTTAGAAATGTTAGAAATTGTTAGAAATTTTTCTGTTTTTAGTTATAGAAATAGTTATAAAAAGTTAGAATTGTTAGAAATTTTTCTGTTTTTAGTTATAGAAATAGTTATAAAAATGTTAGTTATATATATAGAAATGTTATAATTTTTTTCTGTTTTTTAGTTATAGAAATATTAGAAATCTTATGGAAATGTTAGTTATATATAGCATTGTTAGAAATGTTATAGAAATGTTAGTTATATAGAAATGTTAGAAATTTTAGTTATCAAAATCCAATCATTAAAAAAATATTACTTTTTGCGGGCATATAGCTAGTATTTGTTCTCGACGATGCCCGGCCCCATCCTCGCCGTCGACCCGTCCGCGACGACGTCCAGCCGACCCATGTCCGGGACTGGGCTCACTGGCTGGCACCGGAGGTGCTGCTTGAGGGTCGCGCCGCTTGACGAGGAACCCGCCGCTGGTCCGTCATCGACCCCGATCTCGTTTGGTGGCGTTCGCGTGGGCGATTTGGTGCGGAGGGACCCGCCCCGCGGAGGTGGTACATTGCCGTGTCGGGAGGAGGACGAGCACGTCCATCGCTACATGGTTGCGTTAGAGGCGGCGGTTCTCCAATACGTGGCAAGATCTTGGGATCTCACTTCAGCTATGATCCTGTGAGGTTCCTTCTCTTTGGGTGTCCACCGCCTGCACGGAGGAACCGCGAGTGTCCTAGATTCTTCGTAGTATTCGATCTTTATTAGCCGATGATGTACTATTCAATATTATATATTATTCAAGACGATGTATTCGAGATTATATCTATTATTCGGACGATGTATTCGAGATTATAACTATTATTCGAGATTTGAATACTAAATTGTTTAATATTTCTTTTGGATTAGTTAAACAAAAGCTATGGCGATAATACCGACAGAGAGGAGAAAGACCATGTTCGATATGATACGCGGCGATGATAATCGAAATGAAGAAGATTATGACGGCTCCGAATTTCTAAACAACACCGGAGAGGGTGATATGATATTCGATCGCGACGAAGTCATGAACTATGATTATGACGATGACGAAGAACATGTTGATCCTGAAACAACAAACACCGACGAGGTATATATATTTATATAAGCAGGCATCTAGTGATCATCACATGTTTTAAATGACTTGAAGATATATTAACGAATCGATCTTTGTTCTTTCAGCCATCCGAATTGAGCAAATCTTCAGGCAAAATGACGAAACGAGGCCCAAACAAAAAGTTGAAGCCGGGCGTAAAGTACAATATCGAGGCATGCGTCCCTACTGGCAAACCATTAGCGCCTAAGAAGATTGCGGACAAGTTCGTTCGTCATGAAGGGGAACGTAGTAATTTCAAAAATTTTCCTACGCACACGCAAGATCATGGTGATGCATAGCAACGAGAGGGGAGAGTGTTGTCTACATACCCTTGTAGACCCGAAGCGGAAGCGATCACAACGTAGAGGAAGTAGTCGTACGTTCTCCTCGCGATCCGACCGATCCGGCGCCGTTACTCCGACGCCCCGAGTTCTTGACACACGTACAGCTCGATGGCGTCCCTCGACTCGATCCAGCCGAGTGTCGAGGAGAGTTCCGTCGACCTGACGGCGTGGTGACGATCTTGATGTTTCACGGCGCAGGCTTCGCCTAAGCTTCGACAGTATAACCGAGGTGGAATATGGTGGAGGGGCACCGCACACGGCTAAGGAACGATCTCACGATCAACTTGTGTGTGCCAAGGTGCCCCTTGCCCCGTATATAAAGGAGCCGGGGAGGGGGCGGCCCAAGGAGGGCGCGCCAAGGAGTCCTACTCCTCTGAGTAGGATTCCCCCAATCCTAGTTGGACTAGGATTCCTGGAGGAAGGAGAGAGGGGGCGGCCCCTTCTCCTAGTCCTAGTAGGACTAGGGAAGGGGGAGCGCGCCCAGGCTTGGGCTGCCCTCCTCCTTTCCACTAGGGCCCATCGAGGCCCATTTACCTCCCGGGGTTCCGGTAACCTCCGGTACTCGGTAAATTCCCGTTTTCGCCCGGAACCATTCCGAACTCCAAACATAGGCTTCCAATATATCAATCTTTATGTCTCGACCATTCCGAGACTCCTCGTCATGTCCGTGATCACATCCGGGACTCGAACTTCTTCGGTACATCAAAATACATAAACTCATAATAACATCCTTCGAAACCTTAAGCGTGCGGACCCTACGGTTCGAGAACAATGTAGACATGACCTAGAACCATTCACGGTCAATAACCAACAGCGGGACCTGGATGCCCATATTGGTTCCTACATATTCTACGAAGATCTTTATCGGTCGACCGCATAACAACATACGTTGTTCCTTTTGTCATCGGTATGTTACTTGCCCGAGATTCGATCGTCGGTATCCAATACCTAGTTCAATCTCGTTACGCAAGTCTCTTTACTCGTTCCGTAATACATCATCTCACAACTAACTCATTAGTTGTAGTGCTTGCAAGGCTTCATGATGTGCATTACCGAGAGGGCCCAGAGATACCTCTCCGACTATCGGAGCGACAAAACCTAATCTCGAAATCGCCAACCCAACATCGCCTTTGGAGACACCTGTAGTACTCCTTTATAATCACCCGATTCGTTGTGACGTTTGGTAGCACCAAAGTGTTCCTCCGGAAAACGGGAGTTGCATAATCTCATAGTTATAGGAACATGTATAAGTCATGGATAAAAGCAGTAGCAACATACTAAACGATCGTGTGCTAAGCTAAGGGAATGGGTCATGTCAATCAGATCATTCTACTAATGATGTGACCTCATTAATCAAATAACAACTACTTGTTCATGGTTAGGAAACATAACCATCTTTGATTAACAAGCTAGTCTAGTAGAGGCATACTAGTGACATCTTGTTTTGTCTATGCATTCACACATGTATCATGTTTCCGGTTAATACAATTCTAGCATGAATGATAAACATTTATCATGAAATAAGGAAATAAATAATAACTTTATTATTGCCTCTAGGGCATATTTCCTTCAGCCTCCCACTTGCACTAGAGTCAATAATCTAGATTACACAAGAATGATTCTAACACCCATGGAGTCTTGGTGCTGATCATGTTTTGCTCGTGGAAGAGGCTTAGTCAACGGGTCTCGCAACATTCAGATCCGTATGTATCTTGCAAATCTCTATGTCTCCGGCCGGACTAAGTCCCGGATGGAATTGAAGCGTCTCTTGATGTGCTTGGTCCTCTTGTGAAATCTGGATTCCTTTGCTAAGGCAATTGCTCGATATTGTCACGAAGATTTTCATTGGACCCGATGCACTAGGTATGACACCTAGATCGGATATGAACTCCTTCATCCGCACTCCTTCATTAGCTGCTTCCGAAGCTGCTATGTATTCCGCTTCACATGTAGATCCCGCTTCGACGCTTTGTTTAGAACGCACCAACCGACAGCTCCTCCGTTTAGTGTAAATACGTATCCGGTCTGCGATTTAGAATCGTCCGGATCGTGTCAAAGCTTGCATCAACGTAACTGCCACGATGAGCTCTTTGTCACCTCCATATCGAAACATATCCTTAGTCCTTTTCGGTATTTCAGATGTTCTTGACCGCTGTCCATGATCCACTCTGGATTACTTTGGTACCTCCTGCTATGCTTATAGCAAGGCACACATCAGGTCTGGTACACAGCATTGCATACATGATAGAGCCTATGGCTGAAGCATAGGAACATCTTTCATTTTCTCTCTATCTTCTGCGGTGGTCGGGCATTGAGTCTGACTCAACTTCACACCTTGTAACACAGGCAAGAACCCTTTCTTTGCTTGATCCATTTTGAACTTCTTCAAAACTTTGTCAAGGTATGTGCTTTGTGAAAGTCCAATTAAGCGTCTTGATCTATCTCTATAGATCTTAATGCCCAATATGTAAGCAGCTTCACCGAGGTCTTTCATTGAAAAACTCTTATTCAAGTATCCCTTTATGCTATCCAGAAATTCTATATCATTTCCGATCAGCAATATGTCATCCACATATAATATCAGAAATGCTACAGAGCTCCCACTCACTTTCTTGTAAATACAGGCTTCTCCAAAAGTCTGTACAAACCCAAATGCTTTGATCACACTATCAAAGCGTTTATTCCAACTCTGAGATGCTTGCACCAGTCCATAAATGGATCGCTGGAGCTTGCACACTTTGTTAGCTCCCTTTGGATCGATAAAACCTTCTGGTTGCATCATATACAACTCTTCTTCCGTAAATCCATTCAGAATGCAGTCTTTACATCCATTTGCCAAATTTCATAATCATAAAATGCGCAATCGCTAACATGATTCGGACGGACTTAAGCATCGCTTCGGTGAGAAGGTCTCATCGTAGTCAACCCCTTGAACTTGTCGAAAACCTTTTGCGACAAGTCGAGCTTTATAGACGATAACATTACCGTCGTCGGTCTTCTTCTTGAAGATCCACTTGTTTTCTATTGCTTGCCTACCCTCGGGCAAGTCAACCAAAGTCCACACTTTGTTTTCATACATGGATCCCATCTCAGATTTCATGGCCTCAAGCCATTTTATGGAATCTGGGCTCACCATCGCTTCTTCATAGTTCGTAGGTTCATCATGATCTAGTAGCATGACTTCCGAACAGGATTACCGTACCACTCAGTGCGGATCTTACTCTGGTTGATCTACGAGGTTCTGCGATAACTTGATCTGAAGTTTCATGATCAACATCATCAACTTCCTCACTACTGGTGTAGGTGTCTCGAAACCGGTTTCTGCGATTTAACTACTTTCAAGTAAGGGAGAAGGTACTATTACCTCATCAAGTTCCACTTTCCTCCCACTCACTTCTTTCGAGAGAAACTCCTTCTCTAGAAAGGATCCATTCTTAGCAACGAATGTCTTGCCTTCGGATCTGTGATAGAAGGTGTACCCAACTGTTTCCTTTGGGTATCCTATGAAGACACATTTCTCCGATTTGGGTTCGAGCTTATCAGTTGAAGCTTTTTCACATAAGCATCGCATCCCCAAACTTTAAGAAACGACAACTTTGGTTTCTTGCTAAACCATAGTTCATAAGGTGTCGTCTCAACGGATTTCGACGGTGTTCTATTCAAGGTGAATGCGGCTGTCTCTAGAGCATAACCCCAAAACGATAGCGGTAAATCTGTAAGAGACATCATAGATCGTACCATATCTAGTAAAGTACGATTCGACGTTCGGACATACCATTACGCTGTGGTGTTCCGGTGGCGTAAGTTGCTAAACTATTCCGCATTGTTTCAAATGTAGACCAAACTCGTAACTCAAATATTCACCTCCACGATCGATCGTAGAAACTTAATTTTCTTGTTACGATGATTTTCAACTTCACTCTGAAATTCTTTGAACTTTTCAAATGTTTCAGACTTATGTTTCATTAAGTAGATATACCCATATCTGCTTAAGTCATCTGTGAAGGTGAGAAAATAACGATATCCGCCACGAGCCTCAACATTCATCGGACCACATACATCTCAGATGTATGATTTCCAACAAATCTGTTGCTCTCTCCATAGTACCGGAGAACGGTGTTCTAGTCATCTTGCCCATGAGGCACGGTTCGCAAGTGCCAAGTGATTCATAATCAAGTGACTCCAAAAGTCCATCGAGATGGAGTTTCTTCATGCGTTTACACCGATATGACCTAAACGGCGGTGCCACAAATAAGTTGCACTTTCGTTATCAACTCTGCATCTTTTGGTTTCAACATTATGAATATGTGTATCACTACTATCGAGATTCATCGAAATAGACCACTCCTCAAGGGTGCATGACCATAAAAGATATTACTCATATAAATAGAACAACCATTATTCTCTCGATTTAAATGAATAACCGTCTCGCATTAAACAAGATCCAGATATAATGTTCATGCTCAACGCAGCACCAAATAACAATTATTTAGGTCTAAAACTAATCCCGAAGGTAGATGTAGAGGTAGCGTGCCGACCGCGATCACATCGACTTTGGAACCATTTCCCACGCGCCGTCACCTCGTCCTTTGCCGGTGTTCGCAATCCGTAGTCCTGCTTGAGTTGCAAATATTAGCAATGAACCAGTATCAAATACCAGTGCTCTGCGAGCTCTAGTAAGGTACACATCAATAACATGTATATCACATATACCTTTGTTCACCTTGCCATCCTTCTTATCCGCCAAATACTTGGGGCAGTTCCGCTTCCGTGACCATGCGCTTGCGGTAGAAGCACTCGATTTCAGGTTTAGGGCCAGACTTGGGTTTCTTCTCTGAGCAACAACTTGCTTGCTGTTCTTCTTGAGATTCCCTTCTTCTTCCCTTTGCCTTTCTTCTTGAAACTAGTGGTCTTATTGACCATCAACACTTGATGCTCCTTCTTGATTTCTACCTCCAGCCTTTAGCATTGCGAAGAGCTCGGTATAGTTTTCACTAACCCTTGCATATTATAGTTCATCACGAAGCCTTTGTAGCTTGGTGGCGTGATTGGAGAATTCATCAATGACACAATCATCCGGAAGATTAACTCCCAATTGTGTCAAGTGATTGTAGTACCCGGACATTACGAGTATATGCTCACTAATGTAATTCTCCTCCATCTTACAGCTATAGAACTTATTGGAGACTTCATATCTCTCAATCCGGGCATTCTGTTGGAATATTAACTTCAACTCTGGAACATCTCATATGCTCCATGACGTTCAAAACGTCGTTGAAGTCCGGTTCTAAGCCGTAAAGCATGGCACATCGAACTATAGAGTAGTCATCGCTTTGCTCGCCAGACGTTCATAACATCTGGCGTTGCTCCAAAGAAGAGGTTGTCACCTAGCGGTGCATCCAGACGTAGCTCTTACGTGCAGCAATGAGGATGATCCTCAAATTACGGACCCAGTCCGTGTAATTGCTACCATCATCTTTCAACTTTGCTTTCTCAAGGAACGCATTAAAATTCAACGGAACAACAAAGACGAGCCATCTATCTACAATCAAACATAAACAAGCAAGATACTATCAGTACTAAGTTCATGATAAATTTAAGTTCAATTAATCATATTACTTAAGAACTCCCACTTAGAAAAACATCTCTCTAGTCATCTAAGTGATCACGTGATCCAAATCAACTAAACCATAACCGATCATCACGTGAAATGGAGTAGTTTTCAATGGTGAACATCTTATGTTGATCATATCTACTATATGATTCACGCTCGACCTTTCGGTCTCCGTGTTCCGAGGCCATATCTGCATATGCTAGGCTCGTCAAGTATAACCCGAGTATTCTGCGTGTGCAAAACTGGCTTGCACCCGTTGTAGATGGACGTAGAGCTTATCACACCCGATCATCACGTGGTGTCTGGGCACGACGAACTTTGGCAACGGTGCATACTCGGGGAGAACACTTCTTGATTATTTAGTGAGAGATCATCTTATAATGCTACCGTCAATCAAAGCAAGATAAGATGCATAAAAGGATAAACATCACATGCAAATCAATATAAGTGATATGATATGGTCATCATCATCTTGTGCTTCACGATCTCCATCTTGTTGCACCACCATGATCACCATCGTCACCGGCGCGACACCTTGATCTCCATCGCAGCATCGTTGTCGTCTCGCCAAACTTATGCTACTACGACTATCGCTACCGCTTAGTGATAAAGTAAAGCATTACGTAGCGATTGCATTGCATACAATAAGCGACAACCATATGGCTCCTGCCGATTGCCGATAACCGGTTACAAAACATGATCATCTCATACAATAAAATATAGCATCACGTCTTGACCATATCACATCACAACATGCCCTGCAAAAACAAGTTAGACGTTCTCTACTTTGTTGTTGCAAATTTTACGTGGCTGCTACGGGCTTAAGCAAGAACCAGTCTCACCTACGCATCAAAACCACAACGATACTTCGTCAAATAGACTCGTTTAACCTTCTCAAGGACCGGGCGTAGCCACACTTTCAGTTCAACTAAAGTGAGAGAGACAGACACCCACCAGTCACCTTTAAGCAACGAGTGCTCGTGGCGGTGAAACCAGTCTCGCGTAAGCGTCTGGCGTAATGTCGGTCCAGGCGCTTCATCTCACAATACCGCTGAACCAAAGTATGACATGTTGGTAGGTAGTATGACTTGTATCGCCCACAACTCACTTGTGTTCTACTCGTGCAAAACATCAAACCATAGAAAAACCTAGGCTCGATACCACTTTGAAGGGGAACGTAGTAATTTCAAAATTTTCCCACGCACACGCAAGATCATGGTGATGCATAGCAACGAGAGGGAGAGTGTTGTCTACATACCCTTGTAGACCCGGCGAAGCGATCACAACGTAGAGGAAGTAGTCGACGTTCTCCTCGCGATCCGACCGATCCGGCGCCGTTACTCCGACGCCCCGAGTTCTTGACACACGTACAGCTCGATGGCGTCCCTCGTACTCGATCCAGCCGAGTGTCGAGGGAGAGTTCCACAAGACGACGGCGTGGTGACGATCTTGATGTTTCACGGCGCAGGCTTCGCTTAAGCTTCATGACAGTATAACCGAGGTGGAATATGGTGGAGGGGCACCGCACACGGCTAAGGAACGATCTCACGATCAACTTGTGTGTGTTAAGGTGCCCCTTGCCCCGTATATAAAGGAGCCGGGGAGGGGGCGGCCAAGGAGGGCGCGCCAGGAGTCCTACTCCCTCCGAGTAGGATTCCCCAATCCTAGTTGGACTAGGATTCCCGGAGGAAGGAGAGAGAGGGCGGCCCCTTCTCCTAGTCCTAGTAGGACTAGGGAAGGGGGAGGCGCGCCAGCTTGGGCTGCCCTCCTCCTTTCCACTAGGGCCCATCGAGGCCCATTTACCTCCGGGGGTTCCGGTAACCTCCGGTACTCCCAGAAATTCCGTTTTACCGAACCATTCGAACTCCAAACATAGGCTTCCAATATATCAATCTTTATGTCTCGACCATTCCGAGACTCCTCGTCATGTCCGTGATCACATCCGGGACTCGAACTTCTTCGGTACATCAAAATACATAAACTCATAATAATACCATCGAAACCTTAAGCGTGCGGACCCTACGGTTCGAGAACAATGTAGACATGACCTAGAACCATTCACGGTCAATAACCAACAGCGGACCTGGATGCCCATATTGGTTCCTACATATTCTACGAAGATCTTTATCGGTCGGACCGCATAACAACATACGTTGTTCCTTTTGTCATCGATACGTTACTTGCCCGAGATTCGATCGTCGGTATCCAATACCTAGTTCAATCTCGTTACGGCAAGTCTCTTTACTCGTTCCGTAATACATCATCTCACAACTAACTCATTAGTTGTAGTGCTTGCAAGGCTTCAATGATGTGCATTACCGAGAGGGCCAGAGATACCTCTCCGACTATCGGAGCGACAAAACCTAATCTCGAAATCGCCAACCCAACATCCGCCTTTGGAGACACCTGTAGTACTCCTTTATAATCACCCGATTACGTTGTGACGTTTGGTAGCACCAAAGTGTTCCTCCGAAAACGGAGTTGCATAATCTCATAGTTACAGGAACATGTATAAGTCATGGATAAAAGCAGTAGCAACATACTAAACGATCGTGTGCTAAGCTAAGGGAATGGGTCATGTCAATCAGATCATTCTACTAATGATGTGACCTCATTAATCAAATAACAACTACTTGTTCATGGTTAGGAAACATAACCATCTTTGATTAACAAGCTAGTCTAGTAGAGGCATACTAGTGACATCTTGTTTTGTCTATGCATTCACACATGTATCATGTTTCCGGTTAATACAATTCTAGCATGAATGATAAACATTTATCATGAAATAAGGAAATAAATAATAACTTTATTATTGCCTCTAGGGCATATTTCCTTCACGTCAGTGCGGAGTTCTTATGAGGACCAACTCCCGATCAAACTTCAAGAATGGAGAGCACCAGCAAAGCCACGTCCAGATGTTACTTTTGTCGACAAGAATCAAAAAGATCTGCTTTGGGATACTCTCATGGAACATTTCACCCTACCAGATCATTTCATAGAAGCAGATGTGCAGAAAGTCAAAGAGGCTGCTCTTAGGATGATGGCGACTGCATTCAAGAACTACAAGAATCGTGAATGGAACAAGTACGTCAACGGAGGAAGGAAGACTCCAGTATTCAAGGGAACACTGGAGAACCAACGTGATCATTGGGATGATTTCGTGAAATTCAAGGATTCGGAATTAGCTAAGGAACGGTCGAGAATAAACAAGAAGAATGCCGAAAAAAGGATAAGTTCCATAAGTCAGGGCGGTGGCTATCGCGGTGGCAATGCCTAAGTGGGATAAGTCCGAGAAAGAGATGGAGGATGCAGGTGTCACTCCGGCTACTAAGAGCTGGCCCCGTGGTCGGGACTTGGTTCTATGCGCATGGGGGAGTTGGACCGGAGACAGCAATGTTTCGACGAGGGCAAGTCTGAAGGGAGCCGACGATGCGATACTTGTTGCAATAGAAGAGGCATGAGCGGGGTGTTCCTGCCCAACAGAGAGAACGACGAGCTTACGCGTGCCACGGGAAATCTGAACACCGGGAAGAACACGAGGCAAGGGCGCTATGCCGTGGTATGAGGGTTTTCAGATGGAACAACGACTCTGAACCCGTGCGAGAAAGAAGATTGCGGAGGAGAAGAAGAGGAAGATGGAGGAGGAGCAGAGGAAGGGACTATGAACGCCTTCAAGGCCTAGAAGCAAGTCAAGCGGAATTGGCGGTCAAATTCCAGCGGCAGCAGGAGCAGATCGACTCACTTACCCATCAAAGGGGTCTCAAAGAGCTACAAAGACTAGCGGATGATCCAGCATTGGATAGCACCGCCCATCCATGCCGAGAAGCGGCGTGGGTTCCGTCCCCAAGATGCAATGCTGGGTAGATACCCGTGGATGACATCATGGAGAACACTAATCTGCGAGCTACGTCAAAATGAAGAACATATCAATGAAGGTGGCGGACGGCTGTGCTTTCACAAATCCCCGAGGCAACCTTCCATTGCAACCCGATTCCAGCGGGCTATGCTCGTGTCTTGGTTGATGAGGTGGTGGACCCACCATATTAGGGGCTACAGACTTGACATTCTTTGGAGGTGACAATGGCGCTTTCTTGGAGAGGCCAAACATCATATCATCCTATGGAAAAAGGATTGCATCATCTTTCCAAGGCCACCGACACCGCCCACGCGAGTCCTCGTCGAAGTCCGCCACCGAGTCAGCAGACTCCCGCTCCTCCAAGTCCGCAAAGTGTCGGGACAATCCTCCTCCTCCAAGTCCGGCAAAGTGTCGGGACAATCCTCCTCCTCCAAGTCCGCCACAGCGTGACGTCCACCTCCTCCAAGTCCGCACAACCTCAGGCCACTCCTCCTCGTCCAACTCAGTCCGTCGGCCGTCTCCGCCGCCTCGGCAATCGCAGAAGAGACACCCGCAGCTATGGTGCGTGGCGGCACGAAGTCGAGGTAGTACAGAAGTACAAAGGAGGCAAGCGATATAAATATGGTCCAAGCCTCAAGCCTCTTCCGCAGAGGTCTTATGACAGGTCCGAGGAGGAAATCACAACCATATCGAAGGCCGAGGTGGAAGCCCATTTTGCACCGAAACCGCCACCGCCGCCAAGGGAGAAAGTGCCTGAGGAAACGATTGACCACTTCATTCGTATGGCTCAACCACCAACTTCCAAGACTGTTGACACAGACTATGAGCGCCACATCAGGAAGTTAAATCGAGCACGTCTACAAAGGGAGGCGAGCACGTCTACATCGGGATCGAGCAAACAAGAAGCGGCTGCCAAAAATGCGGAAAACCATTCCCACTGGGAGAACAGGGCGAATCGATCCCTCGCTTGTTGTGCCAACAACAAAGGTGACGTCTGCGCCCCAATATTATTGTGGGCAAACAGTGCATGTTCCCGAGGTGGGCAATGTGGTAATAATGGAGGAGCATATAATGCAGGCTAAAGTTCTCAACATCATCATTGGACAACTCCTCGAGATCGAGCCCATGCCTTTGCTTAGAGAGGATGAAGTAAAACGGAAATATGTCCGGGCCAACCTTTGGTCGCGCGGACAAGGTCAAGAACCTCCCAACGTGAATGTATGAATTGCATCAATGGTACATGAACATTACCAAGATTTCAGAGCGATTGTCCCTCATGGTGAATGTCAAGCAGGACCATTACTACCATGAGAAAGTTGGGTCCGTTGAGTATTCGAACTGTTTCAGTTATACAATCAAGACGCACTCGACAAATCTATCGCCGCTTGCTATTGTCTCGTAAGTGATTTCTTTCTATAATTTAAGTCTCAAGCTAGCTGTAGTGATCCTTTTGATCAATCATTACCTGTAATTATCCTCACTATATTCTTTTCTGTCGTATTATGTAGGATGAAGATATATGAAATGAGAAAAGGTGGACGCTTTGGCATTGGGTTCATTGACCCAAACACCGTTAATGAATACACATGGAAGATAAATGAACGTCTTGCAAAGGAAGTAGAGGACAGCATGCTAGAGTTCTTGAAGCGCCTCAAATACAATGAAGATATACTACTTCCTTACCACTTTGGGTGAGTCACACTGTCTTGTACTACAAATTCTCTGTTTTTGCCTACTAGCTAGCTACATGTTTTTGCTTACATATGCCCGCTTAATTAAGACATGTAAATGTGTGTGCATGCAGATTTCACTAGGTCTTGTGTATCATTAAAGTTGACGCCGGAACAGTTGAAGTACTGGACTCACTAATCTCAAAAAAAACTGACTTTAACATCTTGTATGGGATAGTCAACAGGTAATTTCAATCATTATTAACTATATATCTCGGCCTATTTAGTTCGTCATTTCATGATATGAACTATTTAATAACCCCTTTATTCATTTTCTTTGTCGGCGGGCAGGGCTTGGGCAAGATTCATCAGCGTCACGGAAGGTGAATGGAAACAAAAGCTTAAATGGTTTTGACCCAAGGTAAGTAATTAAGTAGTACTAGCTAGCTAGCTAGCTGCCATCTCTTTAATTATCATGCTTGATTAATTTTTATCTGATCAAATTCCATTCTCGTAAAGGCCACAAGCGGTAGCGAGGGACTGATCTGTGTGCATTCTGCGTTTGCGAGAACATTCGCATGATGGCGTCCGAAAGGAGCAGATCTCAAAGACAGCAATGGGTACGCTTGTCGAACACTATTCACAATTTTACACCATTATCGATATCTAGTCACACAACTAATACACATGCATATTGATCTCCTTCTTAACAGTTCAAAGAGGTGCGGAGCAGCTCATAGAAAGGGAGCGTAGAAGCACTTCAAGGGAAATAGCGGGATTTTTGCTCGACCAGGTCATAAATCCGAATGGAGAATTCTATTACCGCTACCGCCCCATGAAAACCACTTTCAATTGTCATCATGCTCAAGGCACCAATTAGGCTAATGCCACTGGCTCAAGGCAACATTCATATGTAGGAGAAATTGTATATAGCTATACATGTGTGTATGTGTGAATTAATTAATATGGTGGTTTAATTTGTGAGACATTGATGTGATATATATATATATATATATATATATATATATATATATATATATATATATAACATGTACAATGTATAGTATCGTAAAATACCAGCAAGCGAAAAAGAATTAAAATGAAAACACAAAATTAAATGAAAAGAAATCATAAAACTAAAAAACCCAAACCTTATAGTACGGTTGGTCTTACCAACCGGTACTAAAACTCAGTCCCGGAGCTGGCTCATGCCACGTGGTTGCCCTTTAGCACCGGTTCGTCTGAACCGGTACTAAAGAAACCTTTAGTGACCACAAATTAGTGTCGGTTATGTAACCGGCACTATAGGGCCTTACGAACCGGTGCTAATAGCCGGCGCTACTATTTCCGTCCAAACCAGCGGCGGAACAAGCAGAGGCGTCTCGCACGGGGATGATGAATCCATTCGGCGGCCACGACCAGCACGTTCCCTGGAGCCAGCAGAGCGTCGGGTCGCCGGCCGGCTTCTCGTCGGTGACACACCCCTAGGGTTGCGCGCCATTGCCTGGCTACGCCAGCGACGACGCGCACGGCGGGTTCAACCCCAACATCACCTTTCCACATGGGCACCCCGCCCAGCGCACGCCCTTACCCGCATTCGCCGGCGTCCAGTACCCCCCGTACACCTACTTGCCACTGGCTTACGCATCTTCCCCAACGCCACCTCTGGGCCGTGGCGCGCTGCTCTTCTCACAAGCCTCGTCGTCGCATCTCAGCAACCCCGACGGACGGAGGCTGACATGGATGACATCATCATGACCGGTTTGGCTGCTGTCGCGGCCTCCCCCGGGTTCAACGCCCAAGAAGATGCAATCAACCTCAACGGCGACATGGACGACAGGCTCGACTACGACGAGGAGGAGCCAGAGGAGGAGGAAGACAAGGAGGAGGAGGAGGAGGCACCTGCTCCGGCGAAGAAAGGGAAAAAGAAGAGGCAGGCGGCTTGGACCGGCGAGCCGCATGTCAAGTGGGCGTCCAAAGAAGACGAGTGCCTCGCCGAAGCATGGAAAGTCGTCTGCCTCGACCCGACCACCGGTATGAACCAGAACGCCGAGACATACTAGGAGCACATCAAGGCGGAGTTCGACGAGCGCAAGCTGGTCAACCCCTACTTCGCCGGCGTCCACATGCAGCGCGGCGCGAAGGTCATGTCCAACCATCGGGTGCTCATCCAAACGGTGTACAACAAATGGCATGGGATCGTCGAGGAGATCGCAGCTCGCCCAAAAAGTGACGCCAACTACGAGAGTCAGGTATGACCCCGGTCCCTCGATCTTTTCCCGCCATGTGCGTCAGCGACACTTGTTCCTCCTTGGCGCAGATGGTCCGGATGTTCGCCATGTTTCGCCAGGACAACAGCTCCGACCAAGATTTCAAGTACCTCCACGTGTTCTCCCGGATCGAGAAATGCGAGAAGTGGGCGGAAGTCCGGCGCACCCTCGACAAGGACAAGGAGACATACAAGCTGGACGCGCCGACGCCGGGCGCGGCCGATGGGCGCCCTGAAGGCAACAAACGCGCCAAGTCGGCGAAGGACGTCGCGCCGGCCGCCGCGCGTCTACAAGAGTCCATCAAACACTGCATCGCCGACGCCAAGACCCGAACCGCCCAGAGGAAGGAGAAAACCGAGGCGCGGTGGTCGGCGTTGATGATGACCAGCGCCGCCAAGCTGGACCTACTCCGGGCCAACGTTGCCCTGCTCCGGACCAACGTTGCTGCGAAGAAGAGTAACACCGACCTGGCTTTCCTGATGGGAGGGGCGGACATGTCGACCATGGACGATCAGGTCAAGGCGTGGTTCTTGGCGGAGCGTGGCCTCATCCTGAACCAGATGCCGTCGACAGCGGCGCCAACTCCCACGCCGACCCCAACGCCGCCGCCAAGCCCGAGCGACGCCTCCACGACGCCCAGCACAGAAGCCGCGCCGACGCCGACTAGCTCGCGCATGCCGACTCCCGCCAGTCCGACGCCAGAGGACGGCGCCACCGTTTGATGCAGTACGCGTCCTTTCTTTTGAACGCCGAACTTTCAAGTTTATTGATCGCCGAATTGTGGCATGGTGATCGTCGGGCTTGTGGCGTTGATCGCCTGACTTGTGGCGTTGATCTCCTTTTTTGGTAGCGGGAAATGTATGTCTGAATTTAACCGTCTTGGCCCCTGGGGGCGTGGCTGGGACTTAGATCGCCCCCAGGGCCTAAAAAGCGCAGGGCGATGCGGCAAAATAGCGCCGGCCGCGCTCGGGGGCCGAACGAGTGGAGTTGCTCTAAGTCGGAAGCTGGCTTTGCCACTGCATCTATTTGGTTGGACTACAAGAATACTGTCATTGTATCTATCTTACAAAATCCTTCCTCGTGTTATATTCCTTTCTACTGCATTTTACGTATATATTACAAGCACAAATTATAGCAGACCATAAAAAGTTAAATTTCCTTACTTTTTTGTCCTCGCAAAAAAATAATCTCCTTACTTTTTTGGGCGGATGGAGTGACGATTCACTTCAAGAATAGAATTACCTTTTTTTTTGGCGGATGGAGTGACGATTCACTTCACGAATATAAGTAATTAACCAAGAACTTAATCTAGATAAGATCTGTCACACACGTTCCTTTCACCCCAGTGGCCACACCCACCCAAAATAAACAACAGTGGAACCCAAACAAACATACCGGCCACAATAATTGCGCTACGTATACTTGTCGTGTACCACGTACGAAGGTTGACCCCCTACGATCGAGTACGTATTATTCCCGGGACTTTTCACCACGAATCTTTTCCTTGCAACTCGATCACATGCATGCACGCCTATTCTATCCCGGGGACAGCCGCCGTCCATGTCACTGTCACCATATATATTTCGTTGATGGATTTGATATATGGATGGACCGATTTGAAATATGTTTGTACGACCGGTGTGAGTCATGCACGCAAGACTCCGGCCGTGGGGAGGCAAAGGTCCAACTACAACTGTCCAAGAGCGCACCTAACATGGGTGTGTCACGAATCACGTTTGATTATTATGCGTGCAGTGATATATATATTGATTTATTAATGTGGTGTGTACTGGATGGGGCATTATTTGCAGTAATGACGATTTGTGGCAAGGGCGGGGGGGCATGTCTGGATATATAGGTCTCGGCAGCATGTGGATCCAATCATTGCTGCATCATAATATGCCATGGCATTGGTAACTTTATTGGCTCACTTTTTACAAGATCGTCTTTTTGAAATTGAATGTTGTCATAAGTAAAACTTTGTGGAGGGTGCCGTACTTTTTTCTAATAAAGGAATTTGATTGCTTCGATCGTCACGTCAAGACGGTAAAAATCGGCGAGACGGTTCAAAAGCCACGTCATTTCTACATAACCAAAGAGCCTGACACATGGTCGTCGCCCCGTCGTTCATTCTTAGGGCATCTTTAAGGCGGATCCGCAAATCACCCACATCCACCTGGATCGGGTTGTCCGGACCGCCGAAGCCATCTAACGCGGATTTGTATCGGTTCGCGAGGCGGTCCGGACGCGTTTTCTCCCGCAAACCGAGAACAAAAGTGGGGGAGGTTTGCAGGAATCCGGACACTAGACACGTAGCACTTCGACACCCCCAGCCCACCCGAAAACCTTTTCGGATCCCGCGCCTCCATCCTTCCCATTTTCTCTTCTTTCTTCTTTCTCTTTTGCCTTCACCGCCACTCCACCACCCCGGCCGCCACGCCACAACCCTGCCGAAAATCTATGTCTTCGTGACCTCTAGCGCTTCAGCAGGGCTCCACCCCCGCTTCTCCTCCATCGTCGTTCAACCCTCTGACCGCCCCGCCGGGTACCGTTCGTTGCTATACTCACCATGGTTGGCAACTGTTCGATGAATTATCGGAGATAAAAAAGTTTTCCCTTCTTCTTTGTAGCAATGGATTCCCATTTGAAGTACATATACGAGCATGTTGAGTCGTCCGACGGCTCGCCGGATGAGGAGGAGTACTCCGATGAGACGGTGATGATGCATGCGGTGCTTGAAGACGCGGAGCGTGCGGAGAAGCATGTTCTCAACTTAAAAAAAAGGCCGAATGTATGCGACTACGGTTGGATGGTGGCGGATGCGGAGGCCACCATCCAACCGTAGTCACATACATCCAACCCTAGTCGCATACATGGTGGCGGATGGTGCCGAATGTATGCGACTACCGAACGGACGAAAGCGGAAGGAAATTTATAGGTTGCCGTTGGAGATGCCCTTGAGCACGAATAACTTCTCTCTGCAAAAAAAAAACATAGGGTTACCGTTCGTTGGGGTGGTGGAGTTGTGGGTGTCACACACATAAATTCCCCCGGTTCGTTTATGCTTTGTGCAATCGAAATCGGATTTATGTTCAGTCTTGGTCAGTTGTAAGGTTAGGCTTTAGGGAGCCGACACGTGTGCCAAAGCTTGTGTCATTGACCCTTATAATACCACACTTATGCATGGATTTGTACATAAGTAGGTCAACAGTTTTTTCGTATCAATGGTACGGCACAGCTAGTTTGAACCGGGAAGCCATATGCAAGAAAATAAAAAAGAAATTAAGTCTTTTCAATGTTCCCTTTCATTGCATATTCCGGCTTCCGTGGAAGGAAATCTGCCACACAGGTTCATCAAATTATGCAGGTTATTATATGTCCGAGACACCTGCTGCGCTGGTGCAGATCGAGCTAGTTAAATCAGCAAAACACTTATCGTTAGATAACCAGAATGATAGGTTATTTGTTTCTGATTCACAGGGTGGCATTTGCCGGCCCTGGTGGTAGAGAGAGGGGCCCATTTTAATCAACAGATCTGCAAAGTAAGCAACATATGTTGGTAAATTTCAATAAAAAAATGTCTAGTAATAAACCACAAGGATCAGGGGCATGGCTGCCCGGGCACCGATGTGAGATCAAGAGGAAGAAGAGGATGAACTCAGCTGTTGGAAGGGAGCTTCAGCTTGGCAGGCTGCTGATCCAATCCGCTCCAAATTCTCAAAGAAAGCCATAATATATACTCCCTCCGTTTTTAAATATAAGCCTTTTTAAAGATTCCAGTATGGACTACATACGGAGTAAAATGAGTGAATCCACACTCTTAAATGCGTTTATACACATCCGCATCCGTATTGAAGTCTTTAAAAGGGTTTATATTTCGAAACGGGGGGAGCATTTGAGAGCCAAGTTGGGAAAATGGACAAGTGAGCGTATGTTGGAGCTTCAGAAAGAAGAGGAACCCAACGCACTTGGGACTCCCTTGTAGAGCATCGACAGTCTTCTTAGTGAACATCGGCACAAGTGGCCGGGGCTGGATTAGGCGCAAGGCTCTGAAAGGGGAACAACCCGTACGTCGGCGTGAAGCGTTACCGAAGCGAGTGTGTCTCATGAGTAGCAAGTGAACATTGGTTCGCGCTCTCTGTCTGCCCATCACTTTGACTCTTTGAGGATGGCATCAAGAGCTGCTTCCAAAATTTGCATGTGAAACCGCTTATCGCCCCCCATCAGAAACAACATATAGCTTGACAGACAGTTTGGTAGCTTAACTTCAGTACGGATTTTTTTTTTTCTTTGGGTTCTTTTTTTCTTTACGGTGGCTGTAGAGCAATGTTTTAGAGGAGGAAAGTACACTACAGGGAAGAATGACAATTGTAGCCTTGGATTTTTTTTTAATGAGAACACTAATGAGTAAGGCTCCAGTAACCAAATTAACACAATGGGTTTTTTTTTACTGAAAAGTAAGGCATTGTTTGACAATACTCGGCATCTAGTTTCATCCTAGAGTGGAATGAAAAAGCATTGAGCAATTTAGTTTCTGAGACAAAGATTAGCTCCCATCCAAATTTTTCACAAAGTGCACGCAGAATAAAACCTTAGGGCACGCTTGGATTGGGTGTATTTGAATACACGTGTATTTAATTTACAGGTGTATTTAATTTACAGGTGTAAATTACGGGGCCAGTAGGGATTTCCGGCTAGAAGCGAAACAACAGACGGAGACGTGTATTGTTTACAGGTGTAATTGCTAGCGAAAGACATTCCAAACATGGCCTTAGCTGACTAACTCAAGTACAAAATGAAAAAAAGAAACATCATAGAAAAAAAGATTTGCCCGCAGAGAGAACTGCTTCAGTTGGTCCTACCACGCACCAAAGATTGCGTGTTTTCAATTCAGCTAGTCCTACCACGCTGCCATCAAGTAATGCACGAGACCATATCCAAGAGCTAACATGATTACAGTTCCAACATACTCCCTCCATTCCAAAGTACTTGTCGTGGAGTTCAAATTTGAACTAAAACCCCAACAGGTATTTTGGAATGGAGGGAGTACACCATAATTCAAACTGATTCACAAGTTCAATGCTAACTCAACAATCATTTATTTCCACGTAGTAATACACATAAGCCTAGAGAGCACATTTATTCAAGTTCAAAATTGAATGGACGACTCACTCGTACTCAAACAGTCTACAAAGACTAGAATTACATCACCAACCGATAGTACATCACAGAACTACAGCGAAACGCAATCGCCATACTGGAGAAACCGGAACACCACAGAACAACAACTCTAGATCGCCAGTGTTCTTGCCAACGGCAGCCCCCACGCACCACCGGCATTCATCTTAAACCTTCTGGAAGCGGAACTAGCACATCCAACTACACTCATCAACCATTCGGAGGCGTCCGAAAGCAAGTTTTGCCTCGAATAACAGAGAAGACCGCGAAAAAGTTTTACAAAATAATGGTTGACTCAGATCAGCTATGGTCGGTTACAGCCGAATAGTATCCTTCTATATATGTACTTCAAGAGAAACCGATATCATGCACATTCTGCATTGGATGCGTTGGTATCATCTGATCATTTAAGGACTTTCTTGACTTCCTCAACAAACTGTGCTCTCCTTGAGGGATCCATCTGAAAAAGTGACCAAAGAAAAGGTATTAACATTATTTGTTAAGACACTATATGTACATAAGATGGCAACATTTCACTCAAACTCAATAAATTACTTTCAAGTAATAAAACAGTAAGTATGCGTACCTTCTCTAGTAGCATAGAAAGACCCTGTGGCAAGGCTTCTAGATCTGGACTGGAGTCTGCAACATCTGAGAGCAACTGCGATACCCTTTGAGCCCTGAGTTCTTTGATATACTCCTGGTAGTTTTCAGGGTTTTCCCTCCAGGCAACAAAAGCATCGTCATCATCCCATTCGGTGCTTCCTGTTTCAGCTCCCTTCGAGGCCAAGTACCATTTCTGGATCAGCTCGATTGCTGATTGGTGAGAAAACTGCTTGCCACTTACACCTCTAATTTCCTTTGCAAGAACATCCTCGGATATCCTCCTCCGTAGTCTCTTGTAGAAGAAAGACCTAGAATCTTCCCAGTCTACAACCTTCTTAATCACACCCTTAGCAGCCATTCTAAGGGAAGTGTCATGCAATTCAGCAAACCGTACCGCAATTTGAGTATACAAAGGCAGCAACTGTTTCTTTCGGGCTTCTATGCTCTTCTGAAGGGATTCTGACTCAGGTAGACTTCCATTTTCATGCTTTACTCCCTGGAGCTTTGCCTTCAGATTTATCAATTCTGGATCAAGCCTACCCATGCACTCTTGGAGTTCCTCTGACCTGAACTTGATCTCGATCAACCCTTGAGGTTCGAGAACATTGCCCTTAGCAGTCCTCTCAGCATAGAACTCAATGCGATCTGGATTTATCTTGCTATCAATCACGACCCAAGCCCCTCCACGTAGCTCTGCAGCCTTGGGGATATATACAAAGGCAGGCTGATTGTATGTCCTAAGGTTCTCAACAATTGTTGACCCAGCCTGAAGGATTCCTTCAAAAAGATCTCTTTGCCCACCAGAGAAGCCTCTCCAGTTAGCAAGGATGAACAGAGGTAATCCTTCACGGTTGAAGTCCAGCATTGCCTGCGCTGTCTTGGTAGCTGAATCTGGAAACCAGACTTGCCCAGCACGAGGAACAGACCGCTCATGGGAATCAAGCTGGCCTGGATCAGCAGGGATGAGCTGCATCATAGTCTGTGTCTCCACAGCTATAACACCCACCGGAATCCCTCCGAGTTTCGCTCTGCCAGTAACTACTGACTTCGCCCATCCTTCAAATGTCTCCACAAAACTGTCTTTGTCGAACATGCCCCCCAACCATTTCCCTTGGCTATCATCAATGCCACTAATGGCTGCACGAGGATCACATGTATTCTCAGGGATGTAAGCAACAGGTCTGTCAGGTGGGTCCAAAGATTTTGTAATAGGAAGAGGTCCACCAATGTTGGCAGGAACATAGCTGAGCCATCTCAATATATTAGATACACCTTCAAGGTCATCTGAAACTGTCAGATGGACAACACCGTTTGTGGCCATAATTTTGGGGCCACCCAACTGCATGTGGGAGCTGTACACTTCCCGGCCAAGAAGCTTGTTCAAGGCAGAGAACCCAGTTAGGATAATGGGCTGGTCAGTACGCTGAATGCACCGTATGCCAAGTCGAGCAAGATATGCTCCTATTCCAACAGTCCTTCCAGTCACAAATGTAAGCGTAAATGTCTCCTCATAGGCCCTAGAATAGGCACTGGCAATAGCAGCACTTCCATGTATGTTCTCCACACCTAGCCCATCCTCCTTCCCCACAACAGAATCAATAACCCACCTAATTTCACCATTATCAAGCTGCATCTTGTGCGCTATAACAGAAGCGCTAATACGAGCATGGTCTTCTTCAGTCAGATAAATATATTGAAACCCACGTTCAGGGCTGCCATCATCAGACCATCCAACACGGAAGCAAGATTTTACTTCATCTGCTATGCCGATCCGAGCACCAGAGTTCGCTGCCAAGTATATGAGAGGAAGCTTCCTCTCACAAGCTAGGTTGGTAACAGTTTCAAAAAATGCATCTTCCCTTGGACCAAACGATCCAGCTCTAAAAGTAATATCATTTGCGATGACAACAATCTGCCTGCCATTGGGATATTCAGGAGTGGACATGTCCAAGATCCAAGCTACCATACCAATGTCATTGAGCCCAGCAGGACGCTCCATAGGAATTACAGGAGTGCCCCATGACCCATTCTTGTGAGCAAACACCAGCTCCGTTGCTTTAACATAACATCGGTTATTGTCACTAGAAATGTTAGACCATGACTTCTGCACTGCAGTTTCAAATGCCTACATTTTTGAGTACTTGTCAGGTTTTGGACACATAATATCACTAAGAATCTGCTAACACAATAGATACATGTATAGAGAAAGAGAGGGAGATACTCACCAACGGAAAATCATAGCAGTATGTAGTTCTGTTGTTTCTAGCAGAGCAACGTTTAAGATCAATAACACTCAAAGGCTGATATGGAGTATTCAGTGCAACACCATGCAAAGGACCAGATGACGATGGAGCAGAGTGGTATACTAGTTTCTGTGATTCTGTATCTTCAACCTCACGGTAGATCTAATAAAAGCATTAAAAACACAATGAGCTTCCAAACATATTTAAGTGGAATTGAAACCTAAATGAACATAATAGTTCTATGAATAAATGATATAAGTTCGCTTTAGTTTGACTGGTTACACGCAGAAAAACAAGATGTAAGGGGAAGGAACTTACATCTACAGTGCACGTGTGACTAGTAACATTGGTGGTTACAACTCTCCAGGTACCATTGGCAGGCCCATCGCTGTCCAACTTAAGTTTCACCTCCCATTGGCATACAGAAAGATGATGCATCCTTGCACCCACAAGTTCATGTATCTGTAGAGCCATTTCTTTCAGAAGCGAGCATGCAGTAGCTTCATCTTGGCCAATATCCACAACTTTGTTCCTGCGTAAGATGAAAAGTTCATTGAAGGCAAAGCACAAGAGCGTGACCTATTATGTACCACCAAATGAACAGTGTGCAGGCTTACCCTGAAACAGGAACAAGATCAAGAAGCTTTTGCTCTTTCAGTATGCACAAAAACATATGAGAGTGACCTGTCCTAATCGCGTGAAGCTCCAACTCTTCTATAGCAGTCATCAGCGATCTTAATATGCTGCTCGATGTAAATGAAAGAGATTCCTCAGCTCCTCCCACTTCAACATCACTAATGTGGCCTGATGTGAATTTGTTGGAAGCACCAGGTTGCCTGACAAGAGTTCGGAAAAACACCCTGTGCAACATTTTGGGGTTTTCTGTATTTCGAAGTGTGTATATGTTCCACTGACGATCACGTGACGGTGTATACTTCACCTCATTGTATCCTTTCACTTTCAACTTACCCTGTAACCACAACAGGCTAAATAAATACAAATAGCAAACAGGATAATTAAAGCATATGGACTATGGAGTGTATCAAACAGCACGCAGGCATTTTCATAGTCACATACCAACTCAAGAAGAGCAGAAAGAGGAGGCTCCACATGCCGGAGAACCGGCTCTTCCTCATAACAAAGCTTTTCATCTGACAAGAGGAAGGTATGGCGCATAGGCATGAGTGCTCCATCCCTTTGAACAATGCAACTAATAACCTTCACACCAGCAGCACGGAGATCAGCTGTAACAGTATTTTGTTCCAGTGTCGCAGAAAGTTTGTCTATCCTGACTTGAGATTGATCGTTATCACCACTGGAAGGAATGAGTTAAATTATTAAAGAAATTCCACCAAATATTAACAACTATTTATAGCTCATTAGCACTAATATTGCACATGAACATACCTGTCTTCAGTTCCATGCATTTGACTATCAGCGCCCAACAAAGCAATATGCATTATGTTGCCCTCAGAGCTTGCATAGCGTGATGTATCCTTTAGTGCAGCTCCAATTGCTGCTGATACAGATTCTAGTGACTTCACAATAACCATAGCACCCAATCTCTTCTCTGAATGCGCTTCAGAGAATTCCCATAAAGCAATAACACCAGATTCCTGATATTTCAGCTGGATACTATCCTTCACAAGATGAGGCTGAACATATTTTTGGTATTAGCCAACTTGAAGAGCAGTAAGATGAAGTAAAATCAAATATTTCCACACCTAGATTCTCTCAGATTTATTTTAAAGAAGCACTAACCATCTTGTTTCAATAGGAATTTTAGTGTATGCTTCTCAGAAATGCAAAGGGAGAGTCCAAAAAATGATTTTATGTAATACCTGGTATAATCGAGATATGTATGTCTCAATCACCCTCTGCTGAAGAGTTTGATCACTACAATCAAACAAAGAAACCAGTGCATCTTCAACTGGCAGTGGGGCAGTCACTAAATCTCCCATGATCTCACTAATGGCCGTCCTTTCTTCAGTAAACATCTCAAGTTCTGAAAGGCTCCTTGCAATGCTTGTGCGGAGCTCACTAAGCTTGGTTTGTTCAAGAAGCTCGCTAGCTTTAAGGGCCAACTGCATTTATTATGATGTAAGTAATTCATTAGACTAAGATATCAGAAAAGTATGATTCAAAAGCTTCCATTATTTTAGGTTGCCATTGTCACCTTATAATATCTTTTGTGATTGAGGGAAGAAAAGCGAGTCAACTGATCCTTGTAGGCAGCAGGGTTTGGATAGACCAGTTTCTCCATGAGTGTTAGTATCAGCTTAGTTTTGTTTCTGACACCCTACAACAAAACCGAACTATAAGTAATGAAGACTGCTTCAGTAATCATTTGCACTAAGCCATCAGATCACAAAACATTTACCTGGTGAGACAACACAATGTCTACAACCTTCTGGAGATCTTTACTATGTTGTTGGCGCAGGCGTTCAATCACATCAGACTACAGAGCATGACAGTTGAAGGAAACAAATAAGCAGAAAGTGTTTCTAAGGAAACAAGCCATATGCAAACTATTTGCTTCTTTTACACCTAAAATCATTTGCTACTTAATTACTGATAGATTCTGATGCAAATTATAATATGTGCATGAACACTAGTTGATAATGTTCTCATAAATAAAAGGGGAAAAGAAATATCCTTTTAAAACAATGATATCTAGTAGATCTCAGTTTTGGAATGTCAAATAACCTGAATGCCATCACTGAATAGTTCCTCAACCGAGAGATAGTCCTCGAAAAGAGACTTCACAATAAAGTGTGCATGGCTTTCTCTCCCACCCTCATATGACTTCAGTAGGCTCATAAGAGGCTCAACAAGCCTCTCATTTGTAGCAATTTCCTTCTCAGAACCATGTGCAAGATTTTCCTACAAGAAAACATGTTACAAAGAGCAGTAGAAGTTCTAGACAAGGATATCCTAAAAGAAACCTAATACTGACCTCGATTATCTCTCTTAGCATCTTGGAAGGGAAATCCTTGCTCTTCCCATGGCCAACATTTAACTTATATTCACTGTATTTACCCTCCAACTGGTTGCATAAAAAGTTGAAACCGTTATGGTAGAACACAAAAAAAAAATATAAAGATCAATAAGCAAGAACTGGGTTAAAATCAAATGAGAACTTCTGAGCTACAGTGCAAATTGATGAGATGAAGTATCAAATGTTCCAAGCTAAGAAGAATTAAAATGAAATATTTCAAGTTTTGATTACATTATTAGGAAAAGGCAATTTTAGAAGTTACACAATAAGCTACGGAAAATTACCGGTGATTGGACAATGTAAAATGAAAATTAACAAGATATAGTGACATGATGCTTATGCAAAGTGATACAACCCTTCTATATCACCAATTAGAAATCCACATGGCAGATTGAAATCTACTCAGACGCTACATATCACGTCTATTATCACATACCTCGCTCTTAAGAAGCCTTGGAAGTCTAGTTGCTAAAACAGACATAAGCTCTTCCCATTGAAGGAAAGGAAGCTCAGGAGCATCTAGACAGGATACCAGATCTTGTACAACCTGAAAAGAAAGCCGGGTATAATGAAAAAGGTAAACAAATGCTGAACAAATAGGTATGATCGGAAAAAATCAAACCAAAACATAAATTGCTGGAAGAGAGAAAAATAGCACAAGGGTAAAAACAATCTGTAAAGTAAGTAGTGACCATGATTAACATAAGAGAAAGAGCACCCAAATTCAGATTTTCCAAGACAGGCATAATAAACTTCCATAGGTTACAAACAGTATTGTAGCATAAGGGAGCCAAAGTCAAGGAGGAATTAGGGATAATCCAGAATTCGTAACATAAAAAAAGGTGTTTGAGGAGAACAAGAAACACGTGACAAAGAACCAGAAATATAGGTACTGTAAGGTTCTTGATGTTTACTTTGTTGATCGGGTGATCATATCCTGCAAGGACCATCCGAGCAGCATTCAAGCTTGTGGCACATCTTTTGTGAACTTGGCCAGAAGCAGCAATAGGAAGGCTCATTTCTGGGAAAGATCCGTTAAATGGCTCAGCTCTCTTCACAGCAG
This sequence comes from Aegilops speltoides, assembly GCA_021437245.1. NCBI lineage: Eukaryota > Viridiplantae > Streptophyta > Magnoliopsida > Poales > Poaceae > Aegilops > Aegilops speltoides. Next base: position 29,296,875 of record CM038142.1, read on the forward strand.
AAGGGTCATCAAGATCAAGTCTTGCTATAAGATCACCAGCCTAGACAAAATATATTAAGTTCAGATACTTTACGTGCAATTGTTATGTACAGCAGAAGCAATGGAAACGTTGTGATGTAACCTGCATAGGCTGGCCCTCAGACAACAAAACATTAATGACACCAGCAGCAGGTGACAAGAGGGGCATGCACATCTTCATAACCTCAACTTCCGCATATGGTACATCAGCTTCAACATGAGCACCATCGGCAACCAAGAAACGAAGAAGTTTGCAGGGTGTCTCAGCTAATAACCTTGAAGGATCGTGATCATTCTGCAAGAACGATGTGTCATTTATGTACACGAGGATACAATGTGGCATGATCAAGAATCATTAATTATTAATAGTTCCTTTTTTATCACCAAAAAATTGATGCGGTAACATGATGCCCTAGAAGGTTCATGACATAGTTTATTACAGCTTGATTATAATAAATTCTTGATTGTAAATTTGCAATCTTGATTGTAAATTTGCAATAAACACAAAGCATTGTGGTCGGTAGTTGCTCAAATTAAGAAACAGAAGTAGCAATATAAAAACTGGAGCCCTATTAAATTTTTTACAGCTATGTAACTTGTCTTTACATCACAACTTCACAAGACATGCCGTTGATAACGCTTATCATTATGACCTGGTTTATTTGGCTGCTTAGGTAGTCACATTTACCACAATAGCAGCTTGTTGTGACATCAATTAGTCCATAATAATGACTTAATTGTGGTTTCTTATGGCACATGACTAGAAATAAACATCGTAATTAAATTTCTTTAAATGAAAGTGGAAAGAAATGAATGCTAATGAAGCGAATGACGTAAAAAGCCACAAATAGGGCTGGAAAATATCAAATCAAACACCAAGATTAGTTAGAAGAAAAGGAACAAACAGACAATTATTACCTGTAACAAGCATGTCTTTCCATCAATTAGAAGCCGTGTACCACCGGCCTCTTCTTCAGCATAAATTACATGGCTGTTTCCATCCAACTGAAGAAATTACAGCTACTGAATCAGAACTCTTTCACCAGTACTTCACAACATTATATATCATACTTATGGGCAGGGTATAAAAACAAGACAAAATCACCTGCATTAAAAGTCCACCATCACATAATGTTTGGACATTTGCTTCAATAACTGATCCATTCATTCGCAATCTGTAGCTCCCCTGTCCGCTCCTTATAGTTTCAATCTGTGACATGGTGTAGATGAGCGTCAATGATAGCTGTTACTTCATTACAACGACTCATTTTTTTAAAGGAATGTAAGACTTACTGTATATTTGCTTTCCTCTATATTCAAAGAAACAGTTGAATGGACAAGGGATATATGCTGCACAAAAGAAATTGGTCAACATTCAACAACATTCATCTTCAAGCAATATCCAGAGTTTAAGCCCATTAAAACACTACCTTTGGTGGAATCTGACCCTTGACGAGATAGCTAACATATTCAGAAACAGTGTCTGTGTTGCTCGTTATTGTTTTCTGCAGCACAAGACAGTAATTTGCATTAAACAACTAATTGTGTTTTTCGCAATTGATTTGACAAAAGCTGCAGTAAGAGGGGCATAGCTTCTTACATATAGAGCTCCTCCAACCACTGAAATATACCAGGGAGGTCTCTCAGCTTGGACTCGCATTGCTATTCTGTTATCCAGCCAGCCAGTATGAATCCTGTTTTCTTTGAAGTCTGAGGCCTGATTTAAATATACAAAAAATTGAGGCATGGGATTACCTTAAAGGAATGCCAGATGTAAAATGGTTGTATTACATCAAAAGCAGGGATTCAATATACAGGTGGTAGTTCTTACATTCAAGAGATCAACTGTGTAATCAACATTTGAATGAATTTCTCCACGAATTTGAATCTCTTTTAGCGCAAGAGACATGTTGGTTATTGCTGCTGCTCTAGACACTCCATATGCAAAAACATGTCCTGTAATGAAAAGAGTAATCTTCCAAACGTAAGGACCAATACAAATAGCAAAGAGGAATATTCACAGGGTCAAATTTTGCATACCAAACTGAGAATCAGCAAATTCATGAATGCCTCCACCGGACTGAAAACAGATAAAAGGGGGACGAAAATGTGTTCGGTTTGGTTAATACTCGGTCAAAGCCCAAATGGAAAAAGTAGTTCAAAAAAAAACGCAGCACAATTTTCTGCCCAACTCAACAATATAACAGTGCAACAGAGCCATGAACAGCTTACCTTAACAGAGAAATAAGCCCAAACATTTGGCTTGCTTTTAAAACTGATCTCCTGAATTATAAGAAAATCAAGATCAGGTCAGTTTACAAATCTAATGTGCTAGAACCATAGGCGGCATCATGAAATCTCACCTTTACTTTTCCACCGGTAGGCTTGAATCCGTCATCTGGATCCTCACTGGTTATCCTAACTGCTACACAATGACCCTTTGGCCATTGAGAATCCACTTCATCGAAGTTAAATGGAGTAGCAAGAGCTGCTGTTTTCCTCCAAATGTCATAGCCTCCTCCATTGTCCATTCCATAGAAACGTCTGATCTCTGTATAAGGAGAAAGTTACGCACAGAAATAACATGGGAAAGTAACTAAAAAACTTACAATAGAATTATTACCTGGAACCTGCCAAAGGGGTATACCCATTCCAACTGCAACTTGAGCTGCAGGCAAGTTTACTTCAGCTATCCACTCGGTGACTGGATGCTCAACCTGGATGTATGCCATTTAACAATGTAAATAACTGACAACAAAAAATTAAGTCCAGAGGAATGTTCAAAAGAATATACCTGCAACCGTGGATTAAGTTCCAGAAAATAGTATTCACCAGTCTCCATGCTGTAGAGATATTCAACAGTAGCAGCACCAACATAACCCACAGCCTTAGCAAGCCTCCTTGCTGCTTGCTCTAGCTCTTTCACTGTCTCGCGAGGAGCAACAGTAACTGGTCCTTCCTCAATAATCTGGTATAAACAAAAAATGGACGCAATTGGTCCTTTCGATAAACAACTACAAGTATGAAGTAGAACATGTAATACACGTGATGTTTTCAGATCTGGACCAGCGTTACCTTTTGGTGTCGCCGTTGCACACTGCAGTCACGACTGTGAAGCGCAGCTACATTGCCATATTGATCACAAAGCAACTGAACTTCAAGATGTCGACTCTACAAAAGAAAAAAGGGGAGGATTAAAACATAATATACCATATGAGCACATGTTCCAGCATACATTTCTAGCCTGCAAGGAATAACATATGAAGCTTCCAGGCGTATAATATACAACTCGGGAACAACATGCTTGGAAAAATGCAACTTGCAGAGACGTCTAACCTGAGATGCAAGTCTCATGATAAATATTGGGGAGCCAGGAACTTCACCTTGCACTTGCTTAAACAGTGCTCTGACATCATCGTCATTATTAACCTGCAACAGATATTGAGTTAATATGTTGAAAAGGTTAGAGCTAACTCTGGTCATAAAATATCACATAACAACCCACACAATCTTTTGAATATAGTCCAATCAAATGAATGATGTACCTTTCGGATCCCTTTACCACCACCACCCCATGATGCTTTAATCATGGCGGGATACCCAATCATCTGACAACTCGCAAGTGCTTCCTCCGTAGTACTAACACAAGCTTTCCTATACATCTCCGCAGGTATCGAGTCCAAACAAACTTCTAATGGAATTTCCACCTATAATATAGTGTCTTTCGGTTATAAAATGTGTCCAGTACAAAGATCAGACGATGAGTTATCAGAGAATGTGAGATTCACCTGTGATCCACTCCAAGGAAGAGTCGGAACCCCTGCTGCTTGAGCAATGAGAGCTGAACCAACCTTGTCACCTAGTGCGTTCATTGATGATGATGGTGGCCCAAGAAAAACAATTCCGTTTGCATTTAGTGCATCTGGAAGTTCAGGATTCTCAGATGCATGGCCCCAACCAGGCCAAACAGCAGAAACACCGGTTCTCACTGCTATCTGCAACAGCAAAATTGTCATGTCATGCTAAATGAACAACTTGTGCATCGATTGCACATCAACGGATGAGCAATACAAACCTCCACTATGAGTTGGACATTTGCATAGTTGTTATTGTTTGTTCCACCGGGTACTTCAACAAATTGATCAGCAATTCTAATGTGCTCTGCATTTATCCTCATGTCTTCTGGAGTAGCCATAGCTATCAACTGAATTGCCTTCTCTGACCCAAATGTTTCATTAGCCCATGTTCGGACACTCCGCATGAACTTAGCTGCTGCCATTCCATTGTTCGCAACTAATACACTGTGAATTGGTGTTTTGCCGCCCAATGCCATACAAAATTCGACAACCTTAGACAGCGAAGCATGCCTCCCATTATGTGCTTCATTCAGTATCCCATTCATTTGGTAGGAACCCCTGGGTTCTTCGGACCCACTAGAGAAAAAAGAACAAAATCATTACGATGGTGACCATAACAATATAACATAACAAATACTTGGCTACTATAAATCGAAAACTTCAAATGAGCTTTCATCCGTCATGTGGGTAGGGGTTTCAGATGGTAATTAAATTATTATTTTTTAAATTATAGGCAAAAGGCTTTCTGAAAAATGATTCCTAAGTGCACAAAAATACTCCATGCAGTGCAACAGTGATGTGCCTGAGCAAATGCATTGTGTATGGCAACTATAATGTAGTTCAGTAAAAATCTATAAAAATATATCAATTGCAATTCAAAATATCAGCATATGTGAATAATAAAATAAGCATAATCTATAATAATTATATATTAAATTATAGATATTTTCCATTTTAAAGAGAGATATGCTAATTCTAATTTTAAAATGCTCAAGTACTTACTGTGAAATATCCACTTCCGCAGCTGATGTGCCCTCCTTTGGGAGGTCAATGATGCCGGCAAGACCTACATCCAGATATGCATTAGAAACTGAGCAAGTTTACACGACAGCTAAGAAGAAGCACAGGTGACAACTTTACGAATGTTATTGTTCTTCATGCTAGTAAATTATCAGAAAAGGTTTCTAGACATTCTTCTCTTTTAGAAGTATTATGGTAGGAAAATGACTTAGTCATACATAACTAATATGCTGCTTATATGTATTCTTGCACTTTCATGTTCCTTTCCCTTATAAAACATCATTTTGAATATTAAACATTCCTTCCATTAAAACCATTTAATCAAGAAAAACTGGGCTTTACTCATTACTCGTTATAGAAAAAGTACTATCGTATCACATAAAAAATTGTTAAATATTGCTGCAGTCATTTGCATCTTTAGCGAGGTCAATAACCGCCATTCTGTGATCTAGCATTGAGATATCTTACACTAAAACCAACATGCTCTCAGTCAATAAAAGTATCTACACAAGTTTGAGGATGGCAACAAGGTGTAGTTTGTAGAAAGGAAATGGTTTTCAGGTTACCTTGGCGAATAGACTGGTTAGGGTCTGACACGCCTCCATCGCCTCCATCCCTTAATGACTGAACACGACGACTTTTCTTCTTGGAGGTTCTAGAAGGGGCGGATGGTTGGAATGCAGCACCAGCTGAATTTACCGGGCGAATAGTGGATAGCGATGGTGTTGTTGAGGCATTAAATCCGACGATGGGCAAATGTGTGGATCCCATCGTCCTCCCTTTGGACAAACAGCGCAGATGCAGTGTTCTTCAAAGAGACAGTGCCATCAAAGGTGTGTAAACCCCGGGTTTTGAAACCTGACAGAAGCATGTGAATACAAATTATTAGTCCATAGAAACAAGACACAAGAACTTTATGGGCTAATTCATAACCTTCTTCAAAAAGTTTGAACATACAAGATGCTCTTGACTAAGACAGATAACGTGAGTGATTACTCCTATGACAGCAGGCACGTACAAAAAGTACAAGGCAAATGATTCTAAGCTTTCATAACTAATACATGCAGCCCAAAAAGAAAAGATGGCAGGTAAAGTAATACAGCAGCTAGAACAACAGGTTAGAGAAGAAAAGGGTATCTACCATTCCCAGCTCAATACAAACGCTCAAAGTGCATTATGACAGCAGGTAGCATCAACACGACCGAAACGACACATGACTCCCTCACCCAAAGAAGTGGAGACTGAACGGCAGAAAAGGCATGCGTACAATGGCAAACTGGCTACAACACTGGACCTCTACCCCTGTATCACCCTGCTGTGATGCAACGCCCTGGGTGAGCTTGGACTTAGCATGAGCATGTGTCCATGGAAGCACACCGACTCAACCTAAGAAATCCGATGTCAGGCACGCAGAGGGCAGCTCCGGCGAGCCACACCAGCCGCAATCACTGATAATTCGCTACTGTGCACACAGCACGGGAGCCACATTCCATAATTACCCACTGCATAAGCAGTTAGGAGCAGGAAGCAAGCTCCGAGGGACCCAACCCCAAGCTCCGCCGCGTAATTTCAAACCCCTGCTGCTACTACAGTAAGCCCAGCGCAGAACCCTTAAACCCCCTCCGCCACCCACGAGCCAGGCGGGCGCGCCACCCCGGCGGAGCACGCACGGAGGAAGGCAACAGCAAGTGGAAGCGGCGGCGGCGACGCCGGCCGGGCTCACCTCCGGGAGCGGAGGCGGATCGGGCGGCGGATCTGGCCTGGCCTGGCCTGACCTGACCTGGGGGGAAGCGACAGGGGGAATGGGGGGAGACGCGAGGTGGGGGAAGGGATAAATAGAGGCGCACCTCGGGGGCGGCGGGGCGGACGGGCCGACGCGCGCTCGGCGCTTGCGCGTGGCGGAGCGGACGAGGGGCTGGATCTTAGCGGCGGCGGCGCGCACGGTGCCGGAGACGGGGGGAGAGTGGAGCGGGGGCGGGCGCTGGCGAGCGGGCGGATATCCCGAGGGGGTGAGGGGAGAGGGACGCAGATGGGGGCTGTGCGGCCTAAAATAATAAATTCCCGGCCCTCTTCGGGGACTCCGCCTCCTCCCCTGGCGCCCCCCCGCACGTGACGCCCGTCGCTGGGCCAAGTGGACGGCCCCGATCGGCCCATCCGACGGCGCCGACGCTGGCCGTGGGGCTTTGATTTTTCGTCGGGGTCGCTCGCTCCCGCGGCGCGTCTTGGCGTGTCCCTGTTTGGAGGACGGTGGACGGCGGCAGGCGGGCGGGCGGCCGTGGGGGAGAACGTCATGGGTGGATTAGAACAGTGTCGTTGTTGGATTAAGGTTTGGTGGTTGGGCGGATCGGACCTGCCCCGACCGTGACATTCATCCCTGCCCTGCGCAACGTAGTCGCCACCGGAGAAAACAGTGTGCCAAATGCGTGTGCCGGTTCTGTTGTTGGGGCTGGTCGCCGTCGTCGTCGACGACGTCGCGGAGGTTCTATTTATGGACACACGTAAATTCGGGAACGCGTCGGTTTTTGTTGATTCGCATTTGTAGCATGGGCGGTATTCGATTAAGGTTAGTGGTTGAGTGGGTCATGACGTCCATTTGATATCATTTTATCGTGCTTATAGTACAAAATAAATGCATGGTTTTCTGGGTTTGAATTGGGAGCCGTGAAGGGTTTTATTAATGTACACGCTTGAGCCCTTTGTTTTGCACGTTCATGCACCTTTGATTTTAAGTCGCCGGTGGTATTTGATCATCTTGTCGACGGTGGTAGGCGATTGTATGGTGGCAGCGTAGACAGCAGGTCAGAGGAGAGCAAGTGCAGACACCGTTGCAATCTGTGCTAGCCATCCATGCATTGGCTCTTATATAACTTCAAACGAGCGGCGGCGAAACAAACTGCTGCACCTGGATGGAACACACGGCCCATTGTTTTGGCAGTGCAACAAATTATAAACTTTGATGCGTCTTTTATTGAGGATCTGCATACGGGGTCATGTGGGCCGATAGTTAGAGACCACATAGGTAATTTCATTGATGCTTCTACTTCTCGCCTTGAGCATGTGGCAGATGTCATCTCTGCATAAGCGGTAGCATCTACTACCACTATAAAAGGAAGAGAGGGGCAGATCCAAACAATCACATCCATTCATCATTAAAATCTAATGGCTCTTAATCCTCCGTTGTTTAACGCTGCAAGCCACGCATCAAGCCACTAACCCATCAATCGCTAACCCTCACCGTCGCTAAAAAAACACTGCGAACACGACTTTCGCCCCAACGGACGCCACACCACGGCCGCACGACCTCTCCCCAATCGATGCCACAAGACGGCCAAGCGAGTCACACGACCTCTCGCCGGAGAGAACCGTCGTGCCCACTTCGCCGTTAAATCGTCGCCGCCGAGGAGCCGCCGCCACTCGTCGTTCCTTCCTTCGCCGCGAGAGGGAGCCGCCGCCACTCGTCATTCCTTCCTTCGCCGCGGGAGGGAGCCGCCGCCCACCCGCCGTTTCTCCCTTTGTCGCGGGAGGTAGCCGCCGCCCCCCGCCATTCCTCCCTTGGCCGCGGGAGAGAGCCGCCCCCCGCCGTTCCTTCTCTCGCCGCGGGAGAGAGCCGTCGTGCCCTTCGCCGCGAGAGTTGAGCTTCAGCTTGGCCTCCGCACCGATGTTCCTCTTCTGCTTCCCGTCGGCCACAAGTAAGTTTCTTGTACACTGAAGCTCAACTGTTCCTAATCTGCAGACTACAGACGACCTACCTTTTTGCGTTCTGATGAATTTTGGCCCTCTTAGACTTTGTTTCACATTTGCCTTGCGTTTCAACCAAAGGGATTGAGTTGCCTTTCAACCAAAGGAATTGATACAAATGCATTGTGAACAACTAGGTGGTAACAAAGGGATTGATACAAATGCATTGTGAACAACTAGGTGGTAACAGAACATCAATTGAAGTGGAAAGATGGGGCAGCGGCGGCATGCTAGACTGTCTTGGGCTCCCGTCCCATGTCGTAATCAAATCACAACCATTGTTGGTGAGGCTTCAGTTAACATTCCCATCTTCCTAGCCACTACAACGATAATCGGGTAACTATGAGTCATCAAACTGAAGTTGGCTTCTTCATCTGTATTTCTTATATGTGTGCCGAGATGGTAGCGAGGCTTTGTTCTTATTTCTAATAATTAGATGCAGATATTTAGACATTTGTTTCAGTGATTACAAACTGAAGAATGTGGGCTGATTTGTTAATTTAATTGTCAAATTTGGTGTTGTCGGATTTCTATTTGCAGATTAATATTCAGTGCATGAGAAGCATGTATTGTGTCATTTTCTTCTGTCAATATTCAGTTTGAACCAATTAGGCGAACAATTCGTGCTAATTTTTATTCATACGTGGTCTCTGTATATAGAGGCTCCAAGAAAGAAGGATGGGTGTGTAATACGTAGTCATGTATCTCTACTCCTAATGTAGCAGTTGGTAGTCTCGCTTCCAGGTTTTTTTCGTCCCACCTCCCATGGTTTTTTTTGGTACCTCCTACCACCTTTGTTGGTTTTTTTCGTAGATTTTTTTCATCCCCTCCCCCCACTTCATCGGTTTATTTTCACGTCACCCTCTCACACAATGAAAGAAATCTGAACATATCAGAACTTTCCATACTAGCACAAGTTATTTAGTAATGTAGAATCAATCACGAACAATCTCTAAAGATCAAATCTAAATTAATTAACCTTACCTTAAATCACTCAATCACATTAATTAGAAAAAAAAATTGATTTTCAAAAAAATCGCTCAATCACATTAACCTTACCTTTACTCACGGATGGTAATCAATCTCCAAACAAAGGAAACAATACATCGAGGGAGCAGTAATAAACTCCCTTACTTATGACATGTATATGATCTTCCCTTCCCTCTCCGTTGCCGAGCGTTCTTGATTCTCGAGGCCGATGCTTGGGTTGCGTCACTGGGTCGTGACGGTGCCGGAGGACGAGGACGGCGACGCCGGGTGCCGCGGCACCGCATTGGCCGCGGCCGGTGAAGGGGGCGAAGAAGGGCGGCTTCCCTGGCCATGGCCGTGGCTGTGGCCCTAGCTTCCAGGTTTTTTTTCATCCCACCTCCCATGGTTTTTTTTGGTACCTCCTCCCACCTTTGTTGGGTTTTTTTCGTAGATTTTTTTCATCCCCTCCCGCCACTTCATCGGTTTATTTTCACGTCACCCTCTCACACAACGAAAGAAATCTGAACATATCAGAACTTTCCATACTAGCACAAGTTATTTAGTAATGTAGAATCAATCACGAACAATCTCTAAAGATCAAATCTAAATTAATTAACCTTACCTTAAATCACTCAATCACATTAATTAGAAAACAAATAATTGATTTTCAAAAAAATCGCTCAATCACATTAACTTACCTTAACTCACGGATGGTAATCAATCTCCAAACAAAGGAAACAATACATCGAGGGAGCAGTAATAAACTCCCTTTCTCATGACATGTATATGATCTTCCCTTCTCTCTCCGTTGCCGAGCGTTCTTGATTCTCGAGGCCGATGCTTGGGCTGCATCACTGGGTCGCGACGGTGCCGGAGGACGAGGACGGCGACGCCGGGTGCCGCGGCACCGCATTGGCCGCGGCCGGTGAAGGGGGCGAAGAAGGGCGGCTTCCCTGGCCCTGGCCGTGGCCGTGGCCCTAGGAGTTGGTGAGGTGGAAGCGGCACTTGAAGGACCCGGCGTGGGTGGCCGGCGCGCAGATGCACTTGGAAGCGGGCCCATGGCCCGCGCCGGACGGCGCCGACGCCTACCCGGGCCACCTCCTCCGCACTAGCATGTCACTTGGAGCTGTGGCTGGCCGATTTACATCAAATTAATCCCCTCAGTTGTGGTGGCAAATATAATACACATAATCCATATTATTATGCACTAGCGTGTGTGTGTGTGTGTGTGAAATAGATGAATTATGGTCCCGTACCCAATAAGATGGATATGTGTGTGTGTGTGTTAGAGAGAGAGAGATGGAGAAGGGGAGAGAGAGTGAGGAAGAGGGAGGGAGAGAGTGTGTGTGAGAGGATTCGATGGTAAAAATGTTGGGGAACGTTGCAGAATATTAAAATTTTTCCTACGGCTTCACCAAGATCCATCTATGAGTTCATCTAAGCAACGAGTAACGGGAGAGAGTTTGCATCTACATACCACTTGTAGATCGCGTGCGGAAGCTTGCAAGGTGATGATGGAGTCGTACTCGAACGTGATTCAGATCACCGATGTCCAAGTCTTTGAATCAGACAAAGACACCTCCGCGTTCAACACACGTGCGGGACGGCGGCGTCTCCTCCTTCTTGATCCAGCAAGGGGAAGGAGAGGTTGAGGAAGACAGCTCCACCGGCAAGACGACGGCGTGGTGATGGTGGAGAAGCGATCTCGGCAGGGCTTCACGAGCTCTTACGGAGGAGGAGAAGTGTTGGGGAGGGAGGGTTGCGCCTTGGGAATTGGTACAACAGCCCCTCCTCCCCTTTATATAGGCCCCAGGGGGCTGCGGCCCGAGATCCAATCTCCGGGGCGGCGACAGGGGTGGAGTGCCCCAAGCCGGTGGGCCCCCCCCTAGGGTTTCAACCCTAGGCGCGGGGGTGGGCCTAGGGGCGCACCAGCCCCTGTGGGCTGGTTCCTTCCCTTTGGCCCATGGGGCCCTCCGGATAGGTGGCCCCACCCGGTGGACCCCCGGGACCCCTCCGGTGGTCCCGGTACTTTACCGGGAGACCCCGAATCTTTCTCGATAGCCGAAACACCACTTCCTATATATTATTCTTTACCTCCGGACCCTTCTGGAACTCCTCGTGACGTCCGGGATCTCATCCGGGACTCCGAACAACATTCGGTATTTACATACTAGTCTTCCTACTAACCCTAGCGTCACCGAACCTTAAGTGTGTAGACCCTACGGGTTCGGGAGACACGCAGACATGACCGAGACGACTCTCGGGCAATAACCAACAGTGGGGTCTGGATACCCATGTTGGCTCCCACATGCTCCTCGATGATTTCATCGGTTGAACCACGATGTCGAGGATTCGATCAAACCATATGCAATTCCTTTGTCAATCGATGCGTTACTTGCGAGACTCGATCGTCGGTATCCCAATACCTTGTTCGGTCTCGTTCGGCAAGTCACTTTACTCGCATCTGCAATGCATGATCCCGTGGCCAACACCTTGGTCACCTTTGAGCTCATTATGATGATGCATTACCGAGTGGGCCAGAGATACCTCTCCGTCATACGGAGTGACAAATCCCGATCTCGATCCATGTCAACCCAATGATACTTTCGGAGATACCGTAATGCACCTTTATAGTCACCCGATTCGTTGTGACGTTTGATACACCAAAGGCACTCCTACGGAATGGCGGGAGTTACACGATCTCATGGTCGAAGGAAGAGATACTTGACATTGGCAAAGCTTCTAGCAAACGAACTATACGATCTTTTATGCTATGCTTATGATTGGGTCTTGTCCATCACATCATTCTCCTAATGATGTGATCCCGTTATCAACGACATCCAATGTCCATAGTCGAAAACCATGACTATCTATTGATCACAACGAGCTAGTCAACTAGAGGCTCACTAGGGACATATTGTGGTCTTTGTGCTCACACGTGTATTACGATTTCCGGATAATACGCTTATAGCATGAACAAAAGACAATTATCATGAATATTGAAATATAATAATACTTTTATTATTGCCTCTAGGGCATATTTCCAACAGTCTCCCACTTGCACTAGAGTCACTAATCTAGTTACATTGTGATGAATCGAACACCCATAGAGTTCTGGTGTTGATCATGTTTTGCACGCGAGAGAGGTTTAGTCAACGGATCTGCGACATTCAGATCCGTGTGCACTTTGCAAATCTCTATGTCTCCATCTTGAACATTTTCACGGATGGAGTTGAAACGACGCTTGATGTGCCTGGTCTTCTTGTGAAACCTGGGCTCCTTGTGAAGGAAATATGCCCTAGAGGCAATAATAAAGTTATTATTTATTTCCTTATTTCATGATAAATGTTTATCATTCATGCTAGAATTGTATTAACCGGAAACATGATACATGTGTGAATGCATAGACAAAACAAGATGTCACTAGTATGCCTCTACTAGACTAGCTTGTTAATCAAAGATGGTTATGTTTCCTAACCATGAACAAAGGAGTTGTTATTTGATTAACGAGGTCACATCATTGGTAGAATGATCGATTGACATGACCCATTCCCTAGCTTAGCACACGATCGTTTAGTATGTTGCTCTTGCTTTTATCCATGACTTATACATGTTCCTGTAACTATGAGATTATGCAACTCCGTTTGGAGGAACACTTTGGGTACCACCAAACGTCACAACGAATCGGGTGATTATAAAGGAGTACTACAGGTGTCTCCAAAGGCGGATGTTGGGTTGGCGATTTCGAGATTAGGTTTTGTCACTCCGATAGTCGGAGAGGTATCTCTGGGCCCTCTCGGTAATGCACATCATTGAAGCCTTGCAAGCACTACAACTAATGAGTTAGTTGTAAGATGATGTATTACGAACGAGTAAAGAGACTTGCGTAGCGAGATTGAACTAGGTATTGGATACCGACGATCGAATCTCGGGCAAGTAACGCATCGATGACAAAGGAACAACGTATGTTGTTATGCGGTCCGACCGATAAAGATCTTCGTAGAATATGTAGGAACCAATATGGGCATCCAGGTCCCGCTATTGGTTATTGACCGTGAATGGTTCTGGTCATGTCTACATTGTTCTCGAACCGTAGGGTCCGCACGCTTAAGGTTTCGATGGCAGTTATTATGAGTTTATGTATTTTGATGTACCGAAGGAGTTCGAGTCCGGATGTGATCACGGACATGACGAGGAGTCTCGGAATGGTCGAGACATAAAGATTGATATATTGGAAGCCTATGTTTGGAGTTCGAATGGTTCCAAGGCGGCGGAATTTATGAGTACCGGAGGTTACTGAACCCCGGGAGGTAAATGGGCCTCGATGGGCCCTAGTGGAAAGGAGGAGGGGCAGCCCAAGCCTCACAAGCCTCCCCTTCCCTAGTCCTACTAGGACTAGGAGAAGGGGCCGCCCCTCTCTCTCTTTCCCCTCCTAATCCTAGTCCAACTAGGATTGGGGAATCCTACTCCTGAGGAGTAGGACTCCTGCATGCGCCTCCTTGGCCGCCCCCTCCCCTGGCTCCTTTATATCACGGGCAGGGGGCACCTTGAACACACAAGTTGATCGTAAGATCGTTCCTTAGCCGTGTCGGTGCCCCTCCACCATATTCCACCTCGGTTATACTGTCGCGAAGCTTAGGCGAAGCCTCTGCGCGGTGAAACATCAAGATCGTCACCACGCCGTCGTCTTGTGGAACTCTCCTCGACACTCGGCTGGATCGAGTACGAGGGACGTCATCGAGCTGTACGTGTGTCAAGAACTCGGGGCGTCGAGTAACGGCGCCGGATCGGTCGGATCGCGAGGAGAACGTCGACTACTTCCTCTACGTTGTGATCGCTTCGCCGGGTCTACAAGGGTATGTGGACAACACTCTCCCTCTCGTTGCTATACATTACCATGATCTTGCGTGTGCGTGGGAAAATTTTTGAAATTACTCGTTCCCCAACAAAGGTATCGAGCCTAGGTTTTTCTATGGTTTGATGTTTTGCACGAGTAGAACACAAGTGAGTTGTGGGCGATACAAGTCATACTACCTACCAAAGATGTCATACTTTGGTTCAGCGGTATTGTGAGATGAAGCGGCCTGCACCGACATTACGCGTGCGCTTACGCGAGACTGGTTTCACCGCCACGAGCACTCGTTGCTTAAAGGTGACCGGTGGGTGCCTGTCTCTCTCACTTTAGTTGAACTGAGTGTGGCTACGCCCGGTCCTTGAGAAGGTTAAACGAGTCTATTTGACGAAGTATCGTTGTGGTTTTGATGCGTGGGTGAGACTGGTTCTTGCTTAAGCCCGTAGCAGCCACGTAAAATTTGCAACAACAAAGTAGAGGACGTCTAACTTGTTTTTGCGGGGCATGTTGTGATGTGATATGGTCAAGACGTGATGCTATATTTTATTGTATGAGATGATCATGTTTTGTAACCGAAGTTATCGGCAATCGGCGGGAGCCATATGGTTGTCGCTTTATTGTATGCAATGCAATCGCCTCGTAATGCTTTACTTTATCACTAAGCGGTAGCGATAGTCGTAGTAGCATAAGTTTGGCGAGGCGACAACGATGCTGCGATGGAGATCAAGGTGTCGCGCGGTGGCGATGGTGATCATGGTGGTGCAACAAGATGGAGATCGTGAAGCACAAGATGATGATGACCATATCATATCACTTATATTGATTTGCATGTGATGTTTATCCTTTTATGCATCTTATCTTGCTTTGATTGACGGTAGCATTATAAGATGATCTCTCACTAAATTATCAAGAAGTGTTCTCCCCGGGTATGCACCGTTGCCAAAGTTCGTCGTGCCCAGACACCACGTGATGATCGGGTGTGATAAGCTCTCGTCCATCTACAACGGGTGCAAGCCGGTTTTGCACGCAGAATACTCGGGTTATACTTGACGAGCCTAGCATATGCGAGATATGGCCTCGGAACACGGAGACCGAAAGGTCGGCGTGAATCATATAGTAGATATGATCAACATAAGATGTTCACCATTGAAAACTACTCCATTTCACGTGATGATCGGTTATGGTTTAGTTGATTTGGATCACGTGATCACTTAGATGACGAGAGATGTTTTTCTAAGTGGGAGTTCTTAAGTAATATGATTAATTGAACTTA
This sequence comes from Aegilops speltoides, assembly GCA_021437245.1. NCBI lineage: Eukaryota > Viridiplantae > Streptophyta > Magnoliopsida > Poales > Poaceae > Aegilops > Aegilops speltoides. Next base: position 29,312,602 of record CM038142.1, read on the forward strand.
AATTTATCATGAACTTAGTACTGATAGTATCTTGCTTGTTTATGTTTGATTGTAGATAGATGGCTCGTCTTTGTTGTTCCGTTGAATTTTAATGCGTTCCTTGAGAAAGCAAAGTTGAAAGATGATGGTAGCAATTACGGATTTGGGTCCGTAACGAGGATCATCCTCATTGTTTGCATGAAGAGCTACGTCTGGATGCACCGCTAGGTGACAGAACTTCTTCTTTGGAGCAACGCCAGATGTTATGAGCGTCTGGCGAGCAAAGCGATGACTACTCTATAGTTCGATGTGCCATGCTTTACGGCTTAGAACCGGGACTTCAACGACGCGTTTTGAGCGTCATGGAGCATATGAGATGTTCCAGAGTTGAAGTTAATATTCCAACAGAATGCGGGATTGAGAGATATGAAGTCTCCAATAAGTTCTATAGCTGCAAGATGGAGGAGAATAGTTACATCGGTGAGCATATACTCGTAATGTCCGGGTACTACAATCACTTGACACAATTGGGAGTTAATCTTCCGGATGATTGTGTCATTGATGTAATTCTCCAATCACGCCACCAAGCTACAAAGGCTTCGTGATGAACTATAATATGCAAGGGTTAGTAAAGACTATGCAGAGCTCTTCGCAATGCTAAAGGCTGGAGGTAGAAATCAAGAAGGAGCATCAAGTGTTGATGGTCAATAAGACCACTAGTTTCAAGAAGAAAGGCAAAGGGAAGAAGAAGGAATCTCAAGAAGAACAGCAAGCAAGTTGCTTGCTCGGGAGAAGAAACCCAAGTCGGCCCTAAACACAGAAATCGAGAGTGCTTCTACCGCAAGCGGTATCGTCATTTGAAGCGGAACTGCCCCAAGTATTTGGCGGATAAGAAGGATGGCAAGGTGAACAAAGGTATATGTGATATACATGTTATTGATGTGTACCTTACTAGAGCTCGTAGTAGCACTGGTATTTGATCTTGGTTACATTGCTAATATTTGCAACTCAAACAGGACTACGATTGCTTAACTCGGCAAAGGGCGAGGTGACGATGCGCGTGGGAAATGGTTCCAAAGTCGATGTGATCGCGGTCGGCACGCTACCTCTACATCTACCTTCGGGATTAGTTTTAGACCTAAATAATTGTTATTTGGTGCTGCGTTGAGCATGAACATTATATCTGGATCTTGTTTGATGCGAGACGGTTATTCATTTAAATCGAGAGAATAATGGTTGTTCTATTTATATGAGTAATATCTTTTATGGTCATGCACCCTTGAGGAGTGGTCTATTTCTTATGAATCTCGATAGTAGTGATACACATATTCATAATGTTGAAACCAAAAGATGCAGAGTTGATAATGATAGTGCAACTTATTTGTGGCACTTGCCGTTTAGGTCATATCGGTGTAAAGCGCATGAAGAAACTCCATCTTGATGGACTTTTGGAGTCACTTGATTATGAATCACTTGGCACTTATGAACCGTGCCTCATGGGCAAGATGACTAGAACACCGTTCTCGGTACTATGGAGAGAGCAACGAATTATTGGAAATCATACATACGGATGTATGTGGTCCGATGAATATTGAGGCTCGTGGCGGATATCGTTATTTTCTCACCTTCACAGATGACTTAAGCGGATATGGGTATATCTACTTAATGAAACATAAGTCCAAAACGTTTGAAAAGTTCAAAGAATTTCAGAGTGAAGTTGAAAATCATCGTAACAAGAAAATTAAGTTTCTACGATCGATCGTGGAGGTGAATATTTGAGTTACGAGTTTGGTCTACATTTGAAACAATGCGGAATAGTTTAGCAACTCACGCCACCGGAACACCACAACAGAATGGTGTGTCCGAGCGTCGTGTCGTACTTTACTAGATATGGTACGATCTATGATGTCTCTTCTGATTTACCGCTATCGTTTTGGGGTTATGCTCTAGAGACGGCCGCATTCACACTGAATAGAACACCGTCGAAATCCGTTGAGACGACACCTTATGAACTATGGTTTAGCAAGAAACCAAAGTTGTCGCTTCTTAAAGTTTGGGGATGCGATGCTTATGTGAAAAAGCTTCAACCCGATAAGCTCGAACCCAAATCGAATGTGTCTTCATAGGATACCCAAAGGAGACAGTTGGGTACACCTTCTATCACAGATCCGAAGGCAAGACATTCGTTGCTAAGAATGGATCCTTTCTAGAGAAGGAGTTTCTCTCGAAAGAAGTGAGTGGGAGGAAAGTGGAACTTGATGAGGTAATAGTACCTTCTCCCTTACTTGAAAGTAGTTAAATCGCGAAACCAGTTTACGAGACACTGCGCCAAGTAGTGAGGAAGTTGATGATGTTGATCATGAAACTTGAGATCAAGTTCTTGCAGAACCTCGTAGATCAACGAGAGTAAGATCCGCACTGAGTGGTACGGTAATCCTGCTCGGAAGTCATGCTACTAGATCATGATGAACCTACGAACTATGAAGAAGCGATGGTGAGCCCAGATTCGCAAAGTGGCTTGAAGCCATGAAATCGAGATGGGATCCATGTATGAAAACAAAGTGTGGACTTTGGTTGACTTGCCCGAGGGTAGGCAAGCAATAGAAAACAAGTGGATCTTCAAGAAGAAGACCGACGACGGTAATGTTCTCGTTTATAAAGCTCGACTTGTGCAAAAGGTTTTCGACAAGTTCAAGGGATTGACTACGATGAGACCTTCTCACCAGTAGCGATGCTTAAGTCCGTCCGAATCATGTTAGCAATTGCGCATTTTATGATTATGAAATTTGGCAAATGGATGTAAAGACGCATTCTGAATGGATTTACGGAAGAAGAGTTGTATATGATGCAACCGAAGGTTTTATCGATCCAAAGGAGCTAACAAAGTGTGCAAGCTCCAAATGATCCATTTATGGACTGGTGCAAGCATCTCGGAGTTGGAATAAGCGCTTTGATAGTGTGATCAAAGCATTTGGGTTTGTCTGCACTTTTGGAGAAGCTTTGTATTTACAAGAAAGTGAGTGGGAGCTCTGTAGCATTTCGATATTATATGTGGATGACATATTGCTGATCGGAAATGATATAGAATTCTGGATAGCATAAAGGGATACTTGAATAAGAGTTTTTCAATGAAAGACCTCGGTGAAGCTGCTTACATATTGGGCATTAAGATCTATAGAGATAGATCAAGACGCTTAATTGGACTTTCACAAAGCACATACCTTGACAAAGTTTTGAAGAAGTTCAAAATGGATCAAGCAAAGAAAGGGTTCTTGCACGTGTTACAAGGTGTGAAGTTGAGTCGGACTCAATGCCCACCACCGCAGAAGATAGAGAAAATGAAAGATGTTCCTATGCTTCACCATAGGCTCTATCATGTATGCAATGCTTGTGTACCAGACCTGATGTGTGCCTTGCTATAAGCCTAGCAGAAGGTACCAAAGTAATCCAGAGTGGATCATCGACGTGGTCAAGAACATCTGAAATACCGAAAAGGACTAAGGATATGTTTCTCGATATGGAGGTGACAAAGAGCTCATCGTAATAGCAGTTACGTTGATGCAAGCTTTGACACCGATCCGGACGATTCTAAATCGCGAGACCGGATACGTATTTACACTAAACGGAGGAGCTGTCGGTTGGTGCGATTCTAAACAAAGCGTCGTGGCGGGATCTACATGTGAAGCGGAATACATAGCGCTTCGAAGCAGCTAATGAAGGAGTGCGGATGAAGGAGTTCATATCCGATCTAGGTGTCATACCTAGTGCATCGGGTCCAATGAAAATCTTCTGTGACAATCTCGAGCAATTGCCTTAGCAAAGGAATCCAGATTTCACAAGAGGACCAAGCACATCAAGAGACGCTTCAATTCCATCCGGACTTAGTCGGGATCGAGACATAGAGATTTGCAAGATACATACGGATCTGAATGTTGCGAACCGTTGACTAAGCCTCTTCCACGAGCAAAACATGATCGGCACCAAGACTCCATGGGTGTTAGAATCATTCTTGTGTAATCTAGATTATTGACTCTAGTGCAAGTGGGAGATCAAGGAAATATGCCCTAGAGGCAATAATAAAGTTATTATTTATTTCCTTATTTCATGATAAATGTTTATCATTCATGCTAGAATTGTATTAACCGGAAACATGATACATGTGTGAATGCATAGACAAAACAAGATGTCACTAGTATGCCTCTACTAGACTAGCTTGTTAATCAAAGATGGTTATGTTTCCTAACCATGAACAAAGGAGTTGTTATTTGATTAACGAGGTCACATCATTGGTAGAATGATCGATTGACATGACCCATTCCCTAGCTTAGCACACGATCGTTTAGTATGTTGCTCTGCTTTTATCCATGACTTATACATGTTCCTGTAACTATGAGATTATGCAACTCCGTTTACGGAGGAACACTTTGGGTACCACCAAACGTCACAACGAATCGGGTGATTATAAAGGAGTACTACAGGTGTCTCCAAAGGCGGATGTTGGGTTGGCGTATTTGAGATTAGGTTTTGTCACTCCGATAGTCGGAGAGGTATCTCTGGGCCCTCTCGGTAATGCACATCACTTGAAGCCTTGCAAGCACTACAACTAATGAGTTAGTTGTAAGATGATGTATTACGGAACGAGTAAAGAGACTTGCGATGAACGAGATTGAACTAGGTATTGGATACCGACGATCGAATCTCGGGCAAGTAACGTCCGATGACAAAGGGAACAACGTATGTTGTTATGCGGTCCGACCGATAAAGATCTTCGTAGAATATGTAGGAACCAATATGGGCATCCAGGTCCCGCTATTGGTTATTGACCGTGAATGGTTCCGGTCATGTCTACATTGTTCTCGAACCGTAGGGTCCGCACGCTTAAGGTTTCGATGATGGTTATTATGAGTTTATGTATTTTGATGTACCAAGGAGTTCGAGTCCGGATGTGATCACGGACATGACGAGGAGTCTCGGAATGGTCGAGACATAAAGATTGATATATTGGAAGCCTATGTTTGGAGTTCGAATGGTTCCGCTAAAACGGAATTCTTCGAGTACCGGAGGTTACCGGAACCCCGGGAGGTAAATGGGCCTCGATGGGCCCTAGTGGAAAGGAGGAGGGCAGCCCAAGCTGGCAGCGCCTCCCCCTTCCCTAGTCCTACTAGGACTAGGAGAAGGGGCCGCCCCTCTCTCTTTTTCCCTCCGGAATCCTAGTCCAACTAGGATTGGGGGAATCCTACTCCCGAGGGAGTAGGACTCCAGTAGCGCCCTCCTTGGCCGCCGCCCCCCCCCCTGGCTCCTTTATATACTCTGAGGCGGGGGGCACCTTGAACACACAAGTTGATCGTAAGATCGTTCCTTAGCCGTGTGCGGTGCCCCCTCCACCATATTCCACCTCGGTTATACTGTCGCGAAGCTTAGGCGAAGCCTGCGCCGGTGAAACATCAAGATCGTCACCACGCCGTCGTCTTGACGGAACTCTCCCTCGACACTCGGCTGGATCGAGTACGAGGGACGTCATCGAGCTGTCGTGTGTCAAGAACTCGGGGCGTCGAGTAACGGCGCCGGATCGGTCGGATCGCGAGGAGAACGTCGACTACTTCCTCTACGTTGTGATCGCTTCGCCGGGTCTACAAGGGTATGTGGACAACACTCTCCCCTCTCGTTGCTATACATTACCATGATCTTGCGTGTGCGTAGGAAAATTTTTGAAATTACTACGTTCCCCAACACCTTGGCAAGGGCAATAGCTCCAGTGTTGTCACAGAAGAGTTTGATCGACCCCGACGCGTTGGGTATGACTCCTAGGTCGGTGATGAACTCCTTCACCCAAATCGCTTCATGCGCTGCCTCCGAGGCTGCCATGTACTCCGCTTCACACGTAGATCCCGCCACGACGCTTCGCTTGCAATTGCACCACTCTCGCTCCACCATTCAACATATACACGTATCCGGTTTGTGACTTAGAGTCATCGGATCTGAGTCGAAGCTAGCGTCGACGTAACCCTTCTGACGAGCTCTTCGTCTCCTCCATAAACGAAAACATGTCCTTTGTCCTTTTCGGTACTTCAGATATTCTTGACCGCTGTCCAGTGTTCCTTGCGGGATTACTTTGGTATCTTGCAACCAAACTTACGGCAAGGTTTACATCGAGTCCAGTACACAACATGGCATACATAATAGATCCTATGGCTGATGCATAGGGATGACACTCATCTCTTCTTTATCTTTTGCGTGGTCGGTGGTCGAAATGAGCTCAATCTCACACCTTGTAACATAGGCAAGAACCCTTTCTTGGACTGATCCATTTTGAACCTCTTCAAAATCTTATCAAGGTATGTGCTTTGTGAAAGACCTATGAGGCGTCTCGATCTATCCCTATAGATCTTGATGCCTAATATATAAGCAGCTTCTCCAAGGTCCTTCATTGAAAAACACTTGTTCAAGTAGGCCTTAATGCTGTCGAAGTTTTGTATCATTTCCCATCAAGAGTATGTCATCTACATATAATAGGAGAAATGCTACAGAGCTCCCACTCACTTTCTTGTAAATGCAGGCTTCTCCATAAGTCATAAACTAAACGCTTTGATCATCTCATCAAAGCGAATGTTCCAACTCGAGATGCTTGCACCAGTCCATAAATGGATCGCTGGAGCTTGCATACTTTGTTAGCGTTCGAGGGTCGACAAAACCTTCCGGTTGCATCATATACTGCTCTTCCTTAAGATGTCCGTTAAGGAATGCCGTTTTGACGTCCATCGCCATATCTCATAATCATAGTATGCGGCAATTGCTAACATGATTCGGACGGACTTAAGCTTCGCTACGGAGAGAATGTCTCGTCAGAGTCAATTCCTTGAACTTGTCGATAACCCTTAGCGACAAGTCGAGCTTTATAGATGGTAACATTACCATCCGCGTCCGTCTTCTTCTTAAAAATCCATTTGTTTTCTATCGCTCACGATCATTGGGCAAGTCTGTCAAAGTCCATACTTTGTTTTCATACATGGATTCTATCTCGGATTTCATGGCTCCAAGCCATTTGTTGGAATCTGGGCCCGCCATCGCTTCTTCATAGTTCAAGGTTCATTGTTGTCTAACAACATGATTTCCATGACAGGGTTGCCGTACCACTCAGTGCGGAACGTGTCCTCGTGGACCTTCGAGTTCAAGAGCAACTTGATCCGGTACCTTGATCATCATCATTGTTTTCCTCTTGATTGGTGTGGGCATCACAGGAACGGTCTCTTGCGCTGCACCACCTTCCCGTTCGAGAGGTAGTACTTCATCGAGTTCTACTTTCCTCCCACTTACTTCTTTTGAGAGAAACTCTTTCTCCAGAAAGCATCCGTTCTTGGCAACAAATACCTTTCCTTCAGATCTTAAGTAGAAGGTATACCCGGCAGTTTCCTTAGGGTATCCTATGAATACGCATTTTTCCGACTTGGGTTCGAGCTTTTCAGGTTGAAGTTTCTTGACATAAGCATCGCATCCCCAAACTTTTAGAAACGACAGCTTAGGTTTCTTCCCAAACCATAATTCATACGGTGTCGTCTCAACGGATTTAGACGGTGCCCTATTTAAAGTGAATGTAGCTGTCTCTAGAGCGTATCCCCAAAATGATAGCGGTAAATCGGTAAGAGACATCATAGACCGCACCATATCCAATAGAGTGCGATTACGACGTTCGGACACACCGTTTCGCTGAGGTGTTCCAGGCGGCATGAGTTGTGAAACGATTCCACATTTCCTTAAGTGTGTACCAAATTCGTGACTTAAGTATTCTCCTCCACGATCTGATCGTAGGAACTTTATCTTTCGGTCACGTTGATTCTCTACCTCACTTTGAAATTCCTTGAACTTTTCAAAGGTCTCAGACTTGTGTTTCATTAAGTAGACATATCCATATCTACTCAAGTCATCAGTGAGAGTGAGAACATAACGATATCCTCCACGAGCCTCAACGCTCATTGGACCGCACACATCGGTATGTATGATTTCCAACAAGTTGGTTGCTCGCTCCATTGTTCCGGAGAACGGAGTCTTGGTCATTTTGCCCAAGAGGCATGGTTCGCATGTGTCAAACGATTCATAATCAAGAGACTCTAAAAGTCCATCGGCATGGAGCTTCTTCATGCGCTTGACACCAATGTGACCAAGGCGGCGATGCCACAAGTATGTGGGACTATCGTTATCAACTTTACATCTTTTGGCTTCCACACTATGAACATGTGTAACATTACACTCGAGATTCATTAAGAATAAACCATTGACCATCGGAGCATGACCATAAAACATATCTCTCATATAAATCGAACAACCATTATTCTCGGACTTAAATGAGTAGCCATCTCGTATTAAACGAGATCCGGATACAATGTTCATGCTCAAACATGGCACTAAATAACAATTATTAAGGTTCAAAACTAATCCTGTGGGTAAATGTAGAGACAGCGTCGACGGCGATCACATCGACTCGGAACCATTCCCGACGCGCAGATCGTCACCTCGTCCTTTGCCGGTCTCTGTTTATTCCGCAGCTCCTGCTGTGAGTTACAAATATGAGCAACGGCACCGTATCAAATACCGGGAGTTACTACGAGTCTTGGTAAGGTACACATCAATTACATGTATATCAAATATACCTTTGGTGTTGCGGCCTTCTTATCCGCTAAGTATTTGGGGCGCTTCGCTTCGGTGACCCTTCCCTTGCAATAAAAGCACTCGATCTCGTGCTTGGGTCCATTCTTTGACTTCTTTCCGAATAAAGCTTACGGGCGCGCAATATCCTTGCCGTCCTTCTTGAAGTTCTTCTTCCCTTGCCCTTCTTGAACTTAGTGGTCTTATTGACCATCAACACTTGATGTTCTTTCTTGATTTCAGCCTCTGCGACTTGACATTGAGTACACTTCAGAATGGTCTTCACCATCCCTTGCATGTTGTAGTTCATCACAAAGCTCTTGTAGCTTGGTGGAAGCGATCGAGGATTCTCATCAATGACCGCCTCATCTGGGAGGTTAATGTTTAGTCGGGTCATACGGTTGTGCAACCTGGACATCTTCGAGGATGTGCTCACTTGTAACTGTTTTCCTCCATCTTACAATCAGAGAACTTGTCGAGACATCATATCTCTCGACCGGGCATGAGCTTGGAAAACTAGTTTCAGCTCTTGAACATCTCATATGCTCCGTGATGCTCAAAACGCTTTTGGAGCCCCGGTTCTAAGTGTAGAGCATGCCGCATTGAACGAGGGAGTAATCATCGAACGAGTCCGCCAGACGTTCAAATCGCCTTGCAATGTTGGGAGAACAGGGTCACCTAACGGTGCTTCTAGGACATACTGTTTCTTGGCAGCTATGAGGATGATCCTCGTGTTCGGACCCGATCCGTATAGTTCTTGCCATCATCTTTCAGCTTGGTTTTCTAGGAACGCGTTGAAGTTCATGTTGACATTAGCGTTGGCCATTGATCTACAAGACATATTTGCAAAGGTTTTAGACTAAGTTCATGATAATAAAGTTCTAATCAAAATTATGAACTCCCACTTAGATTAGACATCCTCTAGTCATCTAAGTGTTACACGATCCGAGTCGACTAGCCCGTGTCCGATCATCACGTGAGACGGACTAGTCATCGTCGATGAACATCTTCATGTTGATCGTATCTTCCATACGACTCGTGTTCGACCTTTCGGTCTCCGTGTTCCGAGGCCATGTCCGCACATGCTAGGCTCGTCAAGTTAACCCTAAGTGTTTTTGCTGTAAAACTGTCTTACACCCGTTGTATGTGAACGTAAGGATCCATCACACCCGATCATCACGTGGTGCTTAGAAACGACGAACCGTAGCAACGGTGCACACCGTCGGGAGAACACTTCTTGAAATTTTGTAAGGATCATCTTATTTACTACCGTCGTCCTAAGTAAACAAGATGTATAAACATAATAAACATCGCATGCAATTATATAGTTGTGACATGATATGGCCAATATCATAAAGCTCCATTGATCTCCATCTTTGAGGCTCCATGATCATCCTGTCACCGGCTTGACACCATGATCTCCATCATCATGATCTCCATCATCGTGTCTTCATGAAGTTGTCACGCTAACGACTACTTCTACTTCTATGACTAACGCGTTTAGTAATGAAGTAAAGTAGTTTACATGGCGTTCTTCAATGACACGCAGTCATACAAAAATAAAGACAACTCCTATGGCTCCTGCGGTTGTCATACTCATCGACATGCAAGTCGTGAATCCTATTACAAGAACATGATCTCATACATCACAATTCATCATTCATCACAACTTCGGCCATATCACATCACATGATCAATCGCTGCAAAAACAAGTTAGACGTCCTCTAATTGTTGTTGCATCTTTTACGTGGCTGCGATTGGGTTCTAGCAAGAACGTTTTCTTACCTACTTAATCACCACAACGTGATTTTGTCAACTTCTATTTACCCTTCATAAGGGCCTCGTTCATCGAATCCGCTCCAACTAAAGTGGGAGAGACAGACACCCGCCAGACCACCTTATGCAACTAGTGCATGTCACCGGTGGAACCGGTCTCACGTAAGCGCACGTGTAAGGTTGGTCCGGCCGCTTCATCCCACAATACCGCTGAGCAGGAAAAGACTAGTAGAGGCAAGTAAGATGACAAGATCAACGCCCACAACAAATTGTGTTCTACTCGTGCATTAGAGAACTACGCATAGACCTAGCTCATGATGCCACTTGTTGGGGAACGCTGCGAGAAAATTAAAATTTTTCCTACGGCTTCACCAAGATCCATCTATGAGTTCATCTAAGCAACGAGTAACGGAGAGAGTTTGCATCTACATACCACTTGTAGATCGCGTGCGAAGCTTGCAAGGTGATGATGGAGTCGTACTCGAACGTGATTCAGATCACCGATGTCCAAGTGTTTGAACGGACAGCACCTCCGCGTTCAACACACGTGCGGACGAGCAACGCCTCCTCCTTCTTGATCCAGCAAGGGGAAGGAGAGGTTGAGGAAGACAGCTCCACCGGCAGACGACGCGTGGTGATGGTGGAGAAGCAAGATCTCGGCGAGGCTTCACGAGCTCTTACGGAGGAGGAGAAGTGTTGGGGAGGGAGGGCTGCACCTTGGGGTTGGTACAGCAGCCCCCCCCCCCCCCTTATATAGGCCCCTGGTGGCTGGCCCTGGAGATCCAATCTCCGGGGGCGGCGCCAAGGGGTGGAGTGCCCCCAAGCCGGGGGCGCCCACCCCTAGGGTTTCAACCCTAGGCGCAGGGGGTGGGCCTAGGGGGGCGCACCAGCCCCCTGTGGGCTGGTTCCTTTCCCCCTTTGGCCCATGGGGCCCTCCGGGATAGGTGGCCCCACCGGTGGACCTCGGGACCCCTCCGGTGGTCCCAGATTTTACCGGAGACCCCAATCTTTCCCGATAGCCAAACACCACTTCCTATATATTATTCTTTACCTCCGGACCTTCCGAACTCCTCGTGACGTCCGGGATCTCATCCGGGACTCAACAACATTCGGTATTTACATACTAGTCTTCCTACTAACCCTAGCGCCACCGAACCTTATGTGTAGACCCTACGGGTTCGGAGACACGCAGACATGACCGAGACGACTCTCGGGCAATAACCAACAGCGGGTCCGGATACCCATGTTGGCTCCCACATGCTCCTCGATGATTTCATCGGTTGAACCACGATGTCGAGGATTCGATCAAACCACGTATGCAATTCCTTTGTCAATCGATGCGTTATTTGCCCGAGACTCGATCGTCGGTATCCCAATACCTTGTTCACCTCGTTACGGCAAGTCACTTTACTCGCATCGCAATGCATGATCCCCGCCAACACCTTGGTCACCTTTGAGCTCATTATGATGATGCATTACCGAGTGGGCCCAGAGATACCTCTCCGTCATACGGAGTGACAAATCCCGCTCGATCCATGTCAACCCAAGATACTTTCGGAGATACCGTAATGCACCTTTATAGTCACCCGATTACGCCAGTGACGCTTTGATACACCCAAGGCACTCCTACGGTAACCGGAGTTACACGATCTCATGGTCGAAGGAAGAGATACTTGACATTGGCAAAGCTTCTAGCAAACGAACTATACGATCTTTTATGCTATGCTTATGATTGGGTCTTGTCCATCACATCATTCTCCTAATGATGTGATCCCGTTATCAACGACATCCAATGTCCATAGTCGAAACCATGACTATCTATTGATCACAACGAGCTAGTCAACTAGAGGCTCACTAGGGACATATTGTGGTCTTTGTGCTCACACGTGTATTACGATTTCCGGATAATACAGTTATAGCATGAACAAAAGACAATTATCATGAATATTGAAATATAATAATACTTTTATTATTGCCTCTAGGGCATATTTCCAACAAAAAAAGGTCGCCAATGTCACTTGAGATGTATGAGAATATTAATATTAAACTCTTAAAGTTAATGTGGCCCCGTTGCAACGCACGGGCGTTCTTCTAGTTGGTTCATTCTTTTCCACTTACAAATGTTTTAAGAAATCAACTAGCCTGCTTCGAAGTTGGGGACCCATGAGTGTTATTGTGCAATTCCAGCTTCCAGATTATAATGAGGATCATGGAGCTGTAGGTAGAATGCAATGACTTACAGTAATGTCTACTGACTTGGCAAGAGGTTTCTTATCAAACTATTCACATCTTATTTATATTGTCCATGCTATTTGAAGGTGAATAACTATCTTTCAGAATTGTGTACATTTGGTAAATTATTATTGTCCCTACATAGCAACTTTCAGTTTATATAGAGAAATTATTTTATGACACTACATGATTCAGGGAGAACGTACATACGATTGGGGGAAAAAGCATGGGGTGACGACAAATGGGTGCCTCTCTCAGAAGGGATCAGGTGGAGGCTCACCGGCTGCAGCGATGGCCACTAGCATGAGCTGTGAAGCGCGTGGAGGCGAGAGCCTCATGGCCTGTTGATACGGCGCATAATTGCAACCCTCCAATTCATGTAAGTTTGGTGATTGTGTTCTCAGTTGTCTAAGTTGTTATAGACGCGGGTAGTGTGCAAAATGGTGAATGGAAGGACCGATATTCTGACAGTGTGTGAGAGATTTATACTGATACTAAATTGCTAGCTGCTTGCTGATGGGAAGCTATCATTGATAGAGCATTCAGTTGGGGGCTCACACTCACGCAAGTACATGGAGGAATTCGAGACGTCTGACATAAGTTTACTACTCCCTCCACTTAAATGAATAAGGCGCACACACATTTCAAAATCTAACTTTGGCCATCAATTTAACAGCCGGGGGTATTCCTCCTTTTCGTAAAAAATCAATTTAACAAACCAAATGTGGGTTATACCTAATAAAAGTTATACCGTCGAGCTCATTTTTGAGAAAAAATTAGTACTGCCTTCGTGCGGAAATACTTATCGCTAAATGGATGTATCTAAACATATTTCAGTTCTAGATACATCCGTTCGAGTGACAAGAATTTCGAGGGAGTAGTATAATTTTCAAGTCACATAAGTTGCACTTTGAGAAAGGATAAAATAAGCAGGCTTGATCTCTCCCTACTCCACGTTAAAGAATTCTGATTCAGCCGATTCCCCTGCTGAATGCTTGTGTTTCGTACTTTCATTTAAGTTGCCTCTTAAAAATAAGTGTACTGTCTTTTGTGTTCCACATATCACATTTGATTTGATCTCTGTGGGGCAGAATAAATACTGTATGTTTTACATGTGGGTTGATGCACAGAAGGCATTTGCTGCACGTCTTTATTCCTACAAGCTTTACTATTATAACTTGATAGCATGTGCAATTTTGGATAATTGCAGCGCCTCACCCCGCTCCACTCCATGCCAGCCCCACAGTCATGTTATTGAACATTGGGGAGAAACCGAGCACCACTTTTCACTTGAATTAGGAACACCAAAGGTTTGGGATTATGCTCGTGACGACTATGTCCATCATGTATCGTGTCCAAAGCAGATGGTATGTGTTCATATGTAATGGTGGTGCAGTAATGGATCAAGCTCTATTGAACAGGAAAGTTAAGTTGTAATCTATGGTATGTTTCTGTGTATTTTCTTTTACAAATGTGCTACTTCTCTTCTTTTAGATTGTTGGATAGTACAATGATCTGGTCAACGTTTATTACCAGCTTATAAGTTCATCGTGACTCTGGTTTTGTGCTAATGTAGTACCGATATAAGTCACTTCTGCTAGAAATCAAAGAGAATTAAATATAAGTTTCTGCTACTGCATGATACCTCCAAACATTACACACAAAGCTTGATAAGTGCACTGAGGAGAAACATTTTCTTGATGAAGTTGTTCCGGGTTGTAACTTTTGTATGCGTAAACAAAATCTGGACACTTTGGTTTAGCGGTGAAGTTGTTTCATGCTATTGTAATTTATAGTGGTTTTGAAAAAACAAAGTTGCATGTGCTGGCTAATTCTGCATGTGTGTATTTTCTTGTAACTTCTATGCCTTTCTTTTTTGCTCTTTTAGGAAAACCATACGATGATTTTGATGATGCTTTTATAAGTAAAAAAACAGATTATATCCTTCAATTCCATTCATTTTATGTGGTGTCTTTGTGTGGGTTTCAAAGGCAAAGAGTTGTGTGGTACACATGATGAGACTGAATGCTGCCATATGTTTTTAATTGAAGTCCCTAAAGCTTCTTAGGGTCTCTTTGATTCACATGATTATCTGATTATCAAAATACGGGATTAAGAAAAACCTAGGTACCATTAATTGCATTTTACCTATCCCTTGTTAAGCCTAAAAAATTAGATAGTCTCTCTTCGGTTCTCTCTCCCCCTCATTTTAGGCATATGTAACAATTTTAATTGATGAAATCATAACTAGAGGTTTGGGAGGATGGATTTTTTTTCTCCAATATAGAGTACAAAGAATACTTCGGAAAAGATCCTCGGGCTTTATCCATAGAAAATCCTATGGAACTCTTGAGAACCGAAGGATCCCTGTATATATCTAACTATGTAGTAATTCATATATTGTTCTTTTGATAGACATTCCAAAATGGAGTACAAAGAATCCTTCGGGAAAATATCAAACCATCTCCATAGGGAAAAGATCCTTAAGATTCGTATCCTCGAAAAATCGAATGAACCGAAGGAACCCTACCTAACTTTGTTTATCAGTTGTTCTTATAAGAGACATCATACATATGTAGGTTATTAGATTGTTTATTAGCACATTGCTAGAGAATCTTAAAATGGGGTCCTCATATTGTTAGATATGCTAAAGAAGTGAACAATTGTGTATCAGCACATTGCCAAAATCTTGATTCTTTTGCTTTTAGTTTTATGCACTCATGGTATGGGGAAGAACTAAATCAACCAATTTGCAGGGTCTATTCATTGTTTAATGATTTTACATTCTACTAAGCAAAAATTCCCAAGATAATGACTTTTATTCTCATTCACGATGTTTGCCAGCTAAGGAAGCAATTTGCGGTGCACCATACTTAGCTTCATCGACAATGAAGTTGCACACAAAATTTCTGTTGTTGTACGAGAATTAATTACATGTATTAAGAAATAATGAGATATTTATGTTTTTTTGACTTTGTGCATAGCTTGCCATGTTAAAGTGTTTTCTTGATTTTTAGTACTTTTTAATGCAATCAAAATACCTTTGTATGCATGTTAATTCCGACATATCTTTGTAATATTAGTCGAGACGTGCATTTGCACGTACAAGCTTACTAGTAACTTGAAGGTTTAAAGTTACTTCAAAGTATGGGGTGCAATAATGTCTTGGTGAGGATGGATAATTTTATTCTGGTCGATGCTATACGTCTGAATGAGGGACATTCTATGGTGGCGGCTCTGCAGTTAGATGGTTGCGGAGAGTTATTACGAGAGTTCGAAAAGATTACTATTGAGCACTGTAATAGAGAATCAAATGCAGTTGCTCATGAGCTAGTTGAGTGGGTGCGTGCAAACACCCCTTCTTTATGCGTGGATGCACCTCCGGGTACTATTGCTAATTTTTTAGCAGACGATGTAAGCTTTATTTGAGGTTAATAAAGCTAGCCATGAAGGCCTTTCCCGTCAAAAGAAAAACGGGGGCAGACGATTGTATGTCATTTTTTGTGGTATCCTCTGCCCCCGCCTTATCCCATCGCAATGGTGTGACGACGTGTGGGCCACAACACCTCCTTCGCAATGACCACACCATCTCTTGATTCATGGCGGCACCCTTCCTTGTCTCAGTCCAACTTCCCTCTCCCCTTTCCACGCAACCCTATGTTTACTCCCAATGTGCCGACAAACGGCGTTGCACGGAAGCAACGTCGTCGTTGCTCCAACATGAGGGGCACGACACTTTCTTTCCCCGAATACCCAAAATCTGGGCATGAACCCCCTCTCACCGCTTTTAATGGATGTTGGTTGTTGCCATGATTAGGTTAGGGTGAACTCACTTGGTCCCTCCTCCTTTGTCATCGGAATACATGCGTTCCTATTATGTTCTGTAGGTCTAAGCTTGCCTAATAATGATTCTTGACATTTAATTCGGATTTTGAAACTTTTTAGTATGATACATGGTTACATTGTTGAACACAAATCATCTGTTGTAATCATTTTAAAGGCGTGATTGCTACTATACTAAACAAAATCTGGCATGTATCAGTTTCTTCGAGGACTCTGCCTCGCGTAGTGCCTGCTGAGGAAGGTGGGGCGAACACGTGACAACAATCACGGGGCCGCGTGGATTGTCTAGATCAGTTCTAGCTAGTGGACCTCATAGGACAGCAAGGATACATCTTACTATGGTTTGGACGTGTCGTGCAAGGGGTGTATCATGTGAAAGTTGTTAGCAAGTGGTTTTGGTTTCCTCCTCTCTCTCTCTCTCTGTGTGTGTGTGTGTGTGTGTGTGTGTGTGTGTGCAGGCGGCATTACCTGCACCTAGCACGGAGCAACACCGTCGTTGTTCCAACATGGGGGACACGGCGGTTACTTTCCCCGAGTACCAAAATTTTGGTATGAACCTCCTCTCACTGCTTTAATGGATGTCGGGTGTTGCCATGTTTTGAGTTAGGGCAAACTCACGTGGTTCCTCCTCTTTTGTCATCGAACTACATGCATTTCTATTCTATTGTGCAAGTCTAAGCTCGCATAATAATGATTCTCAATGTTTGACTCGGATTTTAAAGCCTTGTAGGGTATGATGCACAGTTGCATTGTTGAACACAAATATACCTTCTAGTTCATAAGTTGTACTTGTTTTAAAAGCATGATTACTACCATGTTACAAAAAATATTGCATGTATCATCTTCTTTAGGGACTCTGCCTCGCCCAGTGTCTGTGTGAGGTTTGGGGCAAGCACGTCAGGTCAACCATGGAGCTACACTGACGGTTCGGTTAGTTCTAGCTGGTGAACCCCCTTAGGACGGCATGGATACTTCCTGCTTGAGTTTGAATGCACGGTGCGAGAGGGATGTATCATGTGTGAGTTGTTAACAAAGGGTTTTGGTTTCCTTCTCGTCTCTCTCTCTCTTTCTATGTGTGTGTGTGTGTGCGCGCGCGTGTGTCTATATGGCTATTTGTCACTCTATCTCTCTCTTTGCCTTATTGTGTTTGTGTTTGGACGAGGGATTGCGGTAGCGGATGAGAGAACTGGTACATCGTGACATTCATACACATCATCACAAGAGAAAACGTGTGAAATGTGTTCATTTTTTGTGATGGAATTAGACAATTGGGAGCTATAGCGGTTATGTTTCTGCGCACATAAAGATTCGGACATGTCAATATTTGTTTCACACTTGCGGATAGTGTTTGACTGGGGTTAGTTGTTGAGCTAATCAAATATGAAATCAGTTCGGCATCATCCTCTTTTTGCAATTAAAATGTATGCATGTTTTCTATGTAGAAATTGGGAATTGCATAAGGTTTATTTCCTCGAATACCTGAAATGTGGCTATTAGTCTCCTTTCACTACCTTAATGGATGTTGGTTGTTGTTGTGATTGTGTTAGAATGAAACCATATAATGTACTTTATGGTGAGGCGACTATGTTTCCTTCTTATTTTATCATTGGCATATGTGTATTATTGTGTAAGTCTAAGTTCGCCTAATAATCATTCCCGGTGTTCTTCGGATTTTGAAACATTGTGCGGTATGAGAATTGTTTACATTGTTGAGCATGCATATACCATCTCATTTCATCCATTCTACTCATTTTGAAGGTGTGGATGCTACTAGATTAACATTTCATGATATATGTTTGACAAACATTCTTATTATTAGCAGGCTAGGCAAGGTTTGGTTCCTAGTATATCATATCCTACTTTGCATCTTCTTACGCTAGAGCATCATCTTTTGCAGCTAGACAGAGGCTTGCCAGATGGAGTATGGCCGAAGTCACTGGTTGCCTTTTTGTAGCGTGCAAGGTAGAGTAAACTTGTTTTGTTCAGTGAATCTACTAGTAATCATTGTCCTAATTGATGGTGCTGATTCAAATACCCTCGGTAGGGTACTTAGTGTTGATTCTCGGCATAGCTTGAGGCCGTTGGAAAGGCACCCTTCAGGCGACGTTAATCGCCGAGCGAAAATGGAAGAGGGTCGTCGCTGAGGAGTTGAAGAAGAGGGAAGCTAATGAGACCATCGGAAAGGGGTTTCCCTCAACCGCCTCGAAGGAAGATCTCAAGAGGCTGAAGGAAGAGAGGTTGTTCCCAGTGGATCTGGAGCACCGGGTACGTGAACATGAGGTCCCGTCGACGCCGGCCGCCAGCTGACACGTCTCCAACGTATCTATAATTTTTGATTGTTCCATGCTATTATATTACCCCTTTTGGATGTTTATGGGCTTTATTTTACACATTTATATCATTTTTGGGACTAACCTACTAACCGAAGGCCCAGCCCATATTGTTGTTTTATTGCCTGTTTCAGTATTTCGAAGAAAAGGAATATCAAACGGAATCCAAACGGAATGAAACCTTCGGCAGCATGACTTTTTGGAAGAATATGATCTTGGAGACTTGGAGTTCACGTCAGAAGATCCTCGAGGAGGCCAGGAGATAGGCCCCCCTACTGGGCGTGCCCTCCTGTCTCGTGGGCCCCTCGAGCACCCCCCCCCCCCCGACCGACTTCTTTCGCCTATATAGTCCCACGTACCCTAAAAACATCCACGAAGAAGATAGATCGGGAGTTCCGCCGTCATAAGCCTCTGAGCCACCAAAACCTCTCAGAGCCTGCTCCAAGACTCACCGAGGGGGGAACCCATCACCGTGGCTATCTTCATCATCCCGGCGCTCTCCATGACGAGGAGGGAGTAGTTCACCCTCGGGGCTGAGGATATGTACCAGTAGATATGTGTTTGATCTCTCTCTCTCTCTCTCTCTCTCTCGTGTGCTCTCTATGGCACGATCTTGATGTATCGCGAGCTTTGTTATTATAGTTGGATCTTATGATGTTTCTCCCCCTCTACTCTTGTCGTGGATTTATCACGGCAGATGTCCTAGTGAAAGGACTTAGTCGTGGAGCCATCGCTACGGGTTTACTTGAAGGGGTTAAAGCGGACACAAAGACACAAGGGTTTATACTAGTTCGGCCCCTTCGATGAAGGTAAAAGCCTACGTCTAGTTGTGGTGGAATTGATGTGATCTCGATGGCTAGGGAGCAAACAAGCTTCGCCTAGGCTCGAGTTGTGGTTGTCTTGTCCTTGAACCGTCAGCCGGTCGCCCCTTATATACACGAAAGTGACGCCTGTCGGTTCATAGAGTCCCAACCGTTCATACTGTATCCCGGTTGGTATCTCTCTATTCCTAACTTACAATACAAGTATACATCAGGTCGGTTTACGGCTACAAGTTCTAAACCGACTACAGGCCTTGGGCCTTTCTCTGCTTATACCACTAACGGAGTTAACCCGACCCAAGCTGGCCGGTTTACACCTAGTGGTAATATCCCCAACATTAGGCCCCAGATTGATTTGAACTGGTTCATGTCAATCCTTCACAAAGCTTGTATCTTGGACATCTTCTAATGACTGGTAAACCGCCATGTCGTCATCACTTCGTTATCAGAACCGCATGACGTCATCCTGAAATTTATCATTTATAACGCCTCTTTTAACAAATGTTCCTCGATCCACGCGCTTGACCTAGCTTGGCTGCTTTATAAATAGGACCGAAGGTCATTTCTTTCTTCCTTCGCCTCCTCTTCTTCGCCTTCCTCACGCCGCTGTTCTTGAGCTCCGCCACCGCCGCCGACTTCCGCCTCGCCCCGGGTCACAGATCAACCTAAACGCATTGTAACATTGCGGCCTCTTTCCGCCTTCTCCGCTCCTGTAGCTTCTTCCCTTCTTGACTTAGATCTGCTTTTAGGGTTCCACTTCATCATATCAGGTTCTTCACGCTGCCTCGCTCTGTTCTTTTAACTTTGAACAACACCGTGAACTGTCATCAGTATTAATAGCGATTCCTGCGCATCCGCTGTATTTTCTCATCTTAAGTCCATGGATCTTCTCGCATATATATCCGCTCCATAGTCCACTTCCGCTTACGCCTTACTTTCGTGAAATATTTTCATTTTTCGTGAGCTCGTTTGATCCGCAGCTATAATAGGATCTTGTGAAACTTGTTTCGCAAACTAACTATCCATAGCTTCAATTGCTTCCAAAGCCTAGATTAGGCGGTTTAACTCACCATAGGAAAAGACGCTAAACCGCACATATATATCATTAGTCCCCTTGTTGAACCGCCGTAATCCATCTCGATATCATATCACAGAAACCGGTTTATAGACACTACCTCCGTTTATCATAACTTAGATCAACACCTTGTATCAAGCATGCTCTTGAACCGGATCAATTATTTCTTGTAGATCTTATCATGGCCAAACAAGTGTATGAATGCAATCGGTTCCTTCTCGCCACCGAGTCACAAATGAATGATCTAGTCTCGATTGGCGCTTTAGATGACAAAGATACAGACCCATCGGAGGGTCCCTGGAGAGGAATGTCCTCCCACACCCCAGGAAGGAGAAGTTGTGGTCTTCGCAGATCACCTGGCCCGGGGCTTCAAGCCGCCCGGTTCAAAATTTTACCGAGACGTGTTAGCCAATTTTCAGCTCCGTCCCCAGGACATTGGCCCCAACTCCGTCACCAATTTATGCCACTTTCAAGTACTATCTGAAGTATATCTTTAAGAGGAACCTTCTGTTGAACTGCTTAGAGACCTCTTCCATCTAAACCGTCAGACCGAATTCACCGACGGCCCCAATATCAATTGGGTGGCATGGCTATTCAAAAGAGGAAGGAGATCACCTATCCCCACGCCAAACTCCATACTCACCCCAAGGAGTGGAATGCGACTTGGTTTTATTGCAAAGATACTTCTCTCAAGATGAAAATCCTTACCGGCTTTCGCCCGAGAGCTGCTAAGCAACACCCATCCGCTTCCACAAAGATTGAGCGCCAAAGATAGAAGCAAATATGCCCCGCGAATCGCCCAAGCTCCGAGCTTTTATGGCTAACGGTTTGACGGAATAGATCTTGCACGCTTTGGTTATCATGGGGCATACCGCCTCTGAGCCGGCGCTCCGGTTTGATGTGCCAGTACACTGACAGTGTCAACGACCCACTCCGACACACCAAACTCCAACTCTCTGATGATGAAGTTAAAAACTCGGTAAAAAGATGTCGAATGAACCGGAGCACCTCGTGCTCAAACCGTCTAGCTCCTCATCGCACCACCAACAAACCGCTCATGTAAGTTTCTAGTTGTTCCATCATTAAACCTGTTATCGCTTCATGTATCCAACATTTAATTATTTCGATCCAGGGTGATAATCTGTTTTGGAGCAAGAAACTTTCACAAGATAAAGCGGAGAAAGCAGGGTGGCCAACCCGTCCCAAAACCAAAGTTGTCAAGAAATCAGCCCATAAGAGAAAGACCACCGCTTCATCCGACCCAAATTGCTGATTTATGATGTGGGTAATCCGGACCTTGAGGTAGAACTTGATTCTCTTGGCTTGCTTTTTACACGCCTTTATTGATGATGATGCTTGTCGACGACGCCGAGGCCAAGAATGCAGATTCGCCGAGGTAACTATTCTCTTCCGATTCAAAAATTTGCCTTTTCCAAAATTTCGCCAGCAAACCGAAAGTTAATTTTTCTCACCCTCTTGCTTATTTGGATCCCAAATTTCTTATGAAGACGCAAAGAACATGAAGCTCGCCGCACAACCCGCAGACAATGGTCGTAGTTACCTCTGCGGTTTACCAAACAGCCCGGTTCGAAGCGCCGCCCGAGGTCTCGACCTTTTATTGCTTTAAATTCTAAAGCGGGTTTCTTCCACAACCTCTTAATCCGTCCGACTCCAATTATCGTGTTACTTCCCATTCATCCTCCGTGAATCATCGCCACTCGCTTACCACCATTGAAGATAGCCGCCAGTAAGCCAAACCGACCATATGCTTCTAATATATTGTGTAATGGTTTATACTTTTCCCGACTCTTTGTCTCTTAGAACCAAACCGAGACCCAAAGAAGAAGGCCCGTTTGGATAAAACGGTCAAGAAGATGCCGCCAGATCATGAGAGAGCGCCAGATCTTGGAAATTTTGCCTCAAGACATTCCCAATGATCCTCCGCTACAAGATATCTTGTTATTCCCAAGAGAGGCCTCATTAACACTTCAATCTCTCGCCGATCCACCCGCCAAGACCGTCCGGTTTGATAAATCCCACGATCCTGCCGACAAAACGGCCGTGCCTACACAAATCTGTTGAGTCCAAAGATGATGATGTTGTGATAAGCGGTATGGGCCATTCTCAACCGGGAATCTCGCAACTTTAACCGTGCACATCAGAAAAGAAGATATTTCCGCTTTGAATAAAGGAAAATGGGATGTTGAATCGAGACATATGCTGCTCGAGCGCCCAAGACCTTCATTCTGGTATTTAAACCGGCTTTATACCAGCCGTGACTATGAAGCGGCCTGGTCAAGTTAATGAGGGACAAGTTTGAGGTAACCCACCCTTTGCTTATCGCCAAGATATCATTCCTTGTAGCCCCTAAGGGCCGGTTTGTAATCTTGATCAAACCGACTTGACTATATTCCTTAACAACTTTGAAATCCACCAGATAACCCCCAAGGACCGGTTTAACTTGGCATACTTAAACCGGGCCTCAATAAAACTGCCTTTGGAAACATACGAGATCAAATAGCCATTAGCCCCAAGTGCCAAGTTGAATACTTGTATTGAGCTTGGGACTTTGCCATCTAGCGTATATATAAAAATCGAAGGTACATTAGCCCCAAGTGTCAAGCATATAACTTTGTTGTGTGGTTGAGACTTTGACTTTCTTGAATTGCTTGTTGAACATACTATCGATACACAGCCGAGGTGAAAATCAAGGAGGACCGGATTGCCGATTTACAAGAGGCGTTGAAAACCCAAAGAGTCAAATAGAAAAGGCCAAGAAAGAATTAACCAAAGGCTTTGAACGCCACCAACAAGTGAAGGAAGGCTTCAAGAAAGAACAGCTGGTTGGGCCACCGAGAAGGCCAATTTGATCAAACGAAAGCGTAAAATGTCAAGCTGCCCTTAAACCGGTGGTAGATGATCTGACAGCCGTAAAGCGGCAAGTACACTCTATGACTGCGGCAATCTTTGGTAAGCTCCTTTGAACAGTTGTGACATTTTGAACCCGCTGTAGCATAACTCCGGTTTGAGACTAACTCTTTACTGTTGTAGGCAAATGCATTGGGCACTTAGGAAACGATGTGCGGAAGAAACTGAAGGCTGTCTACACCTTAGTAGAACAGCTATATACCGGAGCCCAGCGTATCATCACCACAGCCTCTCATAACAACCCGGCACCTTCCTTGATCCAAGATACTCGAACCGTTATCCATGCTTCCCGCCTGGATTGAGGAGGTGAAAAATCTCTTTGCCGAGCGGAGCTATCAATGCTTTGATCCGAGCCAAAGCATGGGTACCAAATTTTGACCCGTGGAAGCAGCTCAAGGCTATCCCAAGGTGAAGGAAGATGGTTCTGATTTTAATGAAGAGGATTTACGGCAATAAACCGTGCAAAGGCGCCTCGGCTTGTTAGCTGGCGAAGAAGCAGATTTGGAGCATTATCAAGCACAATACAATGACCGTAATGCGAGTGCCACCCCAACTTTTGAAGCGGAAAATCTGATCCCTCCAATCCGTAAGCATACCTACGCCTCGATATTGAACCGCCTTCCCGATCCATGAAGAAGCTGTTTTTCAAGCGTTAATGGGAATCGATCGACCACCGCTGATTTCACCAATGGGTAGAGAAGAGGAAACGAAGCGCGAAGATGAAGAGCGTGCTTGAACCGGAGGCCGGTTCAAATATCTGTCGCTGGCGGTCGCCCAAAGAACAATGATCTTACTCGGGCACCGTGTTGCCTTGTAATAACTTTAGTTAATACTTTCGCTTTGAATATGCCTTCGCATAAGTAGTGAAACTTTTGCTTGATTCGCATTTCCCGCAACCGTAAAAATTTGAACCTCGGTGGCGGTGATATCGCCACCGGTTTATGATATTGAATATATGTATCGAAATCCAACAAATATGTGATACAAATACCGCCGTGTTCTGGCATGAAGTCATGCGAGCTAAACTTAAAGCGGAGGCCTTAAAACCATGACCGTCGGTAAAGCGGGAGAGAACAACTCCCATATAAACCATGCTGAATCAAGACAAGCCCCTTGTTATTCAATGATGATAACAAGAAAAGGTAAACCGCGATAAACTCCGAGTAAGATTAAACCGTGTTCATCAATTTGTAATTGACAGTTGAACCGATAAAAACATTGTCGGTTTAAAAACGCAACAAAAATCGAATACCAATTATGAGAAAATATGGCAACAAAAGCAACAACTTTTGCAAAAGAAAAGCTTTATCGAGCTGGTCGATGGCATTACCATGGTCGACGCAACCAAGCTCCCGAAGGCGTAGCGATGGTGCCACCGGCCAGTCCCCAAAAGACTCGTGGCAATACGCCGCCAAGTGGCATGACATTGGTTCGGGTTCACCAAGCCCCAAATGACTCTCGCCCTCAGAGGGTCGACCAAGAGGCGTGACCGGTTCAGACTTGACCGTGTCCCCAATGATCCGGTGGCTTTCGCCTATCAAGAGGTGTTGCATTGGTTCGACACCACCAAGCCCCCAAGTGATAAAAGACAAATGTCAAGGGGTAAACCGAGGCCGCTTTAAAAAATGTAATCACTCCATGTAACCACGCATGATGAGAAAGACAGAGACCCCGCTTTAGCCGAGGCTCGGTTTTATTATATCAAGATAATATATACATTGTCATGATATGTACATAAATAGAGCCGATGGCTCAAGTGTAGTAAGGCCGAAGATGAGCTATGTTCCACGGCCTGTTGGTCTCCTCCTCTGATGTGCGTGAGTCTTGATGCTCTCGAATATCAATCAGATAGTATGGCCCATTGTGTAGATTCTTGCTGACCACAAAAGGTCCTTCCCAAGGCGGGGATAACTTGTGCATATCCGTCTGGTCTTGGATGAGCCGAAGCACCAAATCTCCTTCTTGAAAGGTTCTGGTTTTAACCCGGCGACTGTGATAATGCCGAAGATCTTGCTGGTAAATTGCCGAACGGGCAGCCACCATATCACGCTCCTCATCCAACAGGTCCAAAGCGTCTTGCCGTGCCGTCTCGTTGTCCGCTTCAACATAAGCCGTCACACAAAGGCGAGTCGTCTTGCCGATATCGCCGGGAGAACCGCCTCGCTCCATAGACCATAAAGAACGGTGTGTATCCAAAGGACCGGTTTGGCGTAGTATCGATACTCCGAGCACGATGGTAGCTCTTCAACCCAAAGATCCCGGTGTCCTCTCGCAACGGAACCATAAGCCGTGGTTTGATGCCTCGTAAGATCTCTTGATTAGCTCGCTCTGCTGTCCGCTGGATGGGGTGAGCCATCGATGACACGCTGCCGGATGTGCTCACGCTCACGTAACTCTTTCATAGCACCCTTGGATAAATTAGTGCCATTGTCGAGAATGATACCGTGGAAAGCCAAACCGAAAATCACCTTTTGATGAACTGCACCGCTGTTGCGCATCACACTTGCCGACAGCTCCGCTTCAACCCACTTGGTAAATTTGTCTACTGCCACCAAAAGGTGGGTCTTCTTATCCTTGGGCCGTTTAAAGGGTCCAACCATATCCAGCCCCCAAGTTGCAAACGGCCACGTTATTGGGATCATCCTCAACTCTTGTGCCGGTACATGAGCACGTCTTGAAACTTTCTGACATCCATCACACCGCTTAACCAAGTCCTCCGCATCGGCGCAGTCTTTGTCAACCAAGAAACCCGTGATTTAAACGCCTTTGCCACCAGAGACTTTGAACCGGCGTGATGTCCATAGTCCCCTTCATGGATTTCTCTTAAGATTTCACAGCCTTCCTCAGGGGAAACACAGCGTTGAAATGCCCCTGATACACTGCAATGATGCAACTCACCATTAAGAATTGTCATAGACTTGGAGCGCCGGATTATCTGTCTGGCCAGAATCTCATCTTCTGGCAATTCCCCTCGAGTCATATACGCAAGAAAAGGAATCGTCCAATCCGGAATAGCATGTAATGCTGCCACCAATTGGGCCTCCGGATCAGGAATAGCCAAATCCGCTTCACCTGGGAGCTGGACTGACGGGTTTTGCAACACATCCAAAAAGACATTAGGCGGGACCGGTTTACACTGAGAACCCAACCGGCTTAAAGCATCCGCCGCTTCGTTCTTCTGGCGATCCACATGATCCACTTGATAACCCTTGAAGCAACCTGCAATATTATCCACTTCTCGACGATATGCGGCCATAAGCGGTCCTTGAATCCCAAGTGCCGATACTTGCCGAGCCACCGTGTCCGAAGTCACCAAAGCACTTAACCCGCTTAAGTTCATCTCTTTAGCCATCCGGAGACCATGGAGCAAGGCTTCAGACTCAGCTGCATTATTAGTACAAGGGAACATTAAGCGGAGAACATAACAAAACTTATCACCTCGCGGGAAGTTAAAACGACTCCAGCCCCGAGCCTTCCAACCGCCTCGATCCATCGAAATGAATAGTCCAATATGTGTGATCCGCTTCTCCTCCGGTGCTTGTAACTCCGCCCAATCATTAATGAAATCAACAAGTGCTTGAGACTTCACCGCTGTCCGTGGTATATACTTTAGTCCATGCGCCCAAGCTCTATGGCCCATTTGGCAATCCGCCGCGCCTCCGGCTCAGATGATATCACCCAAAGGAGCTGAATCGACCATCGTGATTGGGTGCCCTTGGAAATACCGCTTCAGCTTCCGACCGCCATGAAAACACCATAGACTAGCTTCGCCAATGCGGATACCTTTGCTTGGACTCAATAAGCACCTCATCGATATAATAAACCGCCGCGAACCGGATATTCCTTGCTCGCCTCCTTGCGCTCCACCACAATAGCCACGCCATCGCCGAGCATTGGCTGCCACATATAACAACAGCGGCTCCTTGTCAACCGGAGCCGCAAGAACAGGCGGATTGGCCAATTGCCGCTTTAAGTCCTCAAATGCTGCGCGGCAAGAAATGGACTCGCATTTAAATTATCTGCTTTCCTCAAAGATCCGGTATAAGGATGGCCTTTTCGCCGAGGCAGCTGATGAACCGGCTCAACGCAGCGATTCTGCCCGCCAAATGCTGAACATCATTGATACACTTTGGTTTAGCCAAGGAAGTAATAGCTTTAATTTTCTCCGGATTAGCCTCAATTCCTCTGTTAGATACCAGGAACCCCAATAACTTGCCCGCCGGAACACCAAAGACGCACTTGGCCGGATTAAGCATCATCTTGTAAACGCGCAAGTTGTCAAAGGTTTCTTCAAGTCATCCACCGTTGTCTCCTTCGCCTTGATTTCACCACAATATCATCCACGTAAGCATGCACATTGCGGCCAATCTGTGTATGCAGGCAATTTTGTACACACCGCTGATAAGTAGCCTGGGCGCTCTTGAGCCCGAAAGGCATAGATACATAGCAGAAGGCTCCAAAGGGAGTGATAAACGCTGTTTTCTCCTGGTCCTTAACCGCCATTTTGATCTGATGATATCCAGAGTACGCATCCAAAAACATAAGCGCCACAACTGCCGTGGCATCAATAACTGATCAATGCGGGAGGGCAAAGGATCCGCCGGACAGGCCTTGTTTAGATCTGTAATCCACACACATACGCCAAGTGCCGTTTTCTTAGAACCAGACCGGATTAGCAAGCCACCCGGATGAAAGACTTCAATGATAAAGCCACCGCCAAAAGCCCGCCACTTCCTCTCAATGGCTTTGCGCCTTTCTTCGTTAAACCGCGGAGGAACTGTTTCACCGGTTAAGTGTGTGCTCACGAGTTCCTCGGTACACCGGCATGTCGATGGCTTCCATGCAAAGATATCCGGTTCTCACGGATGAACTCGATGAGCGCTTTCCTATTTGGGATCCAGTTGGCACCGACAAGGAACTGCTTGGACGAATCGCCCGCACGAAGTCAACAAGTTTGGTCTCAGCCATCGATTTAAACTTCAGATCCAATTCATGCTCAGAGTTGGTTTCTTTAAAGGGTCATATCTGCCGGATCACCGTTGTCCTTATAGAACTTCAACTCCTCCGTAGCACGACCGCCTCTGCATAAGCTGCATCACCTTCCTCACATTCCAAAGCGACTCGGCGGCTTCCATGCATCGTTATCGCTCCTTGTAACCCGGCATTTTGAGTTGCAAGTAGATATAACAAGGTCGTGCCATGAACTTAGCATAAGCCGCCGCCCAAACAAGGCGTGATATGGACTCGGATCTTCACTACCTCAAAGGTTAGTTTTTCGACCGAATCGTGCTCGCTCCAAAAGCCACATCCGGGCTATCTTACCAACAGGATAAGCAGATTTGCCCGGTACTACGCCATGGAACATCGTATTGACGGTCTCGAGATCCTTGTCCGTCGGACCCATGCGACGGAAAGTTTCATAGTATAGTATATTAATACTGCTTCCTCCATCCATAAGCACCTTAGTGAACTTATAACCCCCACCGAGGGTCTACCACCAATGCCACCGGCCCAATTATCAACCCGGGGATGGTCCTCTCGCTCCACACGATAGGCTGCTCCGACCAGCGAAATAACGTGGCAAGGCCGGTTCAACAGAGTTCATCGCCGCCAGAAGCTTTCGGTCGCGCTTATCCAAGCTAGTTGTAAAACATGATATCGCCCATTGTTCAACCGCTTTGGTTGGCTCGATAACCCGACCGCTGTTGCTGCTTTGTTGGCCGCTCGATTGTTCGATTATTGTGACCGCTACGACTAAGACCTCGAACCGAAGCTCCATCGTGACCCGCCCATGGAAACCAGATCCTGAACCGCCACCTGACCCCTGGTCATACCGGAAAGTATTAGAGTTTTTGAACTCCTGCATAATATAACAATCTTTCCAGAGATGGTTCGATGGGGACTCCTTCGTCCCGTGCTTGGGGCAAGGTTGATTCAACAAGTAATTCAAACGGCTCGCATTAGGATTTGGACCCCGATTCGCTTTGCCTCTGCGCCGCTGCCCCCTGTCCTGTGCATTAGTGTTGGCCACGAAATCCGGGTTGCCATCTGCTTTGCGCTTGCCTCCGTTTCCATGACCCGCCGGTTTGTACTGTTGCCCCTTGGAGTTGCCATTCTTCTTTCCCTTCCTCGCTTCATCATCATCAGCCTCGGGATCCTTGGTACTGTCCGAATCAGCATATTTCACCAAAGCGCCATGAGGGTTCCCATGTCATT
Organism: Aegilops speltoides; assembly: GCA_021437245.1. Taxonomy (NCBI): domain Eukaryota; kingdom Viridiplantae; phylum Streptophyta; class Magnoliopsida; order Poales; family Poaceae; genus Aegilops; species Aegilops speltoides. The sequence continues at coordinate 29,342,442 of CM038142.1, forward strand.
ACAGTAACCGCTTCATGCGCCCCAATTTCAATTTTAAAGGCTCAAACCGCAGCTTGCCTTCTAGGGTTAAGATTGCGTAATCAGCGCTGATCCCGTCGGAGTGCAAAATCTCAAACACGGCGTACTCCAACGGGTCGTTGACTTCTTCCTCCCGAACACAAGCCGCTAGGTCTACTATGGACTTGGGCTGCTTACATGTATCCTTGAAATTTGGATAAACCGGCCCGTGAATCGGGCCCATGAGCTGATAGAGTTGGGCGGTAGGCTCTTCAACCAAGTACGAGCCGTGCCTTCAAGCATCATGGTGAAGTATTTTGCACACGCGCCTCATCCACATCCAAAGATCTCCATGGCCATCTCATAACTTTCAACCCACGCTTGAGGGACAGATCGGTGTGTAATTTGGCACCTTATGGGACCCTTAAAGTCTTTAGGCAGCGACATTGCGTAAAGCGGGGATCAAACAGGCACCCCTAAAGCGGATGCGACTCGGTCCGCGAAGGTGGTAGGGCGAACGGTGTATGTTGACCACGTCATCCTGCGCTGCTAATTGGCCTCCTTCGTGCGGGCCCGATCCACCACCTCCTGAGCATCACGAATAGCACCCGTCAGGTTATTGCCACGGGCCACTTCACGGTCCCGCGCTGCTTGATATGGCCGGTTCATCCACGCGCCTGCTATAGCTCCGCTTGACGGGCGAGTGAATCCGATCACGGCTATATGAATATGCTTCCTGTTGAATCATTGTAGTCCGGAGAAGCTCCTTAACCCGGTGCGTCTCTATTGCTTGTGGGGACTCCCCTTCGACCGGGATAGCCTCTAACCGTGCAGCGGCTACAACAAGGTTGTCCATAGGATTAGAATAATGACCAGGGGTGTCTCGAACCGTGGGGAACCACCATATTCTGCCGAGGAGGCTCCATCTGGCGCGGCTGGACCGTCGCCTCGGTCCCGTGCCTCAATCCGGTTTGCCTCCGGCCGAGGCGGATTATCGGGTCCAGCCTGGGTCTCGAAGAGATTTCGGGATCAAACCCTAATGGTAGGCGTGATCTATACTTCCGCTTCAACACCTCCTGCGATGCATTCTGGTCAAGCATGAGTTTGTAAGCCTGGGCGTCCAGAGCGGCTCGCTCTGTAGCCATCCGCTCCTTCTCCGCCGCTAGATCCGCTTTGGCTTGTGTGATCTCGCTTTTCACCTTCGCACTTTCTGCATTATGAGCCTCTGATCCGCCGTGTTGTCCTCTCGCCATAAGCGCAGCTAGTGCATCAAACATATCTGATAGAACTTGAACCGGCGCGCGACGGGCCTCCTCGCCTCGCCGCCATCGCCGCTGCTGATCCGGAAAGTATCGCTGCAGCGGTTGAAGAGTGGTTCGCTGCTGCGTCGCATCGCCATGAATATTCCAACCCGGCTGATCCGCTTGGGGGTCCGAATCTCGCCGCCATCGGAACAGCCCCGATCATATCGCCCCGCAATCGTACAATGACTCGCCTCTCTGTTGAAGATTCGTCGCCGGAATAAACAACGGTCTCACTACCGTGTTCTGAACCGGCGTCGTGTTCTCCTCCGTGGATGACTCCAACGAAGACACGCTTCATGGCCGGTTTAACCTGGGCAGGTCGTGCACGCTGAGCCGTCTCGACGAGGTTGGTGCAGATGTCCGGCTCAGGCCCAGGCTCCCCGATCTTGCCGATGAAAACATGTATGCCACCAAAGGGACCCGCACCAGTACTCAATTGAATCGACCTCGACCCCATCCGCATCGCCGATGTAGATCCGCCGCGACGACTCTTGGTCATTCGGCCCACGACGTAGCCTTCGAGTCCTTTGAGCTTGCCCTCCAAGATCGTCAAACCATCATGCGATAGCCCCACGGTGGGCGCCAACTGTCGTGGATTTATCACGGCAGATGTCCTAGTGAAAGGACTTAGTCGTGGAGCCATCGCTACGGGTTTACTTGAAGGGGTTAAAGCGGACACAAAGACACAAGGGTTTATACTAGTTCGGCCCCTTCGATGAAGGTAAAAGCCTACGTCTAGTTGTGGTGGAATTGATGTGATCTCGATGGCTAGGGAGCAAACAAGCTTCGCCTAGGCTCGAGTTGTGGTTGTCTTGTCCTTGAACCGTCGCCCGGTAGTCCCCTTATATACACGAGTGACGCCCGTCGGTTCATAGAGTCCCAACCGGTTCATACTCGTATCCCGGTTGGTATCTCTCTATTCCTAACTTACAGTACAAGTATACATTAGGCCGGTTTACGGCTACAAGTTCTAAACCGACTACAGGCCTTGGGCCTTTCTCTGCTTATACCACTAACGGAGTTAACCCGGCCCAAGCTGGCCGGTTTACACCTAGTGGTAATATCCCCAACAACTCTCTTGTGATGAATTGAGTTTCCCTCTTGAAGTTATCTTATCGGATTGAGTCTTTATTTGAGAACACTTGATGTATGTCTTGCGTGTTTATCTGTGGTGACAATGGGATATCACGTGCCACTTGATGTATGTTTTGGTGACCAACTTGCGGGTTTCACCCATGAACCTATGCATAGGGGTTGGCACACGTTTTCTTGACTCTCCGGTAGAAACTTTGGGGCACTCTTTGAAGTACTTTGTGTTGGTTGGATGAATTTGAGATTGTGTGATGCATATTGTATAATCATGCCCACGGATACTTGAGGTGACAATGGAGTATCTAGGTGACATTAGGGTTTTGGTTGATTTGTGTCTTAAGGTGTTATTCTAGTATGAATTCTATGATAGATCGAGCGGAAAGAATAGCTCTATGTTATTTTACTACGAACTCTTGAATAGATAGATCAAAAAGGATAACTTTGAGGTGGTTTCGTACCCTACCATAATCTCTTCATTTGTTCTCCGCTATTAGTGGCTTTGGAGTGACTCTTTGTTGCATGTTGAGGGATTGTTATATGATCTATCTATGTTATTATTGTTGAGAGGACTTGCACTAGTGAAAATATGAACCCTATGCCTTGTTTCCTATCATTGCAATACCGTTTACGCTCACGTTTATCATTAGTTACCTTGCTGTTTTTATTATTTCAGATTACAAATACCTATATCTACCATCCATATTGCACTTGTATCACCATCTCTTCGCCGAACTAGTGCACCTATACAATTTACCATTGTATTGGGTGTGTTGGGGACACAAGAGACTCTTTGTTATTTGGTTGCAGGGTTGCTTGAGAGAGACCATCTTCATCCCACGCCTCCTACGGATTGATAAACCTTAGGTCATCCACTTGAGGGAAATTTGCTACTGTCCTACAAACCTGTGCACTTGCAGGCCCAACAACGTCTACAAGTAGAAGGTTGTGTAGTAGACATCAAGCTCTTTTCTGGCGCCGTTACCGTGGAGGTGAGTGCTTGAAGGTATATCTTTAGATATTGCAATCAAATCTTTTTGTTTCTTGTTTTATCACTAGTTTAGTTTATAAAAGAAAACTACAAAAAATGGAGTTAAGCTTGTCTCATACGCTTCGTCTTTTTAATATCTTTCGTGAGTATGATGAAAAGGAAAATTGTGCTCAAGTGCTAGAAGAATAAATCTATAGAATGTTTGATACTAAATCTTTGAATGATGAGCATGATTGCAATGTTGTTAGTATGAATTCCTTGAATATCCCATGATGCTAATGATATTCAAAGCCACAAGCTTGGGGATGCTATGTTTGATGAAGATGATATTTTTAGTCCCTCAAGTTTTGATGATAATATTTATTATGATGAAAGCATGCCTCCTATTTATGACGATTATATTGATGAAAGTGGGTTTGGAAGAGTGTCAACTTTAGGAAGTAGTGATCCCACTATTTTGGAGGATGTTGAATCTTATAATATTTATGAAAGTGGATTTGGAAGAGTGTCAACTTTATTTAGTGACAAATCCACTCTTTCGGAAGAGGTTCCAATTGATTATGAGAACAAAGTTGCTATCTATGATGATTATTGTGATGACTTGTATGCTATTAAGAATAATGATAACCATGAAACTTGTCATCATGATTTTAGTTTTAAATTGGATTATGCCTCACATGATAATTATTTTGTTGAGTTTGCTCCCACTACTATTGATGAGAAGAATTTTGCTTATGTGGAGAGTAGTAAATTTTCTAAGTTTGTAGATCATGAAAAGAATGCTTTAGGTGCTGGTTATATTGTTGAATATATTCATGATGCTACTGAATATTATTATGAGGGGGGACATATGCTTGTAGGAATTGCAATAATATCAAGTTTCCTCTCTATGTGCTTAAAATCTTGAAGCTATACTTGTGTTACCTTCCTATGCTTGTTCATTATTGTTCCCATAAGTTGTTTGCTCACAAAATCCCTATGCATAGGAAGTGGGTTAGACTTAAATGTGCTAGTCATATGCTTCATGATGCTCCCGTTATGTTTCAGTTCTTATCTTTTATGTGAGCATCATTGTCATCATCATGCCTAGCTAGAAAGGCATTAACAAAAAGCGCTTCTTGGGAGACAACCCAATATTTACCCCTACTGTTTTTGTGTGTTCACATGATTATGTTACTGTAGTAATCATGTTTTATAGCTTTTGTTTCAATAAAGTGCCAAGTAAGACCTTTAGGATAGCTTACAGTGATAGTTCTGTTGATCCTGCTGAAATTCAGAAACTTTTGCATCCAGTAAATTAGTTTTGTTAATTCAAAGAAACGTGATATTGATCTTATTCTTTTTGCTATGGATTGGTACATGAATTTCTTAGGACTTCCTAATTTGGTAGGATGTTTGGAGTTCCAGAATTATACGTTTGATACAGATTGCTACAGACTGTTCTGTTTTTGACAGATTCTGTTTTCTATGTGTTGTTTGCTTTTTTTGATGAATCTATGAGTAGTATCGGAGGGTATGAACCATAGAGAAGTTAGAATACAGTAGATATTACACCCATATGAATTTATAATGAGTTCATTACAGTACCTAAGTGGTTGTTTTATTTTCTTATACTAACGGAGCTTACGAGTTTTCTGTTGAGTTTTGTGTTGTGAAGTTTTCAAGTTTTGGGTAAAGATTCGACGGACTATGGAATAAGGAGTGGCAAGAGCCTAAGCTTGGGGATTTTTAAGGCACCCCAAGATATTCAAGAATAGCCAAAAACCTAAGCCTGGGGATGCCCCGGGAAGGCATCCCCTCTTTCGTCTTCGTTCATCGGTAACTTTACTTGGAGCTATATTTTTATTCACCACATGATATATGTTTGGCTTGGAGCGTCATTTTATTTTGTTAGTATTAGCTTGATGTTATTTAGTTTAATGTTTTGCATCTTTATTTTCAATAAATATGTTAAGGATAGCCTTTACCATGCTTATTTTGCTAGTATACATGTTGCTGTTTGGAAACAGAAAGTTTACCGCTGTTGCAAACATTCCCTAGAAAAGTCAGAGAATGATATAATGTTGAAACTTTTTGCATGATGAGCTATGATAAATTTACTACAGTGGTAATTTTATTTCATAATTTTTGGAGTTAGGTAAGTATTGATACTCTTGCATTCTTTACAGACTGTACTGTTTTGGCAGAGTGCTGTTATGTTTGCATTGTTTGCATATGTTTGCTTGTTTAATGATTCTATTTGAGGATAGGAGTATTAAATATGCAGAGGCATTTAGTATGCAATGTTGAGTAATAATTTTAGTGATTTGTTACAGTAGAAAATGATAAGGTTTTGCATTGGTTTATACTAACCTATCTCACGAGTTCTTGTTGAGTTTGTTGCTGATGAAGCTTTTGATAAAAAGAGAAACCATGATATGAGAGGAATTATGGAGACACAAAAGTTCAAGCTTGGGGATGCCTAAGGCACCCCAAGATAATATTCCAAGAAGTCTCAAGCATCTAAGCTTGGGGATGCCCCGGTAGGCATCCCACCTTTCTCCTTCAAACACTATCGGTTAGTATCAGTTGAGCCTAAGTTTTTGCTTCTTCACATGAGTTGTGCTACCCTTGCAATGTCATTTTATTTTGTTTTGCTTGCTGTTTGAATACAATACCAAGATCTGAAATTCCTTAATGTTAGAGAGTCTTCACATAGTTGCACAATTATTCGACTACTCATTGATCTTCACTTATATCTTTCCGAGTAGTTTGTCTTTTGCTCTAGTGCATCACTTATATCTTTTAGAGAACGGCGGTGGTTATATTTTGTAGAAATTGCTAGTCTCTCATGCTTCACTTATATTATTTTGAGAGTCTTTTAGAACAGCATGGTATTTGCTATGGTTATAAAATTGGTCCTAGAATGATGAGCATCCAAGTTGGGTATAATAAAAACTATCATAGAAAGAGAATTGGATGCTATGATCAATTTGATGCTTGATAATTGTTTTGAGATATGGAGGTAGTGATATTAAAGTCATGCTAGTTGAGGTGATTATGAAAAATACTTGTGTTAAGGGTTGTGATTCCCGTAGCATGCACGTATGGTGAACCGCTTTGTGATGAAGTTGGAGCACAATTTTATTTATTTATTGTCTTCCTTATGAGTGGCGGTTGGGGACGAGCGATGGTCTTTTCCTACCAATCTATCCCTCTAGGAGCATGCGCGTAGTGCTTCGGTTTTTGATGACTTCTAGATTTTTGCAACAAGTACATGAGTTCTTTTGACTAATGTTGAGTCCATGGATTATACGCACCTCACCCTTCCACCATTGCTAGCCTCTCTTGTGCCGCGCAACTTTTGCCAGTACCATACACCCACCATATACCTTCCTCAAAACAGCCACCATACCTACCTATTATGTCATTTCCATAGCCATTCCGAGATATATTGCCATGCAACTTTCCACCGTTCCGTTCATATGACACGCATTACTTTTGTTATATTGCTCTTTGCATGATCATGTAGTTGACATTGTATTTGTGGCAAGGCCACCTTCATAATTTTCATACATGTCGCTCTTGATTCATTGCATATCCCGGTACACCGCCGGAGGCATTCATATAGAGTCATATCTTGTTCTAGCCTTGAGTTGTAAATCCATAAAAGTGTGATGATCTTCATTATTAGAACATTGTCCTAGTGAGGAAAGGATGATGAAGACTATGATTCCCCCACAAGTCGGGATGAGACTTCGGACTTTACAAAAAGAAAAAAAAGAAAAAAAGAAAAAAGAAAGGCCAAAAAGAAAAAAAAGAAAGGCCAAAGAAAAAAAGAAAAAAAGAAAAAAAAATAAAATGAGAGAAAAAGAGAGAAGGGACAATGCTACTATCTCTTTTTCCACACTTGTGCTTCAAAGTAGCACCATGATCTTCATGATAGAGAGTCTCCTATGTTGTCATTTTCATATACTAGTGGGAATTTTTCATTATAGAACTTGGCTTGTATATTCCAATGATGGGCTTCCTCAAAATGCCCTAGGTCTTCGTGAGCAAGCGAGTTGGATGCACACCCACTTAGTTTCTTTTGTTGAGCTTCTATATATTTATAGCTCTAGTGCATCCGTTGCATGGAAATCCCTACTCACTCACATTGATATCTATTAATGGGCATCTCCATAGCCCGTTGATACGCCTAGTTGATGTGAGACTATCTTCTCCTTTTTTGTCTTCTCCACAACCACCATTCTATTCCACATATAGTGCTATGTCCATGGCTCACGCTCAAGTATTGTGTGAAAGTTGAAAGAGTTTGAGATTATTAAAGTATGAAACAATTGCTTGGCTTGTCATCAGGGTTGTGCATGATAAAATACTTTGTGTGATGAACATAGAGCAACAGCCAGACTATATGATTTTGTAGGGATAACTTTCTTTGGCCATGTTATTTTGAGAAGACATGATTACTTTGATTAGTATGCTTGAATTATCACCATTTTCATGTTAATATGAACTTTTATTTTGTATCATTTGGATCTGAACATTCATGCCACAATAAAGAAAATTACATTGAGAATTATGCTAGGTAGCATTCCACATCAAAAATTCTGTTTTTATCGTTTACCTACTCGAGGACGAGCAGGAATTAAGCTTGGGGATGCTTGATACGTCTCCAATGTATCTATAATTTTTGATTGTTCCATGCTATTATATTACCCCTTTTGGATGTTTATGGGCTTTATTTTACACATCTATATCATTTTTGGGACTAACCTACTAACCGGAGGCCCAGCCCATATTGTCGTTTTATTGCCTGTTTCAGTATTTCGAAGAAAAGGAATATCAAACGGAGTCCAAATGGAATGAAACCTTCGGCATCATGATTTTTTGGAAGAATATGATCCTGGAGACTTGGAGTTCATGTCAGAATATCCTCGAGGAGGCCAGGAGATAGGGGGGCGCCCCCCCTACTGGGCACGCCCCCTGTCTCGTGGGCCCCTCGAGCACCCCCCGACTGACTTGTTTCGCCTATATAGTCCCATGTACCCTAAAACATCCACAAAGAAGATAGATTGGGAGTTCTGCCGCCGCAAGCCTCTATAGCCACCAAAAACCTCTCGGGAGCCTGTTCCGGCACCCTGCCGGAGGGGGAACCCATTACCGGTGGCTATCTTCATCATCCTGGCGCTCTCCATGACGAGGAGGGAGTAGTTCACCCTCGGGGCTGAGGGTATGTACCAGTAGCTATATGTTTGATCTCTCTCTCTCTCTCTCTCTCTCTCTCTCTCTCTCTCGTGTTCTCTCTATGGCACGATCTTGATGTATCGCAATCTTTGTTATTATAGTTGGATCTTATGATGTTTCTCCCCCTCTACTCTCTTGTGATGAATTGAGTTTCCCTCTTGAAGTTATCTTATAGGATTGAGTCTTTATTTGAGAACACTTGATGTATGTCTTGCCGTGTTTATCTGTGGTGACAATGGGATATCACGTGCCACTTGATGTATGTTTTGGTGACCAACTTGCGGGTTCCGTCCATGAACCTATGCATAGGGGTTGGCACACGTTTTCTTGACTCTCCGGTAGAAACTTTGGGGCACTCTTTGAAGTACTTTGTGTTGGTTGGATGAATTTGAGATTGTGTGATGCATATCGTATAATCATGCCCACGGATACTTGAGGTGACAATGGAGTATCTAGGTGACATTAGGGTTTTGGTTGATTTGTGTCTTAAGGTGTCATTCTAGTATGAACTCTATGATAGATCGAGCGGAAAGAATAGCTCTATGCTATTTTACTACGAACTCTTGAATAGATAGATCAAAAAGGATAACTTTGAGGTGGTTTCGTACCCTACCATAATCTCTTCGTTTGTTCTCCGCTATTAGTGGCTTTGGAGTGACTCTTTGTTGCATGTTGAGGGATTGTTATATGATCTATCTATGTTATTATTGCTGAGAGAACTTGCACTAGTGAAAGTATGAACCCTATGCCTTGTTTCCTATCATTGCAATACCGTTTACGCTCACGTTTATCATTACTTACCTTGCTGTTTTTATTATTTCAGATTACAAATACCTATATCTACCATCCATATTGCACTTGTATCACCATCTCTTCGCCGAACTAGTGCACCTATACAATTTACCATTGTATTGGGTGTGTTGGGGACACAAGAGACTCTTTGTTATTTGGTTGCAGGGTTGCTTGAGAGAGACCATCTTCATCGTACGCCTCCTACGGATTGATAAACCTTAGGTCATCCACTTGAGGGAAATTTGCTACTGTCCTACAAACCTGTGCACTTGCAGGCCCAACAACATCTACAAGAAGAAGGTTGTGTAGTAGACATCACCAGCAAGCGTGTGCTCCGTCAAGTTTTCTTTGGTCGTGGGCTTGGGTTCCGCTACACAGGTTTGTGCACGGGCTATTATTATTCTCCAGTTGTTAGCTCCGTCACCTAATGACAAATGGAATTCTACACATCGCCAACTATTGGGGAACGTAGTAATTTCAAAATTTTCCTACGCACACGCAAGATCATGGTGATGCATAGCAACAAGAGGGGAGAGTGTTGTCCACGTACCCTTGTAGACCAAAAGCGGAAGCGTTAGAACAATGCAGTTGATGTAGTCGTACGCCTTCACATCCCGACCGATCAAGCACAAAAACTATGGCACCTCCGAGTTCTAGCACATGTTCAGCTCGATGACGATCCCCGTTCTCTGATCCAACAGAATGTCGGGAAAGAGTTCCGTCAGCACGACGGTGTGGTGATGATCTTGATGTTATACCGTCGCAGGGCTTCGCCTAAGCACCGCTACAATATTATCGAGGAGGACTATGGTGGAGGGGGGCTGAAAGTGCAACTATCCCTAGGTGGTTTTGGTAATTCATAACAACATATAGCTCATTGAGCTAATGCTATTCCAAGACTATTATTTCAGGAAAGCTCAATGAATGGCATGGCATGGATGATGAAAGTGGATCCCTCAAAATACTAAGGACAAAGTACTGGCTCAAGCTCAAAAGCTCAAGACTCCTCATTTTACATTTTAGTGATCCAAGATCACATTGAGTCTATAGGAAAAGCCAATACTGTCAAGGAGGGATGAGGTGTTGCTTAATGAGCCTCTTGCTTCATGTGCTTAGTGATATGCTCCAAAACCCTCAATTACTTTCCCACATCCACAAATGACCTAAACCCAAAGCCAAAATCGGTCACACCGATTCTTCCTATCCGGCGCCACCGATTCCAAAAGTCATAGCCACTGCCACAAACCCTAAGCAAATTGGTCTTACCGATAGGGATCTTGGTCTCACCGAGATGGGGTTGTAATCTCTCTATTTCCCTTCGTAACGTTTCGGTCTAACCAAAGTGAGCGATCGGTCCCACCGAGATTGCAATGTAAACTCTCTGTTTCCTTTTTGTAACATTTCAGTCTCACCGAGAAGAGCAAATCGGTCCCACCGAGTTTACCTGACCAACTCTCTGAAAAGCTTATTACCAAATCGGTCTCACCGAGTTTGTGTAATCGGTCTTACTGAGATTACGTTATGCCCTAACCCTAATCGAATCGGTCTCACCGAGATGCATGTCAGTCCCATCGAAAATCACTAACGGTCACTAGGTTTACTAAGTTGGTCCGACCGAGTTTAACAATTCGGTCCCACCGAGTTTAGTAAATTGTGTGTAACAGTTAGATTTTGTGTGGAAGCTATATATACCCCTCCACCTCCTCTTCATTCGTGGAGAGAGCCATCAGAACGAACCTACACTTCCAGCATACATTTTCTGAGAGAGAACTACCTACTCATGTGTTGAGCCAAGATATTCCATTCCTACCATATGAATCTTGATCTCTAGCCTTCCCCAAGTTGCTTTCCACTCAAATCTTCTTTCCACCAGATCCAAAACCAATGAGAGAGAGTTGAGTGTTGGGGAGACTATCATTTGAAGCACAAGAGCAAGGAGTTCATCATCAACGCACCATTTGTTACTTCTTGGAGAGTGGTGTCTCCTAGATTGGCTAGGTGTCACATGGGAGCCTCTGACAAGATTGTGGAGTTGAACCAAGGTGTTTATAAGGGCAAGGAGATCGCCTAGTTCATGAAGATCTACCGCTAGTGAGGCAAGTCCTTCGTGGGCGACGGCCATGGTGGGATAGACAAAGTTGCTTCTTCGTGGACCCTTCGTGGGTGGAGCCCTCCGTGGACTCACAAGAACTGCTACCCTTCGTGGGTTGAAGTCTCCATCAACGTGGATGTACGATAGCACCACCTATCAGAACCACGCCAAAAACATCCATGTCTCCAATTGCGTTTGAATCCTCCAAACCCTTCCCTTTACTTTGTTGCAAGTTGCATGCTTTAATTTCCGCTGCCTATATACTCTTTGCATGCTTGCTTGAATTGTGTGATGATTTTTTGACTTGTCCTAAAATAGCTAAAATCTGCCAAACTCTAAAATTGGGAAAAGGTTAAGTTTTTATTGGTCAAGTAGTCTAATCACCCCCCCTCTAGACATACTTCAAGGTCCTACAAGTGGTATGAGAGCTTTGGTCTCCATTTGCTTTGATTTCCATAGCTTTTGGTGGTCATGGCCTTGGTTTCACAACCTAGAAGAGTATGGCGTCTAGCGAGGGAAATTATCACCGTAGAGGTCCTTACTTCGATGGTACTAATTTTGCTAGTTGGAAGCATAAGATGAAAATGCATATTCTCAGACATAACCCCGCCGTTTGGGCAATTATTTGTATTGGCTTGCAAGGTGAATTTTTCGATGGGAGAGAACCGAACCGTGAAGCTAATACAGAAGAATTGAAGATGCTGCAATACAACGCTCAAGCATGCGATATCATCTTCAACGGATTGTGCCCCGAAGAATTCAACAAAATTAGCCGTCTTGAGAATGCAAAGGAAATTTGGGATACTTTGATTGATATGCATGAAGGTACTGAGTCCGTCAAGGAATCCAAGTTGGATGTGCTCCAGAGTCAGCTTGACAAGTTCAAAATGAAGGATGGTGAAGGTGTCGCTGAAATGTACTCTAGGCTTGCTCTTATCACAAATGAGATTGCCTGCTTAGGGAGTGAAGAGATGACCGACAAATTCATCATCAAGAAGATTCTAAGAGCATTGGATGGAAAGTATGATACCGTGTGCACATTGATTCACATGATGCCAAACTACAAAGATTTCAAGCCAACGAAAGTCATTGGAAGAATTGTTGCTCATGAGATGTCACTCAAGGATAAGGAGGAACTTCACAACAAGTCAAGTGGAGCTTACAAAGCCTCAAGTGAAGCCAACCTTCAATGAAGAATTGAGCTTAATGGTGAAGAACTTCAACAAATTCTACAAGAGTAGAAGCAAAGAAAGAAGCTCCAAGTCAAGGTCTTACAATGACAAAAGATCTTCTAGTCGAGAGCGCAATTGCTACAATTGTGGGAGACCCGGACACTACTCAAATGAGTGTATGGCACCCTACAAAAGAAGAGAAGATTCTCCAAGAAGAAGGAGCAAAAGAGAAGAATCACCACCAAGAGAGAGGAGGAGTAGAGATGATCGTTATGAACGAAGACCCTCACGGAGAAGCAAGGATTTGGAAAGGAAGGACAAGTCATCAAGGAGCTACACAAAACAAAGACATCAAGCTCATGTTGGTGAATGGGTATCCGGCTCCGACTCCGACAATCACTCCGAGAGAAGCTATCACTCACTCCGACTCTGAATATACTCAAGATGAAGGTGTTGCCGGTCTAGCACTTGTGTCAACCAACTCCTACGACATATTTGACTCACCAAATGAAGGTGTTGGAAGATGCTTCATGGCCAAAGGTCCAAAGGTAACACATCCCGAGTATGTTGATTTCAATAGTGATGAAGATGACTTGCTTGTGGATGATGATTTACTTGTTGACAACTCTAGTGATGAATACTATGATGAAACGTCAATTAATCATGCTAATCAAGATAAAACGAATGACAATGATAAGGAGAAGATTGAGCTTCTAACTAAAGAATTAAACTCTCTTAAGTTAGCTCATGAAACTATCTACGAAGATCATCGAGAACTTTTAAGGGCTCATGAGAAGTTACGCTTTGAAAAGCTCAATCTTGAGCAAGAGCATGAGTTCTTAAAAGCAATCAATGATGATCTCCGCAAGAAAAGTTCTTCTTACATTGCCAAGCGTTTACTCTTTTCTACTTACATGCCTCAAGTTAAGTCTGGTAACAAGTACAAGAAAGGTACTTCCTCTAGTGGTAACAATAATAATGTCAAATCCAATATTGTTGCTTCTAGTAGTTCTCTTGATTCCACTAATGATTCTCTTAGCCAAGTTACACTTGAGCAAGAAAATAGCTTATTGAACGGAATTATAGAGAAAGGTGTTTACAAGAGCCTTGCCGGGAGTAAGCAATTCGAGGAAATTGTACACAAGCAAGGAAGGCACCGGAAGAATCAAGGTGTTGGTTTTGAACGAAAGTTCAATGCCAATGGAGTTGAGTGGGAAGAAGATCAATACCCCAAGACGAAGTTTGTTCCTCAACAAGAGAAGTATGATCCTACTTCCTTCAAGGGAACACAAGCTCAAGATGATCTTCCACCACAAGACCACAAGAACAAAGGCAAGGACAAGCTTCAAGAAGAGATTGATGCATTTGAAGAAGCACCTAAAGCCTCGCTCAAGTGGGTCCCCAAGACTACGCCAAGTTCTACTTCATCAAGTACAACTACAACTCCAAGTATTCCCATCAAGATGATGTGGATCCCAAGAAGAAGAACTAGAGAGTTCTTGAGGGTGACTCACCAACATTCTTCACTCATATCATTTTGGCAAGAACAAGTGCAATCAACTTCCACATCTTGCACTAGTTCAAGGAGTCACAAACCCTCATGTTGGTAAGGCAAGGGACAAGGTAACCTAATGATTTCATGGACATCATCTTGTGTGTGCATCACTCTATGTCTATGGATATTCTTGTTTGTTCCTTGTGGGACTAACCCATGTAGGTAAGTTGAAAGTGCAACTCACTCCAAAGGATTGCTCCAAATGATCTACATCAACATTGAGCATCTACATCTTCAACACCTACATGAAGTCATCATCGACAAAACCCAAGGTTAGTTCATCCCTCTAAGGGGGGATCTCACATCTAGGGGGAGCTTAACTCTAAGAATTGAGTCAAAGCAACTCTAATGGTGTGAACACATCAATGCATTATGTAAAAGTGGTAACCCCACTTGAGCTTAAATGATGAGTATGACCTATGATCAAATGTTCTCATTTGACTCCTAAGTCAATATACTCATATATAGATGACCTAGTCATCGCCAATTGTTTGATAGATGCTAAAATTGGTTGTGCATGCTTTGCCACATATTTCATTTGCCATCTTATTGTGTGAGCATGTTGGTGCATATTTTACTCATTCAAGGACATCCACTTGTTGCTTTGATTGTTTGGTTCTTTTCTTTTTGCCAAGTGGATGGACAAGAATGCCTAAGAATCTTCTTTAGCTATCTGTGCTTTTCTCATCTCAAACTCTATTCATGCTACATCACAAAATTTGATCAAGTCAGATTCGAACCACTCTGTGTGAGGAGCACTCGGAGTCCCCGATTCGTCATAGACTTAAACTTCTAAAACCTCTTTGTGATTCTCGGTCAGACCGATTCCTCCATTTCGGTCCTACCGAGATCATCAAGTTGATATGAGTTTTCAATCTCGGTGCAACCGATTTGAACTTTTTGGTCTCACCGATTTGTCAGAATCGAACACGCTTATGCATCTCGGTGCTACCGAGTTGTTCCACTCGGTCACACCGATGTGGTTGGGCTATATATAGCCATGGGCAAAATTTTGAAATTTCTCCAAACCCTTCGCCCGCAAATAGCTCGCTCTACCATCGGAGGTCTCCTGATCGCCTCCTCGCCGCCAAGAGCCTCCTGTCATTGGTCTCCGCCGCCAACGGATTTTGTCCCCACCGCCCGCCAGAGCAAGTCCACCGCCAAGTTAGGGTTTGGACTTGATCTTTGTGCTATCCACGTCTGATTCCAAGCACATTGTATTTTTATTGAATCTTGCCACGATTGAAACTCTTCTATCCAACCAAAGTAGTCCATAGATTAGATGAGATTCAAATTTTTAGGGTTAGGTTTCTGCCGAAACCATCTCGGACCCACCGAGTTGAAAAACTCGGTCTCACTGATTTGGCTTATGCCATTGCACTAGTGACTCTCGGTCTGACCGAGAATTACTAATCGGTGCGACCGATTTGAGGATTCTGTGAAACCCTAGCAGTCTCGGTGTCACCGAACTGTGACTCGGTCCAACCGAGATCATCAGTTTAGGTTCCAAAACTGCTTCGGTATCACCGAGTTTGAAAATCGGTTGATCTGAAATGCTTTCTGTGGAAAACTAAAACTGAACTTTTGAATCATTCTTTTGCAAAAATCTCTGCATTTTGTGATGCTCATCTATTCTATCTCATCTATAACTCTTCACATGGTCAGCAGTCACTTTTGCAAGATGTCGATCGAGTGACAGCCGTAACAGTCGGAAGAGCAGATGGACTTGAGTGAGGGCACTAGTCCCTCAACTACAGATGAAGGGAGCAAAAGTACTCCTAGCAATTTGCATAAGGCTGCAACTAGTCAAAGGAGGAAAAGAACTTCAGATTCAGAGGATGAAGATTACAAAGCTGAGGAAGATGAGGCCACTTCCAAGAAAGTGGTGCTCAAGAAAGAATATGGCTCTGCACAAAGCACAAAACCAGGTCTGAAGAAGAAAGTTCCTGCCAAAAGGACACCAATGCCAAAGGCCAGAAAGTCCACTCAAGTGCCAGCTCAGGCTCAACCCAAAGAGGCACCTGCAAGGAAAGATACCTCTCCCAAACCTCAGAAAGTCCCCACTGGTGCAACCATGAAGTTCACAATTGAATCAGAGGATGATGGTGATCAGGACAAGAAAAAGAAGAGAGCAAGAACCACAACTGCCAAGGTCCTTGGAAAGCCCTCTATGAGAAGAGACTTTGATGAAGAGGAAGAGGATGCTGCACCAGCACCTAAGGCACCTAAGCTTATGGGTGATGCAATCAGGTCAGGGGCTACAACATCCAAGCCCAAGGAAGCACCCAAAGCTGCCTCCAAGGCCAAGCAAGTTCCAAAGAGGAATACTAGGAGTATTCCAAATTGCTGAGAAGAACAAGGCCCCAAAGCCCAATGTTGTCAAGATGAAGATGAAGAAGGACAGGTCCTAAGAAAGCTCAAGCCCAAGATACCAGACCATAATGATGCCCATCCTGTGGCTGAGGACATGAGAATCAGGAAGGATTTAGGGCTGAGACTGTGGAGGATGGAAGATCCATATGCTTCAAGAAGAAGAACTGCTGTTGACTACAGGTTCCATACAAAGGAACAACAGGACTTTTATGAAACAATTCTGTTGGACAAGAAGCCTATAGTCTGTGACATGAGGTGGGTTGACTGGACCTACATCAAGGACAATGAGCAACACTATCCTGGAGTGCAAGAAAGCTTTGTTGCTTGTGGAGTTGCTGATTTTGTTGGACAGAAGTTCACCAACTGGAATGATGAGCTTATCATGCGTTCTACTCCACAAGACATTTTACCCAGATGGTAGAATTGTTTGGATGTCTGAAGGTACAAGGTACCAATCCACTGTTGAAGAATGGGCAAGTCTGATAAATGCCCCCAAGGAAAATGAGGATGACCTGGACATTTATGCAAAGAGGAAGTTGGGTCACAATTCAATGGCTCACATGTACAAGGAAATTCCGCATAAGGCGCTTGAGACTCACAAGTTTGGATCAGTTCACTTTCTGCCGTCGTGGTTGCCAACCATCAATTGATTCGAGGCACACTTTGTTGCCCAAGTCTGGTGACCATAACATGATCAGAGGGCATGCCATCAACATGCTGCATGTGTTTGATGTGCCACAGAAGTTCAAAGTCATGAGCCTAATAATTGAAACAATCAAGAGGACTGCAGCAGATCAGAAGAGGAGCTGTGGATATGCACCTCAGATTCAGGAATTGATTAACTCAAAGATGGGCACAGGGAAATATCAGTTGGATAAGGAACATTTTCCACTTTATCCAGACTTTGAGGACAATGAGGTTGTCATGAATGAAGATGATCCACAATCAGTTCAAGCTCAGGAGAAGAAGGAGAAGGCAAAGAAGGAGAAGGCTGCCAAGATGCCAACTCAAGAGGAGGCATATGAATACTTCTTGAAAACCAAACAGGAGCAGCTTGGTTACTTGATAGCATCTACACTGAGGATTGAGAAAGGACTGCCACCTCACTCGTAATCGAGAGTTTGAGAGAATCATGGAATTCAAATTCCATGACCTTGATGTTAAAGTAACGAGATTCATCGGTTGTAGAGCAGCTGCAGGAGGACATGCAGGAGAAGCAGGCAAGACTACCACAAATGTGTTTGCCAGAGTGCCCAGAGCCCAGAGGTCGAGCTTGCAGTGCAAGGATGACACTAGAGCAACAACTTCAAGACCAGCCACGCCCCTACAGTTCCAAAGGCAACCAGCTCCAAAGATCCACTCCAAAGACCATCTACTGCAACTAAAGCCTTCGTCCTTGGAGTCATCAGACACCACCACCGTAAGATCAAGCCCGAGAGTCGATCTAGCACTATGCATTTTCTATGAACTTTTTGGTAACTTGTTGCCAAAGGGGGAGAAAAATGTATAGATCATAGGCTTCGAGAGAGAGAGTGTTGCTTTTTTGTTCTCTCTTGCTTTATTTGATGGTCTTTAAACTTTGTTTGCTTTTGGTTGAGATACTATGCTTGTGAGACATTGATGATCAGGTGTTTGATCATAAGCTACACTTATGCATGCTTGATATTATCCTATCTATCTTATGTGATCACTCACTATGCTTGGTGATGAGTGCATGTATTCATTGTTTATTATTTTAAGCGCTCCACCAAGATGTATGTGACATGGAAGAGTAGCCCATGAGCCTAATTCATTGTGCATTTGCAGTCCAAAGCAAATCTTAACCCATGCACAAATTTAGGGGGAGCTCTTGCTTATCACATACTTCTCAAAGCAACGATGTCATTCAATCTTAATATCATTTGTCGAAGCTTTGATCTATATGTTGTCATCAATTACCAAAAAGGGGGAGATTGAAAGTGCAACTATCCCTAGGTGGTTTTGGTAATTCATAACAACATATAGCTCATTGAGCTAATGCTATTCCAAGACTATTATTTCAGGAAAGCTCAATGAATGGCATGGCATGGATGATGAAAGTGAATCCCTCAAAATACTAAGGACAAAGGATTGGCTCAAGCTCAAAAGCAGAAGACTCTTCATTTTACATTTTAGTGATCCAAGATCACATTGAGTCTATAGGAAAAGCCAATACTATCAAGAAGGGATGAGGTGTTGCTTAATGAGCCTCTTGCTTCATGTGCTTAGTTATATGCTCCAAAACCCTCAATTACTTTCCCACATCCACAAATGACCTAAGCCCAAAGCCAAAATCGGTCACATCGATTCTTCCTATCCGGCGCCACCGATTCCAAAAGTCATAGCCACTGCCACAAACCCTAAGCAAATCGGTCTTACCGATAGGGATCTCGGTCTCACCCAGATGGGGTTGTAATCTCTCTGCTTCCTTCAGAACGTTTCGGTCTAACCGGTGAGCGATCGGTCCCACCGAGATTGCAATGTAAACACTCTGTTTCCTTTTTGTAACATTTCGGTCTCACCGAAAAGAGCAAATCGGTCCCACCGAGTTTACCTGACCAACTCTCTGGAAAGCTTATTACCAAATCGGTCTCACTGAGTTTGTGTAATCGGTCTTACTGAGATTACGTTATGCCCTTGAAGGAAATATGCCCTAGAGGCAATAATAAAGGTATTATTTATTTCCTTATTTCATGATAAATGTTTACTATTCATGCTATAATTGTATTAACTGGAAACATAATACATGTGTGAATACATAGACAAACATAGTGTCACTAGTATGCCTCTACTTGAGTAGCTCATGAATCAAAGATGGTTAAGTTTCCTAGCCATAGACATGAGTTGTCATTTGATTAACGGGATCACATCATTAGGAGAATGATGTGATTGACTTGACCCATTCCGTTAGCTTAGCACTTGATCGTTTAGTATGTTGCTATTGCTTTCTTCATGACTTATACATGTTCCTATGACTATGAGATTATGCAACTCCCGTTTATCGGAGGAACACTTTGTGTGCTACCAGACGTCACAACGTAACTGGGTGATTATAAAGGAGCTCTACAGGTGTCTCCGAAGGTACATGTTGGGTTGGCGTATTTCGAGATTTGGATTTGTCACTCCGATTGTCGGAGAGGTATCTCTGGGCCCTCTCGGTAATGCACATCACTATAAGCCTTGCAAGCAATGTGACTAATGAGTTAGTTGCGGGATGATGCATTACGTAATGAGTAAAGAGACTTGCCGGTAACGAGATTGAACTAGGTATTGAGATACTGACGATCGAATCTCGGGCAAGTAACATACCGATGGCAAAGGGAACAACGTATGTTGTTACGCGGTTTGACCGATAAAGATCTTCGTAGAATATGTAGGAGCCAATATGAGCATCCAGGTTCCGCTATTGGTTATTGACCGGAAACGTGTCTCGGTCATGTCTACATAGTTCTCGAACCCGTAGGGTCCGCACGCTTAAGGTTTCGACGACAGTTATATTATGAGTTTATGAGTCTTGATGTACCGAAGGAGTTCGGAGTCCCGGATGAGATCGGGGACATGACGAGGAGTCTCGAAATGGTCGAGACGTAAAGATCGATATATTGGACGACTATATTCGGACATCGGAAAGGTTCCGAGTGATTCGTGTATTTTTTGGAGTACCGGAGAGTTACGGGAATTCGTATTGGGCCTTAATGGGCCATACGGGAAAGGAGAGAAAGGGCCAAAAGGGTGGCCGCACCCCTCCCCATGGACTAGTCCGAATTGGACTAGGGAGGGGGGGCGCCCCCTTCCTTCCTTCTCCTTCTCCCTTCCCTTTCCTTCTCTCCTACTCCTACTACTTGGAAGGTCACCTAGTTCTACTAGGAAAGGGGGAATTCTACTCCCGGTGGGAGTAGGACTCCCCTAGGGCGCGCCATAGAGAGGGCCGGCCCTCCCCCTCCTCCACTCCTTTATATACGGGGGCAGAGGGCACCCCATAGACACACAAGTTGATCTTCGTGATCGTTCCTTAGCCGTGTGCGGTGCCCCCCTCCACCATATTCCACCTCGGTCATATCGTTGCAGTGCTTAGGCGAAGCTCTGCGTCGGTAGAACATCATCATCGTCACCACGCCGTCGTGCTGACGGAACTCATCCCCGACACTTTGCTGGATCGGAGTCCGGGGATCGTCATCGAGCTGAACATGTGCTGAACTCGAAGGTGCCGTACGTTTGGTACTTGGATCGGTCGGATCGTGAAGATGAACGACTACATCAACCGCGTTGTCATAACGCTTCCGCTTACGGTCTACGAGAGTACGTGGACAATACTCACCCCTCTCGTTGCTATGCATCACCATGATCTTGCGTGTGCGTAGGAATTTTTTTGAAATTACTACATTCCCCAACAGTGGCATCCGAGCCTAGGTTTTATGTGTTGATGTTATATGCACGAGTAGAACACAAGTGAGTTGTGGGCGATACAAGTCATACTGCTTACCAGCATGTCATACTTTGGTTCAGCGGTATTGTTGGATGAAGCGGCCCAGACCGACATTACGCGTACGCTTACGCGAGACTGGTTTTACCGCCGTGCTTTGGACACAGGTGACTAGCGGCTGTCTTTTTCTCCAACTTTAGTTGAACCGAGTGTGGCTACGCCCGGTCCTTGCGAAGGTTAAAACAACACTAACTTGACAAACTATCGTTGTGGGTTTGATGGGTAGGTAAGAACGGTTCTTGCTCAGCCCATAGCAGCCACGTAAAATTTGCAACAACAAAGTAGAGGACGTCTAACTTGTTTTTGCAGGGCATGTTGTGATGTGAAATGGTCAAGACGTGATGCTATATTTTATTGTATGAGATGATCATGTTTTGTAACCGGTTATCGGCAATCGGCAGGAGCCATATGGTTGTCGCTTATTGTATGAAATGCAACGTTCTATAATTGCTTTACTATATCACTAAGCGGTAGCGATAGTCGTAGAAGCAATATATGGAGTAACGACAACGATGCTACGATGGAGATCAAGGTGTCGCTACCGGTGACGATGGTGATCACGACGGTGCTTGGAGATGGAGATCACAAGCACAAGATGATGATGGCCATATCATATCACTTATATTGATTGCATGTGATGTTTATCCTTTATGCATCTTATCTTGCTTTGATTGACGGTAGCATTTTAAGATGATCTCTCACTAAAATTATCAAGAAGTGTTCTCCTTGAGTATGCACCGTTGCGAAAGTTCTTCGTGCTGAGACACCACGTGATGATCAGGTGTGATAGGCTCTACGTTCAAATACAACGGGTGCAAAACAGTTGCACACGTAGAATACTCAGGTTAAACTTGGCAAGCCTAGCATATAACAGATATGGCCTCGGAACACGGAGACCAAAAGGTCGAGCATGAATCATATAGTAGATATGATCAACATAGTGATGTTCACCATTGAAAACTACTCGATCTCACGTGATGATCGGACATGGTTTAGTTAATATGGATCACGTGATCACTTAGAGGATTAGAGGGATATCTTTCTAAGTGGGAATTCTTAAGTAATATGATTAATTGAACTTAAATTAATCATGAACTTAGTCCTGGTAGTATTTTGCAAATTATGTTGTAGATCAATAGCTTGCGTTGTTGCTTTCATATGTTTATTTTGATATATTCCTAGAGAAAACTATGTTGAAAGATGTTAGTAGCAATGATGCGGATTGGAACCGTGATCTGAGGTTTATCCTCATTGCTGCATAGAAGAATTATGTCCTTAATGCACCGCTAGGTGAAAGACCTATTACAGGAGCAGATGCAGACGTTATGAATGTTTGGCTAGCTCAATATGATGACTACTTGATAGTTTAGTGCACCATGCTTAACGGCTTAGAATCGGGACTTCAAAGACGTTTTGAACGTCATGGACCATATGAGATGTTCCAGGAATTGAAGTTAATATTTCAAGCAAATACCCGAGTTGAGAGATATGAAGTCTCCAACAAGTTCTATAGCTAAAAGATGGAGGAGAATCGCTCAACTAGTGAGCATGTGCTCAGATTGTCTAGGTACTACAATCACTTGAATCAAGTGGGAGTTAATCTTCCAGATAAAATAGTGATTGACAGAATTCTCTAGTCACCATCACCAAGTTAGTAGAACTTCGTGATAAACTATAATATGCAAGGGATGACGAAAGTGATTTCCAAGCTCTTCGTGATGTTGAAATCGACAAAGGTAGAAATCAAGAAAGAGCATCAAGTGTTGATGATTGACAAGACCACTAGTTTCAAGAAAAGGGCAAAGGGAAAGAAAGGGAAACTTCAAGTAGAATGGCAAACAAGTTGTCACTCCCGTGAAGAAGCCCAAAGCTGGACCAAAGTCTGAAACTGAGTGCTTCTACTGCAAAGGAAATGGTCACCGGAAGTGGAACTACTCCAAATATTTGGTGGATAAGAAGGATGGCAAAGTGAACAAGGGTACATTTTGATGTACAGGTTATTGATGTGTACCTTACTAGTGTTTATAGTAGCCCCTGAGTATTTGATACTTGTTCGGTTGTTAAAATTTAGTAACTCAAACAGGAGTTACGTATAAACAGAGACTAGTTGAAGGGGAAGTGACGGTGAGTGTTGGAAGTAGTTCCAAGATTGATATGATCATCATCACACACTCCCTATACTTTCGGGATTAGTGTTAAATCTAAATAAATGTTATTTAGCTTTTGCGTTGAGCATGAATATGATTTGATCATGTTTATTGCAATACGGTTATTCATTTAAAGTCAGAGAATAATTGTTGTTCTGTTTACATGAATAAAACCTTCAATGGTCATACACCCAATGAAAATAGTTTATTGGATCTCGATCGTAGTGATACACATATTCATAATGTTGATGCCAAAAGATGCAAAGTTAATAATGATAGTGCAACTTATTTGTGGCACTGCCGTTTGGGTCATATCGGTGTAAAGCGCATGAAGAAACTCCATAAAGATGGATTTTCGGAATCACTTGGTTATGAATCATTTGATGCTTGCGAACCGTGCCTTTGGGCGAGATGACTAAAACTCCGTTCTTCGGAACAATGGAACGAGCAACAAACTTGTTGGAAATAATACATACTGATGTATGCAGACCAATGAGTATTAAGGCTCGTGGCAGGTATCATTATTTTTTGACCTTCACAGAGGATTTGAGAAGATATGGGTATATCTACTTGATGAAACATAAGTCTGAAATAATTGAAAGGTTCAAAGAATTTAAGAGTGAAGTGGAAAAATCATTGTAACAAGAAAATAAAGTTTCTGCGATCTGATCGCGGAAACGAATATTTGAGTTACGAGTTTGGTCTTCAATTAAAACAATGTGGAATAGTTTCACAGCTCACGCCACCTAGAACACCACAACGTTATGGTGTGTCCGAACGTCGTAACCGCACTTTATTGGATATGGTGCGATCTATGATGTCTCTTATTGATTTACCATTATCGTTTTGGGGTTATGCATTAGAGACAGCTGCATTCACGTTAAAAGGGCACCATCTAAATCCGTTGAGACGACACTATATGAACTGTGGTTTAGCAAGAAACCCAAGTTGTCGTTTCTTAAAGTTTGGGGCTACGATGCTTATGTGAAAAAGTTTCATCCTGATAATCTCAAACCCAAATCGGAGAAGTGCGTCTTCATAGAATGCCCAAAGGAAACTGTTGGGTACACCTTCTATCACAGATCCAAAGGCAAGATATTCGTTGCTAAAAATGGATCCTTTCTAGAGAAAGAGTTTCTCTCGAAAGAAGTGAGTGGGAGGAAATTAGAACTTGATGAGGTAAATGTACCTTCTCCCTAATTGGAAAATAGTTCATCACTGAAATCAGTTCCAGTGATTCCTAAACCAATTAGTGAGGAAGCTAATGATGATGATCATGAAACTTCAGATCAAGTTACTACAAAACCTGGTAAGTCTTCCAGAACACGGTCCGCACCAGAGTGGTACGGTAATCCTGTTCTGAAAGTCATGTTAGTAGACCATGATAAACCTACGAACTATGAGGAAGCGATGATGAGCCCAGATTCCGCAAAATGGCTGGAGGCCATGAAATCTGAGATAGGATCCATGTATGAGAACAAAGTGTGGACTTTGGTGGACTTGCCCGATGATCGGCAAACCATAGAAAATAAATGGATCTTCAAGAGGAAGACGGACGTTGATAGTAGTGTTACTATCTACAAAGCTCGACTTGTCGCAAAAAGGTTTTTGACAAGTTCAAGGTGTTGACTACAATGAGATTTTCTCAATTGTAGCGATGCTTAAGCCTGTCCGAATCATGTTAGCAATTGCCACATTTTATGAATTTTGGCAAATGGATGTCAAAACTACATTCCTTAATGGATTTATTAAAGTAGAGTTGTATATGATACAACCAGAAGGTTTTGTCAATCCTAAAGGTGCTAACAAAGTGTGCATGCTCCAGCGATCCGTCTATGGACTGGTGCAAGCATCTCAGAGTTGGAATATACGCTTTGATAAGTTGATCAAAGCATATAGTTTTATGCACTTACTTACGGTAAAGCCTGTATTTACAAGAAAGTGAGTGGGAGCACTACATCATTTCGATAAGTATATGTGAATGACATATTGTTGATCGAAATAATGTAGAATTATTCGCAAAGCATAAAGGAGTGTTTGAAAGAAGTTCTTTAAAAGAAAGACTTCAGTAAAGCTACTTACATATTGAGCATCAAGATCTATTGAGATAGATCAAGACGCTTGATAAGATTTTCAATGAGTACATACCTTGACAAGATTTTGAAGTAGTTCAAAATGGAACAGTCAAATAAAGAGTTCTTGCCTGTGTTGCAAAGGTATGAAATTGAGTAAGACTCAAATCCTGACCACAGCAGAAAATAGGAAGAGAATGAAAGTCATTCCCTATGCATCAGCCATAGGTTCTATAAAAGTATGCTATGCTATGGACCAGACCTATTGTATACTCTGCCCTGTTTTGGCAAGGGAGTACAATAGTGATCTAGGAGTAGATCACTGGACATTGGTCAAAATTATCCTTAGTGGAATAAGGAGATGTTTCTCGATTATGGAGGTGATAAAAGAGTTCGTTGTAAAAGTTACATCGGTGCAAACTTTTACACTGATCCAGATGACTCTAAATCTCAATCTGGATACATATTGAAAGTGGGAGCAATTAAGCTAGAGTAGCTCCATTTAGAGCATTGAAGACATAGAATATTTGCAAAATACATATGGCTCTGAATATGACAGACCCGTTAACTAAGATTCTCTCACGAGCAAAACATGATCACACCTTAGTACTCTTTGGGTGTTAATCACATAGCGATGTGAACTAGATTATTGACTCTAGTAAACCCTTTGGGTGTTGGTCACATAAAGATGTGAACTATGAGTGTTAATCATATACAAATATGAATATTGGTGTTAAATCACATGGCGATGTGAACTAGATTATTGACTCTAGTGCAAGTGGGAGACTGAAGGAAATATGCCCTAGAGGCAATAATAAAGTTATTATTTATTTCCTTATTTCATGGAAAAAATTTATTATTCATGCTATAATTGTATTAACTGGAAACATAATACATGTGTGAATACATAGACAAACATAGTGTCACTAGTATGTCTCTACTTGACTAGCTCGTCAATCGAAGATGGTTAAGTTTCCTAGCCATAGACATGAGTTGTCATTTGATTAACGGGATCACATCATTAGGAGAATGATGTGATTGACTTGACCCATTCCGTTAGCTTAGCACTTGAACGTTTAGTATGTTGCTATTGCTTTCTTCATGACTTATATGTTCCTATGACTATGAGATTATGCAACTCCCGTTTATCGGAGGAACACTTTGTGTGCTACCAAACGTCACAACGTAACTGGGTGATTATAAAGGAGCTCTACAGGTGTCTCCGAAGGTACATGTTGGGTTGGTGTATTTCGAGATTATGATTTGTCACTCCGATTATCGAAGAGGTATCTCTGGGCCCTCTCGGTAATGCACATCACTATAAGCCTTGCAAGCAATGTGACTAATGAGTTAGTTGCGGGATGATGCATTACGTAACGAGTAAAGAGACTTGCCGGTAATGAGATTGAACTAGGTATTGAGATACCGACGATCGAATCTCGGGCAAGTAACATACCGATGGCAAAGGGAACAACATATGTTGTTATGCGGTTTGACCGATAAAGATCTTCGTAGAATATGTAGGAGCCAATGTGAGCATCCAGGTTCCGCTATTGGTTATTGACCGGAAACGTATCTCGGTCATGTCTACATAGTTCTTGAACCCGTAGGGTCCACACGCTTAAGGTTTCGATGACAGTTATATTATGAGTTTATGAGTTTTGATGTACCGAAGGAGTTCGGAGTCCCGGATGAGATCGTGGACATGACGAGGAGTCTCGAAATGGTCGAGACGTAAAGATCGATATATTGGACGACTATATTCGGACATCGGAAAGGTTCCGAGTGATTCGGTATTTTTGGAGTACCAAGAGTTACGGAATTCGTATTGGGCCTTAATGGGCCATACGGGAAAGGAGAGAAAGGGCCAAAGGGTGGCCGCACCTCCCCATGGACTAGTCCGAATTGACTAGGGGGGGCGCCTTCCTTCCTTCTCGCTCTCCCTTCCCTTCCTTCTCTCCTACTCCTACTACTTGGAAGGTCTCCTAGTTCTATTAGGAAAGGGGGAATCCTACTCCCGGTGGGAGTAGGACTCCCCTAGGGCGCGCCATAGAGAGGGCCGGCCCTCCCCTCCTCCACTCCTTTATATACGGGGGCAGGGGGCACCCCATAGACACACAAGTTATCTTCGTGATCGTTCCTTAGCCGTGTGCGGTACCCCCTCCACCATATTCCACCTCGGTCATATCGTTGCAGTGCTTAGGCGAAGCTCTGCGTCAGTAGAACATCATCATCGTCACCACGCCGCCGTGCTGTTGGAACTCATCCCCGACACTTTGCTGGATCGGAGTCCGGGGATCGTCATCGAGCTGAACGTGTGCTGAACTCGGAGGTGCCGTACGTTCGGTACTTGGATCGGTCGGATCGTGAAGACGTATGACTACATCAACCGCATTGTCATAATGCTTCCGCTTACGGTCTACGAGGGTACATGGACAATACTCTCCCCTCACGTTGCTATGCATCACCATGATCTTGCGTGTGCGTAGGAATTTTTTTGAAATTACTACGTTCCCCAACAGCCCTAACCCTAATCGAATCGGTCTCACCGAGATGCATGTCAGTCCCACCGAAAATCACTAACGGTCACTAGGTTTACTAAATCGGTCCGATCGAGTTTAACAATTCGGTCCCACCGTGTTTAGTAAATTGTGTGTAACGGTTAGATTTTGTGTGGAGGCTATATATACCCCTCCACCTCCTCTTCATTCGTGGAGAGAGCCATCAAAATGAACCTACACTTCCAACATACATTTTCTGAGAGAGAACTACCTACTCATGTGTTGAGGCCAAGATATTCCATTCCTACCATATGAATCTTGATCTCTAGCCTTCCCCAAGTTGCTTTCCACTCAAATCTTCTTTCCACCAGATCCAAAACCAATGAGAGAGAGTTGAGTGTTGGGGAGACTATCATTTGAAGCACAAGAGCAAGGAGTTCATCAACAACGCACCATTTGTTACTTCTTGGAGAGTGGTGTCTCCTAGATTGGCTAGGTGTCACTTGGGAGCCTCCGACAAGATTGTGGAGTTGAACCAAGGAGTTTGTAAGGGCAAGGAGATTGCCTACTTCGTGAAGATCTACCGCTAGTGAGGCAAGTCCTTCGTGGGCGACGGCCATGGTGGGATAGACAAGGTTGCTTCTTCGTGGACCCTTCGTGGGTGGAGCCCTCCGTGGACTTGCGCAGCCGTTACCCTTCGTGGGTTGAAGTCTCCATCAACGTGGATGTATGATAGCACCACCTATCGGAACCACGCCAAAAACATCCATGTCTCCAATTGCGTTTGAATCCTCCAAACCCTTCCCTTTACTTTCTTGCAAGTTGCATGCTTTTATTTCCGCTGCCTATATACTCTTTGCATGCTTGCTTGAATTGTGTGATGATTGCTTGACTTGGCCTAAAATAGCTAAAATCTGCCAAACTCTAAAATTGGGAAAAGGTTAAGTTTTTATTGGTCAAGTAGTCTAATCACCCCCCCTCTAGACATACTTCAAGGTCCTACAGGGGCACCGCACACGGCTAAGAGATCAAGAGATCAATTGTTGTGTCTAGATGTGCCCCCCTGCCCCCGTATATAAAGGAGCCAGGGGGAAGGGGCGGCCGGCCTAGGAGGGGGCGCGCTCCTACTCCCACCGGGAGTAGGACTCCCTCCTTCCTAGTTGGAATAGGAGAAGGGGGGAAGGAGGAGGGAGAGGAAGGAAAGGGGGGTGTTGGTGTCAAAACCGGCGGATCTCGGGTTGGGGGTCCCGAACTGTGCATCTAGGCGGATGGTAACAGGAGACAAGGGACACGATGTTTTTACCCAGGTTCGGGCCCTCTCGATGGAGGTAAAACCCTACTCCCGCTTGATTGATATTGATGATATGGGTAGTACAAGAGTAGATCTACCATGAGATCAAGGAGGCTAAACCCTAAAAGCTAGCCTATGGTATGATTGTTGTTCGTCCTATGGACTAAAACCCTCCGGTTTATATAGACACCGGAGAGGGCTAGGGTTACACAGAGTCGGTTACAATGGTAGGAGATCTACATATCCGTATTGCCAAGCTTGCCTTCCACGCCAAGGAAAGTCCCATCTGGACACGGGACGAAGTCTTCAATCTTGTATCTTCATAGTCTTGGAGTCCGGCCAATGATGATAGTTCGGCTATCCGGACACCCCCTAGTCCAAGACTTCCTCAATAGCCCCTGAACCAGGCTTCAATGACGACGAGTCCGGCGTGCATATTGTCTTCGGCATTGCAAGGCGGGTTCCTCCTCCAAATAATTCATAGAAGATTGTGAACACCAGGATAGTGTCCGGCTCTGCAAAATAAATTCCACATACCACCGTAGAGAGAATAATATTTACACAAGTTCAATCTGCTGACGCATTTCGTGGCGTGATGTCACACCACGGCCAAGCCTTTACTCGAATCGTCTTTATACCACCTCATCGCGTTTAGCGAAGCGGTTTCCTTGGCACGTCTTGTCGAAGCAAAGATCGTGTTCCCCTTATTCCGGGATTCCCATCAATACGGACGTGGGTAACCCAACCGCGCCATTGATTGCGGCGCTTGGGAGATAAGTGAGTTTTACTAGGTAGGTGGGGACGCATAGTTTCATCCGCCCATATATAAGGGGATAAGGATCCGCCTTTTCACCTACGCCTTCTTCCTCCTTTGCTTATCCATCTCCGCGCACTCGAGCTCCAGCGCCCAAGTCCGCACATCTCACCTCAACCTTCTCCCACCATGTCCGGAGCGGGAGGCAAGTGGATGGCCTCCTCCGTTACGGAGGGTGTTGGGGATATTACCACTAGGTGTAAACCGGCCAGCCTGGGCCGGGTTAACTCCGTTAGTGGTATAAGCAGAGAAAGGCGCAAGGCCTGTAGTCGGTTTAGAACTTGTAGCCGTAAACCGGCCTGTTGTATAACTTGTGTTGTAAGTTAGGAATAGAGAGATACCAACCGGGATACGAGTATGAACCGGTTGGGACTCTATGAACCGACGGGCGCCACCCGTATATAAGGGACGACCCGCGACGGTTCAAGGACGATAACCACAACTCGAGCCTAGGCGAAGCTTGTTTGCTCCCTAGCCATCGAGACCACATCAATTCCATCACAACTAGACGTAGGCTTTTACCTTCATCAAGGGGCGAACTAGTATAAAACCCTCGTGTCTTTGTGTCCGCTTTAACCCTTCAAGTAAACCCGTAGCGATGGCTCCACGACTAAGTCCTTTTGTTAGGACATCCGCCGTGACAACCATCCTACGCTTGGCGCCACCGTGGGCTATCGTGATGATGGTTTGATGATCTTGGAGGGCAAGCTCAAAGGACTCAAGGCTACGTCGTGGGCGGATGACCAAGAGTCGTCGCGCCGGATCTACATCGACGACGCAGATGGGGTCCCGAGGCCGATTCAATTGAGTACGGGTGCCGGGTCCCCTTTGGTGCATACACGTTTTCATCGGCAAGATCGGGAGCTCAGGCCCGAGCCGACATCCGCACCGACTCGCCGAGACGGCTCAAAGATGCGAGACCTACCAGGCTAAACCGCTGTGAAGCATGTCTTCGCTGGAGTCATCCACGGAGGAGAACGCGAGGACGGTTCGTAACACGGTAGTGAGACCGCTGCTATTCCAAATGACGAATCTTCAACAGAGAAATCAATCATTGTACCAGCCATGTGACGATATGATCGAGGGCTATTCCGATGGCGACAGTATTCCGGACCCCCAAGTCAGATCAACCGGGTTGGAATATTCATGGCCGGTACGCAGGCAGCGAATCACTCTTCAACCGCCGCAGCGATACTTTCTGGATCAGCGGCAGCAAGCGGCAGCAGGGCGGAGGCCCGAGCGCCCGCCGTTCAAGTTCTATCAGATCTGTTTGATGCACTAGCTGCGCTGATGGCGAGGACAACCCGGCGGATCAGAGGCCCATAATGCAGAAATTGCGAAGGTGAAAGAGCGAGATCACGCAAGCCAAAGCGGATCTAGCGGCGTAAAAGGAGCGGATGGCTGCAGAGCGGCCGCCTGACGCCCGGCCTACAAACTCATGCTTGACCAGAAAAGCGCCGCAGGAGGTGTTGAAGCGGAAGTATAGATCACGCCTACCATTAGGGTTTGATCCCAGAAATCTCTTTCAGACCCCAGGAGCTGGACCAATAACCCGCCCCAGCACCGGGAGGCAAACCGGATTGAGGCACCGGGAGGGCGACGGTCCAGCCTCGCCTGATGGAGCCTCCTCAGCAGAATACCGTGTTTCCCCCGCCAGTTCAGACACCCCCAGGCCATTATTCTAATCCTATGGACAACTTTGTCGCAGCAGCCGCGCGATTGGAGGCTATCCCAGTCAAAGGGGACTCACCGCAAGCGGTTGAAATGCGTCGAGTTAAGGAGCTTCTCTGGACTGCACTGATTCAGCAGGAAGCATATTCATACAGCCATGACCGGATTCATTCTACGCCCCGTCCAAGCCGGAGCTATAGCAGGCGCATGGATGAACCGGCAATATCAAGCAATGCGCGGGACCGTGAAGCGCCCGTGGCAATAACCCGACAGTGGCGTTAGCGATGCTCGGAGGTGGTGGACCGGCCCGCACGGCGGAGGCCAATTAGCAGCGCAGATGACGCAGCCAGCTTACACCGTCCGCCTCTACCACCTTCGCCGACCAGAGTCGATCCGCTTTAGGGGTGCCCTGTTTGATCCCCGCTTTACGCAATGTACGCCTGCCTAAAGATTTCAAGGATCCGCGCAAGGTGCCGAATTACACCGCCGATTTGTCCCCTGAAGCGTGGGTAGAAAGTTATGAGATGGCCATGGAGATGCTAGACGTGGATGAGACCGCGTGTGCAAAATACTTCACCATGATGCTTGAAGCCACGGCTCGTACTTGGTTTAAGAGCCTACCGCCCAACTCTATCAGCTCATGGGCCCAGTTGCGAGCCCGGTTTATCCAGAATTTCAAGGATACATGTAAGCAGCCCAAGTCCATAGTAGACCTGGCGGCTTGTGTCCAGGAGGAAGGAGAATCAACGACCCATTGGGTACACCGTGTTTCAGAGATTTTGCACTCATCTGACAGGATTAACGCTGACTCTGCAATCTTAACCCTAGAAGGCAACTGCCGGTTTGAGCCTTTAAAATTGAAATTGGGGCGCATGAAGCGGTTCTGTAATGACATGGGAACCCTCATGGCCGTTGGTGAAGTATGCTGATTCGGACAGTACCAAGGATCCCGAGGCTGATGATGATGAAGCAGGGAAGGGAAAGAAGAATGGCAACTCCAAGGGGCAACAGTACAAATCGGCGGGTCATGGAAACGGAGGCAAACGCAAGGCGGATGGTAACATGGATTTTGTGGCCAATACTAATGCACAAGACAGGGGGCAGCGGCGCAGAGGTAAAGCGGCAAATCGTAATGGGGGTCCCAATCCTAATGCGAGCCGTTTGAATTACTTGTTGAATCAGCCTTGCCCAAAGCACGGGACGAAGGAGTCACCAGCTACCCACCTCTGGAAAGATTGTTATATTATGCAGGAGTTCAAAAACTCTAATGCTTTCCGGTATGACCAGGGGTCAGGTGGCGGTTCAGGATCCGGTTTCCACGGGCCGGGTCACGATGGAGCTTCCGTTCAGTCTTAATCGTATGGTCACAATAATCGAAATAACTGAACGGCCAGCAGCAGAGAGCAACAGCGATCGGGTTATCGAGCCAACCAAAGCAGTTGAACAATGGTCAAGATCATGTTTTCACAACTAGCTTGGATAAGCGACCGAAAACTTCACAAGCGGCAAAGAACTCGTTGAACCGGCCTTGCCACGTTATTTACGCTGGTCGGAGCAGCCTATTGTGTGGAGCAGAGGACCATCCTCCCGGGTTGATAATCCGGCCAGCTAGCATTAGTGGTAGACCCTCAGGTGGGAGGTTATAAGTTCACCAAGGTACTTATGGATGGAGGAAGCAGTATTAACATACTATATTATGAAACTTTCTGCCGCATGGGTCTAACAAGCAAGGATCTTAGACCGTCCAATACAGTGTTCCGTGGCGTAGTACCAGGCAAATCTGCATATCCTGTTGGTAAGATAGCCCTGGATGTGGCTTTCGGAGACGAGCATGATTCCCGGTCTGAAAAACTAACCTTTGAGGTAGTGAAGATCCGGAGCCCATATCACGCCTTGTTTGGGCGGCCGGCTTATGCTAAGTTCATGGCATGACCTTGTTACATCTACTTGCAGCTCAAGATGCCGGGTTACAAAGGAACGATAACGGTGCATGGGAGCCGTCGGGTCGCTTTGGAATGTGAGGAAGGTGATGCAGCTTATGCAGAGTCGGTCTGTGCCACAGAGGAGTTGAAGTTCTATAAAGACAATGTTGATCCGGCAGATATGACCGCTTTAAAGAAACCAACTACAGAGCATGAATCGGATCTGAAGTTCAAATCGGCAGCTGAGACCAAACTTGTTGACTTCGTGCCAGGCGATTCATCCAAGCAGTTCACTGTCAGTGCCAACCTGGATCCCAAATAGGAAGGCGCGCTCATCGAGTTCATCCGTGAGAATCGGGACATCTTTGCATGGAAGCCATCCGACATGCCGTGTACCGAGGAACTCACCGAGCACACTCTTAATGTGGATCCTAAGTATAAACCGGTGAAACAGTTCCTCCGCCGGTTTAACGAAGAAAGGCGCAAAGCCATTGGAGAGGAAGTGGCCAGGCTTTTGGCAGCTGGCTTTATCATTGAAGTGTTTCATCCAGAGTGGCTTGCTAACCCGGTGCTGGTCCTTAAGAAAAACGGCACTTGGCATATGTGTGTGGATTACACAGATCTTAACAAAGCCTGTCCAGCGGATCCTTTTGCCCTCCCCCGCATTGATCAGATTATTGATGCCACGGCAGGCTGTGAACGTTTAAGTTTTTTGGATGCGTACTCTGGATATCATCAGATCAAAATGGCAGTTAAGGACCAGGAGAAAACAGCATTTATCACTCCCTTTGGAGCCTTCTGCTATGTATCTATGCCCTTCGGGCTCAAAAGTGCTCAGGCTACCTATCAGCGGTGCGTACAGAATTGCCTGCACAAACAGATTGGCCGCAATGTGCACGCCTATGTGGATGATATTGTAGTGAAATCAAGGCGTATGAGACGCTGGTGGATGACTTGAAGGAAACCTTTGACAACTTATGATTTACAAGATGATGCTTAATCCGCCAAGTGTGTTTTTGGTGTTCCGCAGTGTTATTGGGTTTTCGGTATCTAACAGAGGAATTGAAGCTAATCCGAGAAAATTAAAGCTATTACTTCCTTGGCTAAACCGAAGTGTATCAATGATGTTCAGCGCTTACGGGCGAGAATCGCCGCTACTGAGCCGGTTTATCACCACCAAGAAAAGGCCATCCTTTGTACCAAATGCCGAGGAAGACAGATAATTTCATCCGAGTCCGCTGCGATGAAGCATTTGAGGACTTAAAGCGCAATTAGCCAATCCGCTGTTCTTGCGGCTCCGGTTGACAAGGAGCCACTGTTGTTATATGTTGCAGCCAATGCTCGAGCAGTTAGCGTGGCTATTGTGGTGGAACGCAAGGAGGCAGGCAAGGAATATCCAGTTCAGCGGCCGGTTTATTATATGAGTGAGGTGCTTATTGAGTCCAAGCAAAGGTATCCGCATTGGCAGAAGCTAGTATATGGTGTTTTTATGGCCAGCCGGAAATTGAAGCAGTATTTTCAAGGGCACCCCATCACAATGGTCAGTTCAGCTCCTTTGGGTGATATCATACAGAACCGGGAGGCGACTGGCCGGATTGCCAAATGGGCTATAGAGCTTGGGCCGCATGGACTGAAGTATATATCACGGACAGCGTGAAGTGTCAAGCACTTGTTGATTTCATTAATGATTGGACGGAGTTACAAGCACCAGAGGAGAAGCCGGATCACACGTATTGGACTATTCATTTTGATGGATCCAGGCAGTTGGAAGGCTCGGGGGCTGGAGTCGTTCTAACTTCCCCACAAGGTGATAAGTTTTGTTATGTTCTCCGCTTAATGTTCCCTTGTACTAATAATGCAGCTGAGTACAAAGCCTTGCTCCATGGTCTCCGGATGGCTAAAGAGATGAACTTAAGCCGGGTAAAGTGCTTTGGTGACTCGGACCTTGTGGCTCAGCAAGTGTCTGGCACTTGGGATTCTAAGGACCCGCCATGGCCGATATCGTCGGAAGTGGATAATATTGCGGGTTGCTTCAAGGGTTATCAAGTGGATCATGTGGACTGCCGGAAGAATGAAGCGGCGGACGCTTTAAGCCAGTTGGGTTCTCAGCGCAAACCGGTCCCACCTAATGTCTTTTTGGACGTATTACACAACCCGTCAGTCGAGCTCCCAGGTGAAGCGGATTTGGCTATTCCTGATCCGGAGACTCAATTGGTGGCAGCACTACATGCTATTCCGGATTGGACGGTTCCTTTTCTTGCGTATATGACTCGCGGGGAATTGCCAGACGATGAGATTCTGGCCAGACAGATAGTCCGGCGCTCCAAGTCGATGACAATTCTCAATGGTGAGCTACATCATTGCAGTATATCAGGGGCATTTCAACGTTGTGTTTCTCCTGAGGAAGGCTGTGAAATCTTAAGAGAAATCCATGAAGGGGATTGTGGACATCACGCCGGTTCAAAGTCTCTGGTGGCAAAGGTGTTTCACACGGGTTTTATCGGTTGATACAAGACGCCGATGCAGAGGACTTGGTTAAACGGTGTGATGGATGTCAGAAATTTTCAAGACGCGCTCATGTACCGGCACAAGAGTTGAGGATGATCCCAATAACATGGCCATTTGCAACTTGGGGGCTGGATATGGTTGGACCCTTTAAACGATCCAAGGATAAGAAACCCACCTTTTGGTGGCGGTGACAAATTTACCAAGTGGGTTGAAGCGAGCTCACGGCAAGTGTGATGCAAGCAACAAAGGTCAGCTTCATCAAAAGGTGATTTTCCGTTTGGCTTTCCACACAATCATTCATCGACAATGGTACCAATTTATCCAAGGGTGCTATGAAGGAATTTTGTGAACGAGAGCACATCCGCTTGACGTGTCCTCGAGAGCACACCCCAGTCCAATGGACAGCGTAACGAGCTAATCAAGAGATCTTACGAGGCATCAAACCCCGCTTATGGTCCCGCATATGAGGACACCGTGGTGCTGGGTTGAAGAGCTACCATCGGTGTTATGGAGTATCAATACTACGCCAAACCGTCCACTAGATATACACCGCTCTTCATGGTCTATGGAGCAGAGGCGCTTCTCCCCAGCGATATCCGCACGATTCGCCTCGTGTGGCGGTTTATGTTGAAGCGACAACGAGACGGCACGGCAAGACGCTTTGGACATATTGGATGAGGAGCGTGATATGGCAGCTGCTCGCTCGGCGATTTACCAAAGAAGATCTTCGTCGTTATCACAATCGCCGGTTAAAACCGTAACCTTTCAAGAAGGAGATTTGGTGCTTCGACTCATCCAAGACCGCATGATATGCACGAAGTTATCCCCGCCTTTGGGAAGGACCTTTGTGGTCAGCAAGAATCTACACAACGGATCATACTATCTCGATTGATATTCGAGAGCATCAAGACTCACGCACATCGAGGAGGAGACCAACAGCCGTGGGAACATAGCTCATCTTCGCCTTACTACACTTGAGCCATCGGCTCTATTTATGTACATATCATGACAATGTATATATTATCTTCGATATAATAAAACTGGAGCCTCAGCTAAAGCGGGGTCTCTGTCTTTCTCATCATGCGTGGTTACATGGAGTGACTCTGTTTTTTAAAGCGGCCTCCGATTTACCCCTTGACATTTGCTTTTTATATATCACTAGGGGCCTTGGTCGTGTCCGAACCAACGCACACCTTTTGATAGGCGACAGCCACCAGATCACTTGGGGACATGGTCAAGTCTGAACCAGTCACGCCTCTTGGTCGGCCTAAGGCCATCAAATCACTTGGGGGAATGGTCGAACCCGAACCATTACCACGCCTCTTGATCTGGCATATATGCCACGAGTCATTTGGGGACCTGGCTGACTTGAATCATAGTCACACCTATTGGGGGCTTGATCCTGTCCGACCATGGTAATACCATCTGAACAGCTCAGTATAGCGTATGTTTGTAAAAAGGTTTTATCATTGCCTTGGTTTCCATGTTGTTTTCATGGCTTCTTTGATATTTGTTTTTGTTGAATTTCTTTTATCAACAAAACACCTTTTTTCCGGTTAAGCCGATGGATTTGATTTCCCTTTAAACCGGAGACGTATGCCCGGTTTACCTTTTCTTGTTATCATCATCAAGTAACAAGGGGGCTTGTGTTGATTCAAAGACAGTTTATATGGGAGCTGTTCTTCCCGCTTTACCGACGGTAATGGTTTCTAAGGCCTCCGCTTTAAGTTTGGCTACGCCACTTCATGCCCGCATATGGCAGGTATTTCATCACATATTTGTTGTATTATCGATACATATATTCAACATCATAAACCGTCAAGGTATAACCGCCACCGGTTCAAATTTTTCTGATTGCAGAAGTACGAATCGAGCAAAAGCTTCAAGATTTATGCACGAAGGCATATTCAAGATAGAAGTATTAACTCTGCTTATTACAAGGCAACACGGTGCCCAAGTAAGATCATTGTTCTTTTGGACAGCCGCCAACGACAGCTATTTAAACCGCCTCCGGTTCAAGCTCGCTCCTCATCCTCCGCCGCTTGAGCTTCCTCGTCTCTACCCATTGGCTGGAAATCAACAAGGGTCCAACGATTCCCATTAAAGCTTGGAAAACAGCCTCTTCATGGATCAGGAAGACGGTTCAATATCGTGAGCGTAAGTATGCTTACGGATTGAGGGATCAGATTTTCCGCTCAAAAGTTAAAGGGCAGGCACTCGCTTGTTCGGTCATTGTACCGTGCTTGATAATGCGCCAAGTCTGCTTCTTCACCTCGCCGACAAGCCGAGGGTGCACCGCACGGTTTATCGCCTCAGAAATCCTCTTCATAAAAATCAGAACCATCTTCCTTCACACTGGGGTAGCCTTGAGCTGCTTCCACAGGGTCAAAATCTGGTACCCATGCCTTGGCTCGGATCAAAGCATTAATAGCTCCGGTTCGGGCGGCAGATTTTTTCACCTCCTCAATCCGGGCTGGATGCATGGACAACCTGTTCAGAGTATCCTGGAGTAAGGAAGGTGCCGGGTTGTTATGAGAGGCTGTGGTGATGATCCGCTGGGCTCCGGTATATAGCTGTTCTACTAAGGTGTAGAGAGCCTTCAGTTTCTTCCACACATCGTTTCCTAAATGCCCGATGTGTGTGCCTACAACAATAAAGAGATAGTCTCAAACCAGATTTATACTACAGCAGGTTTCAAGCATCACAAATGTTCAAAGGAGCTTACCAAAGATCGCCGCGGTCATGGAGTGTACTTGCCGCTTTACGGCTGTAAGATCATCTACCACCGGTTTAAGGGCAGCTTTAGCATTTTCCGCTCGTTTGATTAAAGTGGCCTTCTCAGTGGCCCAATCAGCCTGTTCTTTCTTGAAGCCTTCCTTCAGTTGTTCAGTGGTGTTCAAAGCACTGGTTAATTCTTTCTTGGCCTTGTCTGTTTCGGCCTGCTGGGTTTTCAACGCCTCTTGTAAATCGGCAATCCGGTCCTCCTTGATTTTCACCTCAGCCTGCATATGGACAGATTTTCAACAAGCAGTTCAAGAAAATGAAGTCTCAACCACATAACAAAGTTATATGCCTGACACTTGGGGGCTAATGCACCTTCAATTTTATACATATTACTAGATGGCAAAGTCCCAAGCTCAATACAAGTATTCAACTTGGCACTTGGGGGCTAATGGCTATTTGATCTACGTATGCTTCCAAGAACAGTTTTTATGGAAGCCCCGGTTTAAGTATGCTAAGTTAAACCGGCCCTTGGGGGCTATGCATGTGGATTTCAAAATTGTTGAGGTATATATTCAAGTCCCG
Source organism: Aegilops speltoides (assembly GCA_021437245.1). Classification (NCBI taxonomy): domain Eukaryota; kingdom Viridiplantae; phylum Streptophyta; class Magnoliopsida; order Poales; family Poaceae; genus Aegilops; species Aegilops speltoides. The sequence goes on from CM038142.1 coordinate 29,381,766, forward strand.
GTTTGATCAAGATTACAAACCGGCCCTTGGGGGCTAGAAGGAATGATATAATGGCAGTAAGTACATGAGTGGGTTACCTCAAACTTATCCCTCATCATCTTGACCAGGCCAGCTTCACAGTCACGGCTAGTGTAAAGCCGGTTTAAGTAGCTAGAATGAAGGTCTTGGGCGCTCAGAGCAGCATATGTCTCCAGTTCAACATCCCATTTTCCTTTATTCAAAGCGGAAAAATCTTCTTTCACAAAGCAGTGCTGGTTAAAGTTGCAGATTCCCGGTTGAGAGCGCCCATACCAAGAATCACAACGCCATCATCTTTGGACTCGACGGATTGTGTTGGCACGGCCGCTTTATCAAGAGGATCGTGGATTTATCAAACCGACGGAGCTGGCAGCGGATTGGCGAGATTGAAGTGTTAATGTGCCTCTTTTAGGAATAACATCATCTTGCAATGGAGGATCATTGGGAATGTCTTCGAGGCAAAGTTTTCAAGATCCGCGCCTCTCATGATCTCGAGGCGGCATCTTCTTCAAATTGCTTTATCCAAACGGGCCTTCTTGCTTGGTTTCGGTTTGGTTCTAAGAGAAAAAACAAAGAGTCAGGGAAAAGCATAAGCCATTACACAATATACTAGAAGCATATGGTCGGTTTGGCTTACCCGGCAGCTATCTTCAATGGTGGTAACTGAGTGGCCGATGATTCACCAGAGGATGAATGGGAAGTGACCTGATAATCGGAGTCGGACGGATTAAGAGGTTGACGGAAGAAACCCGCTTTAGAATTTAAAGCAATAAAAAGGTCGGAGACCTCGGAGCGGCGCTTTCGAACCGGGTTGTTTGGTAAACCGCAGAGGTAACTACCCGACCATCGTGCGGGTTGTGCGGCGAGCTTCATGTTGCTGCGTTTTCATAAGAAATTTGGGATCCAAATAAGCAAGAGGGTGAGAAAATTAACTTTCCGGTTTGCTCGGCGAAATTTTGGCAAAGGCAAATTTTCGAATCGAAGAGAGACTAGTTACCTCAATAAACCTGCATTGTTGGCCTCAGCCATCCCGACAAGCATCATCATCAATAAGGCGGTAAAAAGCAAGCCAAGAGAATCAAGTTCTACCTCAAGATCCGGATTACCCACATCATCGCCAATGGCTGGGCCGATGAAGCGGTGGTCTTTCTCTTGTGAGCTGGTTTCTTAACAACTTTGGTCTTGGGCCGGGTGGCGCCCGCTTTCTCCGCTTTATCTTGTGAAAGTTTCTTGCTCCAAAACGGATTATCACCTGGATCGAAATAATTAAATGTCGCATACATAAAGCAAGAATGTGTTTAATGATGGAGCAACTAAACACTTATCACCGGGCGGTTTGTTATGGTGCAGAAGGAGGCAGACCGGTTTGAGCACAGAGATGCTCCGGTTCATTCAACATCTTCTTTACCGAGTCTATAACTTCATCATCAGAGAGTTGGATTTTGGTGTGTCGGAGTGGGTCGTCGACACTATCAAGATATCGGCACATCAAACCGGAGCGCCGCTCAAAGGCAGATGCTCCATGATATCCAAAGCGCAAGGTCTATTCCTCTCAAACCGCTGGCCATAAAGGCTCAAGCTTGGACAAATATGGGCATATTTGCTTCTATCCTTGGCACTCGCCTTTGTGGGAAAGGATGAGTGTTGCTCACCGCCCGACGGAAGCCGTAAGGGATTTTCATCTTCGGGAAGTATCTTTGCAATAAAACCAAGCCGCATTCCATTCCTTGGGGTGAGTATGGAGTTTGACGGGGATAAGTGATCTCCTTCCTCTTTGAATAGCCATGCCACCCAATTCGGTATTGGGGCCGGGTGAATTCAAGCGACGGTTTAAGTGAAAAGGTCTCTAAACAGCTCAATGAAGGTTCCTCTTGAAGATATACTTCAGATAGTACTTGAAAGTGGCACAAATTGGTGACGGAGTTGGGGCCAATATCCTATGGACGGAGCTGAAAATTGGCTAGCACGCCCCAAGAAAATTTAGAACCGGCGGTTTGAAGCCCCGCCGTGATCTCTGCGAAGACCACAACCTCTCCTTCCTCGGGGTGTAGGAGGACATTCCTCTCGTGGACCCTCCAGTGGATTGTATATTTATCATCTAAAGTGCCAATCAAGACTAGATCATCCAGCTGTGATTCAGTGACGCGAGAAGGAATCCAGTTGCATTCATACACTTGCTTGGCCATGGTAAGATCTACAAGAAATAGTTGATCCGGTTCAAGAGCATGCTTGGTACAAGGTGTTGATCTAAACTACGATGAACCGAAGGCAGTATTTATAAACCGGTTTTCTGTGATACCGTGTCATGTGGATTCTGGCGGTTCAACCAGGGGACTAATGGTATATATATACCGGTTTAGCAATTATTTTCTGGTAAGTTAAACCACCTAACCTAAGCATTGGAAGTGATTGAAGCTGTGGATAACTAAGTATGCAGAAACAAGTTTCGCAAGATCATATTACGGCCATGGATCAAACGCCAAGTTTACGTAAAATGTAAAATGTTTCGAGAAGTAAAGCGTAAATGTATGAACTATGGAGCAGTATATGCGAAGATCTGTGGGCTTAGATGAGAGACTACAATGATGCGCAAGGATCACTATTAAATACAGCACAGGTTCATGGATTCATTCAAAGTCAAAAGAATGATATGAACGCCAAGAACACAAAGATGAAACCGAACCCTAAAGAACAGATCTAGGTCAAGAAGGGAAAGAAGCTTACCGAACGGAGAAGACGCGGAAAGAGGCCGCAATGCTCGCACGCTCAGTCGATGCAGCGGCCTAGGACGAGGCAGAAGTCGACGACGGTGGCGGAGCTCCAAGACCAGCAGCGCGAGGAAGACGAAGAAGAGGGGACGAAGGGAAAGAAAGAGATGACCCTTCGGTCCTATTTATAAAGCAACCAAGCTAGGTCAAGCGCGTGGATCCAGGAACTGCTACTAAAAGAGGGCGTTATAAATGATAAAATTTCAGGATGACGCTATGCCGGTTTACAAAGAATCGAAGTGATGACGACATGGCGGTTTACCAATACTAGAAGATGTCCAAGATGCAAGTTTTGTGAAGGATTGACATGAACCAGTTCAAATCAATCTGGGCCTAATGTTAGATATTACCACTAGGTGTAAACCGCCAGCTGGGCCGGGTTAACTCCGCTAGTGGTATAAGCAGAAAGGCCCAAGGCCCGTAGTCGGTTTAGAACTTGTAGCCGTAAACCGCCTGTTGTATAACTTGTGTTGTAAGTTAGAATAGAGAGATACCAACCGGGATACGAGTATGAACCGGTTGGGACTCTATGAACCGACGGGCCCGTATATAAGGGGACGACCCGGCGATGGTTCAAGGACGATAACCACAACTCGAGCCTAGGCGGCTTGTTTGCTCCTAGCCATCGAGACCACATCAATTCCATCACAACTAGACGTAGGCTTTACCTTCATCGGGGCCAACTAGTATAAAACCCTCGTGTCTTTGTGTCCGCTTTAACCCCTTCAAGTAAACCCGTAGCGATGGCTCCACGACTAAGTCCTTTCATAGGACATCTCGCCGTGACAAATCCACGACAGCAAGCACATCAAGAAGCTGCGCGAGGGTCGATATTTGTCCAAATGACATCGCGACCGCTCCCCGACGAGGGGCAGCTCATCCCCACCCCGGGCCCCATGAGAGGGTAGTATTCCTTCCCCATTTCCTCCGTGGACTGGGCTTCCCACTCCACCCTTTTGTCCGGGGGCTCATGTTCTACTATGGCCTGATTTCCATGATCCGCCCCAATTTCATCCTCAACATCTCGGCGCTATCGTCAGGTGCGAGGCCTTCCTTCATCCAGCCCCACTTCGCTTGTGGCTAAAGACCTTTAATGTCAAGCCGAAGGTTGTGAAGCGCAACCAAGCGGAGTGCGGAGGCGCCATGGTGGGCAAGATGCCCAACGTCACTTGGCTTGAGGGCGCCTTTATGAAAACCATCAAAGGGTGGCAATCGGGGTGGTTCTACATCACGGAGCCGCTGGACCTGAATGGACAGCCGCCCCGATTCAGATCCGCATCCCCATGCGGCTCACTTCGAAAGAGAAGGGCTCATGAAGCGATTCGAAGAGCCGACCGACTACAATCCTGTCTCCAAACCCCGTGAACAAGAAGCTCAAGCTTGTCAACGTAATCCAGTCATGCTCATCCGCTGATTCTCCCCGCCAGCAGCGGGACTTCAATTTGTGGGAGTTCGATCCGCACAGCACTGATTTGAGCGGCTCTTCGACACTACGATGAAGAGGCCTCGGAGGGTGATGTTCAAGGGCGCCGAGGTTCCCGTGATCCGCCATCAAGATCGCGGATACAGCTCGCAGCCGTCCGGCCGGGCGAGGTAAGCCATGTTATCCTTTATGGGACACTTGCTTTTCATAGTTTGACTCTCGTGGGATCTAAACTCCCAATACCTTTAACAGTGCTCGGCAGAAGACGTCCCGACAGGTCAACCGTCCGCCCCTTCCAAGACCCAGCTAATGCCCGCTTGACAGAGTTGCTGGTCCCGGCGCCTACGTGGTGCCGAGAAGAAGGCCAAGAAGAAGGCCATGGGAACCCGGAGGAGTTCCCGGCGTCAGGTGTTATCAGATTCATCGTCCGATGACTCCGAGGCGGACTCCTCCCACGAGGACGAGGAGGAGAAGAAAGAGGCCTCTCCCCAAGCGGAGGGAGAGAAGAAGAGGAAGGCCTCCCCAATGAGGGAGGCCGAAGGGTCCAAGAAGGGAAGGAACCTTCCCCCTGACTGTTCCGCCAACGCCGGTGACGGCGACAAGGAGTGGCCCTCAAGGGCCAAGCCCCTGGCGAGATCATAAGTATCCGGACTCCTGAATAACTCATAATATTTCTTTTCGTCGCTTGGTGTCTTTCTAACGCCGCATACAACCCTGTAGTCCGCCCAAGGACGATCTTCCCGCTTCGTCGAGCGGGTCCTTGGGTACGTCGGATGTGAATAGCACTTCACTTCCGACCGCCTCCTCCCCCCGTGACGCCGACGACGCCGAGGTGGGATCCCGGAAAGGGACCCACCAGGAGGAGGAGGCCCCGGAGGTGCCGCAAGGCAACCTCCCGGACTTTGGACCGATTCGCACCGAACTCGCAGTGGTTCCGAGTCCGCGGTGGCCCTTCGCAAGAAGGTCAAGATCGTGACGGGCGCGCCTCCGCCCAACCGAGGCGCCGGATAACTTGGCCGGAGGCGCCAACGGCGCTCCATCAAAGAGGAACACCGCACCGCCATGAGTGCGGTGATTCGAAGGTTCACCACCAAAAGCGGGCCGACTGAAGCTCGCAGCAGCCTTCTAACAAAGCTTTGAGGTAAGAATTTTAAGATATGTAAAATAGTACCGCATAGACAGTAGCCCCTGATGCTCGGTTCGGTGTTTGGAAAGAAAAGCCGGACTGAGGATCTGAAAAGATATTCGCAGGAGCCTTAACAAAAATATGTCAATATGGGAATGCAGGCTGCGCTGCTGACCTCTGCCGCACTGACTGCGGAGGTCAATGCCTTGGAGCAGAGCCTCGAGCGGTCCGAGAGCGAGCTCGGCCGTGCCAAGAAGCAGCTCGAGGACAAGGAAGGTGAGTCACACCTTATTAGAATTGTACCTTACAGAAAAGGATTTGGTTGCAATAGGAATGACAAGGATAACGTGGGTACTCCAGGGGCTACGAATGAGGTGGCGACCCTGAAGGAGGCGGTGTCCGCGGCCGAACGCAATGCGGCCGCGGAACACGCCGAACGAGAGAAGCAGGAGGCGCAGGTGGCGGAGGTACGGCAAGAGCTCCAGGCTCTCGTGAAAAAACACGAGGGTTTGGAGCGTGACTCGAGGACTCGAGAGTCTGAGCATGCGTCGGCTCTTGATAGTGCCAAAGCTGCTAAGGCCGAAGCCCACAAGGCCCTCGAGGAAATCGAGGCATTGAAGAAAATAGCAGCGGGTAAGGCATTCTTCATGCAAAGCAAGCATGTAAAAGTGAATTACCTATTACTTACCCAAATTCGGAGCTCTCCAGGAGCGTTCGCAGATCCGCCCCATAGTGTGTCCGATGCTGCCGCTTTATACAGAGCCAAGGAGGGGATCTCGACGGAGAAGGTGTTCTGGTCTCAGTATGCTGAGGCCGGACATCCGGTGCCCCTTAGCGACCAGCTGAAGCAGTTGGTTGAGCTCCACAAGGTGGCCGAACAGGCCATGAAGGGCCTCATAGTTCGGCTGTGGCCCAAAGAGGCCATGCCTGGGAGCTACTTGCCTGGTGCGCGCGGCCGGTGGATGCTTGTCCATGGGTTGAAGTCATCAAGCGCCCCGCCGCATTGAGGGTGCCTGTGGGCCCTTGCCCGCAAGCAAAGTGCACCGGGCAGGATGGACGCCGAGAAGCTTGTGACGGACGCGCCACCGCCGGGCAAGGAGTATCGCATGCCCGAGATGTATTATAAGGGTGTCTCAAGGGTGCCCGATTATTGCGGTGAGTGCTCCAAAGATGTAATATTTGAGTAGACTCGCATTTTGTTATCCTGCAATCAAAACTTTGTTCATATGCGCTTAAGCAACGCTTGTTAATTTAAAATATTACCTTCAGGCGGCCGCTTGTCAAATCTGAGAGATGGCAAGTCGTCGGCTTCAGCCCCCATGCCACGAAAGTGCCGGGTGTTCGGATAAACTTGAGCGCTCTTGTTCCCATTTTGGGTCCATCTAGGAGGCGCCAACACAACGAACGAGGCAACCGGACTTATAATGCTTGAACACTCTCACTTAGCCATAGAATTCTATAATTTTAAATTTCGCGAAGCCCCTAGTGTTCGGAAGGTCAATTCGGGTGCTATCCACGCTCGGGCCGACAAAGCCGGTTCCTCGCCTAAGCGACATAAGTATTTAGGGACTCAAAAACCTCTCGAACAGCGATCGCTCTCGCCCCATCATGACGGGTCAGTTTTAGCTTTCCATCGAGGTGCTCGCCAGCTCAACTGGGCACAATCGCAGTGGTTCTCCCAGCTACCTTAGCCGATATAACGGAATGTAAGGTACCAAAACATGGGAGCCGCAAACCCAACTATTCACCCAAGACATGATTCGAGCCGATGTATATAATGCTATAAGTTCGGTGCCGACTTGTGAAAGTGTTCGGACTTATCACACCATAATGTGGGGAACTTAAGCCCCGTGTATTTAGCCGCACTAAAGTGTATGGATGCAACATGTCATAAATGAACAGATGTATAAGAAAGGAATGCAATTATAGGCAAAAAGCGATGCATTGTTTATTCAAAAATACTGCCATGAATGCGTAACGATACAAATAGTGCGATAAGCAATGGGTGGAACTATTTAGCATGTCCTCTCCGTGGGTAGGCTGTGGAATGGTGTATAAAACAGTATAATGCTCGAATGGAGACCACCGATACTCGCTGTGGCCTTTCTTCTTCCCCTCGCTATTGTATCGTGAGTCCGGGGGTCTCATCACGGACAGGCCTCTGTAAATGGAAAGAAAAAGGATGACACACTTGGGAGCCCCCGTGTGGTTGAGTCGCACTGGCCTGCCGTGGTCGTGCCCTCCCCTATGCCCATGGTATCTCCAGAGCGTAATGATGTACGCCAAGTACTGGTCTTGCAATTTTGCGAGGGCTGGGGTTAGCCACATTGCTACGCTGCGCTCTAACGTGCTGTGGTCTTGTTGTAGGTTACTCCGGCGATTTAGCAAAGGTCCGGTCACTTAACGGCCGGACTCGAGAATTTCCTTAAGAGGCTGCTCGCACTTCGCCGCGAGAGTTGGCCAGATGCTCCTCCGCTCGGAGAGAGCGCTCAGGTTTCCATTGACCATGATGACTCGAGGGCCCGCATCTTGAGCTTGAGGTATGCGTGAAAGCGGCACCGCTGAACTTTGCAAATGCGTTCCTCCGAGCAGAGCATGATAGCCACCGCTAAACGGAACAATGTCAAGATTAACTCCTCGCTCGAAGTTATCCGGGATCCAAGACCACTTCCAGTAATCGAGCCTATACAATTGGCATCTACACCGGTATGACGCCTTTGAAGGTCGCTTTGTGGGTTTAATCCTTGAGGGTCTATGCCCATCTACGCACCGTATCCTAGTAAAGCAGGTTCAGCACGCCGCCGCCCATCGTGACTCTAGTGAGGTGAAACCCATCGATGATTGGGTCTAGAACCACGCGCGAATCCGCCATGGCGGATGTCGGTGGGTGGTCCTTCGATCAAAAGTGATCGGGCAGGAGGACCATGGATTGAACTTTGGGGCGATCGCTCCATCGCAGATACGCCCCTCGAGTGCACGCTCCGCCCCTTTTGGGTATGTGGGTTGCGTATATCATGTTCACCGTCCGCACCTGTGGGGGAAAACCCTTCTGTCCTCTATTGTTCGGCGGCCGGGTCTCTTCCTCGTCATCGCTATGCAGCCCCTTGTCATTGTTTTCGGCAATCAAGTTGCCTGCCTGCTTGAATACCCAACAATCCATGTTGGCGTGATTAGCTGGCTTTTCGGGGGTGTCGTGTATCTGGCACGAGCGGTCGAGTATTCGGTCCAAATTGAACGGACCCGGGGTAGTTCTTTTGAATGGCTTTTTCCGCTGAACGGGTTTGGAGCCTCTGAATCCGGCGTTGACTGCCGTATCCTCAACATTATTGCCGTTAATGCGCGTTTGTGCTTGTTGCGACGTGACCTGCCATTGCGGTCCTTGGTATCCGGACTACCAGGATTTTTGTTGAGGTTGTTACTGCGGGCTAGCCAGCTGTCCTCTCCCGCGCAGAAGCGGGTCATGAGTGATGTGAGGGCTGCCATGGATTTCGGCTTTTCCTGTCCTAGGTGCCGGGCAAGCCACTCGTCTCGGATGTTATGTTTGAAGGCTGTGAGGGCCTCTGCATCTGGACAGTCGTTGATTGGATTTTTCTTGGTTAAGAACCGTGTCCAGAATTGTCTGGCCGATTCGTCTGGCTGCTGAATTATGTGGCTTAGGTCATCAGCGTCTGGTGGTCGCACATATGTGCCCTGGAAGTTATCAAGGAATGCGGCTTCCAGGTCCTCCCAACACCCAATTGATTCTGCTGGCAGGCTGTTAAGGCAATGCCAAGCTGGGCCTCTAAGCTTGAGTGGGAGGTATTTGATGGCGTGAAGATCGTCGTCGCGGGCCATGTGGATATGAAGGAGATAGTCTTCGATCCAAACCGTGGGGTCTATTGTGCCATCGTAGGATTCAATGTTCACGGGTTTAAACCCTTCGGGATTTGATGATCCATTACTTCATCCGTGAAGCATAGTGGGTGTGCGCCTATATTGGCGCTTATATCACGACGTAGCTCAAGCGAGCTTTGTTCATCGTGTTCGCCCGGCCGAGTTGTTGTATCCAGCGCGACGGTTATCGTCGCGTATCGTGGGGCGCCCACGCGATCCATAGATCGATCTTGATTGTCTTGCCTTATCCTCCAATATATCTCGCAAGTCCGGCGCATTCCCCCGTAGCTTTGTACTTTTCGAGCGATACCGGGGTACGGCTTTAGCGAAGGCCTAGAGGCCTCTCCGTCATGCCACGAGGTGGCCGGTCGGCCGACAGCGCTGGTGATGTAGGTTTATATGCTTCCTCCTCTAATCGGGGCAGCAACTTGCGTTTGGGGTAGCTTTTGGAAGGGCGTTCGAGTTCATACTCTTCGGCCGCAAGGACTTTAGTCCATCTGTCGGCTAGCAGATCTTGATCAGCTCTAAGCTGTTGTTGCTTTTTCTTGAGGCTGCTTGCCGTGGCCATAAGCCTGCGTTTAAAATGCTCTTGTTCGACGGGATCCTCAGGCACGACGAATTCATTGTCATCGAGGCTTGCCTCGTCTCCTGAGTGAGGCATGTAATTATCGTCCTCTACCTCTTTGTCTACCGCTCTCTCATGAGGGATGGCTTCTTCATCCTCCTGTGCTGAATCTTGCTGGAGGGGGTTGTCTTCAGCACTGTCAGGGGTGTTATTGTCTCCGGTGCCGGAATCTCCATTCTTGCTGTGGCGGGATTTAGAGCGGCGCCGCTAACGTCGGCGCTTAGGATGTTTCTTGGAGGGGTCTTCCTCCGCTGTTCCATCGCCATTCCCATCCTTTGGGATGTCCACCATGTATATGTTGTATGACGAGGTGGCTTTCCAGTGCCCCGTAGGCACTGGCTCTTGGTCGTCTCTGGCATCGTCTTCCATACCATCGATGTCTTCGGAGTCAAAGTCTAGCATGTCGGTTAGGTCGTCGACAGTGGCTACAAAGTGGGTGGTGGGTGGGCTTTGAATTTCTTCGTCGTCCGCGTCCCAACCGTCCTGACCGTAGTCTCGCCAGGCTCTCCGATAACGAGAGATACTTTAGCAATTCAGGATGTCGCCAAAAGGCGAAAAGTGCCGAAGATGTCCATAGCGTGAACTCCATGATCGGTGCCCAATCGGATTCGATTGGTAGGGGCGGAGGTTCGAGTCCGGCGAGGAGTCCGCACTCGAGTCACGAGCCGCAAGGGACATGGTTGGTATTCGCCCATCGCCAGAGGTAGCAGCAGCCCGAGGCGTGTCTAGCCACCCATCTCGATCGGCATACCGGCTCGAAGTTAAGGGTCGGAGCGACTCTTGTGCGGCCTCCGTGGCACCGTCCGCAGCAGAGCTAGATCATGCCCATTGTGACAAAGGCGGCACGCCGCTGTGGCTCGAATCGTCAAGATCAAGTCTCCGCGATGTCGGCCGTGTAGTTCAAACTTCCAAATCGACCGATGGCCAGGGCGAAGCTTCGATCTGCTCCAGATGGCTGCTTAATTGCCCGCAGCAAAGTCGCCAATTTAAGATCTATCCGGGAGAAAAGTCTCACCTGGACCGCGTTGTTGTTGATGATCGGCGAGCCATCGGGCCTATAGGTGACGCACACGCAGGAACTCTCAATGAAAGCACCAACGCCGTGTCAAACCGGCGGATCTCGGTAGGGGGTCCCGAATCTGTGCGCCTAGGCGGATGGTAATAGGAGACAAGGGACACGATGTTTTACCTGTGTTCGGCCCTCTCAATGGAGGTAAAACCCTACTCCTGCTTGATTGATATTAATGATATGGGTAGTACAAGAGTAGATCTACCACGAAATCAAGGAGGCTAAACCCTAGAAGCTAGCCTATGGTATGATTGTTGTTCGTCCTATGGACTAAAACCCTCCGGTTTATATAGACACTGGAGAGGGCTAGGGTTACACAGAGTCGGTTACAATGGTAGGACATCTACATATCCGTATTGCCAAGCTTGCCTTCCACGCCAAGGAAAGTCCCATCCGGACACGGGACAAAGTCTTCAATCTTGTATCTTCATAGTCTTGGAGTTTGGCCAATGATGATAGTTCGGCTATCCGGACACCCCCTAGTCCAGGACTCCCTCAGGGGGCGCCCCCCTCTCCTTGTCCTATTCGTACTAGGGGGAGGGGCGCGCGGCCCAGCCCTTGCCTCCTCTCCTCTTCTCCACTAAGGCCCATGTAGGCCGATTAAGCCCCCGAGGGGTTCCGATAACCCCCCCGGTACTCCGGTAAAATCCCGATTTCACCGGAACACTTCAGACATCCAAATATAGGCTTTCAATATATCAATCTTCATGTCTTGACCATTTCGAGACTCCTCGTCATGTCCGTAATCACATACGGGACTCCGAACGAACTTCGGTACATCAAAACTCATAAACTCATAATATAACTGTCATCGAAACCTTAAGCGTGCGGACCCTACGGGTTCGAGAACTATGTAGACATGACCGAGAACCATTTCGGGTCAATAACCAATAGCGGAACCTGGATGCTCATATTGGCTCCTACATATTCTACGAAGATCTTTATCGGTCAAACCACATAACAAAACACATTGTTCCCTTTGTCATCGGTATGTTATTTACCCGAGATTCGATCGTCGGTATCCTAATACCTAGTTCAATCTCATTACCGTCAAGTCTCTTTACTCGTTACGTAATGCATTATTCTGTAACTAACTCATTAGCTACATTGCTTGCAAGGCTTATAGTGATGTGCATTACCAAGAGGGCCCAGAGATACCTCTCCGACAATCGGAGTGACAAAACCTAATCTCGAAATACGCCAACTCAACATGTACCTCTGGAGACACCTGTAGAGCTCCTTTATAATCACCCAGTTACGTTGTGATGTTTGGTAGCACACAAAGTGTTCCTCCGGTAAATGGGAGTTGCATAATCTCATAGTTATAGGAACTTGTATAAGTCATGAAGAAAGCAATAGCAACATCCTAAACGATCAAGTGCTAAGCTAACGGAATGGGTCAAGTCAATCACATCCTTCTCCTAATGATGTGATCCCGTTAATCAAATGACAACACATGTCTATGGTTACAAAACATAACCATCTTTGATTAATGAGCTAGTCAAGTAGAGGCATACTAGTGACATTAAGTTTGTCTATGTATTCACACATGTATCATGTTTCCGGTTAATACAATTCTAGCATGAATAATAAACATTTATCATGATATGAGGAAATAAATAATAACTTTATTATTGCCTCTAGGGCATGTTTCCTTCAGTCTCCCACTTGCACTAGAGTCAATAATCTAGATTACACAGTAATGATTTTAACACCCATGGAGTCTTGATGCTGATCATGTTTTGCTCGTGGAAGAGGCTTAGTAAACGGGTCTGCAACATTCAGATCCATATGTATCTTGCAAATCTCTATGTCTCCCACCTGGACTTGGTCCCGGATGGAATTGAAGTGTCTCTTGATGTGCTTGGTCCTCTTCTGAAATCTGGATTCCTTTGCCAAGGCAATTGCACCAGTATTGTCACAGAAGATCTTCATTGGTCCCGATGCACTGGGTATGATACCTAGATTGGAAATGAACTCTTTCATCCAGACTCCTTCATTTGCTGCTTCCAAAGAAGCTATGTACTCCGCTTTGCATGTAGATCCCGCCACGACGCTTTGTTTAGAACTACACCAACTGACAGCTCCACCGTTCAATATAAACACGTATCCGGTTTGCGATTTAGAATCGTCCGGATCAGTGTCAAAGCTTGCATCGTCATAACCATTTTGAACTTTTTCAAAACTTTATCAAGGTATGTGCTTTGTGGAAGTCCAATTAAGCGTCTTGATCTATCTCTATAGATTTTGATGCCCAATATGTAAGCAACTTTACCGAGGTCTTTGATCGAAAAACTTTTATACAAGTATCCCTTTATGCTATCCAGAAATTATATATCATTTCCAATTAACAATATGTCATCTACATATAATATCAGAAATGCTACAGAGCTCCCACTCACTTTCTTGTAAATACAGGCTTCTCCAAAAGTCTCAGATAAAACCATATGCTTTGATCACACTATCAAAGCGCTTATTCCAACTCGAGAGGCTTGCACCAGTCCATAAATGGATCGCTGAGCTTGCACACTTTGTTAGCACCTTTTGGATCGACAAAACCTTCCGTTGCATCATATACAACTCTTCTTCCGTAAATCCATTCAGAATGCAGTTTTGACATCCATTTGCCATATTTCATAATCATAAAATGCGGCAATTGCTAACATGATTCGGACAGACTTAAGCATCGCTACGGGTGAGAAAGTCTCATCGTAGTCAACCCCTTGAACTTGTCGAAAACCTTTCGCAACAAGTCGAGCTTTGTAGACAGTTACATTACCATCAGCGTCAGTCTTCTTCTTGAAGACCCATTTATTCTCGATGGTTTGCCGATCATCGGGCAAGTCAACCAAAGTCCGTACTTTGTTCTCATATATGGATCCCATCTCAGATTTCATGGCCTCAAGCCATTTTGCGGAATCTGGGCTCATCATCGCTTCCTTATAGTTCATAGGTTCGCCATGGTCAAGTAACATGACTTCCAGAATAGGATTACCATACCACTCTAGTGCGGATCTTACTTTGGTTGACCTACGAGGTTTGGTAGTAACTTGATCTGAAGTTTCATGATCATTATCATTAGCTTCCTCACTGATTGGTGTAGTTGTCACAGGAACCGGTTTTTGTGATGAACTACTTTCCAATAAGGGAGCAGGTATAGTTACCTCATCAAGTTCTACTTCCCTCCTACTCACTTCTTTCGAGAGAAACTCCTTCTCTAGAAAGGATCCGAATTTAGCAACAAAAATCTTGCCCTCAGATCTGTGATAGAAGGTGTACCCAATAGTCTCTTTTGGGTATCCTATGAAGACACATTTCTCCAATTTGGGTTCGAGCTTATCTGGTTGAAGTTTCTTCACATAAGCATCGCGGCCCCAAACTTTCAGAAACGACAACTTTGGTTTCTTGCCAAACCACAGTTCATAAGGCATCGTCTCAACGGATTTTGTTGGTGCCCTATTTAACGTGAATGCGGCCATCTCTAAAGCATAACCCCAAAACGATAGCGGTAAATCAGTAAGAGACATCATAGATTGCACCATATCTAGTAAAGTACGACATTTACATTCGACACACCATTTCGTTGTGGTGTTCCGGGTGGCGTGAGTTGCTAAACTATTCCGCATTGCTTCAAATGTAAACCAAACTCAGAACTCAAATATTCTCCTCCACGATCGATCGAGAAATTTTATTTTCTTGTTACGATGATTTTCCACTTCACTCTGAAATTCTTTGAACTTTTCAAATGTTTCGACTTGTGTTTCATCAAGTAGATATACCCACATCTGCTCAAATCATCTGTGAAGGTGAGAAAATAACGATACGCTACCATGAGCCTCAATATTCATTGGACCACATACATCAAGATGTATGATTTCCAACAAATCAGTTGCTCGCTCCATAGTTCCGGAGAACGGCGTTTTAGTCATCTTGCCCATGAGGCACGGTTCGCAAGTACCAAGTGATTCATAATCAAGTGATTCCAGAATCCATCAGTATGGAGTTTCTTCATGCGTTTTACACCAATATGACCCAAACGGCAGTGCCATAAATAAGTTGCACTATCATTATCAACTCTGCATCTTTTGGCTTCAACATTATGAATATGTGTATCACTACTATCGAGATTTAACAAAAATAGACCACTCTTCAAGGGTGCATGACCATAAAAGATATTACTCATATAAATAGAACAACCATTATTCTCTGATTTAAATGAATAACCGTCTCGCATCAAACAAGATACAGATATAATGTTCATGCTCAACGCTGGCACCAAATAACAATTATTCAGGTCTAAAACTAATCCCGATGGTAGATGTAGAGGTAGCGTGCCGACCGCGATCACATCGACTTTCGAACCATTTCCCACGCGCATCGTCACCTCGCCCTTAGCCAATCTTCTCTTAATCCGTAGTCCCTGCTTCGAGTTGCAAATATTAGCAATGTAACCAAGATCAAATACCTGTGTGCTATCATGAGCATTAGTAAGGTACACATCAATAACATGTATATCACATATACCTTTGTTCACCTTGCCATCCTTCTTATCCGCCAAATACTTGGGGCAGTTCCGCTCCAAAGGTCTAGTTTGCTTGCAAGAGAAGCACTCGCCTCGTGCTTAGGTCCAGATTTGATTTCTTCTCTTGAGCAGCAACTTGCTTGCTGTTCTTCTTGAAGTTCCCTTGTTCTTCCCTTTACCCTTTTTCTTGAAACTGGTGGTCTTATTGACCATCAACACTTGATGCTCCTTCTTGATCTCTACCTCCGCAGCCTTTAGCATTGCGGAGAGCTCGGGAATAGTCTTGTCCATCCCTTGCATGTTATAGTTCATCATGAAGCTCTTGTAGCTTGGTGGCGTGATTGAAGAATTCATCAATGACACTATCATCGTGAAGATTAACTCCCAGCTGAATCAAGTGATTATTATACCCGCACATTTTGAGTATATGTTCACCGATAGAACTATTCGCCTCCATCTTACAGCTATAGAACTTATTGGAGACTTCATATCTCTCAATCCGGCATTTGCTTGAAATATTAACTTCAACTCCCGAACATCTCATATGCTCCATGATGTTCAAAACGCCGTTGAAGACCGGTTCTAAGCCGTAAGCATGGCACATCGAACTATCGAGTAGTCATCAGCTTTGCTCGCCACACGCTTTAACGCCGCCGCCAGATCAAGAAGCAGTTCGCACCCAGCGGTGCTTCCAGGACGAACTTTTCTCGTGCAGCAATGAGGATAATCTCAAGTTACGCATCTGCACCGTAATTGCTACCATCATCTTTCAACTTAGCTTTCTCAAGGAACGCACTAAAATTCAACGGAACAATAGCACGAGCCATCTATCTACAACAAACATAGACAAGCAAAATATAATCAGGTACTAAGTTCATGATAAGTTTAAGTTCAATTAATCATATTACTTAAGAACTCCCACTTAGACAGACATCTCTCTAGTCATCTAAGTGATCACGTGATCCAAATCAACTAAACCATGTCCGATCATCACGTGAGATGGAGTAGTTTTGAATGGTGAACAACACTATGTTGATCATATCTACTATATGATTCATGCTCGACCTTTCGGTCTCCGTGTTCTGAGGCCATTTATGTATATGCTAGGCTCGTCAAGTTTACCCTGAGTATTCCGCGTGTGCAACTGTTTTGCACCCATTGTATTTGAACGTAGAGCCTATCACACCTGATCATTACGTGGTGTCTCACCACGAAGAACTTTTGCAACGGTGCATACTCAGGGAGAACACTTCTTGATAATTAGTGAGAGATCATCTTAAAATGCTACCGTCAATCAAAGCAAGATAAGATGCATAAAGGATAAACATCACATAAGTGATATGATATGGCCATCATCATCTTGTGCTTGTGATCTCCATCTCCGAAGCACCGTCGTGATCACCATCATCACCGCCGCGACACCTTGATCTTCATCGTAGCATCATTGTCGTTTACGCCATCTATTGCTTCTACGACTATCGCTGCCGCTTAGTGATAAAGTAAAGCAATTACAGGGCGTTTGCATTTCATACAATAAAGCGACAACCATATGGCTCCTGCCAGTTGCCGATAACTTTGGTTACAAAACATGATCATCTCATACAATAAAATATAGCATCACGTCTTGACCATATCATATCACAACATGCCCTGCAAAAACAAGTTAGACGTCCTCTACTTTGTTGTTGCAAATTTTACGTGGCTGCTACGGCGTAGCAAGAACCGTTTTACCTACGCATCAAAACCACAATGATAGTTCGTCAAGTTAGTGTTGTTTTAACCTTCGCAAGGACCGGGCGAGCCACACTTGGTTCAACTAAAGTTGGAGAAACAGACACCCGCCGGCCACCTGTGTGCAAAGCACGTCGGTAGAACCAGTCTCGTGTAAGCGTACGCGTAATGTCGGTCCGGGCCGCTTCATCCAACAATACCGCTGAACCAAAGTATGACATGCTGGTGAGCATTAAGACTTGTATCGTCCACAACTCACTTGTGTTCTACTCGTGCATATAACATCTAGGCATAAAACCTGGCTCTGATACCAGTATTGGGGAACGTAGTAATTTCAAATTTTTCCTATGCACACGCAAGATCATGGTGATGCATAGCAACGAGAGGGGAGAGTGTTGTCCACATACCCTCGTAGTCCGAAAGAGGAAGCGTTAGAACAACGCGGTTGATGTAGTCAGACATCTTCATGGCCCGACCGATCAAGCACCGAAACTACGGCACCTCCGAGTTCTAGCACACGTTCAGCTCAATGACGATCCCCATTCTCCGATCCAGCAGAATGTCGGGGAAGAGTTCCGTCGGCATGACGCCGTGGTGACGATCTTGATGTTCTACCATTGCAGGGCTTCGCCTAAGCACCGCTACAATATTATCGAGGACGACTATGGTGGAGGGGGGCACCGCACACGGCTAAGAGATCAAGAGATCAATTGTTGTGTCTAGAGGTGCCCCCCTGCCCCCGTTATAAAGGAGCCAGGGGGAAGGGGCGGCCGGCCTAGGAGAGGGCGCGCCAAGGGGAGTCCTACTCCCACCGGGAGTAGGGCTGCAAACGAGTCGAGCTCGAGCGAGTTGGAGTTGGCTCAGCTCAACTCATATGAAAATTCGAGCGAGCTCAAACGGAGTGAAGCTCATGATCGAGCTGTAGAACACGACTCGTGCTCAGCTTGTAACGATCTCGAGTCGATCTCGAGCTAGTTTCGAGCTAAATGAGATGGTAAAAAATATGAATCTATGGGTGAAAAACTAAAAAATTAATGTGAATATGATGGAAACTTTGCCAAAAATATAGGTTATTTAACACACAGTCGACCACGTGCCATAATGAGGCCTAAATCTTCTCTGCACTTAGTTAAGTTTCCATGTTCGTTGGTAAATAAAATGGAGAAAAATGATGGACAACATAGATGGTACTAAATTATCGTATTTCCATTTAATATAAGGCATGATTACTTAGCATAACGATATTCTATCGAGCTATCGAGCTAAAATCGAGCGAGCCAACATTGGCTCAAGATCGGCTCGTTTTTCGGTCGAGCTACATAAAGTGTTCAAACTCAACTCGTTTCTTTTCGAGTCGATCTCGAGTCGAGTTAAAAAACGAGTCGATCTCGAGCGGCTCACGAGCCTCGAGCTTTTCTTGCAGCCCTAACCGGGAGTAGGACTCCCTCCTTCCTTGTTGGACTAGGAGAAGGGGGGAGGAGGAGGGAGAGAGGAAGGAAAGGAGGGGCGCCGCCCCCCTCTCCTTGTCCTATTCGGACTAGGGGGGAGGGGCACGCGGCCCAGCCCTTGCCTCCTCTCCTCTTCTCCACTAAGGCCCATGTAGGCCCATTAAGCCCCCGGGAGGTTCCGGTAACCCCCAGACTCCAAAGAAAATCCCGATTTCACCCTAACACTTCCGACATCCAAATATAGGCTTCCAATATATCAATCTTCATGTCTCGACCATTTCGAGACTCCTCGTCATGTCCATAATAACATCCGGGACTCCGAACAAACTTCGGTACATCAAAACTCATAAACTCATAATATAATTGTCATCGAAACCTTAAGCGTGCGGACCCTACGGGTTCGAGAACTAAGTAGACATGACCGAGAACCATTTCGGGTCAATAACCAATAGCGGAACCTTGATGCTGATATTGGCTCCTACATATTCTACGAAGATCTTTATCAGTCAAACCGCATAACAACATACATTGTTCCCTTTGTCATCATATGTTACTTGCCCGAGCTTCGATCGTCGGTATCCTAATACCTAGTTCAATCTTGTTACCGGCAAGTCTCTTTACTCGTTACTGAAAGGATCGATATAGTTGACTAGAGGGGGGTGAATAGGCAACTAACAATTTTTATCTTTTCTTTACCAAATTAAACTTTGCATCAAAGTAGGTTGTCTAGATATGCAACTAGGTGAACAACCTATATGATGCAACAACAACAAGCACACAAGCAAGCAAGGGATATAACACAAGTAAGCTTGCAAAAGTAAAGGCGAGATAACCAAGAGTGGAGCCGTGGAGACGAGGATGTGTTACCAAGTTCCTTCCTTTTGAGGGGAAGTACGCCGCTGGAGTGGTGTGGAGGCACAATGCTCCCCAAGAAGCCACTAAGGCCACCGTATTCTCCTCACGCCTCACACACCGCGATATGCCGTGATTCCACTATTGGTGCCCTTGAAGGCGGCGATCAACCTTTACAAACAAGGTTGGGGCAATCTCCACAACTTAATTGAGGCTCCCAACGACACCACGGCTTTATCACAATGGACTATGGCTCCGAGGTGACCTCAACCGCCTAGGGTGCTCAAACACCCAAGAGTAACAAGATCCGCTGGGATTAGTGGGGAATCAAATTTCTCTTGGTGGAAGTGTAGATCGGGCCTTCAACAATCCCGAGCAAATCAACAAGTTTGATTGGCTAGGGAGAGAGATCGGGTGAAAATGGAGCTTGGAGCAACAATGGAGCTTAGAGATGGAAGAGGTAGTCAACTAGAGGTAGGAGACACCCCTTTTATAGCTATGGAAAAGATCCAACTGTTACCCACATATCCAGCCCGCGACATGCGGTACTACCGCTCCAGGAACGCGGTACTACCGCAAGGCCACGCGGTACTAGCGTGAGGGACCACGGTACTTCCGTGGCAGCTACAGAGACTAGAACATGCCTGACAAAGAGCAGTACTTCCGCGAGTGTGGTACTACTGCTCCCCCTTGCGGTACTACCGCAAGGCAGGAAAGTCCTAGCCTAGGAAGGGCGCGGATGAATAAAAATACATCCGTGCCTACTTCCGCTGGAAACGAAACAGTGTAACAGTCCGACATGGTACTACCACTGGGGAGCGGTACTACCACATGGCAGCCGAACAGCAGCCGCGCGATACTACCGCTGCAGGGTGGGTATCGCCACGAGGCGCGGATGTAAAAAATTACATCCGCCTTACTATCATCAAGGCAGCGCACTTGGTAGCCGAAGCGCAGTACTATCACAAGACGAGGTGCAAGATTATCATGAGGCGCGGATGTACCCCTACTACCGCGAAGCAGCGGTACTTGTCATGGGAGCCATGGTACTACAGCTCCAGAGGAGCGGTACTACCGTGGCTCAAGCGGTACTACACACAGGAGCATCAGATTATCAAGAGGTGCTCAAGGGTACTACCGCCCAGGAGCAAGATTACCGCAAGCTCAGCAGAGAGCAGCCGTGACAAACGCACGAGGATAGACGGAGATGCTCCAAAGTGCAAGGGAAAGGTGGAGACAATGAAGGAAACGTATGTGATGATTCCACCCAACCTTTCCGACGCGGATCCCCTCTAATAGTACGGCTCTCCCACGATTCAAATCCACCAAAAAGAAACGAGAAAACGCCGCCTTCAATAGTCTTCGAGGGACATCGAACCGCCTTGTGCCTAGCGATGAAGCGTCTGAGAAACTCAAGGCACACGATTAGTCCGCAAAAGCATTGTCATCAATCACCAAAACACCTTAGGGATAAATATGCCCTTACAATCTCCCCCTTTTTGGTTGATTGATGACAATACGGGATTTGCACAAAGGGTAATAATAATGAGCAGAGGCAAACCCCTCCTCTCTAAAATATAGACGGGCCCCCCTAGATGTGTGCAATCTAGATGGATGCTTTGGACAGCTCAGCACACAAACTAGGATCAATACTCCCCCTATATTTTAGAGACAAGGCATGATCTTGCAAGGGTAAGACTAACATCTAAGCAAGAGCATAACACAAAGGTAGCACAATATATCACAAGCTCACTAAGATAGGTAGAGTGCATATGTCTTACACCATATGAAGGAAAGCAACCCAAAGCAACCGAAACGAGGTTCAAACGAGGTTCAAACGAAAGAGCAAACACACCGAACACGACACACGACTTGCAAATCCCTACACTCTCTCCCCCTTTGGCATCGAGACGCCAAAAAGGCAGAGAGGACACCTACACACAAGGGTGGCTCAAGCAGAGAAATCATCCCAACGCTCCTCGTCTGACTCGGCGGCAGGAATGGTCTCCTCGACGTCCTCCTCAGAATCAGTCCACCGGTAGCCTTGCTTCTCCATCCACTCAGCCTCTGGAGTGATGCGATCCTCAAACTCGCCAGACACGTCCTCTCCATACAGCTTCATGATCTTCTTGTCCCGGCGGCGACTCTCCTTGGATGCCACGTGAGTCATGTACTGCCCTTTAGCTTGCATGCAGAAAAGAGTCTTCATCTTGTCCTTCAGCTTCTTGGCCCACGAGGGCTCAGAGGAACTATGGGAAGACCTAGCAGCACAGTCCTCAGGAACATCCTCTGCCCCAGCCTCCTCCTCATCAACAGCCCTCCTAGTAGCAGACGCCTCAGCACGAGTAGTGATGTTGGCCCAGTTGGGCTTGACACGGAGACTGATGGGATCATGTCGAATCCAATCTGGAGCAAGGAACTCATCACCACGGTACATCTTCTCCCAAGTCTTGGAGATCAACAGAAATAGATATGGTCCATAGATAGGCACCTTGTGGTTGAACACCGCAAACCGAAGCTCACACCACATGATGTATGAGACATCAAGTGGCTGAGTTTGAGACACACGAGCTTCCTTGCACAGGAGCATCATATCCACCATATAGGCATGAACCTTGTCCTTGTCGCCAATGCAAGGGAACAAGAGTTGCGGAAGATGCGATACATGATATCCAGAAAAGAGTTGAGCACCCACGTCGACTTGCCATTGGGAAGCACCTTCTCAACATAGAATGGTTGAATCTTGTCCTTGTTAGCGGACTTAGAATTGGCATGGGGGCGAACACCTACGGGAGTGTCGAGCCTGTCATCAGGAACATGGAGCAGATCCATGAACTCCTTCCAGGTAGCAGTCAACTTTCGGCCATTGGTCATCCAGGTCATCCTCCGCTCCTCCCCAGGGTGAAAATAAAGTGAGGCAAAGAACTGATAGATAAGTTCAGGGTCATAGTCAAGGTGGAAAGAGATCACATGTTCAATACCAAACTGCTCCACCAAATCCATAGCTTCTCCAAAGTACTCACGAAACTTGTCCTTCCTTAGGTGATGCGTGTCTATCCACTTGACATCCATGTAGGTATTTTGCTTGTTCTTGATGACATCCAGATAAATGAGAGTCTGTTGCTTGGACCAAAACAAATCACTGCCTCTGATGGTAGCACGAGGGTTCACATATGGGTTGAGCTGCCTGAGACGAACGTACTCAGAAGGAGGAATCTCGTCCATGCCCTTAGCGGGTTCCTTGTGCTTTCTAGCGGAGGTCTTGACAAAGCGCTTGGGGGCAGTGGAGCCCTCTGCTGCTTCACCGGGATTGCGCAGACGCTTGAAGCCAGTGTCACGACTTGGATTGGAACGGCGAGAGACACCACCTGAGACACAAAGCGCAAAACACCCATGACAAGCAAGAAAGATCAGTGCAAAGACCTCGGCAAAGCAAAAGAAACACATAGAAAGCATACGGGATAATTGCCATGAGAGAGTTTTGACCCAATGGTAGTACTGCCTGGTGCTGCGGTACTAAAATTTTAGTACCGCTCCTAGTTGCGGCAGTACCGTGTGAAGGCACGGTAGTACCGGGACTCGGAGCGGTAGTAAGACCCTAGTACCGCAGCTGGTGCAGTAGTACTGCACCGGACGGGCGGTAGTACCGGTCGAGCAGTAGTACCGCACATGTGGCACGGTAGTACCGCACCGCGTCAGATCCGAACCAGGATTTGAATCTGAGAGGAACCGCGAAACCATGGCGGTACTACGGTTGATCAAATCCATCACAGGACAACATATCAAGTATAATCCCTACGCAATACTACTCTCCTACATCCTACTCTTGCATAGATTTAGCCTAAAATCTCAAGAACACATGTATCTCCCCAAAAACCTAGAGGCAAAGAAAACAAGCCAAAAAGAAGGGGATTTCGGGAAGGACCTTGTTCCATGGCAAGAGCACGTGGTGGGGAACGATCCCACCGGACAGAATCGCGGGAGAGCAGCCGGAGGCGGAGATCCGGCGTGGACTCCGACCCCGTTCTTGAGTGAGAGACGGAGAGACGGAGTGGGGAGAAACAGACGAATGGGTATGGGGGAGTTAGAACTCCCTCTGCCCGTCCTTATCCCCACGCTGTCAAGGAGAAGCGCAGATTATCAAGACCTCATCGCGTAGTACCGCTTAATGAAGAACCGCACCAATGCGGTAGTACCGCTCTCCCAGGCGGCAGTAAAAAATTACTGCCGCGCTAGGGCGGTAGTACCATTTTCTCCACACGCGGTAGTACCGTGGCAGGCCGCGGTAGTACCGTGAGCTCAAGAAAAACACACAAAAAGGGATCTTCGCAAGGAAACTTCGAGCACAAGAGACACCACAAGAACACGCACAACACATAGGCAGAAAGACAACAGGTAGCAACCACGCGACACTACCTCTCAAAAGAGAGGCGGTGGTTGGAGCCGCCTATGTTTGAGTCAGTTGGTATGGCACCGTGAAGAATTATCCTTGGGCCCATGACCAAAACTCGTCTTTGAAGCACAAGTACCATAAAAAATGACTAATGTGAAACAGTTGATCGATTTATGCATAATGGGGGGAGGGAGAGTTCATTGAGAGAACAACACTCCCCCTATGTCCATGCCTAAACCTAAACTAGACAACAAGTTGAGTGTGGTGGGAGGTGCAAGGGTTCAAGTCACATTGCTCGAATCAATGATATTTAGCTCATGCCTTAACTCACGACATCTTGCTTCATCCAAGGGCTTCGTGAAAATATCTGCAAGGTTATCATGAGTGTTGACATACTTAAGCTCGATCTCCCCTCGCCTAATGTGATCCCGGATGAAGTGATACCGAATATCAATATGCTTCGTCTTGAAATGTTGCACCGGGTTGAGAGAAATCTTGATGGCACTTTCATTATCACACCAAAGAGGCACTTTGTCACAAATGACACCGTACTCCTTTAAAGTTTGCCTCATCCATAAGAGTTGTGCACAAAAACTACCGGTCGCCACATATTCCGCTCCGGTGGATGAGAGAGACACACTCTCGCTTCTTGGAAGACCAACTCACCAAAGAGCAACCAAGAAATTGGCACCTCCTAAGTGGACTTCCTATCCACTTTGTCTCCGCCTAATCGAATCTGTGATATCCTTCAATCTTGAAGTTTGCTCCTCTTGGGTACCATAAGCCAAAGTTTGGGGTATGATCCAAATATCGAAAGATTCGCTTGACCGCCACATAGTGGCTTTCCTTCGGAGCGGCTTGAAATCGTGCACATATTCCCACACTCAACATGATATCCGGTCTAGATGCACAAAGGTAAAGCAAGGAGCCAATCATGGAGCGATATACCTTTTGATCCAAAGCTTTACCATTGGGATCAATGTCAAGTTGGCACTTGGTAGGCATTGGAGTAGAAGCCGGCTTGACATCACTTAGCTTGAATCTATTTATCATGTCTTGAGTGTATTTGGCTTGGTTGATGAAGGTACCTTCTCTTCTTTGTTTGATATCAAAACCAAGGAAGAACTTCAACTCTCCCATCGAAGACATCTTGAACTTGGAGGTCATGAGAGCGGTGCTACGTCTTGAGCTTGCGTTGGTTTTCCTCGAAGAGGAGAGGGTGATGCAGCAAAGTGTAGCGTAAGTATTTCCCTCAGTTTTGAGAACCAAGGTATCAATCCAGTAGGAGGCTCCTCAAAAGTCCCATGCACCTATACAAACAAACTGAGAACTCGCAACCAACGCAATAAAGGGGTTGTCAATCCCTTCACGGCCACTTGCGAAAGTGAGATCTAATAAAGATAATATGATAAGATAAATATATTTTTGGTATTTTATAAGATAGATGCAAAAAAAGATGTAAATAAAGATAGATTGAAAGCAAATATGATAAGAGATAGACCCGGGGGCCATAGGTTTCACTAGAGGCTTCTCTCAAGATAGCATAAGTATTACGGTGGGTGAACAAATTACTGTCGAGCAATTGATAGAAAAGAGCATAGTTATGATATTATCTAGGCATGATCATGTATATAGGCATCACGCCCCAATAAGTAGACCGACTCCTGCTCGCATCTACTACTATTACTCCACACATCGACCGACTCTGCCTGCATCTAGAGTATTAAGTTCATAAGAACAGAGTAACGCATTAAGCAAGATGACATGATGTAGAGGGATAAACACATGCAATATGATATAAAACCCATCTTGTTATCCTCGATGGCAACAATACAATACGTGTCTTGCAACCCTTTCTGTCAATGGGTAAGAACACCGCAAGATTGAACCCAAAGCTAAGCACTTCTCCCATGGCAAGAAAGATCAATCTAGTAGGCCAAACCAAACTGATAATTCGAAGAGACTTGCAAAGATAACTCAATCATACATAAAAGAATTCAGAGAAGATTCAAATATTATTCATAGATAAACCTTATCATAAACCCACAATTCATCAGATCTCGACAAACACACCGCAAAAAGAGTTTACATCGAATAGATCTCCACAAGAGAGGGGGAGAACATTGTATTGAGATCCAAAAAGAGAGAAGAAGCCATCTAGCAAATAACTATGGACCCGTAGGTCTGTGGTAAAGTACTCACAACTCATCAGAGGGGCAAGGATGTTGATGTAGAGGCCCTCCGTGGTTGCTTCCCCCTCCGGCAGAGTGTCGGCGAAGGCTCCAAGATGAGATCTCATGGATACGTATGTTACAAAGGTGGAAATTGTGTTTCGTGGTGCTCCGGATGTTTTTGGGGTACATAGGTATATATAGGAGGAAGAAGTACGTCGGTGGCCGCCGAGGGGCCCACGAGACAGGGCGCCACTCATCAAGGAAATATGCCCTAGAGGCAATAATAAAGTTATTATTTATTTCCTTATATCATGATAAATGTTTATTATTCATGCTAGAATTGTATTAACCGGAAACATAATACATGTGTGAATACATAGACAAAACATAGTGTCACTAGTATGCCTCTACTTGACTAGCTCATTTATCAAAGATGGTAATGTTTCCTAGCCATGGACAAAAGAGTTGTCATTTGATTAACGGGATCACATCATTAGGAGAATGATGTGATTGACATGACCCATTCCGTTAGCCTAGCACTTGATCGTTTAGTATATTGCTATTGCTTTCTTCATGACTTATACATGTTCCTGTAACTATGAGATTATGCAACTCCTGCTTACGGAGGAACACTTTGGTGCTACCAAACGCCACAACGTAATCGGGTGATTATAAAGGAGTACTACAGGTGTCTCCAAATGTACATGTTGGGTTGGCGATTTCGAGATTAGGTTTTGTCACTACGATTGTCGGAGAGGTATCTTCGGTTCTCTCGGTAATGCACATCACTATAAGCCTTGCAAGCAATGTAACCAATGAGTTGGTTACGGATGATGCATTACGTAACGAGTAAAGAGACTTGCTGGTAACGAGATTGAACTAGGTATTGATACCGACGATCGAATCTCGGACAAGTAACATACCGATGACAAAGGGAACAACGATGTTGTTATGCGGTTTGACCGATAAAGATCTTCGAGAATATGTAGGAACCAATATGGGCATCTAGGTCCCGCTATTGGTTATTGACCGAGAATAGTTCTAGGTCATGTCTACATAGTTCTCGAACCCGTAGGGTCCGCACGCTTAACGTTATGATGACAGTTTTATTATGAGTTTATAAGTTTTGATGTACCGAAGTTTGTTCGGAGTCCCGAATGTGATCACGGACATGACAGGAGTCTCGAAATGGTCGAGACATAAAGATTGATATATTGGAAGCCTATGTTTGGACATCGGAATGGTTCCGGGTGAAATCGGCATTTTACCGGAGTACCGGGAGGTTACCGGAACCCCCCGGGGGGTTATTGGGCCTACATGGGCCTCGAGGGAGAAAAGGGAAGGACCAGGAGGGCGCCGCGCGCCCCTCCCCTTCCTAGTCCGAATAGGACAAGGTAAGGGGGGCGGCGCGCCCCTTTCCTTCCTCTCTTCCTCCTCTTTCCCCCCTTCTCCAACTCCTACTTGAAAGAAGGAGTCCTACTCCCGGGAGTAGGACTCCCCTTGGCGCCCTCCTGGGCGGCCGCCTGCTCCTTTATATACGGGGGGGGCACCCCATAGAAACACAAGTTGATCTACGGATCGCTCGTTAGCCGTGCGGTGCCCCTCCACCATATTCCACCTCGGTCATATCGTCATGAGTTTAGGCGAAGCCTCGCGCCGTAGAACATCATCATCGCCACCATGCCGTCGGTCGATGTAACTCATCTCCGGAGCTTTGCTGGATCGAGCACGGAGATCGCCATCGAGCTGAACGTGTGCTGAACTCGAGGCCCCGTGACGCTCGGTGCTTGGATCGGTCGGATCGTGAAGACGACGACTACATCAACACGCGTTGCAGTTAACGCTCGCTTACGGTTCACGAGGGTACGTAGACAACACTCTCCCTCTCGTTGCTATACATCACCATGATCTTGCGTAGCGTAGGAATTTTTTGAAATTACTACGCTCCCCAACAAAGGTATCCGAGCCTAGGTTTTATGCGCTGATGTTATATGCACGAGTAGAACACAAGTGAGTTGTGGGCGATATAAGTCATACCGCTTACCAAAGATGTCATACTTTGGTTCGGCGGTATTGTGAGATGAAGCGCCCGGACCGACATTACGATACGCTTACGCGAGACTGGTTTCACTGCTACGAGCACTCGTGCTTAAAGGTGGCTGGCGGGTGTCTGCTCTCTCACTTTAGCTGAATCGAGTGTGACTACGCCCGTCCTTGAGAAGGTTAAAACAGCACTAACTTGATGAACTATCGCTGTGGTTTTTGATGCGAGGTAAGAAGGGTTCTTGCTAAGCCCGTAGCAGCCACGTAAAATTTGCAACAACAAAGTAGAGGACGCCTAACTTGTTTTTGCAGGCATGTTGTGATGTGATATGGTCAAGACGTGATGCTATATTTTATTGTATGAGATGATCATGTTTTGTAACCGGTTATCGCAATCGGCAGGAGCCATATGGTTGTCGCTTATTGTATGAAATGCAACGCCTCAGTAATTGCTTTACTTTATCACTAAGCGGTAGTGATAGTCATAGAAGCAATAGATGGCGAACGACATCGATGCTACGATGGAGATCAAGGTGTCGCTACCGGTG
The DNA here is from genome assembly GCA_021437245.1 of Aegilops speltoides. NCBI lineage: Eukaryota > Viridiplantae > Streptophyta > Magnoliopsida > Poales > Poaceae > Aegilops > Aegilops speltoides. The sequence continues at coordinate 29,410,379 of CM038142.1, forward strand.
ACGATGGTGATCATGATGGTGCTTCAAGATGGAGATCACAAGCACAAGATGATGATGGCCATATCATATCACTTATATTGATTGCATGTGATGTTTATCCTTTATGCATCTTATCTTGCTTTGATTGACAGAGCATTTTAAGATGATCTCTCACTAATTATCAAGAAGTGTTCTCCTTGAGTATGCACCGCTATGAAAGTTCTTCGTGCCGAGACACCACGTGATGATCGGGTGTGATAGGCTCTACGCTCAAATACAACGGCGCAAAACAGTTGCACATGCGAATACTCAGTTAAACTTGACGAGCCTAGCATATACAGATATGGCCTCGAACACGGAGACCGAAGGTCGAACGTGAATCATATAGTAGATATGATCAACGTAGTGATGTTCACCATTGAAACTACTCCATCTCACGTGATGATCGGACATGGTTTAGTTGATTTGGATCACGTAATCACTTAGATGACTAGAGAGATGTCTGTCTAAGTGGGAGTTCTTAAGTAGTATGATTAATTGAACTTAAATTTATCATGAACTTAGTACTGGTAGTATTTTGTAAATTGTGTTGTAGATCAATAGCTTGCGTTGTTGCTTTCATATGTTTATTTTGATATGTTTCTAGAGAAAACTGTGTTGAAAGAAGTTAGTAGCAATGATGCGGATTGGATCCGTGATCTGAGGTTTATCCTCATTGTTGCACAGAAGAAATATGTCCTTGATGCACCGCTAGGTGACAAACGTATTGCAGGAGCAGATGCAGACGTTATGAACGTTTGCCTAGCTCAATATGATGACTACTTGATAGTTTAGTGCACCATGCTTAACGGCTTGGAATCGGTACTTCAAAGACGTTTTGAACGTCATGGACCATATGAGATGTTCCAGGAATTGAAGTTAATATTTCAAAGCAAATACCCGAGTTGAGAGATATGAAGTCTCCAACAAGTTCTATAGCTAAAAGATGGAGGAGAGTCGCTCAACTAGTGAGCATGTGCTCAGATTATCTGGGTACTTCAATCGCTTGAATCAAGTGGGAGTTACTCTTCCAGATAAGATAGTGATTGACAGAATTATCTAGTCACCATCACTAAGTTTCTAGAACTTCGTGATGAACTATAGTATGCAAGGGATGACGAAACCGATTCCCGAGCTCTTCGTGATGTTGAAATCAACGAAGGTAGAAATCAAGAAAGAGCATCAAGTGTTGATGATTGACAAGACCACTAGTTTCAAGAAAAGGGCAAAGGGAAAGAAAGGGAAACTTCAAGTAGAATGGCAACAAGTTGTCACTCCCGTGAAGAAGACCAAAGCTGGACCAAAGCCTGAAACTGAGTGCTTACACTGCAAAGGAAATGGTCACTGGAAGCGGAAATGCCCTGAATATTTGGTGGATAAGAAGGATGGCAAAGTGAACAAGGGTATATTTGATATACAGTGTTATTGATGTATGCCTTACTAGTGTTTATAGTAGCCCCGAGTATTTGATACTTGTTTGGTTACTAAGATTAGTAACTCAAACAGAGTTACATAATAAATGAGACTAGTTGAGGGAAGTGACGATGAGTGTTGGAAGTAGTTCCAAGAATGATATGATCATCATCGCACACCCTTGTACTTTCGAGATTAGTGTTGAACCTAAATAAATGTTATTTGGCGCTTATGCTGAGCATGAATATGATTTGATCATGTTTATTGTAATACGGTTATTCATTTAAAGTCAGAGAATAATTGTTATTCTGCTTACATGAATAAAGCCTTCGATTGTCATACACCCAATGAAAATAGTTTGTTGGATCTCGATCCTAGTGATACACATTTTCATAATATTGATGCCAAAAGATGCAAAGTTAATAATGATAGTGCAATTTATTTGTGGCATCGCCGCTTGGGTCATATCGATGTAAAGCGATGAAGAAACTCCATAAAGATGGATTTTCGAATCACTTGGTTATGAATCATTTGATGCTTGCGAACCGTGCCTTTTGGGCAAGATGACTAAAACTCCGTTCTCCGGAACAATGGAACAAGCTACTGACTTACTGGAAATAATACATACCGATGTATGCGATCCAATGAGTGTTGATGCTCGTGGCAAGTATCGTTATTTTTGGACCTTCACAAGATGATTTGAGCAGATGTGGGTATATCTACTTGATGAAACATATGTCTGAAATAGTTGAAAGGTTCAAAGAATTTTAGAGTGAAGTGGAAAATCATCGTAACAATAAAAATAAAGTTTCTGCGATCTGATCGTGGAGATGAATATTTGAGTTACGAGTTTGGTCTTCAATTAAAAGAATGTGGAATAGTTTCACAGCTCACGCCACCTGGAACACCACAACGTTATGGTGTGTCCGAACGTTGTAACCGCACTTTATTGGATATGGTGCGATCTATGATGTCATTTATTGATTTACCATTGTCGTTTTGGGGTTATGCATTAGAGACAGCTGCATTCACGCTAAAAGGGCACCATCTAAACTGCTGAGACGACACCATATGAACTGTGGTTTAGCAAGAAACCCAAGTTGTCATTTCTTAAAGTTTGGGGCTACGATGCTTATGTGAAAAGTTTCATCCCGATAAGCTCAAACCCAAATCAAGAAGTGCGCCTTCATAGAATACCCAAAGGAAACTGTTGTGTACACCTTCTATCACAGATCCGAAGGCAAGATATTCGTTGTTAAAATGGATCCTTTCTAGAGAAGGAGTTTCTCTCGAAAGAAGTGAGTAGGAGGAAAGTAGAACTTGATGAGGTAATCTGTATTTTCTCCCGAATTGGAAAGTAGTTCATCACGTAAATCAGTTCCAAAGGATTCCTACACCAATTAGTGAGGAAGCTAATGATGATGATCATGAAACTTCTGATCAAGTTGCTATAGAACCTCGTAGGTCTTCCAGAGTACGGTCCGCACCAGAGTGGTACAGCAATCCTATTCTGGAGGCCATGTTACTTGACCATGACGAACCTACGAACTATGAGGAAGCGATGATGAGCCCAGATTCCGCGAAATGGTTTGAGGCCATGAAATCTGAGATGGGATCCATGTATGAGAACAAAGTGTGGACTTTGGTGGAGTTGCCCGATGATCGGCAAGCCATATTGTATAAATGGATCTTCAAGAAGAAGACAGATGCTGATAGTAGTGTTACTATCTACAAAGCTCGACTTGTCGCGAAAAGGTTTTTCGACAAGTTCAAGGTGTTGACTACAATGAGATTTTCTCAACTGTAGTGATGCTTAAGTCTGTCCGAATCATGTTAGCAATTGCCACATTTTATGAAATCTGGCAAATGGATGTCAAAACTGCATTCCTTAATGGTTTTCTTAACGAAGAGTTGTATATGATGCAACCAGAAGGTTTTGTCAATCCTAAAGGTGCTAACAAAATGTGCAAGCTCCAATGATCCATTTATGGACTGGTGCAAGCATCTCGAGTTAGAATATACGCTTTGATAAGTTGATCAAAGCATATAGTATTATACGACTTGCGGTGAAGCCCAGATTTACAAGAAAGTGAGTGGAGTTCAGAGCATTTCGATACTATATGTAGATGACATATTGTTGATCAGAAATGATGTAGATTTTCTGGATAGCATAAAGGGATACTTGAATAAAAGTTTTTAAAAGAAAGACCTCAGTAAAGCTACTTACATATTGAGCATCAAGATCTATTGAGATAGATCAAGACGCTTGATAAGATTTTCAATGAGTACATACCTTGATAAGTTTTGAAATAGTTCAAAATAGAACAATCAAAGAAGGAGTTCTTGCCTGTGATGCAAAGGTGTGAAGTTGAGTAAGACTCAAGACCCGACCATGGCGTAAAATAGAAAGAGAATGAAAAGTCATTCCCTATGCCTCACCATAGGTTCTATAAAGTATGCTATGTCTGTGAACTGCACCTATTGTATACCTTGCTCGAAGTTTGACAAAGGAAATACAATTTTGATCTAAGAGTAGATCATCGACAGCGGTCAAGAATATCCTTAGTGAGGACTAAGGAGATGTTTCTCGATTATGGAGGTGATAAAAGATCCCGTCGTAAAAGTTACAACGATGCAAGCTTTTACACCAATCCAGATGACTCTAAGTCTCAATCTGATACATATTGAAAGTGGAGCAATTAGCTAGAGTAGCTCCGCAGCGAGCATTGTGGACATAGAATATTTATGAAATACATACGGCTCAATATGATGCACCTGCTGACTAATCTTCTCTCACAACCAAACATGATCATACGTTAGTACCCTTTGGGTGTTAATCACATAGCGATGTGAACAAACCCTTTGGGTGTTGATCACATGATGATGTGAACTATGCGTATTAATCACATACAGATGTGAATATTGGTGTTAAATCACATGGCGATGTGAACTAGATTATTGACTCTAGTGCAAGTGGGAGATCAAGGAAATATGCCCTAGAGGCAATAATAAAGTTATTATTTATTTCCTTATATCATGATAAATGTTTATTATTCATGCTAGAATTGTATTAACCGAAACATAATACATGTGTGAATACATAGACAAAACATAGTGTCACTAGTATGCCTCTACTTGACTAGCTCATTTATCAAAGATGGTTATGTTTCCTAGCCATGGACAAAAGAGTTGTCATTTGATTAACGGGATCACATCATTAGGAGAATGATGTGATTGACATGACCCATTCCGTTAGCCTAGCACTTGATCGCTTAGTATATTGCTATTGCTTTCTTCATGACTTATACATGTTCCTGTAACTATGAGATTATGCAACTCCGCTTACGGAGGAACACTTTGGGTGCTACCAAACGTCACAATGTAACAGGTGATTATAAAGGAGTACTACAGGTGTCTCCAAAGGTACATGTTGGGTTGGCGATTTCGAGATTAGATTTTGTCATCCGATTGTCGAGAGGTATCTCTCGGTCCTCTCGGTAATGCACATCACTATAAGCCTTGCAAGCAATGTAACCAATGAGTTGGTTACGGATGATGCATTACGAATGAGTAAAGAGACTTGCCGTAACGAGATTGAACTAGGTATTGATACCGACGATCGAATCTCGGACAAGTAACATACCGATGACAAAGGGAACAACGATGTTGTTATGCGGTTTGACCGATAAAGATCTTCGAGAATATGTAGGAACCAATATGGGCATCCAGGTCCCGCTATTGGTTATTGACCGAGAATGGTTCTAGGTCATGTCTACATAGTTCTCGAACCCGTAGGGTCCGCACGCTTAACGCTACGATGACAGTTTTATTATGAGTTTATAAGTTTTGATGTACCAAGTTTGTTCGAGTCCCTGATGTGATCACGGACATGACGAGGAGTCTCAAATGGTCGAGACATAAAGATTGATATATTGGAAGCCTATGTTTGGACATCGGAATGGTTCCGGTGAAATCGGCATTTTACCGAGTACCGAGAGGTTACGGAACCCCGGGGTTATTGGGCCTACATGGGCCTCGAGGAGAAGAGGGAAGGAGCCAGAGGGGCCGTGCCCTCCCCTTCCTAGTCCTGAATAGGACAAGGGAACGGGGGCGGCGCCCCGCCTTTCCTTCCTATCTTCCTCCTCTTTCCCCCCTTCTCCTACTCCTACTTGGAAAGAAGGGAGTCCTACTCCCGGTGGGAGTAGGACTCCCCCCTTGGCGCGCCCTCCTTGGCCGGCCGCCTCCTCCCCCCTGGCTCCTTTATATACGGGGGCGGGGGGCACCCCATAGAAACACAAGTTGATCTACGGATCGTTCCTTAGCCGTGTGCGGTGCCCCCCTCCACCATATTCCACCTCGGTCATATCGTCACGGAGTTTAGGCGAAGCCCTGCGCCGGTAGAACATCATCATCGTCACCACACCGTCATGCTGACGGAACTCATCTCCGGAGCTTTGCTGGATCGGAGCACGGAGATCGTCATCGAGCTGAACGTGTGCTGAACTCGGAGACCCCGTACATTCGGTGCTTGGATTGGTCGGATCGTGAAGACGTACGACTATATCAACCGCATTGTGCTAACGCTTCCGCTTACGGTCTACGAGGGTACGTGGACAATACTATCCCCTCTCGTTGCTATGCCATCACCATGATCTTGCGTGTGCATAGGAATTTTTTTTGAAATTACTACGTTCCCCAACACCTACAGGGGGGCTATCTCGTGGGGCCCTCGGGAGCTTCTTGACTTGCACTCCAAGATCTCCGGATCAGATTTGTTCCAAAAATGACGCTCCCGAAGGTTTCATTCCGTTTGGACTCCGTTTGATATTCCTTTTCTTCAAAATACTGAAATAGGCAAAAAAAACAGCAATATGGGCTGGGCCTCCGGTTAGTAGGTTAGTCCCAAAAATGATATAAATGTGTAAAATAAAGCCCATAAACATCCAAAAGGGGTAATATAATAGCATGGAACAATCAAAAATTATAGATACGTTGGAGACATATCAAGCATCCCCAAGCTTAATTCCTGCTCGTCTTTGAGTAGGTAAATGATAAAAAGAGAATTTTTTATGTGGAATGCTACCTAGCATAATTCATAATGTAATTTTCTTTATTGTGGCATGAATGTTCAGATCCAAATGAATACAAAATAAAAGTTCATATTGACATAAGAAATAATAATACTTCAAGCATACTAATCAAAGTAATCATGTCTTCTCAAAATAACATGGCAAAAGAAAGTTCATCCCTACAAAATCATATAGTTAGGCTATGCTTCATTTTCGTCACACAAAGATGTTCCCAACTTCTATACCCCTGATGACAAGCCAAGCAATTGTTTCATACTTAAATAATCTCAAACTTTTTCAACCTTCACGCAATACATGAGCGTGAGCCATGGATATAGCACTATGGGTGGAATAGAATATGATGATGGGGATTGTGTGGAGAAGACAAAAAAAGGAGAAAGTCTCACATTGACGAGGATAATCAACGGGCTATGGAGATGCCCATCAATTGATGTCAACATGAGGAGTAGGGATTGCCATGCAACGGATGCACTAGTGCTATAAATGAATGCTCAACAAAAGAAAACTAGTGGGTGTGCATCCAACTTGCTTGCTCATGAAGACCTAGGGCATTTGAGGAAGCCCATCATAGGAATATACAAGCCAAGTTCTATAATGAAAAATTCCCACTAGTATGAAAAAGACAACTTATGAGACTCACTATATGAAAAACATGGTGCTACTTTGAAGCACAAGATATGAGACTCACTACATAAAGAACAAGGTGCTACTTTGAAGCACAAGTGTGGAAAAAGAGATAGTAACATTGCCCTTTTTATTTATTTTCTTTTTCTATTTCTTTTTCTTTTTTTCTTTTTTTGGGCGTTTCTTTTTTTCTTTTTGGCCTTTCTTCTTTTTTTATTTTCTTTGGGCAATGCTCTAATAATGATGATCATCACACTTCTATTGATTACAACATAAGAATTACAACTCGAAACTAGAACAAGATATGACTCTATATGAATGCCTCCGGCGGTGTACCGGGATGGTGCAATGAATCAAGAGTGACATGTATGAAAAATAATGCTTGGTGGCTTTGCCACAAATACGATGTCAACGACATGATCATGCAATGGCAATATGACAAAAGTAAAGTATGTCATGATGATGATGAAGAGAACGGTGGAAAGATGCATGGCAATATGTCTCGGAATGGCTATGGAAATGCCATAATAGGTAGGTATGGTGGCTGTTTTGAGGAAGATATAAGGAGGTTTATGTGTGATAGAGTGTATCGTATCACGGGTTTGATGCACCGCTAAGTTTGCACCAACTCTCAAGGTGAAAAAGGGCAATGCACGGTACCGAAGAGGCTAACAAAGGTGGAAAGGTAAAAGTGTGTATAATCCATGGACTCAACATTAGTCAAAAGAACTCATATACTTATTGCAAAAATTTAGAAGTCATCAAAAATCAAGTACTACGCGCATGCTCCTAGGGGGATAGATTGGTAGGAAAATACCATCGCTCGTCCCCGACCGCCACTCATAAGGATGCACAAGCCAGGTACACTTCATGTTTCAAATTTGTTACACAACTTTAACCATACGTGCATGCTAAGGGATTTGCTAACTTCAACACAAGCATTCTTTGAATTCATAATCACCCAACTAGCATGACTTTAATATCACTACCTCCATATCTCAAAACAATTATCAAGTATCAAGTTGATCATGGCATCCAATTCACTTTTCTATGATAGTTTTTATTATACCCAACTTGGATGCTCGTCATTCTAGGACCAACTTTATGACCATAGCAAATACCATGATGTTCTAAAAGAATCTCAAAAAGATATAAGTGAAGCATGAGAGACTAGCAATTTCTTCAAAATTAAGACACCGCCGTGCTCTAAAAGTTATAAGTGAAGCACTAGAGCAAAAACTATCAAGCTCAAAAGATATAAGTGAAGCACATAGAGTATTCTAGAAAATTCTAATCAAATAGGCTTCTCCAAAAAGGTGTGTACAGCAAGGATGATTGTGGTAAACTAAAAAGCAAAGACTAATATAATACACGACGCTCCAAGCAAAACACATATCATGTAGCGAATAAAAATATAGCTCCAAGTAAAGTTACCAATGAACGAAGACGAAAGAGGGGATGCCTTCCCGGGCATCCCCAAGCTTAGGCTTTTGGCTATTATTGAATATCTTGGGGTGCCATGGGCATCCCCAAGCTTAGGATCTTGCCACCCTTTATTCCATAGTCCATAAAAGCTTTACCCAAAACTTGAAAACTTCACAACACAAAACTCAACAGGAAATCTTATAAGCTGCGTTAGTGAAAGAAAACAAAACCACCACATAAGGTACTGTAATGAACTCATTCTTCATTTAATTTGGTGTTTAACCTACTGTATTCCAACTTCTTTATGGTTCATAGACTGAATTACTAGCCACAGATGCATTGAAATAAGCAAACAACACACGAAAAACAGAATCTGTCAAAAATAGAACAGTCTGTAGAAATCTGTAACTAACGCAAACTTCTGGAACTCTAAAACTCCTACCAAAATAGGAAGTCCTGGACAATTTGTCTATCGAATAGCAGCAAAAAGAATCAACACAAAACGACGTTCCTGTGATTTAACAAAATTATATTCGTGCATGCAAAGTTTCTGTTTTTCAGCAGAATCAAATCAACTATCATCATAGGTTATCCTATAGGTTCTACTTGGCACAAACATTAATTAAAAGATAAAAACACATCTAAACGGAAGGTAGATGCAAGATTTATTACTAAACAGGAGCAAAAACAAAAAACATAAAGAATATTGGGTTGCCTCCCAACTAGCGCTATCGTTTAACGCCCTTAGCTAGGCATAAAAGCGAAGATAAATTTAAAGAGTGCCATCTTTGGCACTAAATTCATAAGTAGCACGCATGATAGGTTTATAAGGTAATTTGACTTTCTTTCTTGGAAAGTGCTCCATACCTTTCTTTAAGGGAAATTGGAATCTAATGTTCCCTTCCTTCATATCAATAATCGCACCAATCGTTCTAAGCTAAAGGTCTACCAAGAATAATAGGGCAAGAAAGATTGCAATCTATATCAAGAACGATAAAATCTACGGGCACCAAATTTCTATTTGCAACAATAAGAACATCATTGATCCTTCCCATAGGCTTTTTAATGGTGGAATCCGCAAGGTGAAAATTTAAAGAGCAATCATCAAGATCATGGAAACCTAGAATATCACATAAAGTTTTCGGAATCGTGGAAACACTAGCACCCAAATCACACAAAGCAAAACACTCATAATCTTTAATTCTAATCTTTATAGTAGGTTCCCACTCATCATTAAGTTTTCTAGGTATAGAAACTTCCAAATTAAGTTTTTCATCATAAGATTGCATCAAGGCATCAACAATATGTTTGGTAAAAGCTTTATTTTGACTATAAGCATGAGGAGAATTAACAACGGATTGCAACAAGGAAATATAACCTTTTAAAGAGCAATTATCATAATCAAATTCCTTGAAATCCGAGATAGTAGGTGTCGTGGATTTGTCACGGCAGATGTCCTAGCGTAAGGACTTAGTCGTGGAGCCATCGCTACGGGTTTACTTGCAGGGGTTAAAGCGGACACAAAGACACGTGGGTTTTATACTAGTTCGGCCCCTTCGATGAAGGTAAAAGCCTATGTCTAGTTGTGATGGAATTGATGTAGTCTCGATGGCTAGGGAGCAAATAAGCTTCGCCTAGGCTCGAGTTGTGGTTGTCTGTCCTTGAACCGCCGCCGGGTCGTCCCCTTATATACACGAGTGACGCCTGTCGGTTCAGAGAGTCCCAACCGTTCATACTGTATCCCGTTGGTATCTCTCTATTCCTAACTTACAATACAAGTCATACATCAGGCCGGTTTACGGCTACAAGTTCTAAACCAACTACATGCCTTGGGCCTTTCTGCGATTACACCACTAACGGAGCTAACCCGGGCCAAGCTGGCCGGTTTACACCTTGTGGTAATATCCCCAACATTAGGCCCCAGATTGATTTGAACTGGTTCATGTCAATCCTTCACGTAACCTCAGATCTTGACATCTTCTTTTGTTTAATAAACCGCCACGCGCCGTTGCTTCGATCACCGTAAACCGCATGACATCGTTGCTTCGTTATCAGAACCGCATGACATCGCTTGCTTCGTCATCAGAACCGCATGACATCATCTTGAAGTTTATCCTTTATAACGCCTTCCTTAATAGCAGTCCTCGGATTCACGCGCTTGACCTAGCTTTTATCGCTTTATAAATAGGACCGAAGGGTCATTCTTTTTCCTCCCTTCGCTTCCTCTTCGCTCTTCCTCGCGCGCTGCCCTTTGAGCTCCGCCATCATCATCAGCTTCGCTTCATCCTAGGCCACTGATCAACCTCGACGTGCACTTCGTAACACCGCGCCTCTCTCCGCATCTCCTCTGCTCCCGTAAGCTTCTTCCCCTTCTTCAATCTGTTTCTGCATTTAGATCTGTTTCTAGGGTTCGAGCTTCATACCATGTTCTTCGTGCATTTTCATGTTTTTAGCCTTGAACCATGCTATGAATCTTGTTCTGTACCAATGACGACTCCTGCGTATCCGCTGTACTTTCTCATCTTAATCCCATGGATCCTCTGCATATATACATACGCCTTATGGTCCACTTCCGTTTCTTCTTTACTTCATGGCGCATTTCGCTTTTCAAAACCCGCGTTTGATCCGTAGTAAACATGAAATTTTGTGAAACCTGTTTCTGTCCATGACTTCAATTATCTCCAAAGCCAAGATTAGGCGGTTTAACTCACTATAATAAAAGCTGCTAAACCGGCATAGGTGCACCATTAGTCCCCTTGGTTGAACCGCCAGAACACATCTGACATCATATCATAATGAACTGATTTATAGAAACCGCCTCCGGTTTATCATAACTTGGATCAATCACTTTGTAATAAGCACTTTCTTAAACCGGATCCTTCTCCTTGTAGATCTTATCATGGCCAAACAGGTGTACGAATGCAACTGGGTTCCTTCCCGCGTCTCCGAGACACAATTGAATGAACTGGTATCAATTGGCGCTTTAGATGACCAAAACACAATCCATTGGAGGGTTCCTGGAGAGGAATGTCCTCCCACACCCGTGAAGGGAGGTCGAGTTTTCATGATCATCTGGCCCGGTTTCAAACCGCCTGGTCAAAATTTTACCGGACGTAATGGCCAATTTTCAGCTCCGCCCCCAAGACATTGGCCCCAACTCCGCTACCAACCTGTGCCACTTTCAAGTGCTGTCCAAGCATATCTGCAAGAGGAACCTTCGCTGAACTGTTCGAGATCTCTTCCACCTAAACCGTCAGACCGAATTCACCGACGGCCCCAATACGTAATTAGGCGGTATGGCTATCCGTAAGAGGAAGGAGATCACCTATCCCCACGCCAAACTCCACACTCACCCCAAAGAGTGGAATGCGACTTGGTTCTACTGCAAAGATACTTCTCCTGAAGGTGAAAATCCTTTACCGCTTCCGCCCGAGCGCTAAGCAATACTCATCCTTTCTCAAAGATTGATCGCCAAAGAGAGAAGCAAATATGCCCCACAACTGCCCAAGCTCCGAGCCTTTATGGCCAACGGTTTGACCGAATTGATCTTGCACGCTGCTGGTTATCTTGGGGCATACTACCTTTGAGCCGGCGTTCGGTTTGATGTGCCAAGATATCGGCAGCGCCGATGACCCACTCCGACACACAAAATCGAACTGCTCAAGATGAAGTTACGGATTCAAGAAGGAAAATGCTGAATGAACCGAGCATCTCTCGTGCTCAAACCGCTTGGCTCCTCATCGCACCACTAACGCACCACCGCGTAAGTTTCGATCGTGCCATCATAAAGACCTGTTGTTACTTTCATATGTCCAACTCTCAATTATTTCGATCCAGTATGCGATAATCCGCTTTGGAGCAAGAAACTCTCTCAAGACAAAGCGGACAAAGCTGGTCGGCCAAATCGCCCAAAACAAAAGTTGTCAAGAAATCCGCCCACAAGAGAAAGACTATCGCTTCCTCGACCCGGCCATTGACGATGATGTGGGTAATCCGAACTTGATTCTCTTGGCTTGTTTTTACACGCCTTATTGATGACGATGCTTGTCGATGACGCTGAAGCCAAAGAACGCAGGATTTGCCGAGGTAACCATTCTTTCTTCCGATTCAACAAATTTGCCTTCTCCAAAATTTCACGGCAATCCGAAAGTTAACTTTTCTCATCCTCTTGCTTACTTGGATCCCAAACTTGTTATGAAGACACAAAGAACAGAAGCTCGCCGCACAACCCGCACAGACGGACAGTAGTTACCTCTGCCGGTTTACCCAACAGCCCGGTTCGAAAGCGCCGCACCGAGGTTTCCGACCTTTTATTGCTTTAAATTTCAAAGCGGGTTTCTTCCACAACCTCTTAATCCGTCCGACCGATTATCGTGTTACTTCCCATTCATCCTCTGGCGAATCCTTCCGCCACTCAGCTACCGCCATTGAAAATAGCCGTCGTAGGTCAAAACGGCCATATACTTTTCGATATCTTCGAATGTGTACGCCTTTGTTCCCGACTCGTTGCTTTTTTCGTAACCAAACCAAGCCCAAAGAAGAAGGCTCGCTGGACAAAATAGTTGAAGAGGCTGCCGCTTCAGATCATGAAAGAGCGCCGGATCTTGAAAACTTTGCCTCAAGATATTCCCAACGACCTCCGGTTCAAGAAGAGGTTATTCTCAAGAGAGGCCTGTGAATATTTCAATATCTATTGATCCACCTGCCAGCACTGTCCGGTTTGAGAAGCCTCGCAATCCTACTGAAACAGCCGTGCCCACACAATCCATCGAGTCGAAAGATGATGATGTTGTGATTACTGGAATGGGCCGCTCTGAACCGGGGAATCCTACGACTTTAACCCGGCATACTGTGAAAGAGGACTCTTCCACTTTTAATAAGGGAAAATGGGATGTGGAACTGGAAACATATGCCGCTTTGAGCGCCCAAGACCTTCATTCTGGATATCTGAACCGGCTTTACAGTAGCCGTGACTATGAAGCTGGCTTGGTGAAATTAATGAGGGACAAGTTTGAGGTAACACTCCTTTCCTTGTTACCAGTATAGTAGTCCTTGTAGCCCCCAAGGGCCGGTTTGTTATCTTTGATCAAACCGGGACTTGATAATTTTCTTTGATAGATTTTGCAATCTTCCCTCATAACCACCAGGGCCGGTTTAACGATGCATACTTAAACCGGTACTCCAAAAAACTTCCTAACAACACATTAGTAGAATCAAATAGTCATTAGCCCCCAAGTGCCGAGTTGAATACTCGTATTGAGCTTGGGACTTTGCCATATATTAGCAGAGAAAGATTGAAGGTACATTAGCCCCAAGTGTCAAGCATATAACTGTGTTGTGTGGTTGAGACTTTAACTTGAATTGTTGGCTGATCATACTATCAATGCGCAGGCTGAGGTGAAAATCAAGGATGATCGGATTGCCGATTTACAGGCGGCTTTGAAAACCCAGCAGGCCGAAACAGAGAAGGCAAAGAAAGAGTTAACCGGTGCCTTGACCGCTGCTGAGCAGGTGAAGGAAAGCATGAAGAAAGAACAGGCAGCCTGGGCCACTAAAAAAGCCAATTTGCTCAAACGGGCGTAAAATGTCAAGCTGCCCTTAAACCGGTGGTGGATGATCTGACAGCCGTGAAGCGGCAAGTACATTCTATGACTGCAGCCATCTTCGGTAAGCTCCCTGTGAACAAGTGTGATATGTTATTCCTGCTGCATCATTAATCCGGTTTAAAACTATCCTGTTATTGTATGCAGGCACACGCGTTGGGCACTTGGGAAATGATGTGCGGAAGAAACTGAAGGCTGTCTACACTTTAGTTGAGCAGTTATATACCGGAGCCCAGCGCGTTATCACCACAATGTCACATAACAATCCAGCACCGTCCCTGATTCAAGATACTCTGAACCGTTATCCATCCTTCCTTCCCGGATTGAAGAGGTGAAGAAATCTGCTGCATTTAACCGGAGCCATCAACGCCTTTGATCCGAGCCAAGGCATGGGTACGGATTTTGATCCCGTGGAAGCAGCTCAAGGCTATCCCAGCGTGAAGGAAGATGGCTCGGACTTCAACAAAGAGGACTTATGGGTGATAAACCGTGCGGTACGCCTACTGGCTTGTCAATTGGCCAAGAAGCCGATTTGGAGCACTACCAAGCCCAATATAATGAGCGTAACAAGCGTGTGTCCGCCCCAACCTTTGAACCGGAAAACTTGATCCTCCAATCCGTAAGCATACTTACGCACCCGACATTGAACCGTCGTCTTTGATTCACGAAGAGGCTGTTTTCCAAGCGCTAATGGGAATCGACTGGACTACTGTGGATTTCCAGCCGATGGGTAGAGATGAAGATGCTGAAGCGGCGGAAGATGAGGAACAGTCTTGAACCGGTAGCCGGTTTAAACAACTGTCGTGGGCTGTTTACCCAAAGAACAATGATCTCATTTGGGCACTGTGTTGCCTTGTAATAGCCTTAGTGAAAACTTGCTACCTAGATATGCCTTCGTGCATAGATGAAACTTTTGTTTGATTCATACTCCCTGCAACCGAAAAGTTGAACCTCGGCGGCGGTGACACCGCCAGCTGGTTTATGGCATCCAATATATATACATATCGAAAATCAATTAGTATGTGATACAAATACCGCTGATCTGGCATGAAGTCTGGCGAGCTAATCTTGAAGCGGAGGCCTTAAAACTATGACCGTCTGGGAGACAATAACTCCCATATAGTCGTCGGCTGAATCAGCACAAGCCCCGTGTTACTCCATGAGGATGAACCGAAGAAGGTAAACCGGTAGATAAAAACTTCGTGTAATACTAAACCGTGTCCCGCCGCTTTGTTATCGACATCTAAACCGTATAAAAATATTCGTCGGGTTGAAAACGCAACAAAAATCGAATACCAACTATATGAAAATATAGCAACAAAGGCAATAACTCTTTGCAAAAGTAAAGCTTCATGGAGCTGGTCAGATGGCATTACCATGGTCGACGCAACCAAGCCCCTCAAGGCGAGCGATGGTGCTAGTCGGCCAGTCCCCAAAAGACTCTTGGCGAGTACGCCGCCAAGTGGCATGACATTGGTTGGTTCACCAAGCCCCCAAATGACGCCGGCCCTATTGGTCGACTCAAGAGGCGGACTGTTCAGACGTGACCGTGTCCCCAATGATCCGTGGCTTTCGCTTATCAAGAGGTGTTGCATTGGTTCGACACCACCAAGCCCCCAAGTGATAAATATAACTATCAAGGTAAACCGAGGCCGCTTTAAAAATGTAAACACTCCATGTAACCACACATGAGAAGAAAGACAGAGACCCCGCTTTAGCCGAGGCTCCGATTTTTATTATATCAAGATAATATATACATTGTCATGCTATGTACATAAACCGAGCCGATGACTCAAGTGTAGTAAGGTCAAGATGAGCTATATTCCACGGCCTATTGGTCTCCTCCTCGATGTACGTGAGTCTTTACGCCTCGAATATCAACCGATAGTAGGAACCGCTGTGTAGATTCTGTCGACCACAAAGGGTCCTTCCCAAGGCGGGATAACTTGTGCATATCTGTCGGTCTTGATGAGACGAAGCACCAAATCTCCTTCCCGAAAGGCTCGTTTTAACTCGCGGCTGTGATAACGATTAAGATCTTGTTGGTAATCGCCGAACGAGCGGCTGCCGATCACGCCTCGCCTAATAGGTCCAAAGCGCCCCGTCGCGCCACCTCGTTGTCCGCTTCAACATAAGCCGCTACACGAGGCGAATCGTGCTCGATATCATCGGGAGAACCGCCTCGCCCATAAACCATGAAGAAAGGTGTATATCCAAAGAGATCGATTTGGCGAGTATTGATACTCCATAGCACCGATGGGAGCTCTTCAACCCAAAGATCCCGGTGTTCTCTCAGAACGGAACCGTAAGTCGGGTTTGATGCCTCGTAAGATTTCTTGATTAGCACGCTCGCCTGCCCGCTGGATCGGGATGTGCTATCGACGACATGTCAAGCCCGATATGCTCACGCTCACGTAACTCTTTCATAGCCCCTTGGACAGATTAGTGCCATTGTCAAGAATGATACCGTCTCGAAAGCCAAACCGAAAATCACCTTTTGATGAACTGCACCGCTGTTGCCGCATCACACTTGGCCGATGTGTTCCGCTTCAACCCACTTGGTGAACTTGTCCACCGCCACCAACAGTGGGTCTTCTTATCTTTGGATCGCTTAAAGGGTCCAACCATATCCAGCCCCGTGTCGAAAACGGCCACGTTATTGGGATCATCCTCGCCTTGGGCCGGTATATGAGCACGCCTTGAAAACTTTTGACATCCATCACACCGCTTAACCAAATCCTCCGCATCAAGATGGGCAACAACCAAGAAAATCCATGACGGAACGCCGCCACTGTGGACTTTGAACCGGCGTGATGTCCACAATCCCTTCATGGATTTCTTTAAAATTTCACAGCCTTCCTCAGAGAAACACAGCAATAAACGCCTCGACACAATCGCAATGATGTAACTCACCATTAAGAATCGCTATAGATTTGGAGCGCCGTTATCTGTTCGCCGTAACCTCATCGTCTCGCAACTCCTCGAGTCATATACGCAAGGTAAGGAATCGCCCAATCCGAATAGCATGTAATGTCGCCACTAACCGAGCCTCCGGATCAGAATAGCCAAATCCGCTTCACCAGTGAGCTGAACCGACGGGTTGTGCAAGACGCCCAGAAGACATTAGGTGGGACCGGTTTACGCCGAGAACCCAACCGCTTAAAGCGTCTCGCCGCTTCGTTCTTCCGGCGATCCACATGATCCACTTGATAGCCCTTGAAGCAACCTGCAATATTATCCACTTCCCGACGATATGCGCCATGAGGGGTCCTTAGAATCCCAAGTGCCGATACTTGCCGAGCCACCAGTCCGAGTCACCAAAGCACTTAACCCGCTTAAGTTCATCTCCTTAGCCATCCGGAGACCATGGAGCAAGGCTTCAGACTCAGCTGCATTATTAGTACAAGGAACATTAAACGGAGAACGAATAAAACTTATCACCTCGTGGGGAAGTTAAAACGACTCCACCCCGAGCCTTCCAATTGCCTCGGATCCGCCAAAATGAATAGTCCAAGATGTGTGATCCGCCTTCTCCTCCGGTGCTTGTAACTCGTCTACCATTAATGAAATCAACAAGTGCTTGTGACTTCACCGCTGGCGCTGTGTATACTTTAGCCCATGTGGCCCAAGCTCGATGGCCCATTTTGCAATCCGCCGATCGCCTCCGGTTACAGATGATGTCACCCAAGGAGCTGAACTAACCACTATAATAGGATGCCCTTGGAAATATTGTTTCAGCTTCCGGTGGCCATAAAAACACCATAGACTAGCTTCGCCAATGCGGATATCTCGCTGACTCAATAAGCACCTCATCGATATAATAAACCGCCGTTGAACCAGATATTCTTTCCCGCCTCCTTGCGCTTACCACAATGGCTACGCCACAGCTCGAGCATTGGCTGCCACATATAACAACAGCGTTCCTTGTCAACCGGAGCCGCAAGAACAAAGCGGGTTGGCCAATTGCCGCTTTAGATCCTCAAAGCTTCGTCAAGAATGGACTCTGCATAAAATTATCTGCCTTCCTCAAAGATTCGGTATAAGGGAATGGCCTTCTCTCCGAGGTGGCTGATAAACCGGCTCAACGCAGCAATCCGGCCCGCCAGACGCTGAACATCGTTGATACACTTTGGTTTAGCCAAGGAAGTGATGGCTTTAATTTTCTCCGGATTAGCCTCAATTCCTCTGTTAGACACCAGGAACCCCAATAACTTGCCAGCCGGAACACCAAAAACGCACTTGGCCGGATTAAGCATCATCTTATAAATGCGCAAGTTGTCGAAGGTTTCCTTCAAATCTTCCACCATTGTCTCCTTTTGTCTTGATTTCACCACAATGTCATCTACATAAGCATGCACATTGCGCCAATTCATGCGTGCAAGCAATTCAGACACACCGCCGATAAGTAGCTCGGCACTCTTGAGCCCAAAAGGCATAGATACATAGCGAAGGCTCCAAAGGGAGTTATGAACACCGCTTTCTCCTGGTCCTTAACCGCCATTTTGATCTCGATGATATCCAGAGTATGCGCCCAAAAACTTAAACGCCACATCTCCGCCGTGGCATCAATAATCTGATCAATGCAGGGAGAGCAAAAGGATCTCGCCGGACAAGCCTTGTTAAGATCTGTAGTCCACACACATACGCCAGTGCCATTTTTCTTAAGGACCAGCACCGGATTAGCAAGCCACTCGGATGAAACACCTCAATGATAAAACCAGCCGCCGTAAGCCTCGCTACTTCTTCCCCAATGGCCTTGCGCCTCTTTCATTAAACCAGCGGAGGAACTGTTTCACCGGTTTATACTTAGGATCCACATTATGTGTGCTCACGAGTTCCTCGGACACCGGCATGTCGATGGCTTCCATGCAAAGATATCCCGTTCTCACGGATGAACTCGATGAGCGCGCTTTCCTATTTGGGATCCAGTTGGCACCGACAAGAACTGCTTGGACGAATCGCCTTGCACGAAGTCAACAAGCTTGGTCTCACCGCCGATTTAAACTTCAGTCCGATTCATGCTCAGTAGTGGGTTTCTTCAAAGGGTCATATCTGCGGATCAACATTGTCCTTATAGAATTTCAACTCTTCCGTGGCACGCACCGCCTCGCATAAGCTGCATCTCCTTCCTCACATTCCAAAGCGACTCGGCGGCTTCCGTGCAATCGTTATCGCCCTTTGTAACCCGGCATTTTGACCTGTAAGTAAATATAACAAGGTCGTGCCATGAACTTAGCATAAGCTGGTCGTCCAAACAAGGCATGATATGGGCTCCGGATTTTACCACCTCAAAAGTTAACTTTTCGACGGGAATCGTGTTCGCTCCAAAGGCCACATCTAGGGCTATCTTACCAACAGGATAAGCAGATTTGCCTGGTACTACACCATGGAACACCGTATTGGACGGTCTGAGATCCTTGTCTGTGAGACCCATGCGACGGAAAGTTTCATAGTACAATATATTGATACTGCTTCCTCCATCCATAAGTACCTTAGTAAACTTATAGCCCCCTACCTGAGGGTCTACCACCAATGCCAGCTGACCCGGATTATCAACCCGGGGGGGATGGTCCTCTCTGCCCATACGATAGGCTGCTCGACCAGCACAAATACCGCGCAAAGCCGGTTCAACAGAGTTTATCGCTTTCGCTTGTGAAGCTTCCGATCCCGCTTGTCCAAACTGGTTGTGAAAACATGATATCGCCCACCATTCAATCGCTTTGGTTGGCTCGATAGCTCGACTGCTGCTGCTGCCGCCACTCTGGTCATCCTGGCTATGGTTATTACCTTGACTAGGCCCTGAACCGGAAGCTCCGTCTTGACCCGGCCCATGGAAACCGGATCCTGAACCGCCTCCTGACCCCTGGTCATACCGGAACGCGTTGGAGTTCTTGAACTCCTGCATAATATAACAGTCTTTCCAGAGATGGTTCGACGGGGACTCCTTCATCCCATGCTTGGGGCAAGGCTTGTTCAACAAATAATTCAAACGGTTTGTATTAGGATTTCGACCCCGATTCGCCTTGCCTCTGCGCCGCGGGCCTCTGTCCTGCGCATTAGTGTTGGCTACGAAATCCGGATTGCCATCAGCCTTGCGCTTGCCCCCGTTTCCATGACCCGCCGGTTTGAAATTCTGCCCCTTGGAGTTGTCGTTCTTCTTTCCCTTCCCTGCTTCATCATCGTCTGCTTGTGATCCTTGGTACCGTCTCTGAATCGGCATATTTTACCAAAGCGCCATGAGGGTTCCTATATCATTGCGTAACCGCTTCATACGCCCCAGCTTCAATTTCAAAGGCTCAAACCGCAGCTTGCCTTCTAATGTTATGATCGCCGAGTCAAGATTGATCCGGTCGAGGAGTGCAAAATCTCGCACACACGGCGCACTCCAACGGGTTGTTGACTCCTTCTTCACGAACACAAGCTGCCGTGTCTACTATGGACTTGGGCTGCTTACATGTATCCTTGAAATTCTGGATAAAACGGGCCCGTAACTGACCCCATGAACTGATAGAATTGGGCGGCAAGCTTTTCAACCAAGTACGGGTTGTGCCCTCCATCATCATGGTGAAATACTTTGCACATGCGGCTTCATCAACATCTAGCATCTCCATGGCCATCTCATAACTTTCAACCCACGCCTCAGGGGACAGATCTGCAGTGTAATTCGGCACCTTGCGCGGGCCCTTAAAATCCTTAGGCAGACGCACATTGCGTAGGGCGGGGATTAAACAGGGCACCCCTAAAGCGGATGCGACTCCCGGCCCGGTGAAGGTGGTAGGCTAACCGTGTGTGTTGATCCGCACCATCTGTGGCTGCTAACTCGCCTCCCTCGTGCGGGCCCGATCCACTACCTCCCGAGCATCACGAATACCACCTGCCCGGTGATTGCCTCGGGCGCTTCACGGTCACGCTGCTGCTTGATATGGCGGTTCATCCATGCGCTTTGTGAATTCCGGCTCGGGCGGGGTGTAGAGTGAATCCGATCACGATCGTATGAATATGCCTCCCGTCAGATCAAGGCAGTCCGGAGGAGTTCCTTAACCCGCGTGTCTCAACTGCTTGGGGAATCTCCTTCGATCGATCGCCCAATCGTGCAGCGGCTGCAACAAGGTTGTCCATGGATTAGAATAATGACCGGGGCGCTCAGACCGCGGGGAACCACCATGTTCTCATTGTGGAGGCTCCATCAGCACGGTTGGACCGTCGCTCCGCTCCTGGTGCCTCAATCCGCTTTACTTCCTGTCTTTGGGCGGGTTACTTGGTCCGCCCCGGTCCGAAAGAGATTTCTAGGGTCAAATCGACGGCAGCGTGATCTATACTTCCGCTTTAGCACCTCCTGCGACGCACTCTGGTCGAGCATGAGTTTGTAAGCTTGTGCATCTAAAGCAGCCGCTCTGCGCGCCATACGCCCTTTTCCGCCGCTAGATCCGCTTTGGCTTGCGTGATCTCGCTTTTTCACCTTGCAATTTCTGCATTATGAGCCTCCTGATCAGCCGGGCTGTCCTCCGCCATAAGCGCCGCTAATGCATCGAACAGATCTGACAGAATTTGAACTGGCGGGCGCACCAGGCCTCCTGCCCCTGCTGCCGCTGCTGAACCGGAAAGCATTGCTGCTGCGGTTGAAGAGAGGTTTGCTGCTCACGCATCGCCATGAATACACCAACCCGTTTAACTCGCTTGGGGGCCGAGATATCGCCACCGCCGGAACCTCCCCTGATCATATCATCCTGCAGCTGGTACAATGACTCGGTCTCTCCTGTTGAAGATTCGTCGCCCGAATAAACGATGGTCTCACTACCGTGCCCTGAACCGGCGTCGTACTCCTCTCCATGGGTAACTCCAACGAAGACATGCTTCACGGCCGGTTTAACTCTGGGTGGGTTCTTGTGCACGAGCCGCTTTCGATGAGGTCGGTGCAGATGTTCGCTCAGCCCAGTGCTCCCGATCTTGCCAATGAAAACGTATGCCACCGAAGGGGACCCGTATCCATACTCGATCGAATCGCCTCGACCCCATCCGCGCGTCGCCGATGTAGATCCGCCGCGACGACTCTTGGTCATCCGCCCACGACGTAGCCTTCGAGTCCTTTGAGCTTGCCCTCCAAGATCGCCAAACCATCGTGCGATAGCCCCACGGTGGGCGCCAACCGTCGTGGATTTGTCACGGCAGATGTCCTAGCGTAAGGACTTAGTCGTGGAGCCATCGCTACGGGTTTACTTGCAGGGGTTAAAGCGACACAAAGACACGTGGGTTTTATACTAGTTCGCCCTTCGATGAAGGTAAAAGCCTACGCCTAGTTGTGATGGAATTGATGTAGTCTCGATGGCTAGGAGCAAATAAGCTTCGCCTAGGCTCGAGTTGTGGTTGTTCGTCCTTGAACCACCGCCGGTCATCCCCTTATATACAGTGACGCCTGTCGGTTCAGAGAGTCCCAACCGGTTCATACTCGTATCCCGGTTGGTATCTCTCTATTCCTAACTTACAATACAAGTCATACATCAGGCCGGTTTATGGCTACAAGTTCTAAACCAACTACAGGCCTTGGGCCTTTCTGCGATTACACCACTAATGGAGCTAACCCGGCCCAAGCTGGCCGGTTTACACCTTGTGGTAATATCCCCAACAGTAGGTTCAATATTATTAGAAGTTGAGGATTCTCCAATCTCATTTTTACCAAATTTAACATCAAGATCTAAAGATTCTGAATTTTTGGGACGCCTTCTAGGCAAAGTTGATTCATCATCACTCCCACAATCATCAAAATTCATATTGGAAAACATAGATCTAATCGGAGACGCATCAATAACTTTAAGATCCTGATCATTATTTTCATGTAAACTAGAAGAACACGCTTTTATAAAGCTTTCTTTTTTAGCACGCAAGCTAGCGGTTCTTTCCTTGCACTCGTCAATGGAAATTCTCATTACATTGAGAGACTCATTGATATCATGCTTAGGAGAATAAGATCCAATTTTAAGAGAATTAACATCAAGCGAAAGTCTATCAACGTTCCTAGCCAAATCATCAACTTTGAGCAATTTTTCTTCAAGCAAAGCATTAAAATTCTTTTGAGAAATCATAAATTCTTTCACACTATTCTCAAAATTAGAGGGCATCTTATTAAAATTACCATAAGAATTATTGTAGGAATTTCCTAATTATTAGAGGGGTTACTAGGGAACGGTCTAGCATTAAAATTTCCTCTATAAGCGTTGTTTCCAAAACTATTCCTACCAACAAAATTTACATCCATAGATTCATTATTATTCTCAATCAAGGAAGACAAAGGCATCTCATTGGGATCAAGAGGAGTATTTGTAGTAGCAAACATCTTCATAAGTTCATCCATCTTTCCACTCAAAACATTGATTTCTTCTATAGCATGCACTTTTTTACTAGAAGATCTTTTGGTGTGCCATTGAGAATAATTAGCCATAATATTATCAAGCAATTTTGTAGCATCTCCTAACGTGATTTCCATAAAGGTGCCTCCCGCGGTCGAATCTAAGAGATTTCTAGAAGCAAAGTTCAAACCGGCATAAAATTTTTGTATGATCATCCATAAATTCAAACCATGAGTAGGGCAATTGCGAAGCATCAATTTCATTCTTTCCCAAGATTGGCCAACATGCTCATGATCAAGTTGTTTAAAATTCATAATATCGTTCCTAAGAGTGATGATCTTAGCGGGAGGAAAATACTTAGAGATAAAAGCATATTTGCACTTGTTCCAAGAATCAATACTATTTTTAGGCAAAGATGAAAACCAAACTTTAGCATGATCTCGAAGTGAAAACGGAAATAACTTCAATTTGACAATATCGTTATCCGTATCTTTCTTCTTTTGCATGTCACACAAATCAACAAAATTGTTTAGATGAGTAGCGGCATCTTCACTAGGAAGGCAGGCGAATTGATCTTTCATAACAAGATTCAACAAAGCGGTATTGATTTCACAAGACTCGACATCATTAAGAGGAGCAATCAGAGTACTAAGGAAATCATTATTATTGGTATTCGAGAAGTCACACAACTTGGTATTATCTTGTGCCATGGCAACAAGTAATCCAACACACAAGCAAACAGAAAAACGGCAAGCGAAAAGAGAGGAGGAGATTGGGAAAGAGAGGGTGAATAAAACGGCAAGGGTGAAGTGGGGGAGAGGAAAACGAGAGGCAAATGGCAAATAATGTAAATGCAAGGAAGATGGGTTTGTGATGGGTACTTGGTATGTCTTGACTTGAGCGAAGACCTCCCTGGCAACGGCGCCAGAAATTCTTCTTGCTACGTCTTGAGATTGCGTTGGTTTTCCTCAAAGAGGAGAGGGTGATGCAGCCAAGTGTAGCGTAAGTATTTCCCTCAGTTTTGAGAACCAAGGTATCAATCCAGTAGGAGGCTCCTCAAAAGTCCCACGCACCTACACAAACAAACTGAGAACTCGTAACCAACGCAATAAAGGGGTTGTCAATCCCTTCACGACCACTTGCGAAAGTGAGATCTAATAAAGGTAATATGATAAGATAAATATATTTTTGGTATTTTATAAGATAGATGCAAATAAAGATGTAAATAAAGATAGATTGAAAGCAAATATGATAAGAGATAGATCCGGGGGCCATAGGTTTCACTAGAGGCTTCTCTCAAGATAGCATAAGTATTACGGTGGGTGAACAAATTACTGTCGAGCAATTGATAGAAAAGCACATAGTTATGAGATTATCTAGGCATGATCATGTATATAGGCATCACGTACATAACAAGTAGACCGACTCCTGCCAGCATCTACTACTATTACTCCACACATCGACCGACTCCTGCCTGCATCTAGAGTATTAAGTTCATAAGAACGGAGTAACCATTAAGCAAGATGGCATGATGTAGAGGGATAAACACATGCAATATGATATAAACCTCATCTTGTTATCCTCGATGGCAACAATACAATACGTGTCTTGCGACCCTTTCTGTCACTGGGTAAGAACACCGCAAGATTGAACCCAAAGCTAAGCACTTCTCCCATGGCAAGAAAGATCAATCTAGTAGGCCAAACCAAACTGATAATTCGAAGAGACTTGCAAAGATAACTCAATCATACATAAAAGAATTCAGAGAAGATTCAAATATTATTTATAGATAAACTTGATCATAAACCCACAATTCATCGGATCTCGACAAACACACCGCAAAAAGAGTTTACATCGAATAGATCTCCACAAGAGAGGGGGAGAACATTGTATTGAGATCCCAAAAGAGAGAAGAAGCCATCTAGATAATAACTATGGACCCGTAGGTCTGTGGTAAACTACTCACAACTCATCGGAGGGGCAAGGATGTTGATGTAGAGGCCCTCCGTGGTTGCTTCCCCCTCCGGCAGAGTGTCGGTGAAGGCTCCAAGATGAGATCTCATGGATCTGTAGAGGTTACTGCGGTGGAAATTGTGTTTCGTGGTGCTCTGGATGTTTTCGGGTACATAGGTATATATAGGAGGAAGAAGTACGTCGGTGGCCGCCCGAGGGACCCACGAGACAGGGGCGCGCCCTACAGGGGGGCGCGGCCCCCTATCTCGTGGGGCCCTCGGGAGCTTCTTGACTTGCACTCCAAGCTCTCCGGATCAGATTTGTTCCAAAAATCACACTCCCGAGGGTTTCATTCCGTTTGGACTCCGTTTGATATTCCTTTTCTTTGAAATACTGAAATAGGCAAAAAAACAGCAATATGGGCTGGGCCTCCGGTTAGTAGGTTAGTCCCAAAAATGATATAAATGTGTAAAATAAAGCCCATAAACATCCAAAAGGGGTATATAATAGCATGGAACAATCAAAAATTATAGGTACGTTGGAGACGTATCAAGCGGCAAATTCCTCATTGAAAGCTTTGTTAGGGGAACCAAAGATAATATCATCAATATATAGTTGGCATACAAACAACTCCCCTTTGACCTTCTTAGTAAAAAGAGTGGGATCGATTTTCCCAACCTCAAATCCACGATCTTGTAACAACTCGGTAAGGTGGTCATACCACGCACGTGGGGCTTGTTTAAGGCCATAGAGTGCCTTATCGAGTTGATACACATGATCCAGGAAGTAGGGATCCTCGAACCCGAGGGGTTGCTTGACATAAACCAATTCATTAATAGGACCATTAAGAAAAGCACTTTTCACATCCATTTGTTGTAACTTAAAGTTGTGATGGGAATCATAAGCAATCAACAAACGAATGGATTCAAGGCGAGCAACGGGAGCAAAGGTTTCACCATAGTCAATACCCTCGACTTGGGAGTAGCCTTGTGCTACCAATCTGGCCTTATTGCTATTGGGGAACGTAGTAATTTCAAAAATTTACCTACGCACACGCAAGATCATGGTGATGCATAGCAACGAGAGGGGAGAGTGTTGTCTCACGCACTCGTGAGACCGAAGCGAAGCGTTGACACAACATAGAGGAAGTAGTCGACGTCCTCCTGGTCCAACCGATCCAAGCACCGTTACTCGGCACCTCCGAGTTCTTGACACGCGTATAGCTCGATGACGCACCCTCGATCTCCAATCCAAAGAGAGGCTCGAGGGGAGTTCCGTCAAGACGACGGCGTGGTGACGATCTTGATGTTCTCCTGTCGCAGGGCTTCGCCTAAGCACCGCTACAATATGACTGAGGTGTAATATCGTGGAGGGGGGCACTGCACACGGCTAAGGAACGATCTCAATGATCAACTTGTGTGTCCATGGGGTGCCCCTGCCCTTGTATATAAAGGAGTGGAGGAGGGGAGGGCCGGCCCTCTACTATGGCGCGCCCTGGGGAGTCCTACTCCCACCGGGAGTAGGATTCCCCCTTTCCTAGTCCAACTAGGAGACCTTCCATGTATTAGGAGTAGGAGACTGGGAAAGGGGAGGGAGAAGGGAAGGAAGGAGGGGGTGCGGCCCCTCCCCTTAGTCCAATTCGGACTAGGGCAAGAAGCGCAGCTGCCTGCCTAGGGCAGCCCCTCTCTCTTTCCCGTATGGCCCATAAGGCCCAATACTTCTCCCTGGCGAATTCCCGTAACTCTCCGGTACTCCGGTACTCTCCGGTACTCCGATACTCTCCGGCGAATTCCCAATACTTCTCCCCGGCGAATTCCCGTAACTCTCCGGTACTCCGATAAATACCCGAATGACTCAGAACCTTTCCGAACTCGAATATAGTCGTCCAATATATCGATCTTTACGTCTCGACCATTTCGAGACTCCTCGTCATGTCCCCGATCTCATCCGGGACTCGAACTCCTTCGGTACATCAAAACTCATAAACTCATAATATAACATCGCCGAAACCTTAAGCGTGCGGACCCTACGGTTCGAGAACAATGTAGACATGACCGAGACACGCCTCCGGTCAATAACCAATAGCAGGACCTGGATGCCCATATTGGTTCCTACATATTCTACGAAGATCTTTATCGGTCGACCGCATAACAACATCGTTGTTCCTTTGTCATCGGTATGTTACTTGCCCGAGATTCGATCGTCGGTATCCAATACCTAGTTCAATCTCGTTACCGGCAAGTCTCTTTACTCGTTCAGTAATACATCATCTCGCAACTAACTCATTAGTTGCAATGCTTGCAAGGCTTAAGTGATGTGCATTACCGAGAGGGCCCAGAGATACCTCTCCGACATTCGGAGTGACAAATCCTAATCTCAAATCGCCAACCCAACAAGTACCTTAGGAGACACCTGTAGAGCACCTTTATAATCACCCGATTCGTTGTGATGTTTGGTAGCACACAAAGTGTTCCTCCGATAAACGGAGTTGCATAATCTCATAGTCATAGGAACATGTATAAGTCATGAAGGAAGCAATAGCAACATACTAAGCGATCGAGTGCTAAGCTAACGGAATGGGTCATGTCAATCAGATCATTCAACTAATGATGTGACCTTGTTAATCAAATAACAACTCCTTGTTCATGGTTAGGAAACATAACCATCTTTGATTAACAAGCTAGTCAAGTAGAGGCATACTAGTGACACTCTGTTTGTCTATATATTCACACATGTATTATGTTTCCGTTAATACAATTCTAGCATGAATAATAAACATTTATCATGATATAAGGAAATAAATAATAACTTTATTATTGCCTCTAGAGCATATTTCCTTCAGTCTCCCACTTGCACTAGAGTCAATAATCTAGATCACATCACCATGTGATTAACATCGATAGTTCACATCATCATGTGATTAACACCCATAGTTCACATCGCCATGTGACCAACACCCAAAGGGTTTCCTAGATTCAGTAATCTAGTTCACATCGCTATGTGATTAACACCCAAAGAGTACTAAGGTGTGATCATGTTTTGCTTGTGAGAGAATCTTAGTCAACGGGTCTTTCACATTCAGATCCGTTATGTATTTTGCAATTTTCTATGTCTACAATGCTCGCACGCGAAGCTACTTTAGCTAATTGCTCCCACTTTCAATATGTATCTAGATCGAGACTTAGAGTCATCTAGATCGGTGTCAAAACTTGCATCGACGTAACCCTTTACGTATTTAACCTTTTGTCACTTCCATAATCGAGAAACATATCCTTATTCCACTAAGGATAATTTTGACCATTGTCTAGTGATCAACTCCTAGATCACTATTGTACTCCTTGCCAAACTCAATTGTAGGGTATACAATAGATCTGGTACACAACATGGCATACTTTATAGAACCTATGGCCAAGGCATAGGGAATGACTTTCCATCTCTTTCTATCTTCTGCCGTGGTCGGGTTTTGAGTCTTACTCAATTTCACACCTTGTAACACAGGCAAGAACTCTTTCTTTGACTGTTCCATTTTGAACTACTTCAAAATCTTGTCAAGGTATGTACTCATCGAAAAAACTTATCAAGCGTCTTGAACTATCTCTATAGATCTTGATGCTCAATATGTAAGCAACTTCATCGAGGTCTTTCTTTGAAAAACTCCTTTCAAACACTCCTTTATGCTTTGCAGAATAATTCTACATTATTTCCGATCTACAATATGTCATTCACATATACTTATCAGAAATGATGTAGTGCTCCCACTCACTTTCAAGTAAATACAGGCTTCACTTTGCAAGTTCAGATAAACTATATGCTTTGATCAACTTATCAAAGCATATATTCCAACTCCGAGATGCTTGCACCAGTCCATAGATGCACATTTTGTTAACACCTTTAGGATCGACAAAACCTCTTGGTTGCATCACATACAACTCTTCTTTAATAACTCCATTAAGGAATGCAGTTTTGTTTATCCATTTGCCAGATTTCATAAAATGTGGCAATTGCTAACATGATTCGGACAGACTTTTAAGCATCGATACGAGTGAGAAAATCTCATTGTATTCAACATTTTGAACTTTGTCAAAAACCTTTTTCGACAAGTCTAGCTTTGTAGATAGTAATACTACTATCAGCGTCCGTCTTCCTCTTGAAGATCCATTTATTTTCTATGGTTTGCCGATCATCGGGCAAATCCATCAAAGTCCATACTTTGTTCTCATACATGGATCATATCTCAGATTTCATGGCCTCAAACCATTTTGCGGAATCTGGGCTCATCATCGCTTCCTCATAGTTCGTAGGTTTGTCATGGTCAAGTAACACGACCTCCAGAACAGGATTACCGTACCACTCTGGTGCGGATCTCACTCTGTTTTACCTACGAGGTTCGGTAGTAACTTGATCTGAAGTTACATGATCATCATCATTAGCTTCCTCACTAATTGGTATAGTAGTCACAAGAACAGATTTCGTGATGAACTACTTTCAATAAGGAACAGTACATTTACCTCATCAAGTTCTACTTTCCTCCCACTCACTTCTTTCGAGAGAAACTCCTTCTCTAGAAAGGATCCATCTTAAGCAACGAATATCTTGCCTTCGGATCTGTGATAGAAGGTGTACCCAACAATTTCCTTTGGGTATTATATGAAGACGCACTTCTCGATTTGGGTTCGAGCTTATCAGATGAAACTTTTCACATAAGCATCGCAACTCCAAACTTTAAGAAACTACAACTTGGGTTTCTTGCTAAACCACAGTTCATATAGTGTCGTCTCAACGGATTTAGATGGTGCCCAATTTAACGTGAATGCAGCTGTCTCTAATGCATGATCCCAAAACGATATTGGTAAATCGGTAAGAAACATCATAGATTGCACTATATCCAATAAAGTACGGTTATGACGTTCGGACACACCATTATGAAGTGGTGTTCCGTGTGGCATGAATTTGTGAAACTATTCCACATTGTTTTAATTGAAGACCAAACTCAGTAACTCAAATATTTGTCTCCGCGATCGATCGTAGAAACCTTATTTTCTTGTCATGATGATTTTCCACTTCACTCTGAAATTCTTTGAACCTTTCAACTATTTCAGACTTATGTTTCATCAAGTAGATATACCCATATCTGCTCAAATCATCTGTGAAGGTCGAAAATAACGATACCCGCCACGAGCCTTAGCACTCATTGGATCGCATACATCGATGTATTATTTCCAATAAGTCGGTTGCTCGCTCCATTGTTCGGAGAACGGAGTCTTTGTCATCTTGCCCATGAGGCATGGTTCGCAAGCATCAAGTGATTCATAATCAAGTGATTCCAAAATCCCATCAAGATGGAGTTTCTTCATGTGCTTTACACCAATATGACCTAAGCGGCGATTACCACAAATAAGTTGCACTATCATTATTAACTTTGCATCTTTTGGTTTCAATATTATGAATATGTGTATCACTACGATCGAGATCCAATGAACCATTTTCATTGGGTGTGTAACCATATAAGGTTTTATTCATGTAAACAGAATAACAATTTATTCTCTTACTTAAATGAATAACCGTATTGCAAAAACACGATAAAATCATATCCATGCTCAACGCAAACACCAAATAACATTTATTTAGGTTCAACACTAATCCGAAAGTATAGGGAGTGCGATGATGATCATATCAATCTTGAAACTACTTTCAACACACATCATCACTTCACTCTTAACTAGTTTCATTTATTCAGCAACTCCGTTTGAGTTACTACTCTTAGCAACCGAACCAGTACCAAATACCGAGGGGTTGCTATAAACACTAGTAAAGTACACATCAATAACATGTATATCAAATATACTTTTGTTTACTTTGCCATCCTTCTTATCCGCCAAATACTTGGGGTAGTTCGCTTCCGATGACCAGTCCCTTTGCAGAGAAGCACTTAGTCTCGTGCTTAGGTCCGACTTGGGCTTCTTCACTTGAGCAGCAACTTGCTTGTCGTTCTTCTTGAAGTTCCCTTCTATCCCTTTGCCCTTTTCTTGAAACTAGTGGTCTTGTTAACCATCAACACTTGATGTTCTTTCTTGATTTCTACCTTCATCGATTTCATCATCATGAAAAACTCAGGAATCATTTTCATCATCCCTTGCATACTATAGTTCATCACGAAGTTCTACTAACTTGGTGATGGTGACTAGAGAATTATGTCAATCACTATCTTATCTGGAAGATTAACTCCCACTTGATTCAAGCGATTGAAGTACCCAGACAATCTGAGCACATGCTCACTAGTTGAGAGATTCTCCTCCATCTTTTAGCTATAGAACTTGTTGAAGACTTCATATCTCTCAACTCGGGTATTTGCTTGAAATATTAACTTCAATTCCTGGAACATCTCATATGGTCCATTATGTTCAAAACATCTTTGAAGTCCCGATTCTAAGCCATAAAGCATGGTGCATAAAACTATCAAGTAGTCATCATATTGAGCTAGCCAAACGTTCATAACGCCTCGCGATCTACTCCTGCAATAGGTCATCACTAGCGGTGCATCAAGGACATAATTCTTCTGCGCGAGAATGAGGATAAACCTCGGATCACGGATCCAATCCGCATCATTGGTACTAACATTTTCAACACAATTTTCTCTAGGAACATATCAAAATAAACATATGAAAGCAACAACGCAAGCTATTGATCTTACAACATAATTTGCAAAATACTACCAGACTAAGTTCATGATAAATTTAAGTTCAATTAATCATATTACTTAAGAACTCCCACTTAGATAGACATCTCTCTAGTCATCTAAGTGACCACGTGATCCAAATCAACTAAACCATAACCGATCATCACGTGAGATGGAGTAGTTTTCAATGGTGAACATCTTATGTTGATCATATCTACTATATGATTCACGCTCGACCTTTCGGTCTCCGTGTTCGAGGCCATATATGCATATGCTAGGCTCGTCAAGTTTAACTGAGTATTCCACGTGTGCAAAACTGGCTTGCACCCGTTGTAGATCGACGTAGAGCTTATCACACCGATCATCACGTGGTGTCCGCAGGCACGACGAACTTTGGCAGCGGTGCATACTCGGGAGAACACTTCTTGATAATTAGTGAGAGATCATCTTAAAATGCTACCGTCAATCAAAGCAAGAATAAGATGTATAATAGATAAACA
The DNA here is from genome assembly GCA_021437245.1 of Aegilops speltoides. NCBI lineage: Eukaryota > Viridiplantae > Streptophyta > Magnoliopsida > Poales > Poaceae > Aegilops > Aegilops speltoides. Next base: position 29,443,025 of record CM038142.1, read on the forward strand.
TCATATGCAATCAAAATATGTGACATGATATGGCCATGATCATCTTGCCTTTGATCTCCATCTCCAAAGTCTCATCATGATCTCTATCGTCACCGCACGACACCATGATCTTCATCATCTTGATCTATATCAATGTGTCATCACATGGTTGTCTCACCAACTATTGCTCTTGCAACTATTGCTATCGTATAGCGATAAAGTAAAGCAATTATTTGGCACTTGCATCTTATGCAACAAAGAGACATCCATAGGGCTTCTGCCAATTGCCGATAACTTCAACAAAACATGATCATCTCATACAACAACTTATATCTTATCACGTCTTGACCATATCACATCACAACATGCCCTGCAAAAACAAGTTAGACGTCCTCTACTTTGTTGTTGCAAGTTTTACGTGGCTGCTACGGGCTTAAGCAAGAACCAATCTCACCTCGCATCAAAACCACAGCGATAGTTTGTCAAGTTGATGCTGTTTTAACCTTCGCAAGGACCGGCGTACACACACTCGGTTCAACTAAAGTTGGGCCGACACCGCTAGTCACCGTGTGCAAAGCACGGCGGTAAAACCAGTCTCGCGTAAGCGTCACGTTATAATGTCGGTCCGGCCGCTTCATCCAACAATACCGCCGAACCCAAGTATAACATGCTTTGGTAAGCGGTATGACTTATATCGCCCACAACTCACTTGTGTTCTACTCGTGCATATAACATCAAACCATAAAACCTAGGCTCGGATGCCACTTGTTGGGGAACGTAGTAATTTCAAAAATTTACCTACGCACACGCAAGATCATGGTGATGCATAGCAACGAGAGGGGAGAGTGTTGTCTACGCACCCTCGTAGACCGAAGCGGAAGCGTTGACACAACGTAGAGGAAGTAGTCGTACGTCCTCCCGGTCCAACCGATCCAAGCACCGTTACTCGGCACCTCCGAGTTCTTGACACGCGTACAGCTCGATGGCGCACCCTCGATCTCCAATCCAGAGAGGCTCGAGGGGAGTTCCGTCAAGACGACGGCGTGGTGACGATCTTGATGTTCTCTGTCGCAGGCTTCGCCTAAGCACCGCTACAATATGACTGAGGTGTAATATCGTGGAGGGGGGCACCGCACATGGCTAAGGAACGATCTCAATGATCAACTTGTGTGTCCATGGGGTGCCCCTGCCCTCGTATATAAAGGAGTGGAGGAGGGAGGGCGGCCCTCTACTATGGCGCATACAGGGAGTCCTACTCCCACCGGAGTAGGATTCCCCTTCCTAGTCCAACTAGGAGACCTTCCATGTATTAGGAGTAGGAAACTAGGAAAGGGGAGGGAGAAGGGAAGGAAGGAGGGTGCGGCCTCCCTTAGTCCAATTCGGACTAGGGCAGGGGGCGCGGCCTGCCTAGGGCAGCCCTCTCTCTTTCCGTATGGCCCATAAGGCCCAATACTTCTCCCGGCGAATTCCGTAACTCTCCGTACTCCGATAAATACCGAATGACTCGGAACCTTTCCGAACTCGAATATAGTCGTCCAATATATCGATCTTTACGTCTCAACCATTTCGAGACTCCTCGTCATGTCCCGATCTCATCCGGGACTCCGAACTCCTTCGGTACATCAAAACTCATAAACTCATAATATAAGCATCATCGAAACCTTAAGCGTGCGGACCCTACGGTTCGAGAACAATGTAGACATGACCGAGACACGTCTCCGGTCAATAACCAATAGCGGGACCTGGATGCCCATATTGGTTCCTACATATTCTACGAAGATCTTTATCGGTCGAGACCGCATAACAACATCGTTGTTCCTTTGTCATCGGTATGTTACTTGCCCGAGATTCGATCGTCGGTATCAATACCTAGTTCAATCTCGTTACCGGCAAGTCTCTTTACTCGTTCCGTAATACATCATCTCGCAACTAACTCATTAGTTGCAATGCTTGCAAGGCTTAAGTGATGTGCATTACCGAGAGGGCCCAGAGATACCTCTCCGACATTCGGAGTGACAAATCCTAATCTCAAAATCGCCAACCCAACAAGTACCTTAGGAGACACCTGTAGAGCACCTTTATAATCACCCGATTCGTTGTGACGTTTGGAGCACACAAAGTGTTCCTCCGGTAAACGGGAGTTGCATAATCTCATAGTCATAGGAACATGTATAAGTCATGAAGGAAGCAGTAGCAACATACTAAACGATCGAGTGCTAAGCTAACGGAATGGGTCATGTCAATCAGATCATTCAACTAATGATGTGACCTTGTTAATCAAATAACAACTCCTTGTTCATGGTTAGAAAACATAACCATCTTTGATTAACAAGCTAGTCAAGTAGAGGCATACTAGTGACACTCTGTTTGTCTATATATTCACACATGTATTATGTTTCCGGTTAATACAATTCTAGCATGAATAATAAACATTTATCATGATATAAGGAAATAAATAATAACTTTATTATTGCCTCTAGGGCATATTTCCTTCAGTTGCAAATGATGTTCCCATGAGCATCTTGCTTGTTCTTGAAAATCCACTTGGTTCCAATGACGTTGTGGTTCCCCGGCGGCCTTGGCACCAATCTCCAGACCTTGTTGTACTCGAAGTTGTTGAGTTCTTCATGCATGGCATTGAGCCAATCCGGATATTCGAGCGCCTCATAGACCTTTTGGGGTTCAACACAAGAGACAAACGCGTGATGTTCACAATAGTTTGCTAATTGTCTACGAGTGCTTACCCCCCTTTCTTAGGCTTCCAACCACATTCTCCATGAGATGACCTTTGGTGGTGAGCTTGGAAGCAATCTTCGCGGCACGACGCTCTAATTCCTCCTCGGATGTGGAAGGAGGAGGGTTACCTTGATCATCTTGAGCGCCGTCTTGAGCTTGTTCTTGATCTTGAACTTGGTCAAGTAGGAGAACTTGACCTTGGGAATCATTTGGTGGTCCACCACCATCTTGAGGTTGATCTTGCCCTTGGTCTTTTTCACGAGGTTGAGGGTCTTCACTTGGTTCTTCGGAAGCGTGTGGGTCTTGGGGAGGTGATGGCTCCACTTCAGTGGAGCATTGTCCTTCTCCTTCGGCCACAAGGGGTTCCTCAATGGGTAAAATATGACCAATACCCATTCTTCTTATGGCTTGGGGAGGAATTTCATCACCTACATCACAAGTACCACTTTGCTCCACTTGGGAGCTGTTATTTTCGTCAAACTCCATGTTACACGTCTCCTCAATGAGTCTGGTGGACTTGTTGAGGACACGGTAAGCATGAGAGTTTGTAGCATAACCAACAAATATGCCCTCATAAGCTCTAGCCTCAAATTTAGACAAACGGACACCTTTCTTGAGAATGAAATACTTACACCCGAACACCCGGAAGTACTTGAGATTGGGCTTGTTACCGGTTAGTATTTCATAAGGAGTCTTGTTCAAGCCTTTGCGGAGATAGAGCTGATTGGATGCATGACATGCTGTGTTGATGGCTTCAGCCCAAAAGTTGTATGGAAACTTGAACTCCGCCATCATGGTCCTTGCTGTCCATCAACGTCCGGTTCTTTCTCTTTGTGACACCATTTTGTTGAGGGGTATATGGAGCATCATATTGATGCTTGATCCCCTCATCACTAAGAAACTCATCCAAGGTGTAGTTCTTGAACTCGGTGCCGTTGTCACTTCTTATTGTCAAGATCTTTGCATCATGTTGACGTTGAGCTTCATTTGCAAAGTCGATGACGGTTTGTTGAGTCTCACTCTTCCTCTTGAAGAAGTATACCCAAGTGTATCTTGAATAATCATCCACAATCACCAAGCAATACTTTCTACCTCCAAGACTATCAAAGGATGGAGGCCCAAAGAGATCCATGTGAAGGAGCTCCAAGGGTCTCTTCGAGTAGATGATGGTCGTAGGAGGGTGAGCCTTCTCATGAAGCTTTCCTTCAATACAAGAACTGCAAGCACGATCTTTGGCAAAACTAACATTTGTTAGTCTACGGACATGGTCCCCCTTAAGGAGACTTTGCAAAGATCTCATATTGACGTGGGCTAAACGGCGATGCCAAAGCCATCCCACATCAACTTTAGCCATTAGGCATGTCGCGGTCTTAGTGGGTTGCTCCGAAAAGTTAATTACATAAAGACCGTTCTCGACATGCCCAACAAAGGCTACTTTAAGAGTCTTGCTCCACAAGAGGGCCACGGTATCAATATCAAAGAAAGTGGCAAAGCCCATGAGTGCAAGTTGACGAACGGAAAGAAGATTGAATGCAAGGGACTCAACAAGCATGACTTTCTCGATCGTTAGATCATGAGAAATGACGACCTTGCCAAGACCCAATACCTTAGAAGACGAGGCATCACCCCACTCGACATTGGTGGGCATAGAAGGAATATTGTGCATGTCCACCACCAAGTCCTTGCTCCCGGTCATATGATTTGTTGCTCCACTATCGAGCAACCATGATCCCCTACCGGAAGCAAACACCTACAAGAGATCAATGCTTGGTTTTAGGTACCCATTTAGTAATGGGTCCTTTGATGTTAGTAACAAGGGTCTTAGGAACCCAAATAGACCATTCAATGTAATCATAAGGAGAACCAACAAATTTAGCATAAACATGCCCATCACTAGCACGGCACAACACATATGAAGGGTTAAAGTCGCCGGCTTTGTTGGGGGAGATGGTTTTGCCCTTTTTGACATCAACACCCTTCTCATTTTCCTTCTTCTCCTTAGAAGCACCCTCTCCCTCTTTCACAAAAGTTTGCTTGAGAGGAGGAGGTCATTTGGTCTTGTCGTTCTTCTTCTTGTTCTTGGACTTGGGTGCGAACCCAATTCCCTTCTTGGCCACAACTTCCTTTCGATTGCTCAAAAGGTCGTTGAGGTTCTTCTCACCTTGAATGCATGACACAAGGCCTTTCTCAAGTTGATCCTTCAACTTGGCATTCTCCTCCACAAGATGCACATGCTCACAACACGGGTTAGTAGCATATGCATTATCAATTAATACCATATGAGGAAAGGTATCCTTTTCCTTAGTTAGCTTAACTTGGAGTTGAGCATGAGACTCCTTGAGGTTAGCGTGAGCACCCTTCAAGACCTTGTGGGCCTTGTCAAGTACATCAAACTCCTCCTTGAGTCTAGCATGATCAACCCCAAGTTTAGCTTTCTTGGAAGATAGCACACGAGACACAACAAGAGCATGATCAAGATCTTTCTTTAACTTAGCATGATCATCGTTGTGTGACTCCTCAAGAGTCAAACGATGCCCACGCTCTTCCTCAAGAGCATTAGAGAGATCTGATATCTCATCAGCATGTCACGACTATGACCTTCCATCTTAGAGATGGTTTCTTCGTGAGCCTCGATCATGTCATTTACTTCACCAAGTTGTTCCAAGAGAGCAACAAAGTGCTTCTTGGATTTGCCCTTGAGCTTACTCATAAATGACTCAAATTCATTTACATCCTCATTAGACCCCTCATGTTCATCAATGAAACCCTCCAAAGAGGGATTAGTAGTGATGGTGGTTTTGATGTTGGGGGTTACCTTGTTAGAGGCTTTGGCCATGAGGCACTTGGCGGTGATGTTCTCGTTGGGTGAATCAAAGAGGGACATCCGGGGAGTTATGGCAATGGCAACGGATGCCATGGCCACTGCTTCACTATCTTCATCATCATCGTCATCCTCACGGTATTCTTCTTGAACCACCAACCCACGAGAAGGAGTCTTTTTGGTGAAGTTGTTCTTGTTGGGAAAGGACTTGGCTTTGTCTTTTCGGATAAGCTTGCCACCATTGTCTTCCCGCTTCTCGTAAGGACAATCCGCAACGAAATGGCTCACATTGCCACAGTTGTAACATGTTCTTACTCGTTTCTTGCCCTTGAATCCACTTGAGTTGGTCTTGTTGAAATTGGACCTTGAATTCTTCTTGCTCCACTATTGTCTTGAAGCAAGAGCCATGTGCTCATGATAATCATATTTCGTATCTTCGGGGTTGCTCTCCTCATCCTCCTCTTCTTCCTCTTCTTCCACAATAACCTTGGCCTTCAAGGCAAGGTTAGGCTTCTTTGCCCTTTGAGAACGGAGCACCGCATTGTCGGCGGTCTTGTCCAAGATGCTCATTGCAACGAACTCATCCAACACTTCACTTGAGGTCATGGAGTGGAAGTCCGGTCTTTGACGAATGACGGAGGACATGGCCTTGTTGTAGGGCATCATGGCCTTGAGGAACTTGCGCTTGATCCAATTGTCATCCGTGTCCTTGCTCCCATGATCTCGGAGTGAGACCGCGAGTTTGGTCACTCTTCGAAAGAGCTCAGGAGGTTCTTCATCTTCTTTCATTGCAAACTCATCGGCTTCATCTTGCACCACTTCATAGTTGGAGCGTTGAATGCTAGCACTTCCTCGATAGAGACACAACACATTGCCATCGTCTTTGGCCATGGCATGGGGTCAAGATGAGGAGATCTTTGGGAAGGATTGCATCTTGGATGATGAAGAGAGCACTCTCATTGAATTGATTATCCACTACTTCTCTCGGGGTGAAGTTGCTTCGGTCATGTGGATAGAAACCTTCTTCAATGATTCTCCAAAGATTAGTATTCACATGATTTAAATGACACTTGAAGCGATACACCCAAGAATCAAAATCCTCATTTTTCACAATCTTAGGAGGAGGATCGGCATGATTTAAATGAGTAGAAGGAATCGGTCCTCCATAAGTTGGAGGTTCCACATGGGCAAAGATGCCGGTGCCATTTCTACCACTAGTAGAAGGACCCTTCTCACTATTAGCTTCCCCCTTGTCGGAGTTAGCATCCGTCACCTTGTTAGTGGGATCACCCACTTTCAAGGCGAGGTAGGTAGTTTAAGTCCTTCTAAAAATTTATTAAACATGCTTTCAACCGTGGTTGTCATGGAGGTGTTCAATGTGTCCAAGGCCACATTGAATTCCTCACGGGACGCCGTGGTTTCCCCATCACCCATAGACGAGATCAGATTCACACCGGAGTGCTCCTCCTCCCCATGGTCTATGGTGTCAACCATACTCTTCGGACGTCAACGTCCTTAATAAAGAGACGAGGCTCTGATACCAATTGAAAGGATCGATATAGTTGACTAGAGGGGGGTGAATAGGCAACTCACAATTTTTAGCTTTTCTTTACCAAATTAAACTTTGCATCAAAGTAGGTTGTCTAGATATGCAACTAGGTGAACAACCTATATGATGCAACAACAACAAGCACACAAGCAAGCAAGGGATACAACACAAGTAAGCTTGCAAAAGTAAAGGCGCGAGATAACCAAGAGTGGAGCCGGGGGAGACGAGGATGTGTTACCGAAGTTCCTTCCTTTTGAGGGGAAGTACGTCTCCGTTGGAGCGTCTGGAGGCACAATGCTCCCCAAGAAGCCACTAGGGCCACCGTATTCTCCTCACACCCTCACACAATGCGAGATGCCGTGATTCCGCTATTGGTGCCCTTGAAGGCGGCGATCTAACCTTTACAAACAAGGTTGGGGCAATCTCCACAACTTAATTGGAGGCTCCCAACGACACCACGAAGCTTCACCACAATGGACTATGGCTCCGAGGTGACCTCAACCGTCTAGGGTGCTCAAACACCCAAGAGTAACAAGATCCGCTAGGGATTAGTGGGGAGAATCAAATTTCTCTTGGTGGAAGTGTAGATCGGGGCCTTCTCAACCAATCCCGAGCAAATCAACAAGTTTGGTTGGCTAGGGAGAGAGATCGGGCGAAAATGGAGCTTGGAGCAACAATGGAGCTTAGAGACGGAAGAGATAGTCAACTAGAGGTAGGAGACACCCCTTTTATAGCTATGGAAAAGATCCAACCGTTATCCATATATCCAGCCCGCGACATGCGGTACTACCGCTCCAGGAACGCGGTACTACTGCAAGGCCACGCGGTACTACCGTGAGGGACCACGGTACTTCCGCGGCAGCTGCAAAGACTAGAACATGCCTGACTAAGAGCAGTACTTCCGCGAGCGCGGTACTACCGCTCCCCCTTGCGGTACTACCGCAAGGCAGGAAAGTCCTAGCCTAGGAAGGGCGCGGATGAATAAAAATACACCCGTGCCTACTTCTGCTCGAAACGAAACAGTGCAACAGTCCGACACGGTACTACCACTAGGGAGCGGTACTACCGCATGCAGCTGAAACAGGCCGCGCGCGGTACTACCGCGCAAGGAGTGCGGTACTACCACGGAGGCGCGGATGTAAAAAATTACATCCGCCCTACTACAGCAGCAGCGGCATAGCGGTGGCGCGGTACTACAGCGCATGAGTGCGGTACTACAGCGGGCGTGGATGTAAAAAATTACATCCGCCCCTACTACCGCGAAGCAGCGGTACTTGGCCTGGGAGCCACGGTACTACAGCTCCAGAGGAGCGGTACTACCGTGGGCTCCTGCGGTACTACTGCGCCGTGGCACGTTACTACCGCAGGTGCCTGCGGTACTACCACTCTAGGGAGAAGTACTACCGCAAGCTCAGCAGCAGCAGCCAAGACAAACGCACAGAGGATAGACGGGGGATGCTCCAAAGTGCAAGGGAAAGGTGGAGACAATGAAGGAAACGTGCACGTGATGATTCCACCTGAACCTTTCCGACGCGGACCCCCTCTTAATAGTACGGCTCTCCTACGATTCAAATCCACCAAAAAGAAACGTAGAAAAATGCCGTCTTCAATAGTCTTCGAGGGACACCGAACCGTTTTGTGCCTAGCGATGAAGCGTCTGAGAAACTCAAGGCACACGATTAGTCCGCAAAAGCATTGTCATCAATCACCAAAACACCTTAGGGATAAATATGCCCTTACAGTTATGTAATGCATCATTCCGTAACTAACTCACTAGCTACATTACTTGCCAGGCTTATAGTGATGTGCATTACCGAGAGGGCCCAGAGATAGCTCTCCGACAATCGGAGTGACAAAACCTAATCTCGAAATACACCAACTCAACATGTACCTTTGGCGACACCTGTAGAGCTCCTTTATAATCACCCAGTTACGTTGTGACGTTTGGTAGCACACAAAGTGTTCCTCCGGTAAACGGGAGTTGCATAATCTCATAGTTATAGGAACTTCTATAAGTCATGAAGAAAGCAATAGCAACATACTAAACGATCAAGTGCTAAGCTAACGGAATGGGTCAAGTCAATCACATCATTCTCCTAATGATGTGATCTCGTTAATCAAATGACAACACATGTCTATGGTTAGGAAACATAACCATCTTTGATTAATGATCTAGTCAAGTAGAGGCATACTAGTGACATTAAGTTTGTCTATATATTCACACATGTATCATGTTTCTGGTTAATACAATTCTAGCATGAATAATAAACATTTATCATGATATGAGGAAATAAATAATAACTTTTTTATTGCCTCTAGGGCATATTTTCTTCACCAACTTTATCACCATCTATGAGTGTTATGTCGGGACGGCTCCTCGCTTTGAGTTGTTTCGCCACTTCTTCCACATTCAGGTGCAGACAAACGACAAAGCCATCCGCAACCTTGGGGGAGTTAGTCTGCATCTCCGACTGACCTCCTAGTTTTTCCCGGTGGATCAATCATAGTCTTTTCGATGAGTAAGAATGTCGAACCCAACGAGGAGCATAAGGAATTGACAAGTAGTTTTCAACAATATATCACTTTAAATGTTGTAAAGAAAATTTGATAGGTTATCTGATAGCAAGATAATTGGTAGCAAGGTAAATAGTAACAAAAAGCAATAGAATGCAGCAAGTGGCCCAATCTCTATGTATGATAAGTACTCCCTCTGTCCCAAAATAAGTTATTACTAAAGTTAGTACAAAGTTGAGACACTTATTTTATGAATGAGGGAGTGCAAGCCAGTTGTGTTTCTTATAGGGACTAAATCTTGAGTACATACGAGAATCTCGCAAGCTACTTTCACCACGATTCATTAAGTTATCGTTCATTGATTTGATAAGTGTTGTTGTGGATACCCTTGTCATTGAAATTTCGGGTTAATAATCTATTAGTTAACTTTACTTTCAAGTGTAATTTAAAACTAAAAATAATTTTGAGAAAAGTTGCCTACACCTTTTCAAAAAGAGATGGATAACTAAGGACCTTGTTGTTGCATGTATGATGCGAATGGACTTCATGTACATCTAGGATGTGGACAACCCCTATTTTTGTGTATGTGATAAAGGTTGGGTTGCCTAGACCAATCCTTCGTAGGAAAGGGTCCAGTAATGGAAAGTGCTCTTCTGAGCGTGAGCTTAGATGCGCACTTTATCTCTCACATCTGTCCACATCCGACTAGTACAAGCTCACCTATTACTTTTGTATGTCCCATATCGAACAGTGCCCCCGCCGAGATCTGACTAGCGGACTGATACGTCCATTTTGCATCATGTTTTCCTACTGTTAATTATTGTGTTTTGGATTGTTATTTCACTCTATGATACATGATACAATTCTTATGCCCTTTCTCTCTTATTTTGCAAGTTTCACATGAATAGGGAGATTGTCGGCAGCTGAAATTCTGGACGGGAAAGGGCTATATCATAGACACCTATTCTACACAACTCCAAATGACCTAAAAATTGACGGAATATTATTTTGAAATATATAAAAAATTATTAACGAAAGAATCATCAGCTGGGGACCCACTAGGCAGCCACAAGCCTGGGGGGCCTGGACTTTGTGGGGCCCCTGGCAGGCCTCTGATGCCCATCTTCCGCTATAAGGTGTCATTTGACCTAGAAAAGAATCAAGAGGAAGGTTTCGGGACGAAGCGTCGCCGTCTCGAGGAGGAACCTGGGCAGGATCACTTTTGCTCTCCGATGGAGCGATTCCACGGGGAAACTTCCCTTCAAAAGGGGGAAATCGAAGCTATCGACATCACCAACAATCCTCTCATCGTGGGAGGACCAATCCTCATCAACAACTTCACCAGCACCATCTTATCTCAAACCCTAGTTCATCTCTTGTATTCACTCTTTGTCTCAAAACCTCAGATTGGTACCTGTGGGTTGCTAGTAGTGTTGATTACATCTTGTACCTAATGTTGAATCCTTTCCCCCACAAGTACAAATTGTAAAAGTCGTAAGCTTCACCCAACGTATCAAAACTGGTACCCAATGCAGGAAATATCACAATGTCCCCTCGATTATCTGTGAAGCCGTGTATTGCGTTCTCCAAGACACTCTTGCGGCTAGGACAAGGCGTCCTTCCAAGAGCGGCAGCTCCGACCATGACTCCGCAATCAAAAGTTCAAGAGTCACTACATCAGTGCCAAACATATTCAAAAAATTGTGTGTTTTTCTTTCTATGCGGTGGATCGGTTAGTCTCAATTACTTGGTCTGCTCTTAATATTCCTTTACTAATCAGGTTAAGTCAAATAGCCACATGCTAGCAAATCATTTGTTTTTCACAAATTTAATGGTCATTGCCTTTTTTTTAATAATTTAACATAAACGAGGTGAATTCAAATCACTCTTGAACATGGGAAGTTTTAACAATTCTGCCTCAGGTAGAATTTAAAATGCACTCATGGGCTAGAAGATGCTTCAACTAATCATGTGCGGACTTTATTTTTATGTTCTCTCATTTACACGGGATATCTTCAACATGGGAAGTTTTTGCATAGCAGGTTGTTGCCTTTGTAGTGTTCGTGCATATGGGAATTGTTGCCTACATTGTTCACAATGTCGCAAAATAAACTTGCTCAGTTCTCTGAATGTTTTGGCCTACATGATACGAGACACAAGCAGTGCTAGATTTTACTTATTGTTTTATTTTGTTGCGAGGAAGCAGTGCTCACTACTAGGAAAAGGGCTATAGATAGGATTGATTCTAATGGCGCACCGTGGATGCAGTGCGCCACTACTATATACTAATGGTGCACCTATTCCTGATACGCCATTAGAGTGGAAGACACTAATGGCGCACGGCGGACAACGTGCGCCATTAGTATGAATTTCTTTTTTTTTCATTTTCCCATACATACTAATGGCGCATGAGGCAAACAATGCGCCATTACTATATATAACTTCTAATGGTGCACCGGATAGGATGTGCATCATTACTGTATCCCCCTCCATCTCGATCTCGATCCCCCTCCATCTCGATCGCACCCGCACCCTCCCCCGCTAGCTCCACCCATCGCAACCCTCCCCCGCTCCACCGCCGGAGCACCGGCCCGCCCCACAAGCACCCGCACATTTTGAACATATTTTTAATTTTTTTACTATTTTTATAAAAAATATTACATTTATTATAATTTAAACAAGTTTGATAAACACAAATAAATATAAAAACAGCATTTAAAATGCATAAAATATATTATGTTATGATTTAAACAAGTTTGAACATATTTAAACACAAGTTTGAACATATTTAAAATGCATATTCTGTATCCCCTCCATCTCGATCTCGATCCCCCATCTCGATCTCGATCCCCTCCATCTCGATCGCACCAAGCACCCTCCCGCTAGCTCTACCCATCGCAACCTCCCCGCTCCACCGCCGAGCACCGGCCCGGCCCCAGCAAGAACCCGCACATTTTGAACATATTTTAAATTTTTTTTACTATTTTTATAAAAAATATTACACTGTTATAATTTAAACAAGTTTGATAAACACAAATAAATATAAAAAACAGCATTTAAAATGGATAAAAAATATTACTGTTATGATTTAAACAAGTTTGAACATATTTAAACACAAATAAATATAAAAAACAGCATTTAAAATGCATAAAAAATATTGGGGAGCCTGGGAATCGAACCCAGGGACTCCTGGTGTGTGTGCTGCCTGCTGACCAGTCGGGCTAGTGGGTGTGTTCTGTTGTAGATAGGGTTAGGTGGTAGATAGGGCTAGTGGGCTAGATTAGAACAAAATTCTAATGGCGCACCGCTTGCTGGTGCGCCATTAGAGTAGTCGTACTTATGGCGCATGATATGCTGGTGCGCCATTAGAAAGTTTCCCCCCACACTAAATCCCCAAATATCTCTAATCTCTCCGCTGCCTCCCCCGTGTTCGCCGTCCCCTCGCCGCCTCGCCTCCTTCGCGTCCCGAGCCGAGCATCGCCTCCTCGCCGTCCCGAGCCGAGCACCGTCCCCTCCGCCTTGCCGCCTTCGCCCCCCCTCGCCCAGCTGCCCGCTGCGTCAACTTCCCTCCCGAAGCGCTGACAGCTAGGGTTCCTAACCGCCGCCACATGCTGCTGCCCACCGCCCATGGCCAAGCGCCAGCCGGCCGAACCCTCCATCGCCCGCCTCCGCCTCCTCCTCGACGCCCACCTCCTCGACGCGCATCCTCCTCCTCGGCAGCGCATCCTCCTCCTCGACGCGCCACCTCCTCGACGCCTCCTTCTCCTCGGCCTTGCCTCCTCGGCCGCCGCCACCGCTGCCTCCTCGACACGGCGTCCTCCTCTGACAGCTGCCGTTATCCCACAGTGATTCCTCACCTCTCCCCCTTCCTCCTTCCCCCTCGGCCTTTGAATAAAATGTACCACTCCCTCTTATCTGAGAAGTAGGTGATGAAGCTTTTTGCTTAGGCATGCTTCTTTTTTCTGAGTGTATAGATTGCCATGTTTCCCCCAAAAAAGGGTTCAGTGTTCTTCAGTGTTCTTGCTACTGATTAGCGAAAATGTTCATGTTCCAATCTTGAGAAACACCGCTATACGCAAATAGACATGGTAGCACCCAACTGAACATCTGCTTCTGCAAAACACTGCACTCCACTTACACATGGTATTTTTCTGCAAATAGGACACCACACCCACAAGCACATGGGCTAGTATCATTAGCAGTGCTGCTGTAAGTATATATAACAGCAGTAACTTGTAACAACAAGTATAAGTAGCTACTACCCAAAGGTCAGCCAGACCAATGGGAATGGACAGAATTAAGTAACCAACTCCGTGAACTAGAGTAGCATATTCAGTTTTGTATACCAGCAGGTCAATGGCCAGCAGATCTCTCAGAGATTGCATATACAGATTTCTTGAACAGTGCTATTAATTACAAACAGAGCAATGTTGAAAATGAAACAAAAGGAATTGGAAAACCGGAAAGATAGGCATTACATTGTAAGTAAGCTAAGATAAAAAAGTGTTTACTTTAAGTAATTATTTACAACAAGCATTGTGTAGGAAAATGTCATGCAGGCTGTAACTTGAACTTGAAGAACTCCTTAGATAGTTTTTTAGTCTCCTTATACAAAACAAGCTGAAGTTTGAAACCTATTTCTCCTAAGCGGAACCACGTAAAAATTGCAGATAAGTAGACACCTTTGAAAATTGCAGCCATGTCAAAGTGTCATTTCATTTGGGAGCAGTAACTCTAAGAAAAGGAAGTGAGTTGAATTGCAAAAAAATGGAAGGTGAAATGAAAAGAACATTGCTCTATGTGAAAACTGTTTGTGCAATCTACAAATATGAAAAACTGTATGTGTTGTCATAGGTGTTAGGTGTTGTGCTGTCAAAACTATATGTGCAATCTCCAGAACAATTACGCTTATGTGAAAACTGTATGTGCAATCTCCAAATGTATCATCATAATGTAGGTGCTGTGTTGTGTGATTCTTCATTCTGAGAACTTCAGCTTTTTCAACCTGCTGGACTATATGTTCATTGGTACTACTTGTGATGCTGCTGCTGTACTACTTGGGAATTTTGTCAACTTGATTAACTTCCGTTCCGGCCCTTGAGTTTGCGGAATGTTGATTAACTTCCGTTCGGCAAATTGGGTACTCCATATGTCCTATTTTCAGCAAAGGTCATGCTGAAATTTTCCGTGAATTTTAGCATGACTTTGCTAAAAATAGGACATATAGGGTACTGCGACTAATGCATGTTTTATGATCTGTTGTAAGGGTACTAATTGGTCTCTTCGCTGCTTATCGAGATGGCGGAAGCAGCCACCGCCGATCTGCGACACATGCAGATCTGAGTTGGATGCTTCCGAGTTCTTCACTATCATACTTGAGGCTTCAGCTTGGATCCATGACGCTGGTATATAAAACGCGAGAGATCTCCCTTCACCCATCTCATTATGATATCTGTTGTTTGCTACATCACTCATTTTCCCAAACTGCAGAGGCTGCCCGACAGTTTATGAACATCTTGATGGGTGAAGTGAAGCTGCGACAGTGGCAGCGGGTTTCGCAGACGATGGGATGTGCAGTTGGCGATCAAGAAGGGCCACATGTACTTGTCTCGTGGGTGGGAGAACTTCTACCGTGCCTCGACCTGCAGCTGGGGTACTTCCTTGTCTTGAGTACGACGCAGCGCCAACATGCTCATCGTGAAGGTGTACAACAAGACTATGTGTCGCATGCGATCTGTTGCCGATGATGATGCGATGCGTTCGCCTCTTCTTATTCCTCTACATTTGGCTTTGTCTCACATCGATTGTTAACGGTCATTGTTGCATTTTGGACAGGTAGGAGCAGCGGCGGCGACATCGCTCTGACCAAAGCAAGGCGACTATGGCTGTAGCGAAGCAAAGAATGATTCTGGTCAGAAGCGAAGCAAAGCAGCGATTCTGCACCAAAGATAGACAACAAGAAGGATGATCCGGATGGAGTGCGGGAGAAGAGGAGCAGAGTGAGGATGAGGAGCTACATCATGACGATGGGCATCGGTGAGGATGACCTAAGCGCTGGTGGTGGCTGACCAAGGGCAAGAGATGGTGGTGGCTGGCCATGGGCAAGAGATGGAGGTGGTGAGGATGACCTAGCGATGGTCGTGCTGAAGGTGGCCTCGCGATGGTGGTGGTGCTGACAATGACCACGCACCGGTGGTGGCGCCAGCGATCCCACACCGGGCGACATGACCACGCCAATTGTGGTAGAAGACTACATCCCACTACCTCCATCGCCTCCATCGCCTCGCCGCTCTAGGCGCATCAGGAGATGAAGGAGAAGAAGGAGAAGAACTGCCTACTTTGTCGTGTCTGTCGGATCTCCTATAGGTTAGCTATCCAAAATGATATATATATACTTAGTTACCTATGTTATCTCTAATATGCTTAGTTTCCTATAGGTTAGCTTCATTTTACCTAAGTTGGCTCTAATATTCTAACTTAGAGCTTATATGCTTAGTTTCCTATAGGTTAGCTCCAAAATAACTTATGTTAGCACAAAATGATCAAGTTTACATAATAAGCTTATAGTCTTTTCTTAATCTTCTTCTTTTCCAAAATGACATAGGTTAGCTTCATTTTACCTAAGTTGGCTCTAATATACTAACTTAGACCTTATATGCTTAGTTTCCTATAGGTAGCTCCAAAATAACTTATGTTAGCACAAAATGATCAAGTTTACATAATAAGCTTATAGTCTTCTTCTTATTCTTTTTCTTTTCCAAAACTCTTCTTATTCTTCTTCTAGTGTTCTTCCTCTTCTAGTATTCTTCTAGTCTTCTTCTTTTTCTTCTTCTAACTTCTTGTTTATCATTTTGCAGATTTGATTTAATTGACGGAAGCTTGCGTGGATGGGGTGCTTCTTTTCCATTTGTGTTTTTATTTTGTATCAATGTGAAACTTTTGTGAATTGATGGATAACGGTGTTGGATGAACAATGTGAAACTTTTGTAACGACGGAACTATGTGTTGGCTATGTATGTATATATGATGAAACTTGTGTGTTGGATATGATTGCTATATGGATGCTTGTTGTATATATATGTGTTGAATATCTCATATGTGAAATGGTGACCTGAGATTAACAAGAAAAGAATTAAAAAAGTTGTTACTAATGGCGCACTACAATGTGCTGCGCTGTAAGTATAGCACATTATAGTGGCGCACCGTGAGCAGTACTAATGGCGCACTTCCCTGTGCGCCATTAGAATACCAGATTCTAATGGCGCACTGGTGGTGCGCCATTAGAAAAAAATTCTAATGACGCGATGCCAGTGGCGCACCAGCCATGCGCCATTAGAAGGCAAAACCAGTGCGCCACTAGCATGCCTTTTCCTAGTAGTGGCTAGAGTTTTGCCCACTAGTTTTCATCCCCTGTTGTTAGAATATTGCAGCATGACACACAGCCGCACAGCTCGTGCTGCTGCTGCCAAACTAGTGCTCGTCCCCGTGATTTTTATGCCTCCCGAAGATTTTGATCCCACCCCTAAAATCTCGCAGAAATGGTGCCAAATTTGTGCACGAAGATTTGAGCTCTTGTTCTTATGAATTGGGCGAGATATTGAGTTTCGCTCGTTGAGTTCCCCACTCGTATTTGGCTACTCATCCTCCTGACACCGCCACGCTGGCGCAAAAACCACGTCCTCTACCTCGCGCGCATGGCCGAAACTAACAGGGGGTCGTGTACGTGCACTAACCTTCTGCCGTGGATGACTGGGTGCACCTCACCGTCCATATCATTGCCTTGGCACGTCACTGACACTCCTTTCCTCCTCCCTCTTTCTCTTCTCCGTCGAGCACGCTCGCTCCTAGTCGGGCCTATCTGGTTCATCGTTGCCGCTTTGGTACTTCCAACCCTGCGTTTTCCTTCGCTTTTCTGCGCGACACCTGCGACACCTCTACCGAGTACCGACCATAGTCGTGGAGTCTGAAAAGGGATGGCCTTAGGCCATGGCAAAAGTTATGGTGGCCTGGGGCTCATCTTAAATGAGTGCCCAATATATTTACATATCTAAAGAAATTATAAAATCTGATTTGTATATCATAACGGCAGCAAGTATGTAGGGGCCTTTGCCCCCCCCTAATTTCATCATATTGTATTTATTCAATAATTGTTTATGGTTGAGTGCATGTGTATTAGAATTTCATTTGTCCCATATAACCACATACACATACTGTATTAAGACTATCTGCTAATAAAATTATGGTTAAGTGCATGATTATTCAATAATGCATGTCAGTGACATCGTCAGTTTATTACAGGCCGGACTATGTGCAAGCTTATGTTGGAATTTGCTAGTGGGCTTTTGGCCCAAAGCCCAACTAAATTTCTGAAATTCTCTTGGCCCATTCATGCACACATGTGAGTGGAGTGAGTGAGGCTAAAGTTTAGTCCCACCTCATAAGTTGAGAGAGAGTTGCACCTCTTTATAAGGTGAGCTCTCCTACCACTTGTATGAGCATGAGAAGAGGAGACCTACACGCGCGCTTCTCCTCCTCGCTCGCCTCGCCACGCCACGCCTCGCCTCGCCTCGTCACGACGCGACGCGACGCGGGTTGCGGGATTGAGCCGAGCCGAGGACAGAGCTATGCACGTTGTGTCTATTTTGGATCGTGACGACTCGGACGTGGGGTTTACTCCCACGACCTACCCGGCCCGCACTATATAGTCAGGCAGACGTCTACCCTAGCCGCGGCCGCTTCGTATGGTTTCTCACCACCGTTCCAGTCCATTGCGCCGCCGATCAAGTCTTCTCCATCCCTCCTTTCGCGCGCACCGGAGAAGGGACAGCGAGCCTCCGGAACCCGCCTCGTGATCCCATGACGGGAGAGGGGCGATCGAGTTTTTGGGAGCGACTCATGATCGCTTGGCAGCGACGACTTCTTCCCGACCTCGGTAACCTCATCCTCCACGACATGGGCGACAACGTCAATGCCGGGCGCTGCTGCTCCGCTGCACCGTCGTGATTCTATCTTTCTGTTCGAGATCGTGGTAGAATTCATGTTTCTAGTATGTGCCCAAGATGTGATCTGTTCATCTGCTATGCTAGTTCACATGATTAGTTCAATCTCTATTCTTTGTAGTCATGATTTATCTTCATTTATTCGGATTAAATCTCGTAGTAATTTGATCATATTTTCAACAATCCAAAAACCTGATTATAGGCAATTTACTCCGAGTGGTTTTGCTGCATCTGAAGCCGCCGCCCTTTAAGGGGCGCAATATAAGAGGTGGCGACGAGAGCAGCTCTCATGGTTTCGCACCATGGGCTGCTATGACGCCACTAAGGGCAAGCCCGAGGGTGATCTTAATCCAAAGACACATTGGAAGCTTTTGAGAAGATAGATACTCTCTTTAAAGGCGCTCTTACGGGTGTTCTTGATGATTCCATTGTGGATTCGTATATGTCGTTTGACAACGGCAAGGACATGTGGGCAGCGCCGAGGCCAAGTTTGGTGCCTCGGGCGCCGATAGCGAGTTATGCGTCATGGAGCAATTCTATGACTACAAGATGACTGATGAGCGCTCTGTTGTAAAGAGGCTCATGAGATCTGATCGCTTCAAAAGAACTTGAGCTCTTCAAGTGTGTGTTGCGGACAAATTTGTGGCGGAGGCATTATTGCCAAGCTTCCACCTTCGTGGAACAATTTTGCTACTTCCAAAAACACAAGAGGCAGGAGTTTTCCGTTGCGGATCTCATTGGTACTCTTGATGTTGAAGAGAAGGCGAGCAAAGGACACACGTGCTCGAGTTGCCGAGGGAGCTTCTAGTGCCCACATGGTACAGAAGAAGAACTTCCAGCCCAATAAGTTCAAAAACAACAAGAACAAAACTCAGGGAAAAGGCAAGTTTGATACAAAGAACAAGCCATCACATTCTACCAACTTCAAGAAGAATTCTCATAAGAAGGGGAAGGGACTTTGCCATGTCTGCGGTGATCCTAATCACTGGGCTCCGAAGTGTCCTAACCGCTTTGAGGAGCGCGAACATGAGAAGGGCGGCAAGTCCGCTAATGTTGTGATCGGTGATCTTGATATGAAGGAATCAGTGCACGTATTTTTCCTACCATCCTTTCATATTTCAATCCTCGATTGGTTAATTGACACCGGTGCCAATGTACATGTTTGTCTTGGCGCCTCCATGTTTTCTTCTTACCAGGCCACGTGGACTTCTCCGTGCTGATGGGGAACGGGTCACATGCCATCGTTCGAGGTGTTGGTGCGGTCGATCTGAAGTTTACTTCGGAAAGACCGTCGCGTCTGAGAACGTTCATCATGTGCCATCCATCAATAAAAATCTCGTTAGCGGTTCCCGTTTATGTCGAGATGGTTTTAAGTTGGTTTTTGAGTCCAATAAAGTTGTAATTTCCAAGTGTGGACAATTTGTTGGAAAAGGCTATGAGTGCGGAGGCTTGTTCCGCCTATCTTTGTCAGATATTTGCACTAAAGTTATTAATAATGTTTGCCACAATAATGAGTCGGATATTTGGCATGCACGACTTTGTCATATTAACTTTGGTTGCATGACGCGCTAGCCAATATGAATTT
This sequence comes from Aegilops speltoides, assembly GCA_021437245.1. Lineage (NCBI taxonomy): Eukaryota > Viridiplantae > Streptophyta > Magnoliopsida > Poales > Poaceae > Aegilops > Aegilops speltoides. Next base: position 29,463,208 of record CM038142.1, read on the forward strand.
AATTCGAAAATCTCTCTTGTCAAAGGCTCTAAGTGCCAAGTATGTGTGCAAGCTAAACAACCTCGCAAGTCCCATAAGACTGCAGAGGCAAGAGACTTAAGCGCCACTAGAGCTTATACATTCGATCTTTGTAAGATGAATGGCGTGTTGACAAAAGGTGGAAAGAGATATTTCATGACGTTGATTGATGACTCCACTAGATATTGGTATGTGTATCTTCTGAAATCAAAAGATGAGGCTTTAACTTTCTTCAAAAACTATAAAGCTGAGGCAGAGAACCAACTTGATCGAAAAATTAAACGGCTTAGGTCCGATCGCGGTGGAGAGTATATTTCCAATGAATTTGATCTGTTTTGTGCGGAACATGGTATAATCCATGAGAGGACGCCTCCCTACTCACCTCAGTCTAATGGGGTGGCCGAAAGAAAGAACCGAACTCTAACTGATTTGGTTAACGCCATGTTAGACACATCGGGTCTTTCCAAGGAATGGTGGGGGGAGGCGCTAATGACCGCGTGTCATGTCCTAAACCGAGTTCCCACAAAGCATAAGACCATGACTCCATTTGAGGAATGGGAAAGGAAAAGGTTGAAACTCTCTTACCTACGTTCTTGGGGTTGTTTGGCGAAAGTCAATATACCAATTCCCAAGAAGCGCAAGCTTGGACCAAAAACCGTGGATAGTGTTCTTCTGGGCTATGCTTTTCATAGCATTGGCTATAGATTTTGATAATAAAATCTGAGGTATCCGACATGCATGTTGGTACGATTATGGAGTCTAATGATGCAACTTTCTTTGAGGACATATTTCCTATGAAGGATATGTCAAGTTCATCAAATCAGAGATACCTATTTCATCTAGTGAGGAACTCATTTGTAATTCCTGAACCCACCATTGCGATGGAACACGTCGAGAATCTGTTGAGGGTGACAATGAAAATCCTGTAAGGAGTAAGAGAGAGAGGACGCAAAGTCCTTTGGTGATGATTTCATTGTGTACCTTGTGGATGACACACCAGGACTATTTGAAGCCTATGCATCTCGATCTTGACTCTTCGAAGGAAGCTGTTCAGAGGCGAGATGGACTCCATCTTAGCTAACGGAACTGGGAGATCACCGACCGTCCTTATGGGTGCAAACACAGTAGGATGTAAGTGGGTGTTCAAGAAGAAGCTTAGACCTGATGGTGCGATTGAAAAGTACAAGGCACGGCTTGTGGCTAAGGGTTATACCCAGAAAGAAGGTGAAGACTTCTTTGATACTTACTCACCCGTGGCTAGATCGACCACAATTGGTGCTACTATCATCGGCTGCCTCACATGGTCTTCTCGTTCATCAAATGGACGTTAAGACGGCTTTCCTCAATGGAGAGTTGAAGGAGGAAATTTACATGGATCAGCCAGATGGTTTTGTAGTACCTGGTCAAGAAGGAAAGGTGTGCAAGTTATTAAAGTCTTTATATGGCCTTAAGCAGGCTCCTAAGGAGTGGCATGAGAAGTTCGAAAGAACATTAACTGCTGCCGGCTTTGTAGTAAATGATGGTGACAAGTGTGTGTACTATCGCCATGGTGGGGGCGAAGGAGTTATTCTTTGTCTGTATGTCGACGACATATTGATCTTTGGAACCAAACTTGATTTAATCAAGGAGGTTAAGGATTTCTTATCTCGCTGTTTTGAGATGAAGGATCTAGGAGTAGCTGATGTTATCTTAAACATCAAGCTATTGAGAGATGAGAATGGTGGGATCACACTGCTTCAGTCTCACTATGTGGAAAAGGTTTTGAGTCGTTTTGGGTATAGCGACTGCACGCCTTCTCCAACTCCATATGATGCTAGTGTGTTGCTTCGAAAGAATCGACGGATTGCTAGAGATCAACTGAGGTATTCTCAGATTATTGGCTCGCTTATGTATTTGGCGAGTGCCACGAGGCTGACATCTCTTTTCTGTGAGAGCAAGCTGAGTCGGTTTGTGTTAAAACCGGAGATGATCATTGGCGTCGCTTGAGAGAGTTATGCGCTACTTGAAGGGCATCGAGCTATGGGATTCACTACACCGGTATCCAAGGGTACTTGGAGGGTTATAGTGACTCGAATCGATATCGATCTTGATGAGATTAAGGCCACAAGTGGTTATGTTTTTACACTTGGTGGTGGCGCTGTTTCTGGAAGTCTTGCAAGCGAGACCATCTTAACGAGGTCAACTATGGAAGCAGAACTCACAAGATTAGACACCGCCATTGTTGAAGCGAGTGGCTTCGTGAGCTATTGATGGACTTACCTATGGTTGAAAAACCAATACCCCTATCCTCGATGAATCGTGATAATCAAACTGTGATCGTCAAGATAAACAGTTCTAAGGACAATATGAAGTCCTCAAGGCATGTGAAGAGGAGATTAAATTTGTCAGGAAACTAAGGAACTCCGGAGTTATTACGTTGGATTATATCCAAACGTCGAAAAACTTGGCAGATCCCTTCACAAAGGGTCTATCACGTAATGTGATAGATAATGCATCGATGGAGATGGGTCTGAGACCCACCGCATGAGTTGTCCATAGTGGTAACCCACTCTATGTGATCGGAGATCCCGTGAAGTAGAAGTGGAAGACAAGCTGTTGGTCACCGAGAGGAGAGTATCCTTATTTTAATTATCCCACCGTGAAGATGCAATACTCTCGATCTGCATGGCAGGTTGATATCTATCTTAATGTGTTCCAAGTGGCTTATTTGAGTAAGCAGAGATGTTGTCTGCAGAGCATCTCTGAGGAACACACCTATATGAATTTGATTGTTAACGTCACGATCTGTGAGAAGTGGGTGCTCTCTAATAAATTCATGAAAGGCCCCGAGTACGACGTATACGCCCACCAGGGAAGCCTTGCGGCAGCCAGTGCAGTCAAGAATTTGTGTGAAACTAGTCTCATGAGAAACTTGTAGTTCAAGGCATAGTCCACTATTCAAGTTGTGATCTAGTGTAGCATAAATCTCTAAGTGGAAGTTCAACTTCACAGGTCTCCACTAAGCAATGGTATATAAACAATGTTTTGGAACCAAATGGTGAAATGTGCCAATGAGAATTTGTGGGGGATTGTTGGAATTTGCTAGTGGGCTTTTGGCCCAAAGCCCAACTAAATTTCTGAAATTCTCTTGGCCCATTCATGCACACATGTGAGTGGAGTGAGTGAGGCTAAAGTTTAGTCCCACCTCATAAGTTGAGAGAGTTGCACCTCTTTATAAGGTGAGCTCTCCTACCACTTGTATGAGCATGAGAAGAGGAGACCTACACGCTCTCTCCTCCTCGCTCGCCTCGCCACGCCTCGTCACGACGCCGACGCCGCTGGTTGCGAGATTGAGCCGAGCCGAGGATGAGCTATGCACGTTGTGTCTATATTTTTGCTGCTCGGGAAAAATTAATGAGTCATTAATTAATAATTAACGGACGCGTTAATTCTGAGCAGTTTCGATTCTTTTGGATCGTGGCGACTTCGGACGTGGGGTTTACTCCCACGACCTACCCGCCCGCACTATATAGTCGAGCGACGTCTACCCTAGCCGCGCCGCTTCGTATGGTTTCTCACCACCGTTCCATCCATTGCGCCGCCGATCAAGTCTTCTCCATCCCTCCTTCGGCGTGCACCGGAGAAGGGACAGCGAGCCTCGGAACCCCGCCTCGTGATCTGTCACGGGAGAGGGGCGATCGAGTTTTTGAGGAGCGCACTCGCGATCTACCGGCAGCGACGACTTCGCGACGATTTACTTCTTCCCGACCTCGATAACCTCATCCTCCACGACATGGGCGACAACGTCAACGCCGGCGGTGCTGCTCCCGCTGCACCGTACGTGATTCTATCTTTCCTGTTCGAGATCGTGGTAGAATTCATGTTTCTAGTATGTGCCCTAGATGTGATCTGTTCATCTGCTATGCTAGTTCACATGATTAGTTCAATCTCTGTTACTGTAGTCATGATTTATCTTCTGTTTATTCGGATTAAATCTCGTAGTAATTTGATCATATTTTCAACAGCTTAATGGGCTCTCTTCATGCAAAAATAAAAACTTAATTAGCTCTCTCGGGACAGGGTGCTACTCTTGAAACCTTGAGCGTTGTACTCCTCAACCTTTCTCCACTGACGTGCTCACGTGTTTGTGATTTTAAAGTTAATGGTAGTGAGCATTTGCTTCTCACTTCAAATAGTTGGTTTAATTGGCTAATTATAACCGGGGTTGACATGCCAAAAAAAGAATATAACCAGGGTTGACATGCAAAAAACTTACTGGCCCTATTGTCCAAGATAATCATTTTCCATTTGCATCTCCATTGACGACTGACGGACCTCCCAAGTTCATGCATAGAAAAATAAAGCATTGCACACGAGGTAAAGCATATGCAGCAATACAACATACTAGAAGCATATGCGCGCCTTGCCACTCCGTTATTTACTTTGTCGGCCTTTTTCCATACCTTAGATGCTTGGCTTTCTCCTTGTATGCATGCAACGCTTGCACGCTGTATTGGACATTTACAAATACAGCTATTGCATCAAAATTTCTAGCAGGTGTGTAGGCGAGGGGTTGTCGCTTACCGGCAGGAACACCACCACACAAAAAGGAGCAGCCACAGGTACCCACTGAGATTAGAGGTTGTAGAGATAGTTTGGGCTTCTGGGATATACATTGTTTCAACATTGCGACACTTTCGAGGCAAATATGGAGTGACGGGAAAGCCTTTGTGGTCAGGTACTGCAGGCCAAATACTACCCTGACGGCAATATATTTGGGGCTGCACTAAAGGATGGGCATTTCGTATACTTGGAGGAGCCTTGTACATGGGCCTGAGCTAGTGAAACTGCAGGGGTATGTTTGGCGTATCGGCGATGGTCAGAGTCTGAACATCTGGGACGATCCATGGCTACCAAAGGCATGGTGTAGGCGTGTCACAACGCCAAGGAATGGGGCTCATTCTGCTGGATAAAGCAAGTGAACTAGGTAATAAATCTGATCACCGCTAAATGGGATGAGCAGCTTGTTAGGGATGCCGGAAGATGCCAACCTCATCCTCGGAACCCCGCTGAGAGAAGGTGTCGAAGATTTCATAGCCTGGCACTTTGATGACAAGGCAGGGCATGCATTCTGTCAAGCAGGCCTATAAGCTAGTACGTACAAGTTAAGTTAGAGGAAATTGCAAGCAATGGAGAAACTGGCTCACAGAATGTAGGGATGCGAGGACAAGTTGTGAAGGCGTGCTTGGAAGATGCCGTGTCAGAACAAGATTAAGATGTTCACATGGCGATTGGCATGTAATTCTGTTGCAACACGGACAAATCTTGTGACCGGAGGTGTGCAGATAGAGGACAGTAAATGTCTTTTTCTGCAGCAGAAATGAGGAGGAGGATGCTGGAAACCTCGTTGCTTGTCAGGTGTAAGGAAGTGAACGAGATTTGGCGGGCCATGGGAAATGAGAAGGTGCGACAGGCCGGGCGGTTGAGGGATTTGATACTGTCATAGTAGCCGTTGTCGACTATCTATGGCCGTTGCCAATGGAGCAGACCCTGTATTTTTGGTGGGAATGGTGGAATGAGAGGAATCGGGCGAGAAAGAAAAAAAGAAGGGCGGCTGCGCCCTGATGGGATGGACAGTTCACCGAACAACCATGGAGTTGTGGGTTGTGATCGGTAAGCAAAACAAAAGCTCCATACCCCAAAGGAGAAGCAGGCATGGAAACCTCATGGCGGCATTGGTTTATTCTCCACCGGCCAGACGTCCGTCTTCTCCTTCGCATGGCGGCATTGGTTTATTCTCAGCCACATCCAAACACCTGCAGGTGTGTGAGTATCCAACATTTGTCCTTTGGCAACTACAGTAGTAACAGAGCCAAATGTCTGTCCCGCGCAGAGGAACAGTCGCGGAAAACAGGCGGAAAGAGTTGTCAAATCAAAAGTATACAAACTGGATGTCAGACAATCTACAATAAAGCATTACATCAACCATGACACAGCAGATGAACCAGCTTGAAATTTATCCAAACGACAAAAACACAAGTCTTCAGACTCTGTCACACACGCTAGGTAATAACAACATAACAATTCACCAAGGTTCCGACTGACTATATAACATAACGATAATACGAGCAAAGCTACTGCAGAAACGAGTACGACACACGGTCTAAAGAGCCAACAAGGCTTCTGCTACAACCAACCATACGAATACCATGCCTCCCGAAAGGGCAGATTTGGAGCAGGCGACCAAGACGAACCAATCACCTGAACTTCGGCTTCTTCGAGGGCGGCCCTCCCTTGGAGCTACTGGGGGGTGGGCGAGACTTGTTGCCGCTGCTGCTGCCACCACGCTGCGGCAGCGGAGCATGCTTGCTGCTGCTAGGACCACCACGCTGCGGTGGTGCGCCCGACTTGCTGAAGGTCTTGACCTTGCGGCGCCTCCTTTCTTCCTCGCTGTCAGACTCTGCGCCATGATCCCGGTCAGCGTTGGTCGCCTCCCTCTCCAGCTCGTCCCATGTCTTGCCCTTCTCTTCCTCAGAGTCTTCATCAGAATCCTCTTCCTCATCCTCGTCTGATTCCACCAAGGACGCGCTGTCGGAGTCTTCTTCTTCTGATTCAGACTCGGGCTCAGCATCAGAAGGCTCATACCCCTGGTCTGATTCCTCTGTTTCCTCTGCCTCAGAATCACTTGCCTCCATGTTCAGGAACTCCCAGCCACCATCGTCAACAAACTTCTGAGGATCATCAATGATTGTCTTCAGGATAGGGCGCCAGTTCAGATTCAGCCTGCTCTCATAGTACTTGAGATCAGTGGTGTCCAGCCACTCCTTTATCGCGTCAAGTGAGGTCGACGGGATGGAGTCAATGCGGAGAACATCCTTCTTGAAGTCCTTGAACACGATAGCCATGTCAAAGTTCTTTGTTCCAAAGCCCACCCTCTCCAGATTAACAATCTCTATCTCACCCAGGGTCACCACCAGGAAGGGAGTCTCAATTAGCTCAACCAAACAAGTTGAAGTTGGAATGATGAAAGCTGAAGCTTTATACGGCACCCCATGGAATCCAAGCTCTCTAAGAGGGATGTCAAACTCCAGATCAAGCCCCTTGAACTGTGGTTGCGACCAGTGGTCATTAACCTTGTTGATATAGTTCTGGAACTCCATGTTGATTCTGTTCTTGCGGTCCCTCTCGCGCTGCTCTTCTTCAATCTCATCAGGGTCAAGGGCTGACCTCCTGCTGCCACCAACAGTTTGAACAACATCCATCACTTCAACATAAAACTGGACATCCTTTGTCTTCTTGTTTCCAACCATGATATGATTGTGCAGATGGAAATGAAGGAGGGTGATCATTTCTTTCTCTGCTGGCTGGAAGAAAGCATGTTTTATATTCCCGTACATGATATCCACACGCTCATCAGCCCTTGAAGTGGAATATCTAAAACCATTAACATGGGCCTCAAGAGTTCCTGTCAGCTTTCTCCCACGACCACCAAATGGAGGCCTTATCCAGACATCATTAAGCCTCATTTGCTTTGTTTTGTTGCTTGCCTGCTGGAGCTTCTCCTGGGTAACAAGGGTGGCCCTTTCGGCTCTCTCTGACTCCCTTGAAGCTACCTGCCTCCTCAATGTTTTGATCTGCTGGACAACTTCACTGCTATGCCGTGGATCCTTTGAGCGGAATGTAATCTCTTTCAAGTAGATAGCTCCTTGAGACTTCAGATCTTTGTCATTTGAGAATGGCATGCCAGGAACATTGAAGAAAATGCGGATAGTGCAGGTGCGGTTGTCCTGGTGGCTGGTCACACTCTTAACAGTAGAAACATGGAAAGGGACCATACTGCCATATATAGGTAAGAGAACAGCTTCATTCCTCTGATCTACTTGTATCACCAACTCCCTCGAATAAGGTACATCATTCACATTCTTGTACGCAACAAGCTCATTTGAATTCCTAGAAGGACCACGGCCATCGCCATTACCAGAACCACCCCCAGCAAGCCTTCTAGCAGTCTCTTCATTCTTTTGACGAGCAAGTTCAGCCTGGTGCTGTCTACGGAGCTCTTCCTTGGACATCTCCTGGTTGTCTGACCGAAGTGTTGCCTTGGATGGCAGTGCTTCCGCGCCATTTGGCTCAACCTTAGCCCGCTTGGGCTTCGGAACTTCCTCCTCATCTTCATTAAATGAATATGCAACATCTTTGACAGCCTTGGAGCAATTGGTCAAGATCTCTGCAGCCTTGTCATTAACTAAAGCTGTATCAGCTAATAACAAAGAGAACTGCTTTGTCTTCTCATTGTTTGTTTCAGCCTGCATATTACTCAAACCAAGGTTGACATTGAAAATCATGCCCTCTTTTATCAGACGGTCATTCTTGGCGTTCAAGTTTAAGCCAGATTCTCGGAACTCAAGGCCAATTCCAGTTCCAGCTGACTTTGTTAGATGAGGAAGCAGTTCAGGGGCATTCTTCTCAAACACTGCAACTGCAGCCTTAAAAACTGCAGACATCTGATTGCCTGGTTTACATGCTGCTAAAGCAGCTTCCTGGGCTTTCAAAAGTGTCTCGTACGCCTTACTCTGTGCCGGGGTAGCATCTATCAGAAATGTTCTGGCAACATTGGAACAGTAGTTACTGTACCTGGACCCGATTGCACAGATGATAATACTTGCAGGATCATAGTAGAGATAATCATCATTGCTGGAGGCACCTGGCCTAAGATCAAACTTCCCTCCACTTTGGAAGACAGGAGGGTAGCATATATCAATATTTTCAGGCTTCAACTTCACCTTGGCCTTCAGAGGATCAAGAATGACCTTCTCTGTGTCATCCATCAATGAGGAGTGTGAGACTTTTCTCTCCTCGTCAATAACCTTCTCCATGGTTGGTACCACAAAGTTTTTCATCACAGATGAAGTTAGGTAAGCAGCCTTCTTCACACATATGATCTCTGTGGCGTCTTTCACGGCAAAAAGCTCAGAAAACCCATGTGTTACATCTGCAAGTTGTACAGATCCACCAGATAACTTTTCTGCCCATGTTTCAAGGAGCTTACCCTCAGGTGCCTCTTTTGCAATGTGACCAACAACTGGAGTGTCAGACTTCGACTGGGCAGAAACAGCACGCAGGATGTCATCCATCAAGTCAATGCCATCCCCATTCTTGCTTTTCACATGCAAGACAATATCAGAACCAACAGCCTCACTTGCAGCATCCTTGAGGGTTCCAATGAGATTTGCCTTCTTCTGGCTGCATAAGAAATGTATCTGCTTCTGCATGAAGACAATTATGGTCTCTGGAAATTCATATCCAAGTAACCAAACATCCAGAGCTGTGGATTTCAAATAACGGAGATCCTCAGAAGGAGGTGGAGTAGCAATTGCAATGGCATCAGAAGAAGCCCAAAGATCAGACTTGTTTCCGTTCCAATGGTCATAAAACACCTTAAGCCGCTTACTGAAGATCTCTAGATTGATTGTATAGGCTCCTCCTGAGCCTGACTTTGCTTTACCATTTTCTGCCATCTTTACCACGAAGCACACATTAACCAAGCCAACTGCAGTAAAATTGATGATAATTAGCTAGTGCAATCGTCAACAAATACCAGTTTACACTATCAAAGGCAATGGATGTTCAGAAAATATTTCAAGTCCCAGATACATACCTCGCAGAAAAAGAGTGACAATCCAGGACACCAAGGATTAATTGCTTATCACAACCTTTTATCCTGGGAACAAAGCATGCAAACTGAGTCAATTGTTCTGAATTAATACTGCAAAAACAAGAAATCCAGTCTTGTATCACTCCAAACACTGCCACATTGGTTAGCATCAAACCACCATATGTTTTGAGACGAAACAATACATGCATCTCCATAATAATTTCTTGCAACGTTAAACACATTGGTAATGCAGATTTAGGTTATCAAGAACGAATTGCAGTCTCATCATTAAAACAGCATAAAGCACTACATGGTTTATGAAGCCAGGGGAAAAAACAGTCATCTTATCTGTTTAATATGAACATGATGAAACCTTTTGCCTATTTCCAAACTGAGGTCAAAGATAACTGTCCATGATATTAAGTATCCACACATGAGTAATGATGCCACACTTCAGGGAAACAAACTAGTTCAAACAAATGAAGATTATTGGCATTGGCCTGTCTAAATACCACTTTACAGTATCAAGGGCAATGGATGTGCAGAAAATACTTCAATTCCAAGACAAATACCTCACAGAAGAAGAGCAGTGATAGTCCAGAACATCAATTCTCAATTGCTTATCACAGCCTTTTTATCCTGAAAACATAGCATGCAAACTGATTTAATTATTCTGAATTAATACTGTGAAAACAAGAAACCCGATCTGCAAACAAGAATTAAGGATAAAAAAAGTCATATAATCTGTCAATAATGAACACAGTGAACTATTTCGCCTTTTTCCAAACAGAGGTAAAGATAACCGTGCATGATTTATACATGAGTAATGATTCCATACTGCCATCACTGCTAGTACTGAAGATCCAGGTCGCTCATATAGTGCAAGACAACAGTGCAAGTTCCAATAAAAATAAAAATAAATAATTAATCCGCCTAATTTAGTCCTTTTCGAGAAGAACTCGGTCGAATTTAGTCCTTAAAAAGTTGCATGACCAGATGAACAATTATACGAGCGAAACTACTGCGAAAATCAAAGAGCAAAACGTGTGACCAGACACGCGAATCGGATCGTACCGACACGGGCCTGTTCCCTCGAGGTTCTAGGGTTACACCGCGACGACTGGAACGACGGTACGCGCAAACCCTAGCTCGAATTCCCCACAACCGAACCGCGGAAATTTCACCGTAGCGCGTCAGATCCGGCCGAAGCGGGGAACGCTGGGCGTGGTTACGGGGCGGGAGAGGCGGCGGCGGCGGGCGGACGGCGAGGCCGGGCAACCGCGGGCGGGAGGGCGCGGGGAGGGCGAGTACGGGGCGGCGAGGGCGACGGGACGAGGGAGAGGGGGGAGGGGAGCGGTACCTCGGCGATCGGCGAGGCGAGGCGCGCCGCGGGGACGGGTGCAGACGTCCGGATCTGGGCCACCGGCGAGGGTGGGAGCCGCGGGATGGGGATGGAGGCGGCGACGGGGGGGAGAAAAAGGATTGTGGGGAGGGGAGGGGGGGGCTGACGGCAGGATGAGGAGAGCGGCGGGAAATGGGTGCGGGAGTGCCCTAGCGCCGCGCGGGCTGCAGGCCCGTTTCCGCGGCTCTTTTTCGCGATTTTCAGATGCGGCGCCGCCCAATGCCGGTTTTCATTTTATTATTATTTTTATCACTCGGCTAGGCAAAATTGGCCAATGGGTCGCCCCTACCTGCACCGCGGGCCAAGCGAGGCTGTCTGTGGTGACTTTGTTAATCTTGAAACTCTGTAATTCTGATTTGGTTGCTGGTAGACTTTGTGTGTGGGAAGGGGAAGAGGGGGTGTGAATGTGTAGGTGACTTGAATGAGGGCAATGTCAATGATATGGCCCACACCGCTGCCTTCCCACTGGAGCCTACTAGCTTGGATGCCAATATGAACTATCGGCTGCTGCAGTGAAAAGCTAGGGAGGTAGAGAGGAAAAGGAAAGAGAGAGTGGTCTAGACTTAGCGCATGTGTGCTAGTGTGACTGTGTTTCGTTCGACGAGGGCAGTTTTCATGGTATGGCCCAATACCGCTGCCCCCCCTCCCCCCTCCCCCGCCCCGGCACCCCCAACCACACACAAAAACATAAATCTAACTAGGCCCAAATGCCATCTGAAGAGCTCAGACATTGTAACAAAAGCAAGGGTATAGATAGGGGAAAGGAGAGAGATATTGTGGTCCGGGCCAAGTGTGCACGCAATGATCCGCGCGCGCGCACACACACACACACACAATACCTTTAAGTTCACCGACTGCATATCCTTAAGCTCGTCCATCTGGCCATGGGCTCGATCTGGTTCAAGGCCAGACCTGCCACGACCGGATTTCGGCAGAAAATCAGCGCAATAGTGCTGGATCTGGGAGGAGCGCGGTCGTCACTGATCTGCACCGGCCTTGCTCGGTTGAGATCGTGCCCAGGTGGACGATCACGCATATGGGTTCCAGCAAGAATGGAGTGTTTGACTTGTACCAGCCATCGCACATCCCTGCAGCTCGCCTAGGAAGAGGGCGCGAGGAATAGATCCAAATCTGGCCACCGACAGAAAACATGAGGCAGAGGCGATGGATCCGGGAATTTTTTGCGCCAGAGAGCACGGTTTGTGCTGGTTAGGTAAAAAAGGAAAAAAAACAAGGAAACACAAGGCGAAAAAGGAAATATATAGTGTGGTCCAGACGTAGCGCAAGTGCGCACGCCATGGTCGGTGCCTGTAATACCTTGAGTTCGCTAGCCACATAGCCTTTAGCTCATCCATCTGGCAATGGCCTTGATCTGGTTGAAAGCGAGATCTGGCAAAAAACGACGCGGCGGTGCTGGATCTGGGAGGAACACGGTCGTCCCCGATCTGCGCTGACTTTTTCGGTTGAGATCGTGCCCAGGCGCACCATCACACAGTTGGATGTCGACAGAAACGAAGGAGTGACAGCTTGTACCAGCCATCGCACATCCTTGAAGCACACCCAGGAAGAGAGCGCAAGAATTGATCCAGATCTGGCCACCGACAGAAGAAAAACATGAGGCAGAGGCGATGGATCTGGGAATTTTTCATGCCGAAGAGCACAGTTGGTGGTGATTAGGTAATAGAAGGAAAAAAGCAAGGAAACACACAAGGAAAAGGAATGATATAGTGTGGTTCGGACTTAGCGCGAGTGCGCATGCCATGGTCAGTTCCTGCAATACCTTGGGTTCGCAAGGCACATAGCCTTTAGTTCGTCCATCTAACAATGGCCTTGATCTGGTTGAACGCGAGATCCGGTAGAAACGGCGCCGGCAGTGCTGGATCTGGGAGGAAAACGGCCGTCCCCGATCTGCGCTAACTTTTTCGGTCGAGATCGTGCCCAGGTGCACCATCACGTAGTTGGATGCCGACAGAAACGAAGGAGGGACAGCTTGTACTAGCCAATGCACATCCTTGAAACGCACCTAGGAAGAAAGCGGAAGAACGGATCCAAATCTGGGAACAGGTAGAAAAAACATGAGGCAGAGGCGACGGATCTGGGAATTTATTGTGCCAAAGAGCACAGTTGGTGGTGGTTAGGTGACAAAAAGAAAAGAAAAAAGTAAAGAAACACAAGGCGGAAAAGGAAAGATACTGTGTGGTCCGGACGGAGTGCAAGTGCACGCGCCATGGTCAGTGCCTGCAATACCTCGAGTTCGTCGACCGCATAGCCTTTAGCTCGTCCATCTAGCAATGACCTTGATCTTGTTGAACGCGAGATCCAGCAAAAAACGGCGCGTCGGTGCTGGATCTAGGAGGAACACGGTCGTCCCCGATCTTCGCCAACTTTTTTCGGTTGAGATCGTGCCCAGGCGCACCATCACGCAGTTGGATGCTGACAGAAACGAAGGAGTGTCAGCTTGTACCAACCATTGCACATCCTTGAAGCGCGCCTAAGAAGAGAGCGCAAGAATGGATCCAGATCTGGAAATAGGTAGAAAAAACATGTGGCAAAGGTGCTGGATCTTGCAATTTTGTGCCAGAAAGCAAAGTTGGCGGTGGTTAGGTAATAGAAGGGGAAAAGTAAGAAAACGCAAGGCGGAAAAGGAAAGATATAGTTTGGTACGGAGGTAGCGCAAGTGCGCACGCCATGGTCGATGCCTGCAATACCTTGAGTTCGTCGACCACATAGCCTTTAGCTCGTCCATTTGGCAATGGCCTTGATCTGGTTGAACACGAGATCCGGCAGAAAACGGCACAGCAGTGCTGGATCTGGGAGGAACACGGGCGTCCCCGATCTGCGCCGTCTTTTTTCGGTTGAGATCGTGCGCATACCATCACACAGTTGGATGCCGACAGAAACGAAGGAGTGACAGCTTGTACCAGCCATCGCACATCCTTGAAGCGCACCCAGGAAGAGAGCGCAGGAATGGATCCAGATCTGGGAACAGGTAGAAAAAACATGAGGCAGAGGCGACGGATCTGGGAATTTTTCGTGCCAGAAAGCACTGTTAGTGGCGGCTGGGATCATACATCGAGATGGATATGGAAGGGGGTTTGGGAAACAAGATGCGTACGAGGTAGATGGATTTGGAATATTGTACTTTGGAGAGGAAGGGGAGTATGACCCCGGTGAGGTTGTAGTCTCGGCTTGTGTGTGTGTGGGGGGGGGGAGGGTAGAGTAGAACCTATCGCCTCGTTTTATTCTATCTATGTGGATGGGTGGTGCCACCATAGCCCTTGCCCCTGGCAGCATGGGGTCCGGACCGTGGTCTAGTTGTGTGTCGGGGAGGTCCATCAGGGAAAGCAAGAAAAAGTAAAGGTGGGAGAAAAGGGGAGAGGAAAAGGAGGCGAGAAATCTGTGCTAAGATTTACCATTGTGCCAGTTGGTTGGACTAGGCAGCCTGTCGCTCCTTGGTAACTAGAGGGAGCACGACTAGATTGAGTGCCCCTTGTGGTGGATCTCAGCCAGATCGAGAGCCCCCTGCATTGGATCTCAGCCAGATCAAGCGCCCTAGCGGTCGGAGGGAGCTCCACCACGGCTAGATCGAGCACTCCAATGGTACGTAGAGTGAGTTCCACCACGTCTGGATCGATCCCCAAATGGCCTGAACGTGCTCCGCGATAGATTGAGTGCCCCATCGACTGGAGCGGGCTCCACGACGATTGAATTGAGCCCCCGGTGATTTGAATAGTCTCCATCGTGGCCAGATTGAGCGCCCCGACAATCTCCACTATGGCCATATCAAACACCCAGACAAAGTGGAGCAAGCTCCAACACGGCCAGGTTAAGTTCCATGGAAAGCCGATGCTTTCAAGCTGGTGCGAGCTCCATGGTGTCATGACCTTGACTAAAGAGATGGCTCATTCTAGTTTTTAGAGAGAAATAACTCACCTGCTATATAAGGGAGATGTTTCCCTCTCCGGGTGTGATGGACAAATGAGGAGATGGGTGAGGCGATGGTGGGTCCATGCCATGGTCACTTCGGGTTTTGGCATCGGGTGTGAAAGTCTATTAATCGGTAGCCTCATTTTCTGTGCCTAGGTGGATGGATCTGGATGTTTGATTTCTTGAAATAAGTTCATCACAACGGTTTGTAAACACATGTTTAGTCAATTGTTATAGTTTTATAATTGTAGCTTGTTACACTTTATTAACCATATGTTTCACATGTCGTGGGATAAGCTATGTCCTAAAAATCTTCCCACAAGAAGTGTTGCACCATTTGTTCTCGGGAGAACTTCAAAGGAATTGGTAGTGTTTGGCCGAACATGTGCTAAATTTGCATCGATCAGGACAGGGCCAAGTAGTTGTTTATCTTACCAGATTTCATTGTGAACCGCGTTACACATGCAAACCACATAACCAAACACATCCCACGAGGCGATATGATAGGCTCTCACATCACCTTTGATGGTATGTGAAAATGATAAGAGTTGAAGGAGGGAGTGATATGATAAGCCCTTGTGTCATGTTTTATAAATAGTGGAAAGAGTGGTATAAGCTGTCATTCCAGTCCTGATATTTAGTTTTGGTTTGTATGCAACGAGAATTATATATGCTGTTTAAAAGAAAATTTTATTCCGTTACGTTGGCTAGTGAGTATTTGTGAGATCCGAAAGATGATCACATATGTATTGACAAATGGTTTACATGCTTTATGCAGAACAACATCCCGACCCTTTTGTTCCTCTCCTTGTCTATTTAAATAGTGAAGTTAGATCTCGAACTCTACCTTTTTGAGTTTTCATCTTCTCAAACAAACGTGGTGAACTTGTAACTAGTGAGAAGCAAAATAAAAGCATGAAAAAAGTCACATATGTGTTCCCTATGTGGATGTAACCATTGATCCATGAATTGTGAGTGGAAGCGGAATACACAGAGAACGAAGTTATCCGTCCGCAGTCAGGCACCAACTGAAGGTGTGAAGGTGTGGAGCCAACTCGACATTCTACATCATGGTCCATTGGTTTAATAATTCAGCGATTGCCGAGACAGATGGAAGCTCCCTGATAGCTTGCAACCACTTGGCCTCTGGCAAAACCTCAGCAACTAGCCGACATCACTCCGCCAGCCTCACATATGCGTCGTCCCACACTCCTACCATCGAACCACCAGTCCTACCAATACTTGATATTCGATCCGTGCCCTAGCGAACATTCCACCGCAACATCAAACATAGCACACGCCTCCTGAGGAATATCAATCAGCAGGCCTCCCCGAGGCTTGTCCACTCATGCCTTTTCGTAAGATGCAAGTTCTTGACCCTAGTCCACCGAACTCCATCAACGTGCAAACCAGCTTCCAATTGACCAGACAGCTTCCCCCCTTTGCTTCAGCATGTCCACACTAGAAAAAATCCGAACTGGTCTTGTCGATGCAAGAGGGAAGCCACAACAGAAAGACCGAGAACGAGCATAGGGAAGATTACCGTAGCGACGGGAGTCGAGTTAACTAGTACCAACCTTTCAACACATCAGAGCATCGAGGCTTTCCACGTCGGCAGATGGCCGACACCACGATCCACATACGGCTGCAGGTGAACTCTTGGACAAACGAGTCGTAGAGAGAGGCAACCTCAAAGTACCTCACAGAAAAGTTGAGCACACGGCATCATAGTGATTGCAACACGCCCACGACGATGACCTTATCACATCTGATGAGGGAGGCAGAACTCGCAGTGGTGACTCGTCGCGGTGTAATCAACCTTTGCCGCGCCATCACCGCTGCTCCGACACGCTGGCAGCCATGCCACCTGGCACCCGCGGAGTAAGAACGATCCCAGCCGTCGGATGCGGCAGCAACTCTGGATCCATCGGACAGCGGGGAAAGCCATTACTCGCGTGACGTGTACCACGCGGCCACTCTCTCAACCCCTCCCCCGACCGCCGCCGCCACCGCCTCGTGACTTCCCGACCCGTCTCGCCGACGCAGCCGCGTACCCTCGCCGGCCACCGGTGGCTGAAGCAGGCGCTGGCCGGTAGGCCGCACCGCCTCGAACCCTAAGCGCGCACCCGCGGAATCGCCGCGACCCCGAGCCCCTCGAAGCGGGAGGGAGGGGGACCATGGAGTCGGAGGTAGTGAGGGCGGAGATGCTGCTGGCGCCGACGATGGCGTTCAAGAAGGTGCAGACGGCCGACAAGTACCCCAAGGGCCAGTCCCGCGGCCGCCAGTGGAAGCACCTCCGCCACCTCCTCCAGGCCGCCGACGCCACCTCGCTCCCCCCGGACCGCCCCAACTGTGAGCGCCTCGATCCCCTTCCTCCTGCTGGTTGCCCAATTATTGGAGATTTGTTCTGCAAATCAAGTGTTTTGTACTAGATTTTAGGCCTTCCTGTGCTCGTTGAGGTGTTTTAAGACTACTCGACGATCCACTTTAGGCCTGAAACTTGTGGTGATTAGAGATTGAAAATTGGACCTGCATGATGGATATTTTTTAGTGCCCACCAATGCTGGGAGGTTGCACATTGTGCTGTATTTCGGTGCTAACAAATAGCAGAAATTGAATTGCTACTTCTTATGTTACAGAATACAAACTCACAATTCACTTTAGAGCCTTAGATGCAAATACTTTGTCCTGAAACATCATTGTTTTCTCAATTTACAGGGAGTGTTTTTCGTAGAATAAAAGTTGGTTCCACACTCTTGCTTGATAGAATGCCATGTTAATAGACAAATAGATTGTTGTCTTTGTGTCTAATATTCATAGCTTCCACTGCTAAGGCGATTAGATAGCTTTTACATGAACTTTTGTCTTTCAGTTATGAGTATAAAGCTGGATCATAGATTTTTTTTTTACATTAGCAAAACAAGTTATTTGTGTGTTCAGGTAGTCTACACCTGTAGTATTTAGAGCAAATTGTTGTGGCGAATATAATGTTCACAGTGTGTTCTTTATGCAGATTTAAATATTCAGTCACCCCCATCCGTTTATCCACCAAAGAGATATTGTGACGTTACAGGTTTTGAGGTAAGTCACCCCAATAGACTCCAACTGTTGATTTACATATCCTGCAATGCTTCTAAATGATAAGGTTTGAAATTTGAATATATTTAGGTCTGAAGTAGATCATAATGTTGTGTCCTGTGTTTACCATAATTTTGTTTATCATGCTAAACTGCGTGTTTATATGCAGTGTTAATTGGTTGCAAACTCTCCCAGTGAGATAGAAATTTTGCGCTGTGCTTAACAAGGCCTATAAATTTGAAGGAATAAGCTGATACCTTGAGTTTAGTTATTCACTTATTCTCCCAGTAGCTGGTTCATAGGAAAATTCAGTAAGTAGCTTATGAGCAGCTAGATCTAAGACATAGCAGTACCGGTAGAGATCAACAAAAAATAATTTCATGTTAGAGACCCTGGCCATAATGTTATCTTTTATGTCTTATAATTACTCTCCATAAACACTTCGTTTGGAGTTCTTCACTGTCCTCACTTATCTGCTTTGTATGAACCAACACAAGCCTTTTTAAAAGCAATTCGGATGTATTATTGACAAGATAAGTTTGTGTGTGCAACCTATTTATTTGACACCGTATGATCAGGTTTTGTGTAGATTGAAATCAAATAAACAGTAGCCAGTTAAATTTGTGATTATCTGAAAGTTGATTGTATTTGGTAACTTCTAACTACTACAAAAAAGTACCGCTATAATGTGAGAATTGTATGGATGACCCACTGAAAGCTCTAATTCAGCAATGTTCTAATCGCTTTACTCAATTAACCCCCCCTTTTTTTTGCAAGATTTCACTCCATTTTTCAGAATTATTGACTATATAATTTTCATAATGTTCCTCAGATTTGATTTTATGCTGACTAATTAAATTTTGCATATGGATATTCATCTGTGTGGACGTTAATGTAATTCGAGGCTAATACAGTTGTTGCAATCTTTTAAGGAGAAAAAAAAAGTAGGGTCGTAGTTATTTTGATCGTTGAATTGTACGGTTAATATGAATGCTTTTTGGTTCAACTTGTTGGCATAGCAGAAATCCAGCAGGATTGGGTTGGAATAAAAAAATCCAGATTGAGCTGCTAAAATTGTGACTCATTTTGGAAAAAATGTTGTGAACAAATTTCACTATCAACCTAAATTTAGATGTTTTTGGTAGCTTTCATACTGCCACTTATGTAGGGGTGTTCAATCGCTGTTTACACCGGTTGACCAACCTGTGGACCAACAAACTTATTAGCACTTCTGTATCACAGTTTTGGAAAATTGCAAAATTAGCAATGTGTTGACGATTTAGAACGGTTTGTAAAAGTCCGGTGTGAACACACCTAAACATATGTAATTAAAGTCTGTGCTGTTCTAACAGATTCCTATATGAATGAAGTAGGAATCTGCATGAACGAAATACACTACTATTATCGGTAAATATTTTATAATACAATATTAATAACACAGCCCCCATAAAAAGTGAACTTAACTGTATACACATATTATAAAACTTAATAGTTGTAAACTTGATTAGTGTTTTCGGTGGGTTTACTAATGTTTTAGAACAGGCAAGTGAACTAAAATCAATACAGTTATGATGTTCTTTTCACAGTTCGATCTCTCTCGTGGCCTCTACGAACAACATGTTCAGTTAATTTCAACTTGGTACTGCCATGTACAGTATTACCAAGGGTCATAAACTTCACTGCACGTCTGCACCTGTTAGTAATACATGAACAATTTGAATATCACCCTGCTGACATCTGTACTAACAGTTCACATTTTCACCCACGCATTGCTGTCCTAAATAAATGAACCAAACCTAATGGTATGACAATCCTATTGGTCAAACTCAAAGCTTGGAGGTAGGGAAAGTGACCAAAATGAAGCAGTGCCCAACACTGGCCATCTGTCCTAAGCTTGGATTTTGCTGAGGACTGTAGTCCAGATGATGTAGTGTGTTGGCAAAAAATAGAAGAGAAAACATATTATAACTAGAGAAAAAACAAATAACACAAACATCTGTGTTGCCACCAAGAACCTACTTGTATCTTATCAATCAGTTCAAGCATGTGCATGTTGTTGTATTTTGTATGATCTGTTTGTTGCTACGGACATGCTTGTTACTGGTTACGGATTTTTCAGGAGTACTAGCTGAGGCATTTATCTGATACAGAGCATTTTTGGTTGCGCATTAGGTGCCATCCCTTATCAGAGAGTACTTTTTACAAGTCCGATCTTTTTACCTTCATGCAGGCACCATACGTGGATCCGAGGACGAAGCTGCGCTACGCCGATCCTGAGGTGTTCAGGCAGATCAGAATGCTCCCCGAAGAATACGTCCAGAGGTACCTGGCCGTGAGGAACGCGGCAGTTGTACTACGATAACAAGCTCCCTGTGTTACCGTGCCTATTCTTGCTAGCAAATGTCCTGCTCTGTAATCTGAATGCACATCATCGTTTCCCTCCTAATTGTGTTGCTGGCTCACATGTAGAAGAACTAGGGCTGAGCCCTTGATACATTTCGGAGAGATATTTTGTCTCTGTTATATTGTCGTTGTTGTGCCTTGTGTGCGTCTCTGTTCTGTTATTCCTGTTGCTGGTGTTCTGAGAGTTGATGGTTAAGTATGTTCTTAGCGTGCGATAGACTTGACATATCTGAATATGGATGGATACTTGCACTTATGCAGGTTGCAAAGGCTCTCAGATTTGGATAAACCATTTCTGGATGTAAACCGAATAGATAATTGAAATAAATATTTTTTAATAAACTGAAACTGGTAAATGAAATTTCTACACTCTGAGTTCACCTGTGATAAACCGCTAATGTTTCACATGCTAGAAAAACTGCAGTAAACGGAAACTGCGTCGCGTTTGAGCCAGGAAACCTCTATTTGGTTTCTAAGCAGTATTGAAAATTGGGGTGTGCTACGCGTTGGAAAGATCCACCGCCCCGCATCTAAATTTTTGCAACAAGACCCATGTTGCAAAAATTGCAACAACATCTCTGGCCTCGTCGCGCACTTGCGCAGTCGCCGTTCGCTGCCACCGTTTTGCAACACCACCGTTGTTGCAGAGATAAAATGAGAAAGAGAGACATGGTCCAGTAGGCCACGTGTTGAGCAGGAGGCTGCGGACGCCCCAGCTTAATCGGCCTGCAGAATAGAATCATTTCCCTTGAAAATTAGAGTTAAAATTAAAATCATGCCATGTGTAGTTCAATTTGCGCAACATATGTACTTCAAGGAGTACACAAACTAACAGTTTACATGCTAGAATGGGAGAAGTATACGGGTCATGGTATTACTGAAAAGCATCATCTATAGAGCAATTAATTAAGTTCTTTTTTTTTTACCTTTTTTTACCGAAAAGTAATTAAGTTCTGACATGACGCGAACAAAAAATCTACAAGATGACCGAATGTAAACACCCATACGCATCAGACTAATTCACCAAGATCATCACTCATAATAAATAAACTTGCAAACTTACATAACATGATACAATAGCTATGTTCTTAATAGAACATAATTGGTGAAACAAGCACTCAAAAGTACAGGGAAGGTAAGAGATCACACGGGCTGGCGCAGGGATCAATATGTCCCGACCATCTTATTTATAACAAGAACGATACCGAAACTAAAGCTGGTGCAGGAACCATGTCCCTAACCATCTTGTTCCCACACTTCGTCAATCAACATTACTGTACGAGACCAAGATCCATTGCATAGGCGCCGATCGCATTGAGATACCTTTCGGAACGTCCATAGAAACCCATAATGCCCCTGTTTGGTGGCACTTCAATGCTGAAAGCTGTGTTGTTCTCCTTACCCATATAGTTGGGATCTCCAATAGGTCCATATGTTTGGAGGTTGGTGACAATCGTAAGTGACGTTATAACAATGACTTCACTTATTTTAGGATCAATTTTGCCCCATGTTCCATGTATTGCCCTCACAAACTCTGAAGGGCGCATCCGAATCTGCAATCGGCACATAAGCGAAGGAAGATGCCAAAAATACATTACATGTTTTGGTTGTACCTCAAATAAAAGAAAGAAACTATTGTGAATGATGCACGGGAAAATATATAGGGGGTGAACGCACTGTTGTAGTGACCGCGTTAGTTGGTCCACCGACGCCCCAAGGACCTACGGTTTGTCTGCCCCCAGCTTGGTCAATGTAGGAAAATGTTAATGCATCAATTACCCCTCCAGTGGTAATTGTCACACTTTCTAGGTACTGAGGCAGCTCTGTAATGTCACGAACGATTCCTGAATTTTCACTACCATGTGGTGGTTCAATCCGTGCAGCAGGCTGCACGCGTGCAAGTAATGAAACAGTGTTAGTGCATTCAAAATGGGAAATGGAGCAATGCATGTTAGCAACTCTTTAGAAATCAGCCTGATAGCGCAAGCAAACATTATCGAGTATAGTGGAACTAAAACATCTGTATACCTGGTATCATGATTACGGGCTATACAACATTTAAGTTGTTGAAAACAACCCATTAATTCAAAGGTATATTCATCTGCATACACATCTTCTTAATATGTATGTATACTAAGATACACATGATCCATATTGACTATTTATCCGACTAATCATCAACAACTTACAATGCAGAAGCTAAGAAGAAATGGGTAAATAGTGCAAGTAAATGAGAACCACATTGGATATCATGATCACCTGAGGTTGAGTGCGGCAAAATGCCTCGATTGTAAGCTCTTGTACTTGTTCGCAGTCGTTCTTGAAACTGAATGGATTCACGTACACGGTTTTCTTGATAACACCACGCGCCATTGCAAAGTAGCCGGTCCCGCCAACAATAGCCCACTCCCCTGGTTCCGCCAGGGATGTTCCCGTTATCGCAAGCGTTGACGGAATCATGGACTGTCCGACCCTGAACCTGAACCTGTGTGAACTCACATATATGAGAAATATCATGCACCGTGCATGTGCCAAACAATCCAACACGAATAGGATGAAAACTTAGGATCTTCACTATTGTATCACCATGGGAAAAAGAAGAAGAACAAATGCAAATACAACTACTTATAGGCTACATATATACCTTTCAGTGTTGAACACCATGACAAATGAGATGTACCAGTTATCAACATCCACGTGGATGCCTTTTGCACGGGCAACTATACTTGCTCCAGCGCCAGTGCCATCATATATTGCCCAGTTGTTGACGCTAGTCGTGGCAAATGGGCTAGCAGTATGAGCATGCCCATCTATTATCCGTGCCTGGTTGGAGTTCTCTCCACTAAAGATTCGGCGCAAATATAACTTCTGGAAATCAAGCCTGGTGTTCTCCACGGGTGCACCGTAGTAACGGGTGATGTTATACACGGCTATGGCCATTGGGTATTGTGGTGTGGGAGACCAAACTAGCAAATGGCAACTAACTAGTCTGTAAAGCTTTGTGGTTTGTGTTGTGTGAAGAACATAAGACAATAAGGGGTATTTATAGCATACATGAACACTAAACTAGGTAGCCCAAGAGTTAGTATAGTGTCGATGATGTGCAAAGATAAGATACCCATAGGCATGACCAACAAGAAGAGATGGAGCTGGCATATTGGCATTGGGGGTCAGCTGACCCCAATGAATGTTTGAAAACTCTTTATTAATCAGTACTAACTATTGTTTGTTTTAGAAGGTGACACTAATGCAGTACGCATAATATAGAGATGAACCCTGAACCCGTGTCGTCCCTCCCAACAAGCTAGTTCCAGTGGTCAGCCGGGAAATGGTTGTGATGCCTGATCCGTATATGCGGACCTTTTTTTGCTTTGTTTTTTATAACTGTATACACAGATAGCTGGTAGAGGGATGGAAATACAGTTAATCTGAAAACCCTTTGTTTGCAGCACCTCTTTGATATCACATTACTCAAAATGATGGGGATGTAAATGAAATATATTCTTTTCGAAAAAAATGAATGAAATATACTTCCAGGATTACCCGCAAAAACAAAGAAATCCACTTCTAGGACTCACGAATACCCTAATGATCTCTCATTTCATGAAGTAACATATGACAAGAATGCAGTTGATGACGAAAATAATTCATTAATTCAGCAAGTTAATATTTCTTACTACACTGTACTTCACATTATAATCTTGTGTGATTAATCTCTTTGTAGGAATCCCCGCATTTCTTTTGCTGGCTTAATAAAGAGGAACACCGTACCCTTGTATCCCACCACACTACTTTTTTGGCAATAGAAAAGTTCATTACCGACTAGTTCTTTAATGAATTATTGAGCTATTAGCTACCCTCGTTCCAAAATAGAAGACACTCTAGATAGCTTTACCACTAAGAATATATATTTACATTAGTTACATTAAAACTGCACGATTAAATTCGCCATGAGAAATAGTTTCACATTATTTACTCACACATTTGTACCAATATTAACAGTCAAGGTTGCTCCATAGAGTTCTATGCAAATTGTAAAGGTTATCTATTTTGAAACATAGAAAGTACATTAGACTCTTTCATTGTCAGCGCATAAGCATCATTTTGGATCCATGAGCCCGCCTAATTTTCCTGCTCGCGTACAAATCCTCCTCGCAGAAAAGGTCGTCATTGGGACGTTGCCACAGCGGCAATGGCACGCGAGAGGCGACCCGAGAAAAAGTCGCCATGGAGACGTTGCTGCAGCAACAATGGCACGCGAGAGGCGACCCAAGGAGGATGTGTACGCGAGCTAGAAAATCAAGTGGGCTGGTGGATGCGTGGGGAGCAACACCATGATTAGTTGACTTGTGTAATCAAAACAATATGATTAGCATCAATCACAAAGATGATATATTAATCGTACTGTTGGTGTTTCACATTTTAGATTTCTTTACTTAATATTGAAACAGTACTAACCATAATCCCATGTGAGGGGCTTTAATTGATATTGAGTTAGACATTCTATTAGGGATATACTAGCATCTATCATAAGTTTGACATTCTGTTAGAGACATACTCTAGCATGTTCATCCACACCCCTCCTCCCCTCTCCCCACAAACTAGACATGTAGATCCTGAACAAGCCTAGCTACTTTTCATCCTTGCATGGTCCAAGATCTCCTTTTTCGGACCCTCACGGCGCAACAAACTCCTGTATTAGTGCGGACAGGTTAATTTACCATCAATCATATTTTATCTCTATATATAAAACATCAGATCATTACTTAGATTTGTGCGCCCGACTTGCTCCGAAGATAGGGTCGTTAGGAGTAAAAGCACTATGCAGCCGCTGCTCCCAAACCCTAGCCACCCACATCTCCTCCACGGCCACCAACGAGCCCCTCTTCACACCCATGGCCACCAAAATGCCGATGTCCTGGAATGCCATGGTGGCCATCCACTGATCCACTTCAATGCCAATCAAGGTTTTAAATTGTGTTTTCCCAGTGGTCGTATCATTCTCCTCTCTGCTGTCCTAGATAGCCCACCGATTTTCTTCGTTATGGGCTTCACCCTTCCAAAAAGTGTCCTCGAGGAAATAGACAAGCTTAGGTGAATCTTCTTCTGGTCCAACGATGATACTTTTTTTCGAGGGCTAAGTGCCTGGTAGCGTGGGACCGGGTTTGAATGCCACGTCAAGTAGGTGGTCTAGGTGTTAAAAACTTGCAAGCACAATTTTTTTGTTGCATGTCAAAATTTGCATTTAAATTCCTACACTCTTAAAACTTGCCTTGGAAGGATTGGATTTTTCATCATTCCCCTTCACATATATAGGTTTAGGTAAAAATTGCCTCCTACCTCGTCCAGGTCATTCTCAAACACCTACATATATAAACTATGTGAGTTCTCCCATGTGACAGTTGGTGACGGTACCTCCACCTTCTTCTGGTTAGACAGATGGGTTCTTCCTGAACCTTTGCGCACTGCTCTCCTGCACTTTTTACACACCACACCAAACTCAATGCTCCTGTTGCAAGCGTTATGATGAAGGGGGTTGATCTTAAACGGCTAACCTTAACTGATACCAATGAACTTTCTACCTTAAGATTATTGTTGCAGGATGTAAGCCTTACGGGAGCCCCTTACTCCAGGTTGCTTCTCAACGGACCACTAAGGGTGCTTACGATGAGCTGGGTTCTTAGCTCTCCGACCCCAACCTCGCCTTCATCTGGGAAACTAGGATCCCTAGCCAGGCACGTGTCTTTGGGTGATTGTTCTACCTAGATCGCATGACCACGATGCTCTTCTGTTCCCGAAGATTAAGGCCAACTTTTCTTCAATTGTCTGTTGCACGCCAGATATGGAGTGCCCTTGGACTACGTCCTCGCTCCCCCTCCCCATTAGGGAGCTTTGGGCCTCCTCATGTCGACAAGGGCTTTCACATTCTGTGTGGCCTTTCGTTCTTCTGCTCATTCTTAGAAGATTTGGGATGCACGGAATGCCAAAGTATTCAGGGATATAGTGGTCACCCATAATGATGTACTCCCTCTGTAAAGAAATATAAGAGCGTTTAGATCACTAGAGTAGTGATCTAACTAGTGACCTAAACGCGTGATCTAAATGCTCTTATATTTTTTTTAGGAGGGAGTAACTAGGAATATCATCTAGATTTTATCCTTGTTCACTCTGTGGTCTCACCGCCTCAATCAGGCGGATCTCAAGGTGCACGCCGGGCTGTGGCATGACTACCTGATCTTTCGCCTCGCCTGATCTTGTAAAACAATTATTTTTTGAAATATATTCATCCCGTGGAGAGTTTTTAAAAAGGGAGTTAGGAATTAGAGGGGAAGTTTACTAGATGGAGCAATCATGTCTGTCTAGATATTAAGGTCTCACAACAAGTGGATATTTTTAAACATTGTTGAACAGTTGTGTGGTGACGATTGTAAACATTCTGACAATTCTCTCTTCCGCAAAAAAGGAAAAACAAGTGGATATCGTGTGCTGCGCAGCAACGACGAGGGCCCAAGTGAAGAAGGTCGCCGCTCCGAAGACAACATCGGCTATCGGTTGTAGTCGAGTCGTCTTACTTTACATCCGCTGATCGAAACGTACGGCCAAGTCTTAGATGGTACTTCTGTACGGCCCTTCAAATAAAATGTAGCCACTTGCGTAGTAGTGAGATGATCATGATCTGCAAAAGTCGTGGAATGTATCCAAATGCACCATATATAAAATGTATACATAGTACTCCACTTTGTGCTGGAATGTGCATACATATTCTGTCTCAGGAGCTAAACTAGAATCTGAAAATACGAGAGGCCGTAGCACGACCGAGCTAATGCTTATCCTGCAAAATTTCCGGAATGAAAAAAGACTTCTACAACAGCTGAGGCGCAGAGTAATCTGATTGGAGTCAAGACTTTGTCGTGTGTCTTCTTAACCACCCTTTATAAAACGTAGCCAGTTGCAGAGTAATCTGATCAAGGCCAAGTTAAGAGCAACAGCCTGCCATACACCATGTCTTATACCGTACGTACACTTGTATAGGTCCTAGGATTTTTTTATATGTCCTTGAAAGAGGGCTAAAGAATTCTAAAGATTTGAGAGGCAGAAGTATAACTGAGCTGACGATAATTCTTAAAAAATGCGGGCATGCATGATTATGTATTCAAGCAATACAATTTGCATAACTAGCTGTAGTCAATTACTCCCTCCGTAAAAATTTATAAGAGCATTTAGATCACTACTTATATTTCTTTACGGGGGAGTGCATAATTACCAGATTTACGGTCGCTCAATTCACGATTCACTGCTTTATATGGGAGCAAGGAACAGGTGCCCGAAATGGAATGTCAGTATTTAATTTAAGAACCACCTATAGACACACAAGGTAGTTCTAGGTCAGCAGCAGCTCTAGATTGAGAAGAAGGCCGGTGAAACTGTTGCAACTCCACCTTATAAGTATGATCAAGAAGTACCTTTGCAGTTATTCCATATGGCCATGGACATGTGGACATCAAACCAAAGCAAAAGATATATGTGTATCACCATCCACTGGATTGAAGAGGACTGGAATATTCAAAAAAGGGTTATCAGTTTCAAGCACCTAGAAGGACGACACAATGGTATGAACATGTCGGATGCATTTTGTGCAAGTATAACAAGATGGTTTATTGATAAGACAGTGTTTTCCTTGACTTCGGATAATTCTGCCGCAAGTTTTCTGTCATCAAAGATGTTGTTGCTGATATTAAAGAGAAGTCATCCTTAGTCTGTGACGGCTTGTTCTTTCATGTTAGATGTGTTTGCTTCATAAATTATACGGTTTGAAAATAGAACATCTAAAGTTTATATTGGTATATTTTTTTAAAATATATGAGTTGTATTAGGTTGGTCAAATTGACAACCTAGAGGTACGCGCACGCCCTATAAACTGTGAGAGAGGGAGTAGTGTTGTTGATTTATTCCGTAATCGCCTCGACCCCGAGATGGTGGAAAGGATTAATTTGTATACCAAAGATTGGGTTGCCGCGTCTCGAAAAGGTAGTTTCTCACTTGTTTCTTGTTATGTACTAGTATAGCTGTACAAAGTTTTTCAAGTTATTTTCTTGGCCATACCTGAAAACGGACTGAAGGGAGGAATGGCCGCCATATTCATATTCAAATGATGTCAAAATAGAAAATCTTTTATGGATGTAGATTGAATACATTTTTGAAATAAATATTTTTTTAAAGCCAATTGGATTTTGTCAATGCAACTTTTTTGCACTCTGAGATCAGATATGATAAAGGCTGATATTTCACATGCAACATCTAACGCGGCGAAGATTATGGAGCATAAAGAGTAATCTTTTGCCAGAAGCATCACTTCTCGCAGTAAATTACATATCTTGCTCTCTTTCAAGAATATGAATGCAGATTATGGGAACATAAAAACCATGTCAGATTTGAACACTGAAAGAATATCGAATAAACTACTATTTGTAGGATGGGAAATTCATGCCATGATCACATCCTATGGTATCTGGAAACCTGCATCAATACGGCTAAGGTAAAAAACAATATGATCTCAATCTTAGTTAATAAATATAAAATCACACCATCAAACACATAAAGAAGGTGAAACAATCCAAGATAACACAGCACACATATTATAATTAACCATACTGTTAATCTTAATCCTTTGAGGCAAACCAAACCCATCCCTATGGTAAAAGTTGCGGAAAACAACAAATTTAGCATGACTCGAAATTTCAGTTCAAGCATGATTGTTCATTGCATTGCATTGCATTGCACCAAGGCTCGGCTATACGCAAGAACTCCACTTCGGCTTCACAATAGAGCGATGTCTACATCGGCTACAGTTAACAGCAGACCGCGGAGACAAGCTTCTTGCCAAGTTATTTCTCCAATGTTGTGCTGACACAGCAAATATAAGTTAATCGCAAGGAGACTTTATTGGAATCAGGTTCCTGCAACAGGAAAAAAAAAAGGACGCATAAGTTCTATAAAAATAAAAATCAATCACATTATAAGTTTTACTACAAAGAAGGCATGACTATATGGTTTTTACTATAAGTATAGAGAAGGCACAGCAATTATAAGAAATAACGACATAGCTCTGATATCAAAGGGTAAATGACTGCCAATGCAGGTACAGTTTATGTCACAAGAGCATGAAACAATCAGTTATCCCATGAACCTTCAACAACCATTATGGTAGGCTGCATTGGAATCGACTAACGTATGTTTTAACATATGCATCATCATTCATCAGCAACAACGATACATAGGTCATGTTTAACATTACCAAACTGATATGCTAGCACTACAGAATTATGATCTGTTAATGGATGGATGTAGAATAGCTAATTTCAGGCCACAACTTTATTTCCTCAATACACATGACAAACTCTGGCAAAGTCACATTTATAAAGAACTTTGACGGTAGTGTGGCTGGCACTTTCAAAGTAGTAAACGATATCACAGCAACTCAGCAAACAGGATTTCAACTAACAGAATAACGCTACAAACAAAATACACATGCATTCGAAAGGATGACACCAATCGAAAATTTCTTTTGGAGGCCGAGCTCCATAAAGGCCTCCATTTGCAATTTTCTAAATTCATATTTCTACGTTTCAAAAATTCTGAAAAAATACAGATATACATGGAGGCATAATGTACATGTGAGTAAATTTTCAGAACGAAATATGTTGGAATGAGGGCTGTGCAAAAAAATAAAAACAAATCTGGGGCTTTTTAGCACATGATACTATTCATCCTCAAAGTCCATGAATTTGTTGTTTTACAGGTCGCATTTCAAGGTATTTCATCCTGAATTTTTACACATATGTACATTTCATCCTTGTATACTTGCACATTTTTTCAGATTTTTTTGAAATAAAAAAGTTTTAATTTTGATTGTTTCAAAAATTCTGGGCTCCATGGAGCCCGATCACCAAAGCACCCCACTCGACACCAATTTATGACAGCTGACATGCAAATTGTGATGAAATACTCGTGAAGATGAAGGCATGTGAAATATTCAGTGATTCTGTGAACCTAATACTCAGCACTTTTTATCAGTATGAAACAATTAGTCATTCCATGAACTTTCACCAAACGTTAGAGCATGGTAGACTGCATTGGAGTCCACCAATATACGCTTTAGCATATATATGCACCATCAGCAACAACACAATTTCTGATACAAGGGTCATGTTACTTAAAATAAATAAATAAATAAAACAGGGTGATGTTTGACATTACCAATATGATATGCCGGCACTACAGAATTATGATTTGTTAATGGATGGTGTATAATAGCTAATTTCAGGTCAGAACTTTATTTATATGTTTTCCTCAAATAGACATGACAAACTCTGGCAAAGTCACATTTATAAAGAACTTTGGCTGTGGCACGGCTGGTGCCATCGATGCAGCAAACTGAAGATATTCTCAACTTTACAGCAATTCAGCAAACAGGATTTCAATTCACAGAGTAATACTCAAACAAAATATACATGATATCTAATGGATGACAAATTGACAACAATTAAACTTTATGACAGCTGAGCATATATGCCGTGCACGTTGTGCAACAAGAGAGCCAAGAGCAAGCATACCTTGGTGCACGATTCCATTGAACCTCAGTAGTCGCAGAACAAGCTTGGAAGCACCCAAACCTGCGGCCTCCCGAAACCAACGCCTGGTTCACCTGGATACTGTGCAGGGAAGCATTTACAGGTCCCATCGACCAGAGAATACTCGCTCCATCCCCCAGTCCATGGCAATGATCCATACACACAGTCGGCACGGATCCCAGGAACATCTGGACCAAGGCACGCGACGAAATCATCGTAGCCAATAAACATCGTCCGCCCACCGAGGCTCGTTGTCATCACCCACTTCCCCACATTGAAGTCCCACCGGAAAGTCTTGTATTCCGGATCGATGCGCCCCACCTTGCAGATAAGCAGGGGCTCGCCACCGCACTCCCCCAGCAATGATCCGCCTACGGCCTCCTTCAGAGTCTCTTCAAGTTCCTCATCGAATTCGCCTCCAAGCATCCACAGCTCCATAGTGTTGTCCTTGGGGAGCGAAGCCATGACGAGCCCGCAGGAGGGGAGGAGCCCGTAGAGGGCGCCGTTGACGATGCGCCAGTCCTGGATCTCAAAGTCGCCGCCGTAGGACGCGACAGCCCAGTGGGCGTACCAGAGGCTGCAGTACTGGATCTCCGTGCGGCCCTTCGCCGGGGCGAAGACGTAGCCGCCGCTGAGGATGACGCGGCTGTACTCCAGCGGGGGCCTGGGGAGGCGAGCCTGCACGCCGGAGAGGAGGTCGGTGACGAGGATCTCGCCGGTGGCGCCGTCGACGGCGGCGACGCGGGCGCCGTCGGAGGTGAGGACGCCGCCGGTCCTGGCGAAGGGGAGGCGGGCGCGGAAGCGGAGGAGGCGGCGGTCGGGGACGTGGAAGAGGGCGAGCGAGAAGGCGGCGCAGCCGGGCTCGAGGACCTTGAAGAGGGGCAGCGAGGGGTCGGCGGTGTGGGGCACGAGGAGGTGCGGCGGCTGGTTCGCGAGCAGGTACCGGCAGTTGGGCAGGGCGGCGCGGTAGGCGCGGCAGCCGGCGCGGAGGGCGAAGAAGTCGTGCAGGCTCGTCAGGTGCTTCGCGATGTCCGGGATCAGCTCCGCGGGGATGTACGGCCCGCCGGCGTCTGCGTCGCCGTCGACGGGGGCGTTGGCGGGCAGATCTGGGCCGCCGTCGTTCGCGGCCATCCTCCTCCCTCCTTCGCCGCGACCAGCACAAGATGATTTTATCGGAGTCGAACGAAGTCGCGAGATTTAGGGTGGGGCGGGGTGGCAACGGCCGGCGGAAGAGGCGGCGGAGCCCGGCGGCGAGGGCGCAAAAAGAGGGGAAACTGTCAAACCCTTCACCCACGTCGGCGCTTATGTGAGAGGGGAGAATTTCAGGTGCTCCCGCACCTCCCGTGTTACCATGATACATGAATTTGTCGCCCGTTAGATGGGAGATCAACGGTTAGTGTTGAAGCCTCTAGACCTGCGCAAAATTATGAGACTCTTGGAGGGGTTTTCTGCAAGTTTGAGCCAGCTCTTCCTATGACCATCGGATCTTTGATCCTACGGACGGCGAGTTCCTATATCATCGTAGCACGGGAGGTGCGGGAGCACCTGGAAATCTCAAAATTATGTTGGAGGATTATGCAATTTGTATATGACATTTTCTAGAATTCTTTTTTTTTGAGAAAGGATTAAAATCCACCAACTGATCGCGTCGTTTACGCCAATGACGTAGGAAGTCGTTGGATCTGCTTTAGTCATGCGACATAGAGTGCGCCCATCGGTGGCTTCGGCCACCGCCCAACCACCCAGACACGTGTCTCATCAACCACCCGCACACACTTATCCGTCGCCAAACACGTGTCTCATCAACCACCCGCACACAGTTATCCGTCGTGTCTCATCAACCATCCGCACACATTTATCCTCTCTGTATCATCCCCATCCTTATCCTCCGGTAAGCATTTATCTTTCCCAAATGAACCCTCAAGCTTGCTCCCTTTCTTTCCATCCTCCTCCTGGAAGCTTCCAAGGTTGTCGATCCTCTCTCCTCTCCTCTCTTTCCAAATAAGTTGTAAGACATGGGTAGAGGTAGCACTGCTGGAAAGAGTGGTAGGTTCGCAACATCATTCGTATTAAATGGGGTGACCACAACATCATCCGTGTTAGTAATGCACAATCGCAACGCCGTTCGTGTTGCAATGAATGACCACAATGCCATCCGTGTTGCAATGAGCGACTACAACGTCAATGGGCGACCACAATGTTGCATATGTTGCAATGGGTCACCCAATGTCGTTCATGTTGCAATGGGCAACCACAACATCATCTGTGTTGCAATGGTGGCAGTGGAATGCTATGTGGACACATAGTTGATAGCCAGGAACACGAACGATCCCTTCCCAAGATCAATGCGTTGACGGCTAGCGTCGACCATGGGAACTAACAAACAACCACTGATCACACCGAGCGATTCGCCGATTGGAGCGGTTGCCACGTGTCCCTTACGGGGCCCACCCATCACTTTCCCCATCTACCCTTATGCCTAACAGTGAGCACAACCACCCGTTGACCCTTTGCTTTTCCTCTCCGCCCAATCTCTTTTCTCCCTGGATCTCGTCCCCTACCTGTTCTTTTCTCTTACCACTCTGGCAGCTCGCCCTCGCACATACCCCACAACCATCCTGCATCGGCAAGCAGATGTTGCAATGCAGCGCATGGCTGCAAGCCTACCTCAGATAGACAATATTGCTTTGAGGGGCAGTTGCCATGCTGTGAGGTTGCCATCACACGTCGATGTTGCAGCAGCGCCGCGACATGCCAGAAGATGTTTCTAGGTCGTGACCAAGGAGAAGCGCTCGTTGGTGCTACGACCTGACAATTAATGCAGCAAGATAGCGGTTGCACCTAGTGTTGCAACTGCCTTCCTCGACGATGTTGCAAGTGATGTCTACTACGCAACTTTATTCTTGTAGACACGTGTTGGGCCTCCAAGCGCAGAGTTTTGTAGGACAACATCAATTTTCCCTCAAGTGGATGACCTAAGGTTTATCAATCCGTGGGAGGCGTAGGATGAAGATAGTCCCTCTCAAGCAACCCTGCAATCAAATACAAGAAATCTCTTGTGTCCCCAACACACCCAATACAATGGCAAATTGTATAGGTGCACTAGTTCGGCGAAGAGATGGTGATAAAAGTGTAGTATGGATAGTAGATATGAGTTTTTGTAATGCGAACAATAAAAAATAACAAGGTAGTAAATAGTAAATGGAGCACAAACGGTGTTGCAATGATGGAAAATGAGGCCTAGGGTGCATACTTTCACTAGTGCAATCTCTCAACAATGCTAACATAGTTGGATCATATGATTATCCCTCAATAGTGCTACCAGGTTGCCATCACACGTCGGTGTTGCAGCAGCGCGCAACATAGCAGAAGATGTTTCTAGGTCGTGACCAAGGAGAAGCACTTGTTGGTGCTACGACCTGACAGTTAATGCAGCAGGACAGCGGTTGCACCTAGTGTTGCAACTGGCTTTCTTGACGATGTTGCAAGCGCAACCGCCTGCGCAGGGGGGGGCATGGTCGGTGCATCGTAAAGGGCTCAAGGGTTGTAACATCACCGGGGCTTCAAGCACATCGCTGGGTTGCAACGTCACTGGTGCCTTAGGCACATCACGGGGTTGCGACGTAGCATGTGGTTCAGGCACATCGACATGTGTCTCATGCAACTGCGATGACCGCAACATGGGCGATGTTGTAATGGCAACCACAAGGTTGTCCATATTGTGATGGGCGACCGCATTATTCATTCGTGTTGTGCTGGTGGCATCCTAACCCAACGACTATGTGGGGTCAAATTCGACGGCTTGTAACCCGACTGATCTTTGGCAAATATCAACTGACCAACGAGTTGTGATGGCCTTTTAGATGGATCCAAGATTGCTATTATGTAATAAACCAAAACATTTGGCATAGGCTTTGCCTTATTGGCTCGTATGTTACTGAAGGAAATATGCCCTAGAGGCAATAATAAAATTGTTATTTATATTTCCTTATATCATGATAAATGTTTATTATTCATGCTAGAATTGTATTAACCGGAAACTTAGTACATGTGTGAATACATAGACAAAACATAGTGTCCCTAGTATGGCTCTATTAGACTAGCTTGTTTATCAAAGATGGCTATGTTTCCTAACCATAGACATGTGTTATCATTTGATGAATGGGATCACATCATTAGGAGAATGATGTGATGGACAAGACCCATCCGTTAGCTTAGCATTATGATCGTTACAGTTTCATTGCTACCGCTTTCTTCATGACTTATACATGTTCCTCAGACTATGAGATTATGTAACTCCTGAATACCGGAGGAACACCTTGTGTGCTATCAGACGTCACAACCTAACTGGGTGATCATAAATATGCTCTACAGGTGTCTCCGAAGGTGTTTGTTGGGTTGGCATAGATCGAGATTAGGATTTATCACTCCGAGTATCGGAGAGGTATCTCTGGGCCCTCTCGTTAATGCTCATCACTATAAGCCTTGCAAGCAATGTGACTAATGAGTTAGTTGCGGGATGAAGCATTACAGAACGAGTAAAGACACTTGCCGGTAACGATATTGAACTAGGTATGATGATACCGGCAATCGAATCTCGGGCAAGTAACATACCGATGACAAAGGGAACAACGTATGTTGACCGACAAAGATCTTCGTAGAATATGTAGGAGCCAATATGAGCATCCAGGTTCCGCTATTGGTTATTGATCATAGATGTGTCTCGATCATGTCTACATAGTTCTCGAACCCGTAGGGTCCGCACGCTTAACGTTCGATGACGATTTGCATTATGAGTTATGTAATTTTGATGACCGAAACTTGTTCGGAGTGCCAGATGAGATCACGGACGTGACGAGGAGTCTCGAAATGGTCGAGACATAAAGATTGATATATTGGAAAGTTATGTTCGGACACAGGAAAGGTTTCGGAATGGTTCGGGCATTTTTTGGAGTACCGGAAGGTTACCTGAACCCCCCAGGGGATTAATGGGCCTTCATGGGCCTGATGTCTACTACACAACCTTCTTCTTGTAGACGTTGTTGGGCCTCCAAGTGCAGAGGTTTGTAGGACAGTAGCAAATTTCCCTCGAGTGGATGACCTAAGGTTTATTAATCCGTGGGAGGCATAGGATGAAGATGGTCTTTCTCAAACAACCCTGCAACCAAATAACAAAGAGTCTCTTGTGTCCCCAACACACTCAATACAAATGGTAAATTGTATAGGTGCACTAGATCGGCAAAGAGATGGTGATACAAGTGCAATATGGATGGTAGATATAGGTTTTTGTAATCTGAAATTATAAAAACAGCAAGGTAACTAATGATAAAAGTGAGCACAAACGATATTGCAATGCTTCGAAACAAGGCCTAGGGTTCATACTTTTACTATTGCAAGTTCTCTCAACAATAATAAAAAAATCCTGGAATATCCTTAGGAGAATGATGTGATGGACAAGACCCAATCATAAGCATAGCATAAAAGATCGGATAGTTCGTTTGCTAGAAGCTTTGCCAATGTCAAGTATCTATTCCTTCGACCATGAGATCGTGTAACTCCGGTTACCGTAGGAGTGCCTTGGTGTATCAAACGTCACAACGTGGCGGGTGACTATAAAGGTGCATTACGGTATCTCCGAAAGTATCTGTTGGGTTGACACGGATCGAGATCGATTTGTCACTCCGTATGACGGAGAGGTATCTCTGGGCCCACTCGGTAATGCATCATCATAATGAGCTCAATGTGACCAAGGTGTTGGCCACGGGATCATGCATTACGGTACGAGTAAAGTGACTTGCCAGGTAACGAGACTGAACAAGGTATTGGGATACCGACGATCGAGTCTCGCAAGTAACGCATCGATTGACAAAGGGAATTGCATACAGGGTTTGATCGAATCCTCGACATCGTGGTTCAACCGATGAAATCATCGAGGAGCATGTGGGAGCCAACATGGATATCCAGATCCCGCTGTTGGTTATTGCCCGAGAGTCGTCTCGGTCATGTCTGCGTCTCCCGAACCCGTAGGGTCTACACACTTAAGGTTCGGTGGCGCTAGGGTTAGTAGGAAGTCAAGTATGTGACCACCGAATGTTGTTCGAGTCCGGATGAGATCCCGGACGTCACGAGGAGTTCGGAAGGGTCCGGAGGTAAAGAATAATATATAGGAAGTGGTGTTTCGCCATCGGGAAAGTTTCGGGGTTACTGGAAAGTACGGGACCACGGAAGGGTCCCGAGGTCCACCGGTGGGGCCACCTATCCGGAGGGCCCCATGGGCTGAGAGGGAAGGAACCAGCCCACAAGGGGCTGGTGCGCCCCTAGGGTCCACCCCGCGCCTAGGGTTGAAACCCTAGGGGTGGGGCGCCCACCGGCTTGGGGGCACTCCACCCCTTGGCGCCGCCCCGGAGATTGGATCTCCAGGGCCGCCACTCCCTGTGCCTATATAAAGGGGGAGGGAGGGGCTGCTGCACACAACTCCCAAGGCGCAGCCCTCCCTCCCCAACACATCTCCTCCTCCGTAGAGCTCAAGCCACAGCCGAGATCGCTTCTCCACCATCATCACGCCGTCGTCTTTGCCGGTGGAGCTGTCTTCCTCAACCTCTCCTTCCCCTTGCTGGATCAAGAAGGAGGAGACGTCGCTCGTCCCGTCACGTGTGTTGAACGCGGAGGTGCTGTCCGTTCAAAGACTTGGCATCGGTGATCTGAATCACGCTCGAGTACGACTCCATCATCACCTTGCAAGCTTCCGCACGCGATCTACAAGTGGTATGTAGATGCAAACTCTCTCCGTTACTCGTTGCTTAGATGAACTCATAGATGGATCTTGGTGAAGCCGTAGGAAAAATTTGAATTTTCTCGCAACGCTCCCCAACAAAGGCATCATGAGCTAGGTCTATGTAGTTCTCTATTGCACGAGTAGAACACAATTTGTTGTGGGCGTTGATCTTGTCATCTTACTTGCCTCTACTAGTCTTTTCTTGCTCAATGGTATTGTGGGATGAAGCGGCCGGACCAACCTTACACGTGCTTCGTGAGACCGGTTCCACCGAATGACATGCACTAGTTGCATAAGGTGGTGGCGGGTGTCTGCTCTCCCACTTTAGTTGGAGCGGATTCGATGAACAGGGCCCTTATGAAGGGTAAATAGAAGTTGACAAAATCACGTTGTGGTGATTCGTAGGTAAGAAAAACGTTCTTGCTAGAACCCAATCGCAGCCACGTAAAAGATGCAACAACAACTAGAGGACGTCTAACTTGTTTTTGCATCGATTGATCGTGTGATGTGATATGGCGAAGTTGTGATGAATGTTGAATTGTGATGTATGAGATCATGTTCTTGTAATAGGATTCACGACTTGCATGTCGATGAGTATGACAACCGGCAGGAGCCATAGGAGTTGTCTTTATTTTTTGTATGACCTGCGTGTCATTGAAGAACGCCATGTAAACTACTTTACTTCATTGCTAAACGCGTTAGTCATAGAAGTAGAAGTAGTCGTTGGCGTGACAACTTCATGAAGACACGATGATGGAGATCATGATGATGGAGATCATGGTGTCAAGCCGGTGACAAGATGATCATGGAGCCCCGAAGATGGAGATCAATGGAGCTTGATGATATTGGCCATATCATGTCACAACTATATAATTGCATGTGATGTTTATTATGTTTATGCATCTTGTTTACTTAGGACGACGGTAGTAAATAAGATGATCCCTTACAAAATTTCAAGAAGTGTTCTCCCTAACTGCGTAATTTGTTACTACGGTTCGTCGTTTCTAAGCACCACGTGATGATCGGGTGTGATGGATCCTTACGCTCACATACAACGGGTGTAAGACAGTTTTACACAAATAAAACACTTAGGGTTAACTTGACGAGCCTAGCATGTGCGGACATGGCCTCGAACACGGAGACCGAAAGGTCGAACACGAGTCGTATGGAAGATACGATCAACATGAAGATGTTCACGACGATGACTAGTCCGTCTCACGTGATGATCGGACACGGGCTAGTCGACTCGGATCGTGTAACACTTAGATGACTAGAGGATGTCTAATCTAAGTGGGAGTTCATAATTTTGATTAAGAACTTTATTATCATGAACTTAGTCTAAAACCTTTGCAAATATGTCTTGTAGATCAATGGCCAACGCTAATGTCAACATGAACTTCAACGCGTTCCTAGAGAAAACCAAGTCGAAAGATGATGGCAAAGAACTATACTGGACGGGTCCGAACCCGAGGATCATCCTCATAGCTGCCAGAAGCAATATGTCCTAGAAGGACCGCTAGGTGCCGCTCCGTCGAAGAACCAAGACGTTATGAACGCTTGGCAAACTCGTCTTGATGATTACTCCCTCGTTCGATGCGGCATGCTCTACAGCTTAGAACCGGGCTCCAAAAGCGTTTTGAGCATCACGGAGCATATGAGATGTTCAAGAGCTGAAACTAGTTTTCCAAGCTCATGCCCGGTCGAGAGATATGATGTCTCCGACAAGTTCTACAGCTTGTAAGATGGAGGAGAACAGTTACACAAGTGAACACATCCTCAAGATGTCCAGGTTGCACGCCGTATGACCCAGTTGAACATTAACCTCCCGATGAGGCGGTCATTGACAGAATCCTCCGATCGCTCCCACCAAGCTACAAGAGCTTTGTGATGAACTACAACATGCGGGGATGGTAAAGACCATTCTGAAGTGTTCTCAATCGTCAAGTCAGCAGAGGCTGAAATCAAGAAAGAACATCAAGTGTTGATGG
The DNA here is from genome assembly GCA_021437245.1 of Aegilops speltoides. NCBI lineage: Eukaryota > Viridiplantae > Streptophyta > Magnoliopsida > Poales > Poaceae > Aegilops > Aegilops speltoides. Next base: position 29,503,064 of record CM038142.1, read on the forward strand.
TCAATAAGACCACTAAGTTCAAGAAGGGCAAGGGTAAGAAGAACTTCAAGAAGGACGGCAAAGATGTTGCCGCGCCCGTAAGCCCGCTGCGGGAAGAAGTCAAAGAATGGACCCAAGCCTGAGACTGAGTGCTTTTATTGCAAGGGGAAGGGGCACTGGAAGCGGAATTGCCCCAAATACTTAGCGGATAAGAAGGCCAGCAACACCAAAGGAGCTGCGGAATAAACGGAGACTGGCGAAGGACGAGGTGACGATGCGCGTCGGGAATGGTTCCAGGGTCGATGTGATCGCCGTCGGCACGCTACCTCTACATTTACCTACGGGATTAGTTTTAAACCTCAATAATTGTTATTTAGTGCCAAGTTTGAGCATGAACATTGTATCTGGATCTCGTTTAATACGAGATGGCTACTCATTTAAGTCTGAGAATAATGGTTGTTCGATTTATATGAGAGATATGTTTTATGGTCATGCTCCGATGGTCAATGGTTTATTCTTGATGAATCTCGAGCGTAATATTACACATGTTCATAGTGTGGATGCCAAAAGATGTAAAGTTGATAACGATAGTCCCACATACTTGTGGCATCGCCGCCTTGGTCACAATGGTGTCAAGCGCATGAAGAAGCTCCATGCTGATGGACTTTAGAGTCTCTTGATTATGAATCGTTTGACACATGCGAACCTTGCCTCTTAGGCAAAATGACCAAGACTCCGCTTCTCGGAACAATGGAGCGAGCAACCAACTTGTTGGAAATCATACATACCGATGTGTGCGGTCCAATGAGCGTTGAGGCTCATGGAGGATATCGTTATGTTCTCACTCTCACGGATGACTTAAGTAGATATGGGTATGTCTACTTAATGAAACACAAGTCTGAGACCTTTGAAAAGTTCAAGGAATTTCAGAGTGAGGTAGAGAATCAACGTGACCGAAAGATAAAATTCTTCGATCGATCGTGGAGGAGAATACTTAAGTCACGAATTTGGTACACACTTAAGGAAATGTGGAATCGTTTCACAACTCACGCCGCTGGAACACCTCAAATAAACGGTGTGTCCGAACGTCGAATCGCACTCTATTGGATATGGTGCGGTCTATGATGTCTCTTACCGATTTACCGCTATCATTTTGGGGATACGCCTAGAGACAGCTACATTCACTTTAAATAGGGCACCGCCTAAATCCGTTGAGACGACACCGTATGAATTATGGTTTGGGAAGAAACCTAAGTCGTCGTTTCTAAAAGTTTGGGGATGCAATGCTTATGTCAAGAAACTTCAACCCGAAAAGCTCGAACCCAAGTCGGAAAAATGCGTATTCATAGGATACCCTAAGGAAACTGTCGGGTATACCTTCTACTTAAGATCCAAGGCAAGATCTTTGTTGCCAAGAACGGATGCTTTCTAGAGAAAGAGTTTCTCTCGAAAGAAGTAAGTGGGAGGAAAGTAGAACTCGATGAAGTACTACCTCTCGAACGGGAAAGTGGTGCAAAGACAGAAACCGCTCTGTGATGCCCACACCAACCAAGAGGAAAACGTTGATGATGATCAAGGTACTTGGATCAAGATACTCTTGAACTTCAAGGTCCACGAGGACACGCCCGCACTGAGTGGTACGGCAACCTGTTATGGAAATCATGTTGCTAGACAACAATGAACCTTCGAACTATGAAGAAGCAATGGCGGGCCCGGATTCCAACAAATGGCTTGAGGCCATGAAATCCGAGATAGAATCCATGTATGAAAACAAAGTATGGACTTTGACAGACTTGCTCGATGATCGGCGAGCAATAGAAAATAAATGGATTTTAAAGAAGAAGACGGACGCGATGGTAATGTTACCATCTATAAAGCTCGACTTGTCGCTAAGGGTTATCGACAAGTTCAAGGGATTGACTACGACGAGACATTCTCTCCGTGGCGAAGCTTAAGTCCGTCCGAATCATGTTAGCAATTGCCGCATACTATGATTATGAGATATGGCGATGGACGCCAAAACGGCATTCCTTAATGGACATCTTAAGGAAGAGCTGTATATGATGCAGCCGGAAGGTTTTGTCGATCCTCGAACGCTAACAAAGTATGCAAGCTCCAATGATCCATTTATGGACTGTGCAAGCATCTCGGAGTTGGAACATTCGCTTTGATGAGATGATCAAAGCGTTTGGTTTATGCTTGAGACTTATGGAGAAGCCTCATTACAAGAAAGTGAGTGGGAGCTCCGTAGCATTTCTCTGTTATATGTAGATGACATACTCTTGATGGGAAATGATACGACACTCTGGACAGCATTAAGGCCTATTTGAACAAGTGTTTTTCAATGAAGGACCTTGGAGAAGCTGCTTATATATTAGGCATCAAGATCTATAGAGATAGATCGAGACGCCTCATAGGTCTTTCACAAAGCACATACCTTGATAAGATTTTGAAGAGGTTCAAAATGGATCAGTCCAAGAAGGGTTCTTGCCTATGTTACAAGGTGTGAAACTGAGCTCACTCGACCACCCACCACGCAAAAGATAAAGAAGAGATGAGTGTCATCCCTATGCTTCAGCCATAGGATCTATTATGTATGCCATGTTGTGTACTGCACCGATGTAAACCTTGCCGTAAGTTTGGTTGCAAGATACCAAAGTAATCCCGCAAGGAACACCGGACAGCGGTCAAGAATATCCTGAAGTACCGAAAAGGACAAAGGACATGTTTCTCGTTTATGGAGGAGACGAAGAGCTCGTCAGAAGGGTTACGCCGACGCTAGCTTCGACTCAGATCTGATGACTCTAAGTCACAAACCGGATACGTGTATATGTTGAATGGTGGAGCGATGGTGGTGCAGTGCAAGCGAAGCGTCATGGCGGGATCTACGTGTGAAGCGGAGTACATGGCAGCCTCGGAGGCAGCGCATGAAGCGATTTGGGTGAAGGAGTTCATCACCGACCTAGGAGTCATACCCAATGCGTCGGGGCCAATCAAACTCTTCTGTGACAACACCGAGCTATTGCCCTTGCCAAGGAGCCCAGTGTTTCACAAGAAGACCGAGCACATCAAGCGTCGTTTCAACTCCATCCGTGAAAATGTTCAAGATGGAGACATAGAGATTTGCAAAGTGCACACGGATCCGAATGTCGCAGATCCGCTGACTAAACCTCTCTCGTGCAAAACATGATCAACACCGTAACTCTATGGGTGTTCGATTCATCACAATGTAACTAGATTGGTGACTCTAGTGCAAGTGGGAGACTGTTGGAAATATGCCCTAGAGGCAATAATAAAAGGATTATTATATTTCAATGTTCATGATAATTGTCTTTTGTTCATGCTATAAATGTATTATTCGAAATCGTAATGCACGTGTGAACACTTAGACCCAATGAGTCCCTAGTGAGCCTCTAGTCGACTAGCTCGTTGTGATCAATAGATAGTCATGGTTTCTCGACTATGGACATTGGATGTCGTTGATAACGGATCACATCATTAGGAGAATGATGTGATGGACAAGACCCAATCATAAGCATAGCATAAAAGATCGGATAGTTCGTTTGCTAGAAGCTTTGCCAATGTCAAGTATCTATTCCTTCGACCATGAGATCGTGTAACTCCGGTTACCGTAGGAGTGCCTTGGGTGTATCAAACGTCACAACGTAATCGGGTGACTATAAAGGTGCATTACGGTATCTCCGAAAGTATCTGCGGTTGACACGGATCGAGATCGATTTGTCACTCCGTATGACGGAGAGGTATCTCTGGCCCACTCGGTAATGCATCATCATAATGAGCTCAATGTGACCAAGGTGTTGGCCACGGATCATGCATTACGGTGCGAGTAAAGTGACTTGCCGTAACGAGACCGAACAAGGTATTGGGATACCGACGATCGAGTCTCGGGCAAGTAACGCATCGATTGACAAAGGAATTGCATACAGGTTTGATCGAATCCTCGACATCGTGGTTCAACCGATGAAATCATCGAGGAGCATGTAGGAGCCAACATGGATATCCAGATCCCGCTGTTGGTTATTGCCCGAGAGTCGCCTCGGTCATGTCTGCGTGTCTCCCGAACCCGTAGGGTCTACACACTTAAGGTTCGGTGGCGCTAGGGTTAGTAGGAAGTCAAGTATGTGACCACCGAATGTTGTTCGAGTCCGGATGAGATCCCTGACGTCACGAGGAGTTCGGAAGGTCCGGAGGTAAAGAATAATATATAGGAAGTGGTGTTTCGCCATCGGAAAGTTTCGGGGTTACTGAGCAAGCACTGGGACCACCGAAGGGTCCCGGGTCCACCGGTGGGGCCACCTATCCGGAAGGCCCCATGGGCTGAGAGGGAAGGAACCAGCCCACAAGGGGCTGGTGCGCCCCTAGGGTCCACCCCGCGCCTAGGGTTGAAACCCTAGGGGTGGGGCGCCCACCGGCTTGGGGGCACTCCACCCCCTTGTTGCCGCCCCGGAGATTGGATCTCCAGGGCCGCCACTCCCTGTGCCTATATAAAGGGGAGGGAGGGGCTGCTGCACACAACTCCCAAGGCGCAGCCCTCCCTCCCCAACACATCTCCTCCTCCGTGAGAGCTCAGTGAAGCCACAGCCGAGATCGCTTCTCCACCATCATCACGCCGTCGTCTTCACGGTGGAGCTGTCTTCCTCAACCTCTCCTTCCCCTTGCTGGATCAAGAAGGAGGAGACGTCGCTCGTCCCCGTCGTGTGTTGAACGCGGAGGTGCTGTCCGCTCAGCACTTGGCATCGGTGATCTGAATCACGTTCGAGTACGACTCCATCATCACCTTGCAAGCTTCCGCACGCGATCTACAAGTGGTATGTAGATGCAAACTCTCTCCCGTTACTCGTTGCTTAGATGAACTCATAGATGGATCTTGGTGAAGCCGTAGGAAAAATTTTAATTTTCTGCAACGTTCCCCAACAAAAAGATTCAATTGCAAGATCTAAAGATATACCTTCAAGCACTAACCTCCCCGGCAACGGCGCAAGAAAAGAGCTTGATGTCTACTACACAGCCTTCTTCTTGTAGACGTTGTTGGGCCTCCAAGTGCAGAGGTTTGTAGGACAGTAGCAAATTTCCCTCAAGTGGATGACCTAAGGTTTATCAATCCGTGGGAGGCATAGGATGAAGATGGTCTCTCTCAAACAAACTTGCAACCAGATAACAAAGAGTCTCTTGTGTCCCCAACACACCCAATACAATGGTAAATTGTATAGTGCACTAGTTCGGTGAAGAGATGGTGATAGAAGTGCAATATGGATGGTAGATATAGGTTTTTGTAATTGGAAATTATAAAAACAGCAAGGTAACTAATGATAAAAGTGAGCACAAACGGTATTGCAATGCTTCGAAACAAGGCCTAGGTTTCATACTTTTACTGGTGCAAGTTCTCTCAACAATGATAACATAATTGGATCATATAACTATCCCTCAACATACAACAAAGAGTCACTCCAAAGTCACTAATAGCGGAGAACAAACAAAGAGATTATTGTAGGGTACGAAACCACCTCAAAGTTATTCTTTCCGATCAATCCATTGGGCTGTTCCTATAGGTATCACAAACATCCCTAGAGTTCGTAGTAAAATAACACCTTAAGACACAAATCAACCAAAACCCTAATGTCACCTAGATACTCCAATGTCACCACAAGTATCCACGGGTATGATTATATGATATGCATCACATAATCTCAGATTCATCTATTCAACCAACACAAAGAACTTCAAAGAGTGCCCCAAGGTTTCTACCGGAGAGTCAAGACGAAAAAATGTGCCAACCCCTATGCATAAGTTCACAAGGTGACTGAACCCGCAAGTTGATCACCAAAACATACATCTAGTAGATCACGTGATATCCCATTGTCACCACAAATAAGCACATGCAAGACATACATCAAGTGTTCTCAAATCCTCAGAGACTCAATCCGATAAGATAACTTCAAAGGGAAAACTCAATCCATTACAAGAGAGTAGAGGGGGAGAAACATCATAAGATCCAACTATAACAGCAAAGCTCGCGGTACATCAAGATCGTGCCAAATAAAGAACACGAGAGAGAAAGAGAGAGAGAGAGAGAGAGAGAGAGATAGAGAGAGAGATCTCAAACACATAGCTACTGGTACATATCCTCAACCCCGAGGGTGAACTACTCCCTCCTCGTCATGGAGAGCGCCCGGATGATGAAGATGGCCACCAGTGATGGATTCCCCCTCCGGCAGGGTGCCGGAACAGGGTCTCGAGAGGTTTTTCGTGGCTACAGAGGCTTGCGGCGGCGGAACTCCCGATCTAGGTTATTTTCTGGAGGTTTGGGAATTTATAGGAGAGGTTGGCGTCGAGAACAAGTCAGGGGGCCCCACGGAGAGTCCACGAGGCACATGGGTGCGCCCCAGGGGGGTGGGGGCACCCTCCACCCTCATGGGCCCCACGGGACTCCCCTCCAGTAACTTTTCGTTCCATTATTTTGTTATGTTTTCCAAAAAAATCTCCATTGATTTTCAGCTCATTCCGAGAACTTTTATTTATGCAGAAAAACAAAACCAGGTTTGTTCTACTGAAAACAGCGTTAGTCCGGGTTAGTTCTAATCAAATCATACCAAAATCATGTGGAAATATTATAAACATGGCATGAATACATAAAAAATTATAGATACGTTGGAGACGTATCAGCATCCCCAAGCTTAATTCCTGCTCGTCCTCGAGTAGGTAAATGATAAAAATAGAATTTTTGACGTGGAATGCTACCTAACATATTTATCAATGTAATCTTCTCTATTGTGGCAAGAATATTCAGATCCATAAGATTCAAAACAAAAGTTTAATATTGACATAAGAACGATAATACTTCAAGCATACTAACAAAGCAATCATGTCTTCTCAAAATAACATGGGCAAAGAAAGTTATCCCTACAAAATCATATAGTCTGGTTATGCTCTATCTTCATCACACAAAGTATTTAATCAAGCACAACCCCGATGACAAGCAAAGCAATTGTTTCATACTTTTTATGTTCTCAAACTTTTTGAATCTTCACGCAATACATGAGCATGAGCCATGGACATAACACTATAGGTGGAATAGAATGGTGGTTGTGGAGAAGACAAAAAGGAGAAGATAGTCTCACATCAACTAGGCGTATCAACGGGCCATGGAGATGCCCATCGATAGATATCAATGTGAGTGATTAGGGATTGCCATGCAACGGATGCACTAGAGCTGTAAGTGTATGAAAGCTCAACAAAAGAAACTAAGTGGTTGTGCATCCAACTTGCTTGCTCACGAAGACCTAGGACACTTTTTGAGGAAGCCCATCATTGGAATATACAAGCCAAGTTCTATAATGAAAAATTCCCACTAGTATATGAAAGTGACAACGTAGGAGACTCTCTATCATGAAGATCATGGTGCTACTTTGAAGCACAAGTGTGGTAAAAAGATAGTAACATTGCCCCTTCTCTCTTCTTCTCTCATTTTTTTGTTTTTTGGGCCTTCTCCTTTTTTTGGCCTCTTTTTTTTTCGTCCGGAGTCTCATCCCGACTTGTGGGGGAATCATAGTCTCCATCATCCTTTCCTCACTGGGACACTGCTCTAATAATGAAGATCATCACACTTTTATTTACTTACAACTCGATACTTAGAACAAAATATGACTCTATATGAATGCCTATGGTGGTGTACCGGGATGTGCAATGAATCAAGAGTGACATGTATGAAAGAATTATGAACGGTGGCTTTGCCACAAATACAATGTCAACTACATGATCATGCAAAGCAATATGACAATGATGGAGCGTGTCATAATAAACGGAATGGTGGAAAGTTGCATGGCAATATATCTCGGTCTGGCTATGGAAATGCCATAATAGGTAGGTATGGTGGCTGTTTTGAGGAAGGTATATGGTGGGTGTATGGTATCGACGAAAGTTGCGCGACACAAGAGAGGCTAGCACTGGTGGAAGGGTGAGAGTGCGTATAATCCATGGACTCAACATTAGTCATAAAGAACTCACATACTTATTGCAAAAATCTATTAGTTATCGAAACGAAGTACTACGGGCATGCTCCTAGGGGGATAGATTGGTAGGAAAAGACCATCGCTTGTTCCCGACCGCCACTCATAAGGAAGACAATCAATAAATAAATCATGCTCCAACTTCATCACATAACGGTTCACCATACATGCATGCTACAGGAATCACAAACTTTAACACAAGTATTTCTACAAATCCACAATTACTCACTAGCATGACTCTAATATTACCATCCTCATATCTCAAAACAATCATAAGGAATCAAACTTCTCATAGTATTCAATGCACTTTATATGAAAGTTTTTATTATATCCCTCTTGGATGCCCATCATATTAGGACTAAATTCATAACCAAAGCAAATTACCATGCTGTTCTAAAAGACTCTCAAAATAATATAAGTGAAGCATGAGAGTTCATCTATTTCTTCAAAATATAACCACCGTCGTGCTCTAAAAGATATAAGTGAAGCACTTGAGCAAACGACAAACTACTCCAAAAGATATAAGTGAAGATCAATGAGTAGTCGAATAATTATGTAACTATGTGAAGACTCTCTAACATTTAAGAATTTCAGATCTTGGGATATTATTAAAATAGAAAGCAAAACAAAATAAAACAAAATGACGCTCCAAGCAAAACACATATCATGCGGTGAATAAATATATAGCTCCAAATAAAGTTACCGTTGAACGAAGACGAAAGAGGGGATGCCTTCCGGGGCATCCCCAAGCTTAGGCTCTTGGTTGTCCTTGAATATTACCTTGGGGTTCCTTCGGAATCCCCAATCTTAGGCTCTTTCCACTCCTTATTTCATAGTCCATCGAATCTTTACCCAAAACTTGAAAACTTCACAACACAAAACTCAACAGAAAACTCGTAAGTTCCGTTAGTATAAGAAAATAAATCACCACTTAGGTACTGTTGTGAACTATTTCTAAATTCATATTGGTGTTATATCTACTGCATTCCAACTTCTCTATGGTTCATACCCTCTGATACTACTCATAGATTCATCAAAATAAGCAAACAACACACGAAAAACAGAATCTGTCAAAAAGCAGAACAGTCTGTAGTAATCTGTAACTCTCGAATACTTCTGTAACTCCTAAAATTCTGAAATAAATTGGTGGATGTGAGGAATTTGTCTATTAATCTTCTGCAAAAAGAATAAACTTAAAAACACTCTTCTGTTAAAAATGTCAATTATTATCGTGAGCGCAAAGTTTCTGTTTTTTACAGCAAGATCGCATTAATTTTCACCCAAGTCTTCCCAAAGGTTCTACTTGGCACTTTATTGAAAAAAAGCTATAAAAATGATTACTACAGTATATTAATCATGTGTACACATAAAAAAGTAGGGGTAAATATTGGGTTGTCTCCCAAAAAGCACTTTTCTTTAATGCCTTTCTAGCTAGGCATGATGATTTCAATGATGCTCACATAAAAGATAAGAACTGAAACACAAAGAGAGCATCGTGAAGAATATGACTAGCACCTTTAAGTCTAACCCACTTCCTATGCCTAAGGATTTTGTGAGCAAACAACTTATGGGAACAAGAATCAACTAGCAGGAAAGCAAAACAAGCATAACTTCAAGATTTTCAACACATAGAGAGGAAACTTGATATTATTGCAATTGCAACGAGCATATGTTCCCCCCTCATAGTAATTTTCAGGAGCATCATGAATGAATTAAACAATATAACCATCACATAAAGCATTATTTTCATGATCCCCAAGCATATAAATTTTATTACTCTCCACATAAGCAAAATTCTTCTCATTCGGAATAGTGGGAGTATCATAAGAAACTCGAATACTATAAATTGTTTCCACATTAAAAGAGTAATGTTCAGAAAAAGGGTAATCATAATCATGACAAGTTTTATAAATATAATCATCACTACTTTTTATAGCATAAGTATCATCACAGTAATCATCATAAGTAGCAACTTTGTTCTCATCATAATCAATTGAAACCTCTTCCAAGATAGTGGAATCATTACTAAATAAAGTCATGACGTCTCCAAATCCACTTTTATAATTATCACACTAAGATTCAACACCCTCCAAAATAGTGGGATCATTACTTCCTAAAGTTGACACTCTTCCAAACCCACTTTCATCAATATAATCATCATAAATAGGAGGCATGCTATCATCATAATAAATTTGCATATCAAAACTTGGGAGGTTAAAAATATCATCTTCAATAAGCATAGCATCCCCAAGCTTGGGACAAACATTAATTTCAGCAAATAAATTCTCAAACATTTCATTCTCATCAAACATAGCATCCCCAAGCTTGGGCCTTTTCATATCATAAGCATAATCACTCTCATCATTAATAGTATGGATAGTACCAATAGTATTGCAATTATCATCATCACAATGAGTAATAGGAGCAACATCATTTGGGAGGGATACCTTTTTACCTTTGCTTCTCCATCTTTTCTTTTTCTTCTTCGCATCATGTGTGGGTCTAATCCAATTTTTGGAGCTCCTTATTAATGAGATTGGTTGAATATTAAGCTCCTCCTCGTTACCTGATTCATCATAAGAAAGAATAGGAGGATATTGGGAAATCTCTTCCCTTTCATTAGTATTCTTTTCATCTTCTATTTGTTTTCTTGTCTTTATGTAGTTGGCAATATAAGGATTTTCAATGCAATTCACCGCATAATACATATAAATTTCCTCTAGATCAAAATCAAGAGCTGTCTCAAGGGAAAATCCTGGAATATCCTTAGTTATACGTTTCATTTCTTCATAACCCTGAAGCAAACTAAGTTCATTATGATGGCAAGGGAAATCAAGTCATCACAATTTTTGGACACGATTCGATCATGAAACAATTTGCATTGGGTATTTAAATGACCATGTTCATTGCAAAGTTCACAAGGATGGTTAAGAAAATTTAAATTTTCAGCACAAACATCTAGCCTCTCTTGCAACCATTTAGTTTCTAAATACTTATGCCTCTTGCAAAATCTATCTTCCCTATTTGGTGTGTACTTGCAAACTCTATGCACTCCACAAAAGTTGACATGCTTATAAGAGACATTTTCATCATGGCTAGTGCAATCATCATTAGTACTATGGATATTCAAAGAGTTCATACTAACAACATTGCAATCATGCTCATCATTCAAAGATTTAGTGCCAAACATTCTAATGCATTCTCTTTCTAACACTTTGGCAAAATTTCCTTTCCATCATTTTCACGAAAGATATTAAAAAGATGAAGCATATGAGGCACCCTCAATTCCATTTTTTGTAGTTTTCTTTTATAAACTAAACTAGTGATAAAACAAGAAACTAAAAGATTCAATTGCAAGATCTAAAGATATACTTTCAAGCACTAACCTCCCCGGCAACGACGCTAGAAAAGAGCTTGATGTTTACTACACAACCTTCTTCTTGTAGACTTTGTTGGGCCTCCAAGTGCAGAGGTTTGTAGGATAGTAGGAAATTTCCCTCAAGTGGATGACCTAAGGTTTATCAATCCGTGGGAGGCGTAGGATGAAGATGGTCTCTCTCAAATAACCCTGCAACCAAATAACAAAGAGTCTCTTGTGTCCCCAACACACCCAATACAATGGTAAATTGTATAGGTGCACTAGTTCGGCGAAGAGATGGTGATACAAGTGCAATATGGATGGTAGATATAGGTTTTTGTAATATGAAATTATAAAAACGGCAAGGTAACTAATGATAAAAGTGAGCACAAATGGTATTGCAATGCTTCGAAACAAGGCCTAGGGTTCATAATTTCACTAGTGCAAGTTCTCTCAACAATAATAACACAATTGGATCATATAACTATCCCTCAACATACAACAAAGAGTCACTCCAAAGTCACTAATAGCAGAGAACAAACAAAGAGATTATTGTAGGGTGCGAAACCACCTGAAAGTTATTCTTTCCGATCAATCCATTGGGCTATTCCTATAGGTGTCACAAACAGCCCTAGAGTTTGTAGTAAAATAACACCTTAAGACACAAATCAACCAAAACCCTAATATCACCTAGATACTCCAATGTCACCACAAGTATCCGCGGGTATGATTATACGATATGCATCACACAATCTCAGACTCATCTATTCAACCAACACAAAGAACTTCAAAGAGTGCCCCGAAGTTTCTACCGGAGAGTGAAGACAAAAACATGTGCCATCCCCTATGCATAAGTTCACAAGGTGACTGAACCCGCAAGTTGATCACCAAAACATACATCTAGTAGATCACGTGATATCTCATTGTCACCACTGATAAGCACATGCAAGACATACATCAAGTGTTCTCAAATCCTTAAAGACTCAATCCGATAAGATAACTTCAAAGGGAAAACTCAATCCATTACAAGAGAGTAGAGGGGGAGAAACATCATAAGATCCAACTATAATAGCAAAGCTCGCGGTACATCAAGATCGTGGCAAATCAGGAACACGAGAGAGAGAGAGAGAGAGATCAAACACATAGCTACTGGTACATACCCTCAGCCCTGAGGGTGAAGATGGGCACCGGTGATGGATTCCCCCTCCGGCAGGGTGCCGGAATAGGGTCCCAAGAGGTTTTTCGTGGCTACAGAGGCTTGCGGCGGCGGAACTCCCGATCTAGGACATTTTCTGGAGGTTTGGGGATTTATAGGAGAGGTTGGTGTCGAGAACAAGTCAGGGGCCCCACGGAGATTCCATGAGGCACAGGGGTGCGCCCTAGGGGGGTTGGGCGCCCTCCACCCTCGTGGGCCCCATGGGACTCCCCTCCGATAACTTTTTGTTCCAGTATTTTTTATGTTTTCCAAAAAAAATCTCCGTTGATTTTCAGCTCATTCCGAGAACTTTTATTTCTGCACAAAAACAACACCACGGTAGTTCTGCTAAAAACAGCGTCAGTCCGGGTTAGTTCTAATCAAATCATACCAAAATCATGTGGAAATATTATAAACATGGCATGAATACATCAAAAAATATAGATACATTGGAGACGTATCAGGGCCCAAGTGGATGAGAGGAGGCAGCGGCCATGTGGAGGCGCGTGCCCCCCTAGCCCAAACCAAATTGGACTAGGGGAGGGGGCGCATCCCCCTTTCCTCTTTCTCCTTAACCTCTTTCCCTCTCTCCCCCTCTTGGAAAAGGAATGGGACTCCAACTAGGATTGGGAATCCTAGTTGGACTCCCCCTATAGGCACGCCCGTCCTTGGCCGTTGACCTCCTCCCTCCCTCCTTTATATATGGGGGCAGGGGGCACCTCAAAGTACAACCGTTATTCTCTTAGCGTGTGCATTGCCCCCTCCGCAGTTTAACACCTCGGTCATATCGTCGTAGTGCTTAGGCGAAGCCCTACGCTAGTAGCATGATCATCACTGTCGCCACGCCGTTGTGCTGACGGAACTCTCCCTTGTCCTCAACTAGACCAAGAGCTCGAGGTATGTCATCGTGCTGAATGTGTGCTGAACACGGAGGTGTCGTACGTTCGGTACTTGGATCGATTGGATCGTGAAGACGTTCGACTACATCAACCACGTTACTAAACGCTTCTGCTTTCGGTCTACGAGGGTACGTGGACACACTCTCCCATCTCGTTGCTATGCATCTCCTAGATAGATCTTGCGTGATCGTAGGAAAATTTTGAATTATTACGTTCCCCAACAGTTACATGTGCATCACTTGCTAAAAAAACTCCACCATGAATTAGCTCCAATGATATTTTTGATTCAGTACAGTCAACTACTAGACGGCGAAGACTGGCAATCGACCGTCATTGCCCAATCCTCTCAAAGTGGACGAAAGCTTCAACATCCATGTAGCTCTCCCACAAGTGTCGATGATCAAGAGGCTCTCTCCTGCTCTCCCCCACCCGGCCAGACAGAGCTCGATACACCTTGCTACATGAGTCGACGACTACTTCTACGCATGTGAGGGGGGGCTCTTTTCTCATCAATGCCACCATTGCTGCAACATGATGCAAGGATGCTACAAGGCCTGGGTGCACTAATTAGTGGTACTGCAAGGGATCTCTCATTTATGCTGCAGGGGATCTCTCGTCTGCAACATGGAAGATGTTGTAATGGTTGGCACCTTGGCGACGATTGCAATGTGGAAGATTGCAATGGCAAGAGCCTTGGCGACAAATGCATTATGGAAGATGTAGCGACTACAACATCATGTTATGCTGGATGGAACCTTGGCAATGACTTTAATGTAGGCCATGTTGCATAAGTTTGCAACATATATAGGTCGTGGTCGGCACAACTCTGTTTGGACGGAGGCGAGAATCAAAGAGGTTTTTTTGCGGCTCCAACATTGGCCACTTTGCAATAATAGAAGACGCCTTGTACATGGCGCAACTGAAGGAAATATGCCCTAGAGGCAACAATAAAGTTATTATTAATTTCCTTATTTCATGATAAATGTTTATTATTCATGCTAGAATTGTTTTAACCGGAAACTTAGTACATGTGTGAATACATAGACAAAACATAATGTCCCTAGTATGCCTCTACTTGACTAGCTCGTTAATCAAAGATGGTTAAGTTTCCTAACCATAGACATGTGTTGTCATTTGATGAACGGGATCACGTCATTAGGAGAATGATGTGATGGACATGACCCATCCGTTAGCTTAGCATTATGATTGTTACAGTTTCATTGCTATTGCTTTCTTCATGACTTATACATGTTCCTCAGACTATGATATTATGCAACTCCTGAATACCGGAGGAACACCTTGTGTGCTATCAAACGTCACAAGTAACTGGGTAATCATAAAGATGCTCCACAGTAGGGATGAAAATGGTGCGGAAACGGATGGAACTGGGTGCTACCAAATTTGTTTTCATATCTTTTTGCAGAAGCGGAAATGAATACAGAAACACCGGAAACAAATACGAAAATGAATACTACCAGAAACAGACACGGAGCAAATACAAAGCGGACACGGAAACAAAACGGTTTGTTGACCAGAACTTAAAACCTCCTTGAATCATAGAGAAATATAAACAAAGAACAAATAAATTAATGGAATTGTTAACATGACTACAAAATAATATGGTTATGTTAGCAACATAGGATAGTATTGTAGTAGTACATGACAATCACGTATAGGGTCTAGTTGAGTACGTGTGTGGTAGTAAAAGTTGGTCCTCAAATGATCAATTTTGCTCATTCTACCCATTGTCTCATTGTGTGTTCTTTGGTAGTTGGGCTACCTATAGTAGAAACGGAAATTCCATATTCACGGAAACGGAAAGTTCCATTTCCACGTCTGTTCCACCGGAAAACACCGTTCTGTTTTTGTTTCTGTTTCCACATAAAATATTTCATTTCCATTTATGTTATTTCCATTTTCGTTTTCATATTTTCTCTCCGTTTCCATTTTTGGTCCGGAAAAGCGGAAACTTTCCACTCCATTTTCATCCCTACTCTACAGGTGTCTCTAAAGGTGTTTGTTGGGTTGGCATAGATCAAGATTAAGATTTGTCACTCCGAGTATCAGAGAGGTATCTCTGGGCCCTCTCGGTAATGCTCATCACTATAAGCCTTGCAAGCAATGTGACTAATGAGTTAGTTGCGGGATGAAGCATTACGGAACGAGTAAAGAGACTTGCCAGTAACAAGATTGAACTAGGTATGATGATACCGACGATCGAATCTCGGGAAAGTAACTGATGACCCACAAGTATAGGGGATCTATCATAGTCCTTTGGATAAGTAAGAGTGTCGAACCCAATGAGGAGCAGAAGGAAATGACAAGCGGTTTTCAATAAGGTATTCTCTGCAAGCACTGAAATTGTAGGTAACAGATAGTTTTGTGATAAGATAATTTGTAACGGGTAACAAGCAATGAAAGTAAATAAGGTGCAGCAAGGTGGCCCAATCCTTTTTGTAGCAAAGGACAAGCCTGGACAATTTCTTATAATGAGAAAAGCGCTCCCGAGGACACATGGGAATTACTGTCAAGCTGGTTTCATCACGCTCATATGATTCATGTTCGGTACTTTGATAATTTGATATGTGGGTGGACCGGTGCTTGGGTACTGCCCTTTCTTGGACAAGTATCCCACTTATGATTAACCCCTATTACAAGCATCCGCAACTACAAAAGAAGTATTAAGGTAAACCTAACCAAAGCATGAAACTAGTGGATCCAAATCAGCCCCTTACGAAGCAACGCATAAACTAGGGTTTAAGCTTCTATCACTCTAGCAACCCATCATCTACTTATTACTTCCCAATGCCTTCCTCTAGGCCCAAATAATGGTGAAGTGTCATGTAGTCGACGTTCACATAACACCACTAGAGGAGAGACAACATACATCTCATCAAAATATCGAACAAATACCAAATTCACATGACTACTAATAGCAAGACTTCACCTATGTCCTCAGGAACAAACGTAACTACTCACAAAGCATATTCATGTTCATGATCAGAGGAGTATTATTACGCATTAAGGATCTGAACATATGATCTTCCACCAAGTAAACCAATTAGCATCAACTACAAGGAGTAATCAACACTACTAGCAACCCACAGGTACCAATTTGTTGTTTTGATACAAGATTGGATACAAGAGATGAACTAGGGTTTTGAGAGGAGATGGTGCTGGTGAAGATGTTGATGGAGATTGACCCCCTCCCGATGAGAGGATCATTGGTGATGACGATGGTGATGATTTCCCCCTCCCGGAGGGAAGTTTCCCCAGCAGAACAGCTCCATCGGAGCCCTAGATTGGTTCCGCCAAGGTTTCGCCTCGTGGCGGCGGAGTTTCGTCCCGTAAGCTTGCTTATGATTTTTTCAAGGGTAAAGGACTTCATATAGCAGAAGATGGACACCGGAGGACCAACAGGGGGCCCAGGAGATAGGGGCGCACCTAGTAGGGGGGGCGCCCCCACCCTCCTGGCCAGGGTGTGGGCCCCCTCTGGTATTTCTTCGCTCAATAATTCTTATCAATTCCAAAAGTGACTTCTGTGGAGTTTCATGATTTTTGGAGCTGTGCAGAATAGGTTTCCAATATTTGCTCCTTTTCTAGCCAGAATCCCAGCTGCCGGCGTTCTCCCTCTTCATGATAAACCTTGCAAAATAAGAGAGAATAGCCATGAGTATTGAGACATAATGTGTAATAACAGCCCCTAATGCAATAAATATTGATATAAAAGCATGATGCAAAATGGACGTATCAATTCCCCCAAGCTTAGACCTCGCTCGTCCTCAAGCGGAAGCCGAAATCGAAAAATATGTCCACATGTTTAGAGATAGGTGTCGATAAAAATAAAATACGGACATGAGGGCATCATGATCATTCTTATAACAACAACATATACATATTTTGTCATATGATTTCTTATGCTCAAGTAACAATCTATTCACAATGTCAAGTATGGCTCAGAAACTTCATTGGGAACTAACAAACTATAATCTATGTCATTGAAGCAATTGCAATTTATCATAACATCAGAAAGAGTCAAGAATAGAGCTTTTCAGCAAGTCCACATACTCAACCATCATATAGTCTTCTACAATTGCTAACACTCATGCAATACTTATGGTTATGAAGTTTTAATCGGACACTGAGAAAGATAGGGGCTTATTGTGTTGCCTCCCAACGTATTCACCTTTGGGTGATGTCAACAATAATAGTTCATGCTAACTTACATCCAATTGGATATATGTATCAGGATCTTTCCAACACAAGGTGCTTGCCAAAGGATAAAATGAAAAAGGGAAAGGTGAGGATCACCTTGACTCTTGCATAAAGTAAAATACATAAAGTAAAAGATAGGCCCTTCGCAGAGGGAAGCAGAGGTTGTCATGTGCTTTTAGGGTTGGATGCACAAAATCTTAATGCAAAAGAATGTCATTTTATATTGACACTTGTGGTATGAACCTTTATTATGCAGTCCTAGGGTTGGATGCACAAAATCTTGGGGCACGCTATAGGGCCGGCCGACCTCCCCCTCCCTTCTTTATATACGGGGGCAGGGGGGCACCCTAGAACACACAAGTTTCACTTAACCGTGTGCGGTGCCCCCCTCCACAGTTACACACCTCGATCATACCATCATAGTCCTTAGGCGAAGCCCTGCGCCGGTAACATCATCATCACTGTTGCCACACCGTCGTGCTGACGGAACTCACCCTCGTCCTCAACTGGATCAAGAGCACGAGGGACGTCATCAAGCTGAACTTGTGCTGAATGCGGAGGTGCCGTACGTTTATTACTTGGATCGGTTGGATCGCGAAGATTGGATGAAGCAGTATTGTTGGATGAAGCGGCCCGGACCGACATTACATGACCGCGTTCATGAGACTGGTTCTACCGACGTGCTTATGCACATAGGTGGCTGGCGGGTGTCTGCTTCTCCAACTTTAGTTGAATCGAGTTTGACTACGACCGGTCCTTGTTGAAGGTTAAAACAACACACTTGGCGAAAAATCATTGTGGTTTTGATGCGTAGGTAAGATCGGTTCTTGCTAGAAGCCCGTAGCAGCCACGTAAAACTTGCAATAACAAAGTAGAGGACGTCTAACTTGTTTTTGCAGGGCTTGCTGTGATGTGATATGATCAAGGCATGATGCGATATAAATTGTTGTATGAGATGATCATGTTTTGTAATAGAGTTATCCGCAACTGGCAGGAGCCATATGGTTGTCGCTTTATTGTATGCAATGCAATCGCCATGTAATTGTTTTACTTTATCACTAAGCGGTAGCGATAGTCGTAGAAGAAATAGTTGGCGAGACGACAACGATGCTACGATGGAGATCAAGGTGTCGCGCCGGTGACGATGGAGATCATGACGATGCTTCAGTGATGGAGATCATGAGCACAAGATGATGATGGCCATATCATGTCACATATTTTGATTGCATGTGATGTTTATCTTTTATGCATCTTATTTTGCTTAGTACGGTGGTAGCATTATGATAACCCACAAGTGTAGGGGATTGCAACAGCTTTCGAGGGTAAAGTATCAACCCAAATTTATTGATTCGACACAAGGGGAGCCAAAGAATATTCTTGAGTATTAGCAGTTGAGTTGTCAATTCAACCACACCTGGATAACTTAGTATCTGCAGCAAAGTATTTAGTAGCAAAGTAGTATGATAATAAAGGTAACGATAGCAAAAGTAAAGATAATAGTTTTTGGGTTTTTGTAGTAGTTGTAATAGTAGCAACGGAAAAGTAAATAAGTGAAGAACAATATGTGAAAAGCTCGTAGGCAATGGATCAGTGATGGATAATTATGCCGGATGCGATTCCTCATGTAATAGCTATAACATAGGGTGACACAGAACTAGCTCCAATTCATCAATGTAATGTAGGCATGTATTCCGTAAATAGTCATACGTGCTTATGGAAAAGAACTTGCATGACATCTTTTGTCCTACCCTCCCGTGGCAGCGGGGTCCTAGTGGAAACTAAGGGATATTAAGGCCTCCTTTAATAGAGAACCGGAACAAAGCATTAGCACATAGTGAATACATGAACTCCTCAAACTATGGTCATCATTGATAAGTATCCCGATTATTGTCACTTCGGGGTTGTCGGATCATAACACATAATAGGTGACTATAGACTTGCAAGATAGGATCAAGAACACACATATATTCATGAAAACATAATAGGTTCAGATCTGAAATCATGGCACTCGGGCCCTAGTGACAAGCATTAAGCATAGCAAAGTCATAGCAACATCAATCTCAGAACATAGTGGATACTAGGGATCAAACCCTAACAAAACTAACTTGATTACATGGTAAATCTCATCCAACGCATCACCGTCCAGCAAGCCTACGATGGAGTTACTCATGCACGGCGATGAGCATCATGAAATTGGTGATGGAGGTAGGTTGA
This sequence comes from Aegilops speltoides, assembly GCA_021437245.1. Taxonomy (NCBI): domain Eukaryota; kingdom Viridiplantae; phylum Streptophyta; class Magnoliopsida; order Poales; family Poaceae; genus Aegilops; species Aegilops speltoides. The sequence continues at coordinate 29,522,951 of CM038142.1, forward strand.
TGATGACGACGGCGACGAATGCCCCTCTCCAGAGCCCCGAACAGACTCCAGATCAGCCCTCCCGAGAGAGATTAGGGCTTGGCGGCGGCTCCGTGTCGTAATACGCGATGAAACTTTCTCTCTGATTTTTTTCTCCCCGAACATGAATATATGGAGTTGGAGTTGAGATCGGTGGAGGTCCAGGGGGCCCACGAGATAGGAGGGTGCGCCCTATAGGGGGGCGCTCCCCTGTCTCGTGGACAGGCCGTGAGCCCCCTGGTGTATTTCTTTCGCCCAAAAATTCTTATTAATTCCAAAAAGTGCCTCCGTGGATTTTCAGGACATTCCGAGAACTTTTCTTTTCTACACATAAAACAACATCATGGCGATTCTGCTGAAAACAGCGTCGATCAGGTTAGTTTCATTCAAATCATGCAAGTTAGAGTCCAAAACAAGGGTGAAAGTGTTTGGAAAAGTAGATACGTTGGAGACGTATCAACTCCCCCAAGCTTAAACCTTTGCTTGTCCTCAAGCAATTCAGTTGATAAACTGAAAGTGATAAAGAAAAACTTTTACAAACTCTGTTTGCTCTTGTTGTTGTAACATGAAAAGCCAGCATTCAAGTTTCAGCAAATATTGTGAACTAACCATACTCACAATAACACCTAGGTCTCACAATTACTCATATCAATAGCATAGTCAGCTAGCAAGCCATAATAATAAGACTCGGATGACAACACTTTCTCAAAATAATCATAACATGATATAACAAAATGGTATCTCGCTAGCCCTTTCTGAGACCGCAAAACATAAATGTAGAGCACCTTTAAAGATCAAGGACTGACTAAACATTGTAATTCATGGTAAAAGAGATCCAGTCAAGTCATACCCAATATAAACCAATAGTAATGAATGCAAATGACAGTGTGCTCTCCAGCGGGTGCTTTTTAATAAGAAGGGTGATGACTCAACATAAAAGTACATAGATAGGCCCTTCGCAGAGGGAAGCAGGGATTTGTAGAGGTGCCAGAGCTCGATTTTAAAATAGAGATTGAATAACATTTTGAGCGGCATACTTTCACTGTCAACGCAACAACTATGAGATGGTTGTATCTTCCATACTACATGAATTATAGGCAGTTCCCAAACAGAATGGTAAAGGTTTATACTCCCCCATCCACCAACAAGCATCAATCCATGGCTTGCTCGAAACAACGAGTGCCTCCAACTAACAACAGCCCTGGGGGAGTTTGTTTAATTATTTTGATTTGCTTTGATCTTTTTGGATCATGGGACTGGGCATCCCGGTTACCGGCCCTTTCTCGTGAATGAGGAGCGGAGTCCACTCCTCTTGAGAATAACCCACCTAGCATGGAAGATATAGGCAGCCGTAGTTGAAACATGAGCTGCTCGAGCATACAAAACAGAATTTCATTTGAAGGTTTGGAGTTTGGCACATACAAATTTACTTGGAACGGCAGGTAAATACCGCATATAGGAAGGTATAGTGGACTCATATGGAACAACTTTGGGGTTTAAGGAGTTTGGATGCACAAGCAGTATTCCCGCTTAGTACAGGTGAAGGCTAGCAAAAGAGTGGGAAGCGACCAACTGAGAGAGCGACAACAGTCGTAAACATGCATTAAAATTAATTTACACCAAAGTACAAGCATGAGTAGGATATAATCTACCATGAACATAAATATCATGAAGGCTATGTTGATTTGATTCAACTACGTGCGTGAACATGTCCCAATTCATTCAAAGGAGGATACCATCCCATCATACCACATCATAATTATTCTAATAGCATGTTGGCATGCAAGGTAAACCATTATAACTCATAGCTAATCAAGCATGACACAAGAAACTATAATCTCCAAATGTCATTGCAAATATGTTTGCTTCATAATAGGCTGACTTAGAAACGATGAACTCATCATATTTACAAAAACAAGAGAGGCCGAGTTCATACCAACTTTTCTCATCGCAATAAGTTCATCATATGTCATCATTATTGCCTTTCATTTGCACGACTGAATGATGTGTATAATAATAAGAGTGCACGTGCATTGGACTAAGATGGAATCTGCAAGCATTCAACTCAAGAGAGAAGACAGGGTAATATGGGCTCTAAGTTAAATAAACAATCATGCATATAAGAGCCAATAAGCATTTTCAATATAGTCTTCTCGACCCCTAAAAGAAAGAAAAGAAAATAAAACTATTTACACGGGAAAGCTCCCAACAAGTAAGAAGAAGAACGAGAAATCTTTTTGGGTTTTCATTTTAATTTCTACTATAAGCATAGAATTTTAAACTAACTAATTTTTTTGGCTTTTCTTGAAGTTTATCAAACACACAAGAAGAAAACTAGAAAAAGAAAATTAAACTAACATGGATAATAATGAAGGAGTATGAGCACCGACGACTAGTGTGTGAACATGAATGTAAAGTCGGTGAGAAATGCGTACTCCCCCAAGCTTAAGCTTTTGGCCTAAGTTGGTTTAATACCAAGGACCACCGCTACTCTCCTCGGTGTACTGGGAGGTGTAATCAGGATACCACTGGCTGGTCATCTCCGGATCCCATTGGACAGATGATGCACGATAAGGGTCCAGTTCAGGTTCCGGCTCAGGTTCAGGTTCTGGAGAAAAAGCTTGGGCTCGATGATTGTTCACTACTTCCGATGTGACAAGAAAATTTTCTGCAAGCAAATCAAACAATAGAGGCGCAGGCAAAATAATAATCTCAAAGTGTTTCTTATTAAATCTAAGTTTATACAAGAGCATCCTATCTTCGTTGTCAACAATAAACTTGTGTGCTACCGTGCTCTTGTAATCTAAAATGCGAGGAGGCAATTTTGTGTCCTCTTTCTCATGGTGTCTAATGGGTATCTGAAAATGTCTAGCAAGACGTGAATCATAGATACCTCCAAATATGGGGCCTTTTGTATGATTCAGGGCTAGCCGTTTAGCAACGACGGCACCCATACTTAAAGTATTGTCTCCAAGCAAGGCATGTTGAAGAATGATAATATCAGGAACGCTCAAGTTTCCACTATTTCCACGACCAATCAAGCATCTACTAGCAAATATGGCAAAGTAGCGTAAAACAGGAAAGTGTATGCTAGAGACTTTTGCCTCGGAACCCTTCTTTGGCTCCTCTACAGCAATAGTTTTAACAAAGCCATCCACATCTTCACGATGGGGTTCCTCTAATTCTCCCTCATAAGGTATCCTACATACCGCGCAAAAATTACGTAAAGACATTTCTTTGAATTCATCATATAAATGAAATGATACTGCAGGCGGTGACTTCTTAGGATAATAATAAAAGTTTTGCATGAAAGTATTGGTGAGTAAGAGATACTGATTGATTCGGTCGTTGATGAAACCAGTGAGGCCTGCAGTCTCGATCAAAGAATAAAAATCTTCATGAATTCCAGCTTCTTTCAAGTAATCCTCACACGGCCATTCACACGACCGCACTTCCGCTAAGCGAGGAAGATTATACTTGGCTTTTTCCTTCTCTTTGGCTTGGTTTTCCTGAGAGCCTTGGCTAGAAGAGCCCCTCAAAACTTTCCTTAACATTTTCTGAAAATTTCTGAAATTTTAGTAACTTCAAAATAAAAGTGAATAAAACGAAACAAGATTGGTAGCAACTACTCCTACAAGTGCCTAGAGCCTATATCATGCATTGGAATTGCTTGGGACCTCAAAAATTTAACATGCAAGCTCAAGAACATTGTCACCTATGCAGCAAAAATTTGCAATGAATAAAGCACTAGAACAAAAACTAATTGGACCAATGGAGGAGTCACATACCAAGCAACAATCTCCCAAAGCAGTTTTGTGAATGGAGCTTTGAGCAAGGAGATCGAAAATCGCAGCAAAATGAGCTAGAACTCGTGCTTGAGCTGGATGGGGATTTTTTTGGGGTAGAAGATGAAGTGTGTGGGTGCTGGCATAAGTGGAGGGGGCCACCAGGGGCCCACGAGACAGGGGGGCGCACCCTATAGGGGGGGGGGGCGCCCTCCACTCTCGTGGCCTGGTGCTTGCCCCTCCTGCAGTGTTTTCAGTGCCTAAAATCCTCAAACATTCCATAAAAAATCATACTAAATTTGCAGGGCATTTGGAGCACTTTTATTTTCGGGCTATTTTTTTATTGCACGAATAATTCAGAAAACAAACGGATAATACTATTTTTGCTTTATTTTAACAGAAGGTAAAAATAGTGTATAGAAGGTTGTGCCTTCTAGTTTCATCCATCTCATGATCATCAAAATGAATCCACTAACAAGGTTGATCAAGTCTTGTTAACAAACTCATTCCGAATAACACGGAACCGGAGAAATTTCGAATAACACTAAGTTACCTCAACGGGGATATGAAAATCCCCAACAATAAGAATATCATACTTTTTCTTGACAGTAGGGATAGGAAATTCAAAACCTCCAATAATAATAGTTGGAACTTTTCCAATAGAATTGATGCTATGAACTAGAGATTGTTTCCTCGGAAAGTGTACCATATGCTCATTACCATTAACATGAAAAGTGACATTGCCTTTGTTGCAATCAATAACAGCCCCTGCAGTATTAAGAAAAGGTCTACCAAGGATAATAGACAAACTATCGTCCTCGGGAATATCAAGAATAACAAAGTCCGTTAAGATAGTGACATTTGCAACCACAACAGGCACATCCTCACAAATACCGACAGGTATAGCAGTAGATTTATCATCCATTTGCAAAGATATTTCAGTAGGTATCAACTTATTCAATTCAAGTCTATGATATAAAGAGAGAGGCATAACACTAACACCGACTCCAAGATCACATAAAGCAGTTATAACATAATTTCTTTTAATGGAGCATGGTATAGTTGGTACACCCGGATCTCCAAGTTTCTTTGGTATTCCACCCTTAAAAGTGTAATTAGCAAGCATGGTGGAAATTTCAGCTTCCGGTATCTTTCTTTTATTTGTAATAAAGTCCTTCATATACTTAGCATAAGGATTTACTTTGAGCATATCAATTAAGCGCATACGTAAAAAATAGGTTTAATCATTTCAGCAAAGCGCTCAAAATCCTCATCATCCTTTGTCTTGGATGGTTCAGGAGGAAAGAGCATGGGTTTCTGAACCCATGGTTCTCTTTGTTTACTATGCTTCCTAGCAACAAAATCTCTCTTATCATAATGTTGATTCTTTGATTGTGGGTTATCAAGATCAACAACAGGTTCAATCTCTACATCATTGCTTTTGCTAAGTTGAGCATCAACATGAACATTATCATTGACATTATCACTAGGTTCATGTTCATCACCTGATTGTGTTTCAGCATCAAAAATAGAAATATCATTGGGATTCTCAGGTGTGTCTACAGTAGGTTCACTAGAAGCATGCAAGGTTCTATCGTCTTTCTTTTTCTTCTTTTTAGAAGAACTAGGTGCCTCTAAATTATTTCTCTGAGAATCTTGCTCGATTCTCTTAGGGTGGACTTCAGGATACAAAGGTTCCTGAGTCATTCTACCAGTTCTAGTAGCCACTCTAACAACAAAGTCATTTTTATTATTTAACTCATCAAGCAAATCATTCTGAGCTTTAAGTACTTGCTCAGCTTGAGTAGCAACCATAGAAGTATATTTGCTAATGAGTTTGAGTTCACCTTTAACTCTAGCCATATTATCGCTCACACGTCCTATCTCGAAAGTATTATTCTTTAACTCTCTACCAACATAAGCATTAAAACTTTCTTGTCTAGCCATAAAGTCATTAAATTTATCTAAGCATGGGCTATGAAATTTAGTAGAGGGGATTTCAACTTTATCATATCTATAGAGAGAATTTACCTTTACTACCTGTGTCGGGTTATCAAGAAAATGTGGTTCTTCAACAGGCGGTATATTAAGACCATGTATTTCTTCAATAGGAGGTAAATTCTTAACATCTTCAGCTTTAATACCTTTTTGTTTCATTGATTTCTTTGCCTCTTGCATATCTTCAGGACTGAGAAATAAAACACCTCTCTTCTTCGGAGTGGGTTTAGGAATAGGCTCAGGAATTGCTTCAGGAATTGGCTCAGGAAGAGTCCAATTATTTTCATTAGTCAACATATTATTCAAGAATATTTCAGCTTCGTCGACTATTGTTTCCCTGAAAACACAACCAACACAACTATCCAAGTAGTCCTTGGAAGCATCAGTTAGTCCATTATAAAAGATATCAAGTATTTCATTTTTCTTGAGAGGATGATCAGGCAAAGCATTAAGTAACCGGAGAATCCTCCCCCAAGCTTGTGGGAGACTCTCTTCTTTGATTTGGACAAAATTATATATTCCCCGCAAGGCAGCTTGTTTCTTATGAGCAGGGAAATATTTAGCAGAGAAGTAATAAATCATATCCGGGGACTACGCACACAACCAGGAGCAAGAGAATTATACCAAGTCTTAGCATCACCCTTTAATGAGAACGGAAACATCTTAAGGATATAAAAATAGCGAGACTTCTCATCATTAGTAAATAGGGTGGCTATATCATTCAACTTGGTAAGATGTGCCACAACAGTTTCAGATTCAAGGCCATAAAAAGGATCAGATTCAACTAAAGTAATAATTTCAGGATCAACAGAGAATTCATAATCCTTATCAGTAACACAGATAGGTGAAGTAGCAAAAGCAGGGTCAGGTTTCATTGTTGCATTAAGAGACTGCTGCTTCCATTTAGCTAATAATTTCTTAAGATCATATCTATCATTGCAAGCAAAGATTTCCCTACCAGCTTCTTCATTCATAACATAACCCTTAGGAACAACAGGCAATACATAATCACTGGGAGAACCTTCATCATCACTGTCATCAATAATAGCATCTTCAATAATTTCATTCCCCCTAACTCTAGCAAGTTGTTCATTAAGAAATTCACCTAATGGCAAAGTAGTATCAAGCACAGAAGTAGTTTCATCATGCATAGCAGAAGTGGCATCATCAATAACATGCGACATATCAGAATTCATAGCAGTAGCAGGTTTAGGTGTCGCAAGTTTACTAATAATAGGAGGAGAATCTAGTGCAGAGCTAGATGGCAGTTCCTTACCTCCCCTCGTAGTTGAGGGATAGATCATAGTTCTGTCATCTTTCAAGTTCTTCATAGTGATCAACATATATAAATCCCAAGTGACTCAGAGAATAGAGCTATGCTCCCTGGCAACAATGCCAGAAATTAGTCTTGATAACCCACAAGTATAGGGGATCGCAACAGCTTTCGAGGGTAAAGTATTCAACCCAAATTTATTGATTCGACACAAGGGGTATCAAAGAATATTCTTCAGTATTAGCAGTTGAGTTGTCAATTCAACCACACCTAGATAACTTAGTATCTGCAGCAAAGTATTTAGTAGCAAAGTAGTATGATAATAAAGGTAACGATAGCAAAAGTAAAGATAATAGTTTTTGGGTTTTTGTAGTAGTTGTAACAGTAGCAACGGAAAAGTAAATAAGCAAAGAACAATATGTGAAAAGCTCGTAGGCAATGAATCAGTGATGGATAATTATGCCAGATGCGATTCCTCATGTAATAGCTATAACATAGGGTGACACAGAACTAGCTCCAATTCATCAATGTAATGTAGGCATGTATTACGTAAATAGTCATACGTGCTTATGGAAAAGAACTTGCATGACATCTTTTGTCCTACCCTCCCGTGGCAGCGAGGTCCTAGTGGAAACTAAGGGATATTAAGGCCTCCTTCTAATAGAGAACCGGAACAAAGCATTAGCACATAGTGAATACATGAACTCCTCAAACTACGGTCATCACCGAGAAGTATCCCGATTATTGTCACTTCGGGGTTGTCGGATCATAACACGTAATAGGTGACTATAGACTTGCAAGATAGGATCAAGAACACACATATATTCATGAAAACATAATAGATTCAGATCTGATATCATGGCACTCGGGCCCTAGTGACAAGCATTAAGCATAGCAAAGTCATAGCAACATCAATCTCAGAACATAGTGGATACTAGGGATCAAACCCTAACAAAACTAACTTGATTACATGGTAAATCTCATCCAACCCATCACCGTCCAGCAAGCCTACGATGGAATTACTCACTCACGGCGGTGAGCATCATGAAATTGGTGATGGAGGTAGGTTGATGATGATGACATCGACGAATGCCCCTCTCCGGAACCCCGAACGGACTCCAGATCAGCCCTCCCGAGAGAGATTAGGCTTGGCGGAGGCTCCGTGTCGTAATACGCGATGAAACTTTCTCTCTGATTTTTTTCTCCCCGAACATGAATGTATGGAGTTGGAGTTGAGGTCGGTGGAGGTCCAGGGGGCCCACGAGATACGAGGCGCACCCTATAGGGGGGCGCCCCCTTTCTCGTGGACAGGCCGTGGGCCCCCTGGTGTATTTCTTTCGCCCAGAAATTCTTATTAATTCCAAAAAGTGCCTCCGTGGATTTTTAGGACATTCCGAGAACTTTTCTTTTCTACACATAAAACAACATCATGGCAGTTCTGCTGAAAACAACGTCAGTCCGGGTTAGTTTCATTCAAATCATGCAAGTTAGAGTCCAAAACAAGGGCAAAAGTGTTTGGAAAAGTAGATACGTTGGAGACGTATCACATTATAATATGATGCCTTACTTAATTTCAAGGTATAAGTGTTCTCCTTGAGTATGCACCGTTGTTACAGTTCGTCGTGCCGAGACACCACGTGATGATCGGGTGTGATAAGCTCTACGTTCACATACAACGGGTGCAAGCCAGTTTTGCACACGCAGAATACTCGGGTTAAACTTGACGAGCCTAGCATATGCAGATATGGCCTCGGAACACTGAGACCGAAAGGTCGAACATGAATCATATAGTAGATATGATCAACATAGTGATGTTAACCATTGAAAGCTATTCCATCTCACGTGATGATCAGACATGGTTTAGTTGATTTGGATCACGTGATCATTTAGATGACTAGAGGGATGTCTATCTAAGTGGGAGTTCTTAAGTAATATGATTAATTGAACTTTAGTTTGTCATGAACTTAGTCCTGATAGTGATTTTTCATGTCTATGTTATTGTAGATCAATGGCCCGTGCTACCGTTCCTTTGAATTTTAATGCGTGCCTAGAGAAAGCTAAGTTGAAAGATGATGGCAGCAATTACACAGACTGGGTTCGTAACTTCAGGATTTTCCTCATTGCTGCATAGAAGAATTACGTCTGGCAGAGCTACTGATGACGTTAAGAACGTCTAGTAGAGCAAAGCTGATGACTACTCGATAGTTCAATGTGCCATGCTTTACGGCTTAGAATCAGGACTTCAAAGATGTTTTAAACGTCATAGAGCATATGAGATGTTCCAAGAGTTGAAGTTAATATTTCAAGAAAATGCCCGAGTTGAGAGATATGAAGTCTCCAACAAGTTCTACAGATGCAAAATGGAGGAGAATAGTTCTGTCGGTGAACACATACTAAGAATGTCTGGGTACCATAACCACTTGGCCCAGCTGAGAGTTAATCTTCCTGATGATAGTGTCATTGACAGAGTTCTTCAATCACTGCCACCAAGCTATAAAGGCTTCGTGATGAACTATAATATGCAAGGGATGAACAAGACAATTCCCAAGCTCTTTGCAATGCTAAAGGCTGCGGAGGTAGAAATCAAAAAGTAGCATCAAGTGTTGATGGTCAACAAGACCACTAGTTTCAAGAAAAAAGGCAAAGGGAAGAAGGGGAACTTCAATAGGAACAACAAGAAAGTTGCTGCTCAGGAGAAGAAACCCAAGTCTGGACCTAAGCCTGAAACTGAGTGCTTCTACTGCAAAGGGACTGGTCACTAGAAGCGGAACTGCCCCAAGTATTTGGCGGATACGAAGGATGGCAAAGTCAAAGGTATATTTGATATACATGTTATTGATGTGTACCTTACTAATGCTTGTAGTGGCGCCTGGGTATTTGATACTAATCCTGTTGCTCATATTTGCAACTCGAAACAGGGGCTATGGATTAAACGAAGATTGGCTAAGGACGAGGTGACGATGCACGTGGGAAATGGTTCCAAGGTCGATGTGATCGCCGTCGGCACGCTACCTCTACATCTACCTCCGGGATTAGTTTTAGACCTGAATAATTGTTATTTGGTGCTAGCATTGAGCATGGACATTATATCTGGATCTTGTTTGATGTGAGACGGCTATTCATTTAAATCAGAGAATAATGGTTGTTCTATTTATATGAGTAATATCTTTTATGGTCATGCACCATTGCTGAGTTGTCTATTTTTGTTGAATCTCGATTGTGATGATACACATGTGCATAATATTGAAGCCAAAAGATGCAAAGTTGATAATGATAGTGCAACTTATTTATGGCACTGCCGTTTGGGTCATATCGATATAAAGCGCATGAAGAAACTCCATGCTGATGGGCTTTTGGAATCACTTGGTGCTTGCGAACCGTGCCTCATGGGCAAGATGACTAAAACTCTGTTCTCCAGAACAATGGAAAGAGCTACTGACTTATTGGAAATAATACATACTGATGTATGTGGTCCAATGAGTGTTGAGGCTCGTGGCGGGTATCATTATTTTCTTACCTTCACAGATGATTTGAGCAGATATGGTTATATCTACTTAATGAAGCATAAGTCTGAAACATTTGAAAAGTTCAAAGAACTTCAGAGTGAAGTGGAAAATCGTCGTAACAAGAAAATAAAATTTCTATGATCTAATCGTGGAGGAGAATATTTGAGTTACGAGTTTGGTCTTCATTTGAAACAATGTGGAATAGTTTCACAACTTACGCCACAGGGAACACCACAGCGAAATGGTGTGTCAGAATATCGTAATCGTACTTTATTAGATATGGTGCATCTATGATGTCTCTTACTGATTTACCGCTATCGTTTTGGGGTTATGCTTTAGAGACGGCTGCATTCACTTTAAATAGGGCACCATCAAAATCCGTTGAGACGACTGTTGGGGAACGTAGTAATTTCAAAAAAAATTCTACGCACACGCAAGATCATGGTGATGGATAGAAACGAGAGGGGAGAGTGTTGTCAACGTACCCTCGTAGACCGAAAGAGGAAGCGTTAGAACAACGCGATTGATGTAGTCGTACGTCTTCACGGCCCGACCAATCAAGCACCGAAACTACGGTACCTCCGAGTTCTAGCACACGTTCAGCTCGATGACGTCACTCGAACTCCGATCCAGCCGAGTGTCGAGGGAGAGTTCCGTTAGCATGACGGCGTGGTGACGATCTTGATGTTCTACCGTCGCAGGGCTTCGACTAAGCACCGCTAAAATATTATCGACGAGGACTATGGTGGAGGGGGGGCACCGCACACGGGTAAGAGATCAAGAGATCAATTGTTGCATCTATGGGGTGCCCCCTTGCCCCGTATATAAAGGAGCAAGGGGAGGAGGCGGCCGGCCAGGGAGAGGCGAGCCAAGGGGGAGTCCTACTACCACCAGGAGTAGGACTCCTCCTATTTCGTAGTAGGAGTAGGAGAGGGGGAAGGAAAGGGAGAGGAGGAGAAGGAAAGAGGGGGGCCGGCCCCCTTGCCCTAAACCAATTCGGTTTGGGCCTCGGGGGGGCGCGCCCCACACTCCCCTTGCCGCTCTCTATTTCCACTAAGGCCCATGTAGGCCCATTAAGCCCCCGGGGGGTTCCGGTAACCCCCCGGTACTCCGGTAAAATCCCGATTTCACCTGGAACACTTCCGACATCCAAATATATTGCTTCCAATATATCAATCTTCATGTCTTGACCATTTTGAGACTCCTCATCATGTCCGTGATCACATCCGGGATTCCGAACAACCTTCGGTACATCAAAACTCATAAACTCATAATATAATTGTCATCGAAACCTTAAGCATGCGGACCCTACGGGTTCGAGAACTATGTAGACATGACCGAGACACGTTTCCGGTCAATAACCAATAGCGGAACCTGGATGCTCATATTGGCTCCTAAATATTCTACAAAGATCTTTATCGGTCAAACCGCATAACAACATTTGTTCCCTTTGTCATTGGTATGTTACTTGCCTGAGATTCGATCATGGATATCTCAATACCTAGTTCAATCTCGTTACCGGCAAGTCTCTTTACTCGTTATGTAATGCATCATCCCGCAACTAACTCATTAGCCACATTGCTTGCAAGGCTTATAGTGATGTGCATTACTGAGAGGGCCCAGAGATACCTCTCCAACAATCGGAGTGACAAATCCTAATCTCGAAATACGCCAACTCAACATGTACCTTCGGAGACACCTGTAGAGCTCCTTTATAATCACCCAGTTATGTTGTGACGTTTGGTAGCACACAAAGTGTTCTTCCGGTAAACGGGAGTTGCATAATCTCATAGTCATAGGAACATGTATTAGTCATGAAGAAAGCAATAGCAACATACTAAACGATCAAGTGCTAAGCTAACGGAATGGGTCAAGTCAATCACATCATTCTTCTAATGATGTGATTCCGTTAATCAAATGACAACTCATGTCTATGGCTAGGAAACACAACCATCTTTGATCAACAAGCTAGTCAAGTAGAGGCATACTAGTGACACTATGTTTGTCTATGTATTCACACATGTATTATGTTTCCGGTTAATACAATTCTAGCATGAATAATAAACATTTATCATGAAATAAGGAAATAAATAATAACTTTATTATTGCCTCTAGGGCATATTTCCTTCAGTCTCCCACTTGCACTAGAGTCAATAATCTAGTTCACATGGCCATGTGATTTAACACCAATATTCATATCTGTATATGATTAACACCCATAGTTCACATCGTCATGTGACCAACACCCAAAGGGTTTACTAGAGTCAATAATCTAGTTCACATTGCTATGTGATTAACACCCAAAGAGTACTAAGGTGTGATCATCTTTTGCTCGTGAGAGAAGCTTAGTCAACGGGTTTGTCACATTCAGAGCCGTATGTATTTTGCAAATATTCTATGTCTACAATGCTCTGCACGGAGCTACTCTAGCTAATTGCTCCCACTTTCAATATGTATACAGATTGAGACTTAGGCCCTGTTTGATAGCAAAGTATTATAAAAACCAAAGTATCAGAAACTACAATAATTTAACATGTAGGTACAAATACCATGGTTTTAATAGAACATAGTTTTTGTGGTATTCACGATACAGAGGACCTGTTTGGCTATGTCACAAAACACTGTAAAATTTCCTGGCTAGCTTTTAGCCGTGCATGCATTTGAAGCTAGCTAGCCATTGTAGTACTAGAATATATAGACCGACTAGACTAATGATGATTAGCGACAACGACGCCGGTGGAGTAATTAGCAGATGACATCTGAGCAATAGGTACTTGAAAATCTTCATACCAGACATTTGCAGGGAGAAGGCACATGAATCGAACATATAGATTTTGGCTCAAACATTCTTCTCTGTAATATAAGCGCCACGCACAGTTGTTCTATGAAAATCAAACAAATGTCACCACCTAGTAAAATGTGATGAAAACATCTCTGAATCACCATATAGACAACAGGGAAGAGTGAAAAAAAAATCCCATGTCAGCTTTTTGCCAACGCTGAGGAAAGAAGCAGAGTGTTCAAGTACTGTAAGCAGCCGCAGGTAACGAACAACTAAAAGACCTCAACTCAGACAGTTTGTACTTGCACCTTGCCTACTGCCTAAGCTCCGTCCGACCCTTCTTTTCGGTTGCTCAGTTTTTAAAAAAGAGGTATGAGGTTCTTTTTTTGTACAGAGAAAATACTGTGGTTTGGCAAAAACTGCAGTATTAAAATCATGGTTTTTAGAGGCAACCAAACAACCCTATGTAAATAAAACTACAATAATATAAAAAACTGTAGTATTTTGAGAATACTTTAAAAATGCTTTGTTATCAAACGGGGCCTTAGAGTCATCTGGATCGGTGTAAAAGCTTGCACCGATGTAACTCTTTACGACGGGCTCTTTTATCACCACCATAATCGAGAAATATTTTCTTAGTCCTCACTAAGGATATTCTTGACCAATGTCCAGTGATCTACTCCTAGATCAGTATTGTACTCCCTTGCCAAATTCAGAGCAAGGTATACAATAGGTCTGGTATATAGCATAGCATACTTTATAGAACCTATGACTGAGGCATAGGGCATGACTTTCATTCCCTTTTCTATTTTCTGCCGTGGTCAGGAATTGAGTCTTACTCAATTTCACACCTTTGCAACATAGGCAAGAACTCTTTCTTTGACTGTTCCATTTTGAACTACCTCAAAATCTTGACAAGGTATGTACTTATTGAAAAACTTATCAAGCGTCTTTATCTATCTCAATAGATCTTGATGCTCAATATGTAAGTAGCTTTACTGAGGTCTTTATTTTAAAGAACTCCTTTCAGATACTCCTTTATGCTTTCCAGAAAAATTCTACATCATTTCTGATACGTTACTCACATATATTTATCAGAAAGGAGGTAGTGCTCCCACTCACTTTATTGTAAATACAGGCTTCACCGCAAGTCTGTATAAAACTATATGCTTTGATCAAGTTATCAAAGCGTATATTCCAACTTTGAGATGCTTGCACCAGTCCATAGATGGATCGCTGGAGCTTGCACATTTTGTTAGCACCTTTAGGATTGACAAAACCTTCTTGTTGCATCATATACAACTCTTATTTAAGAAAACCATTGAGGAATGCAGTTTTGACATCCATTTGCCAGATTTCATAAAATGTGGCAATTGCTAGCATGATTCGGACAGACTTAAGCATCGCTATAGTTGAGAAAATCTCATTGTAGTCAACACCTTGAACTTGTCGAAAACCTTTTTGTGACAAGTTGAGCTTTGTAGATAGTAACACTACTATCAGCCCGGCTTGGCCACCACCGCATTTTCATAAAGTGTTTCCACCGCATTTACATGAGGGGGGACGTCGGAAAAAATAAGAAGAGGAAGAAGAAGGAAAAAAGAGGAGAAGAAGAAGGAATAGAGGAGTGGAAGACAAAGTCTTCCACTCCTCTATTCCTTCTTCTTCTCCTCTTTTTTCTTCTTCTTTTTTATCGCGAACTAGGGCAGAGGGTCGAGGGTCGGGAACTAGGGCAGAGGGTCAAGGGTCGCCCTCTCGACTGTGATAACTTATACCATGGGAGCACCCCCCGGCCCTCTTGCTCGACCAAAACTCTCGAGGACACCCAAACCCTAGAAAAAAAATGATGTCGGTCTGCTACCCCCTCCCGCCACGCCCCTACCCGGCAAACTCTCTCGAGGCCACCCAAATTTACCAAGTTAAAAGAGCATTGTCACCGAGGCCACCCCAAACCCTTGAAGCATTGTCTCCACTTCACTCTGAAATTCTTTGAATTTTTCAAATGTTTCAGACTTGTGCTTCATTAAGTAGAAATACGCATATCTGCTCAAATCATCTGTGAAGGTCAGAAAATAACGATACCCGCCACGAGCATCAACACTCATTGGACCGTATACATCGGTATGTATTATTTCCAACAAGTTAGTAGCTCGTTCCATTGTTTCGGAGAACGGAGTTTTAGTCATCTTTCCCAAAGGCACGGTTCGCAATCATAAAATGATTCATAACCAAGTGATTCCGAAAATCCATCTTTATGGAGTTTCTTCATGCGCTTTACACCGATATGATCCAAACGGCAGTGCCACAAATAAGTTGTACTATCATTATTAACTTTGCATCTTTTGGCATCAACATTATGAATATGTGTATCACTATGATCAAGATTCAATAAACCATCACCATTGGGTGTATGACCATAGAAGGTTTTATTCATGTAAACAGAATAACAATTATTCTCTATCTTAGATGAATAATCGTATCGCAATAAACATGATCTCATCATATTTATGCTCAACCCAAACACCAAATAACATTTATTTAGGTTTAACACTAATCTCGAAAATATAGGGAGTGTGTGATGATGATCATATCAATCTTGGAACTACTTCCAACACTCATCGTCACTTCCCCTTCAACTAGTCTCTGTTTATTTTGTAACTCCTATTTCGAGTTACTAATCTTAGAAACCGAACAAGTATCAAATACTCAGGGGCTACTATAAACACTAGTAAGGCACACATCAATAACATGTATATCAAATATACCCTTGTTCAATTTGCCATCCTTCTTATCTACCAAATATTCAGGGCATTTCCGCTTCCAGTGACCATTTCCTTTGCAGTGTAAGCACTCAGTTTTAGGCTTTGGTCCAGCTTTGGGATTCTTCACAGGAGTGACAACTTGCTTGTCATTCTACTTGAAGTTCCCTTTCTTTCCCTTTGCCCTTCTCTTGAAACTAGTGGTCTTGTCAATCATCAACACTTGATGCTCTTCCTTGATTTCTACCTTCGTCGATTTCAACATCATGAAGAGCTCGGGAATCGTTTTCGTCATCCCTTGCATACTATAGTTCATCACGAAGTTCTAGTAACTTGGTGATGGTGATTAGAGAACTCTGTCAATCACTATCTTATCTGGAAGATTAACTCCCACTTGATTCAGGCGATTGTAGTACCCAGACAATCTGAGCACATGCTCACTAGTTGAGCGATTCTCCTCCATCTTTTAGCTATAGAACTTGTTGGAGACTTCATATCTCTCAACTCGGGTATTTGCTTGAAATATTAACTTCAATTCCTGGAACATCTTATATGGTCCATGACGTTCAAAACGTCTGAAGTCCCGATTCTAAGCCGTTAAGCATGGTGCACTAAACTATCAAGTAGTCATCATATTGAGCTAGCCAAACGTTCATAACGTCTGCATCTGCTCCTGCAATAGGTCTGTCACCTAGCGGTACATTAAGGACATAATTCTTCTGTGCAGCAATGAGGATAAACCTCAGATCACGGATCCAATCCGCATCATTGCTACTAACATCTTTCAACACAATTTTCTCTAGGAACACATCAAAATAAACATATGAAAGCAACAACGCGAGCTATTGATTTACAACATAATTTGCAAAATACAACCAGGACTAAGTTCATGATAAAGTTAAGTTCAATTAATCATATTACTTAAGAACTCCCACTTAGATAGACATCTCTCTAGTCATCTAAGTGATCACGTGATCCAAATCAACTAAACCATGTCCGATCATCACGTGAGATGGAGTAGTTTCCAATGGTGAACATCACTATGTTGATCATATCTACTATATGATTCACGCTCGACCTTTCGGTCTCCGTGTTCCGAGGCCATATTTGTATATGCTAGGCTCGTCAAGTTTAACCTGAGTATTCCGCGTGTGCAACTGTTTTGCACCCGTTGTATTTGAACGTAGAGCCTATAACACCCGATCATCACGTGGTGTCTCAGCACGAAGAACTTTCGCAACGGTGCATACTCACGGAGAACACTTCTTGATAGTTAGTGAGAGATCATCTTATAATGCTACCGTCAATCAAAGCAAAATAAGATGCATAAAGGATAAACATCACATGCAATCAATATAAGTGACATGATATGGCCATCATCATCTTGTGCTTGTGATCTCCATCTCCAAGCACCGTCATGATCACCATCGTCACCGGCGCGACACCTTGACCTCCATCGTAGCATCGTTGTCGTTTCGCCTTCTATTGCTTCTACGACTATCGCTACCGCTTAGTGATAAAGTAAAGCAATTACAGGGCGCTTGCATTTCATACAATAAAGCGACAACCATATGGCTCCTGCCAGTTGCCGATAACTCAGTTACAAAACATGATCATCTCATACAATAAAATATAGCATCACGTCTTGACCATATCACATCACAACATGCCCTGCAAAAACAAGTTAGACGTCCTCTACTTTGTTGTTGCAATTTTTACATGGCTGCTACGGGCTGAGCAAGAACCGTTCTTACCTACGCATCAAAACCATAATGATACTTCGTCAAGTTAGTGCTGTTTTAACCTTCGCAAGGACCGGGCGTAGCCACACTTGGTTCAACTAAAGTTGGAGAAACTGACACCCGCCAGCCACCTGTGTGCAAAGCACGTCAGTAGAACCAGTCTCGCGTAAGCGTACGCGTAATGTCGGTCCGGGCCGCTTCATCCAACAATACCACCAAACCAAAGTATGACATGCTGGTAAGCTATATGACTTGTATCGCCCACAACTCACTTGTGTTCTACTCGTGCATATAACATCTACGCATAAAACCAGGCTCGGATGCCACTGTTGGGGAACGTAGTAATTTCAAAGAATTTCCTACGCACACGCAAGATCATGGTGATGCATAGCAACGAGAGGGGAGAGTGTTGTCCACGTACCCTCGTAGACCGAAAGCGGAAGCGTTAGAAAAACGCGGTTGATGTAGTCGTACGTCTTCACGGCCCGACCGATCAAGCACCGAAACTACGGCACCTCCAAGTTCTAGCACACGTTCAACTCGATGACGTCCCTTGAACTCCGATCCAGCCAAGTGTCGAGGGAGAGTTCGTTCAGCACGACGGCATGGTGACGATCTTGATGTTCTACCGTCGCAGGGCTTCGCCTAAGCACCGCTACAATATTATCAAGGACTATGGTGGAGGGGGGCACCGCACATGGCTAAGAGATCAAGAGATCAATTGTTGTGTCTATGGGGTGCCCCTTGCCCCGTATATAAAGGAGCAAGGGGAGGAGGCGGCCGTCCAGGGAGAGGCGCGCCATGGCCCAAGTAGGACTCCTCCTATTTCCTAGTGGGAGTAGGGAGGGGGAAGGAAAGGGAGAGGAGGAGAAGGAAAGAGGGGGGCCGCCCCCTTGCCCTAAACCAATTCGGTTTGGGCCTTGGGGGGGCGCACCCCACACTCCCCTTGCTGCCCTCTATTTCCACTAAGGCCCATGTAGGCCCATTAAGCCCCCGGGGGGGGTTCCGGTAACCCCCGGTACTCCGGTAAAATCCCGATTTCACCCGGAACACTTCGGACATCCAAATATAGGCTTACAATATATCAATCTTCATGTCTCGACCATTTCAAGACTCCTCGTCATGCCGTGATCACATCCGGGATTCCAACAACCTTCGGTACATCAAAACTCATAAACTCATAATATAAATGTCATCGAAACCTTAAGCATGCGGACCCTACGGGTTCGAGAACTATGTAGACATGACCGAGACACGTTTCCGGTCAATAACCAATAGCGGAACCTGGATGATCATATTGGCTCCTACATATTCTACGAATATCTTTATCTGTCAAACCGCATAACAACATACATTGTTCCCTTTGTCATCGGTATGTTACTTGCCCGAGATTCGATCGTCGGTATCTCAATACCTAGTTCAATCTCGTTACCGGCAAGTCTCTTTACTCGTTACGTAATGCATCATCCCGCAACTAACTCATTAGCCACATTGCTTGCAAGGCTTATAGTGATGTGCATTACCAAGAGGGCCCAGAGATACCTCTCCGACAATCGGAGTGACAAATCCTAATCTCGAAATACGCCAACTCAACATGTACCTTCGAAGACACTTGTAGAGCTCCTTTATAATCACCCAGTTACATTGTGACATTTGGTAGCACACAAAGTGTTCTTTCGGTAAATGGGAGTTGCATAATCTCATAGTCATAGGAACATGTATTAGTCATGAATAAAGCAATAACAACATACTAAACGATCAAGTGCTAAGCTAACGGAATGGGTCAAGTCAATCACATTATTCTTCTAATGATGTGATCCCGTTAATCAAATGACAACTCATGTCTATGGCTAGGAAACACAACCATCTTTGATCAACAAGCTAGTCAAGTAGAGGCATACTAGTGACACTATGTTTGTCTATGTATTCACACATGTATTATATTTCCGGTTAATACAATTCTAGCATGAATAATAAACATTTATCATGAAATAAGGAAATAAATAATAACTTTATTATTTCCTCTAGGGCATATTTCCTTCAACGATGCCTTATGAACTGTGATTTGGCAAGAAACCAAAGTTGTCGTTTCTTAATGTTTGGGGTTACGATGCTTATGTGAAAAAGCTTCAACCTGATAAGCTCGAGCCCAAATCGGAGAAGTGCGTCTTCATAGGATACCCAACGGAAACTTTTGGGTACACCTTCTATCACTGATCCAAAGGCAAAATATTTGTTGCTAAGAATGAATCCTTTCTAGAGAAGGAGTTTCTCTCGAAAGAAGTGAGTGGGAGGAAAGTAGAACTTGATGAGGTAATTGTACATTCTCCCTTATTGGAAAGTAGTTCATCACAGAAATCAGTTCTAGTGATTATTACACCAATTAGTGAGGAAGCTAATGATGATGATCATGCAACTTCAGATCAAGTTACTACCAACCTCGTAGGTCTTCCAGAGTGAGATCCGCACCAGAGTGGTACAGTAATCCTGTTCTGGAAGTCATGTTACTAGACCATGGTGAACCTACGAACTATGAGGAAGTGATGATGAGCCAAAATTCCATGAAATGGCTGGAGGCCATGAAATCTGAGATGGGACCCATGTATGAGAACAAAGTGTGGACTTTGGTGGATTTTCCCGATGATCGGCAAGCCATAGAAAATAAATGGATCTTCAAGAAGAGGAATGACGCTAACGGTAATGTTACTGTCTACAAAGCTCAACTTGTTGCGAAAGGTTTTTGACAAGTTCAAGGAGTTGACTACAATGAGACTTTCTCACCCGTAGCGATGCTTAAGTCTGTCCGAATCATGTTAGCAATTGCCGCATTGTATGATTATGAAATTTGGCAGATGTATGTCAAAACTGCATTCCTGAATGGTTTTCTGGAAGAAGAGTTGTATATGATGCAACAAGAAGGTTTTGTCGATCCAAAGGGTGCTAACAAAGGTTGCAAGCTCCAGTGATCCATTTATGGACTGGCGCAAGCCTCTCGGAGTTGGAATAAACGCTTTGATAGTGTGATCAAAGCATATGGTTTTATGCACACTTTTGGAGAAGCCTGTATTTACAAGAAAGTGAGTGGGAGCTCTGTAGCATTTCTAATATTATATGTGGATGGCATATTGTTGATTGGAAATGATATAGAATTTCTAGATAGCATAAAGGGATACTTGGAAAAAGTTTTTCGATGAAAGACCTCGGTAAAGCAGCTTACATATTGGGCATCAAGATCTATAGAGATAGATCAAGACGCTTAATTGGACTTTCACAAAGCACATACCTTGATAAAGTTTTGAAGAAGTTCAAAATGGATCATCCAAAGAAATGGTTCTTGCCTATGTTACAAGGTGTGAAGTTGAGTCAGACTCAATGCCCGACCACTGCAGAAGATAGAGAGAAAATGAAAGTCATTCCCTATGTTTCAGCCATAGGTTCTACCATGTATGCAATGTTGTGTACCAGACCTGATGTGTGCATTGCTATAAGTATAGCAGAGAGGTACCAAAGTAAACCCAGAGTGGAGCACTGGACAACGGTCAAGAACATCCTGAAATACCTGAAAAGGACTAAGGATATGTTTCTCGTTTATGGAGGTAACAAAGAGCTCGTCGTAAACGGTTACGTCGATGCAAGCTTTGACACTGATCCAGATGACTCAAAGTCGCAAACCGAATACGTATTTTTATTGAATGGTGGAGCTGTCAGTTGGTGCAGTTCCAAGCAAAGCGTCATGGCGGGATCTACATGTGAAGCAGAGTACATAGCTACTTCGGAAGCAGCAAATGAAGGAGTCTTGATGAAGGAGTTCATATCCGATATAGGTGTCATACCTAGTGCATCAGGTCCAATGAACATCTTTTGTGACAATACTGGTGCAATTGCCTTGGCAAAGGAATCCAGATTTCACAAGAGAACCAAGCACATCAAGAGACGCTTCAATTCCATCCGTCATCAAGTGTCGTTGACTAAGCCTCTTCCATGAGACATAGATATTTGCAAGATACATACTGAGATCTGAATGTTGCATCATTAGGAGAATGATGTGATGGACAAGACACATCCATTAGCTTAGCATTATGATCGTTACAGTTTCATTGCTACTGCTTTCTTCATGACTTATACATGTTCCTCACACTATGAGCTTATGCAACTCCTGAATACCGGAGGAACACCTTGTGTGCTATTAGACATCACAACATAACTGGGTGATCATAAAGATGCTCTACATGTGTCTTCGAAGGTGTTTGTTGTGTTGGCATAGATCGAGATTATGATTTGTCACTCCGAGTATCGGAGAGGTATCTCTGGGCCCTCTCGGTAATGCTCATCACTATAAGCCTTGCAAGCAATGTGACTAATGAGTTAGTTGCGGGATGAAGCATTAGGAACGAGTAAAGAGACTTGCTGGTAACGAGATTGAACTAGGTATGATGATGCTAATGATCAAATCTCGGGCAAGAAACATACCGATGACAAAGGGAACAACGATCTTCTTATGCGCTTTGACCGATAAAGATATTCGTAGAATATGTAGGAGCCAATATGAGCATCTAGGTTCCGCTATTGGTTATTGACCGAGATGTGTCTCATTCATGTCTACATAGTTTTCGAACCCGTAGGGTCCGCATGTTTAACGTTCAATGATGATATGTATTATGAGTTATGTGTTTTGATGACCGAAGTTTGTTCGGAGTCCCAGATGAGATCACGGACGTGACGAAGAGTCTCAAAATGGTCGAGACATAAAGATTGATATTTTGGACCATGTTATTCAGACACTGGGAGAGGTACGGTAAGTTTCGGGTAAAACCGGAGTGCCGGAGGGGTTATCAGAACCCCCCGGGGGAACTAATGGGCCACCATGGGTGAGGGAGTCCTGGACTAGGGGGTGTCCGGATAGCCGAACTATCATCATTGGCCGGACTCCAAGACTATGAAGATACAAGTTTGAAGACTTCGTCCCGTGTCCGGATGGGACTTTCCTTGGCGCGGAAGGCAAGCTTGGCAATACGGATATGTAGATCTCCTACCATTGTAACCGACTCTGTGTAACCCTAGCCCTCTCCGGTGTCTATATAAACCGGAGGGTTTTAGTCCGTAGGACGAACAACAATCATAGCATAGGCTAGCTTATAGGGTTTAGCCTCCTTGATCTCGTGGTAGATCTACTCTTGTACTACCCATATCATCAATATCAATCAAGCAGGAGTAGGGTTTTACCTCCATCGAGAGGGCCCGAACCTGGGTAAAAACATCGTGTCCCTTGTCTCCTGTTACCATCCACCTAGACGCACAGTTCGGGACCCCCTACCCGAGATCCGCCGGTTTTGACACCGACATTGGTGCTTTCATTGAGAGTTCCTCTGTGTCGTCGCTCATAGGCCCGATGGCTCCTTCGATAATCAACAACGATGCGGTCCGGGGTGAGACTTTTCTCCCCGGACATATCTTCATATTCGGTGGCTTCGTACTGCGGGCCAATTCACTTGGCCATCTGGAGCAGATCGAAAGCTACGCCCCTGGCCATTAGGTCAGATTTGGAAGTTTAAACTATACGACCGACATCCGCGGAGACTTGATCTTCGACGGATTCGAGCCACAGCCGAGCGCGCCGCACTGTCACGATGAGCATGATTTAGCTCTGCTGCCGGACAATGCCCTGGAGGCCACACAAGAGTTCGCTCTGACCCTTAACTCGGAGCCGACTGCGCCGATCGAGGATGGGTGGCTACACACCGCCTGGGGGGCTGCTACATCGATGGAGCCGAATACCGACCCTGTCCCTTGTGAAGCTTGTGACTCCAAGGTGCCGGACTCTTCTCCGGACCCAAATCTTCCGCACTCCCGCCGATCGAACCCGATTGGGCACCGATCAGGGAGTTCACCGCTGCGGACATCTTTCAGCACTCGCCTTTTGGCGACATCCTGAATTCGCTAAAGTATCTCTCTTTATCAGGAGATCCATGGCCGGATTACGGTCAGGACGGTTGGGATGCGGACGACGAAGAAATTCAAAACCCACCCACCACCCACTTTGTAGCCACTGTCGATGACTTAACCGACATGCTAGACTTCGACTCCGAAGACATCGACGGTATGGACGACGATGCCGGAGACGACCAAGAACCAGCGCCCACAGGGCACTGAAAGGCCACCTCAACTCACGATGTATATATGGTGGATACACCCAAAGTAAGCGATAACGAGGAACAACGGGACGCTGCGAAGGATAATTCCCCCGAAAAACAGCCGAAACGGCGACGCAAGCACCGCCCAAAGTCCCGCCTCGACAACAACAGCACCCATACAGACCCAGCCATAGAGCAGGGCGAACTAGTGGACGACGAACATGCCCCCAAGCAAACATCCGAACAGGATGAATTGGATAGGCAACCCATCCCCGGGGAAAACAACAGTCCGGATGATCTCACGCCGGACACATCGTTGGAGCAGAAGAACCTCCACAAAAGGCTCGTCGCCACTGCACGAAGTCTAAAGAAGCAGAAGCGGAAGCTCAAAACAGCGGAAGACGTACTCAGAATGAGATGGAGCAAAGTACTCAAGACCGCAGACAAATACGGCGATAGTCGCCAAGCAAAGAGCTACCCGAAGCGCAAACTATTGCCCGAATTTGACGAGGAGGCCGTAGAGCCCCCACAATAAAAAAAAAACAAAGAGGCCGGCCGGTCGGATAGATGACCACATGACAAACAAAGAGCGGCAAGCGGCGCCGCACACAAACCGGCACGGCATCCGCATAAGGATCCTCGCAAAAAGGATGGCCCGGTCAGGTCCATCTATGGGCCAAGAAAGCAAGCTCCAGAAAGCAACACAACACGTCGAGTATTCGAAAATCAGGGCACACCCAAATACAGGGGCGCCGCACACCCCCTATGTTTCACCGATGAGGTACTGGATCATGAATTTCCAGCGGGATTCAAGCCCGTAAACATAGAGGCATACGACGGAACAACAGACCACGGAGTCTGGATTGAGGATTACAGCCTACACATACATATGGCTAGAGGAGATGACCTCCATGCCATAAAATACTTACCCCTCAAGCTCAAAGGGCCAGCCCGACATTGACTCAAAAGCCTCCCAGAAAATACCATTGGAAGTTGGGAAGAGCTCGAGGATGCATTTCGGGCAAATTTTCAGGGGACTTATGTCCGCCCTCCGGATGCAGACGATTTAAGTCACATAACTCAACAGCCCGGAGAGTCAGCCCGCAAATTCTGGAACAGGCTCCTCACCAAAAAGAACCAAATAGTCGACTTTTCGGACGCCGAAGCCTTAGCAGCCTTCAAACATAACGTCCGAGACGAATGGCTCGCCAAACATCTCGGCCAGGAAAAGTCAAGAACAATGGCCGCACTAACAAGCCTCATGACCCGCTTTTGCGCGGGAGAGGATAGCTGGCTGGCAAGATGCAGCACCAGCGACCCAAGTACATCCAAGGTCAGGGATGGAAATGGGAAACCACGACGCAGAAAGGACCAGCGCCGGACTAAGGAAAATGGCCCAAAGAGCACGGCAGTGAACGCCGGGTTCAAAAGCTCTCGGCAGAACAACAAAACACTGCCTCTCAAGGACAACAGTGACGAGCTATCCAACCTAAACAAAATCTTGGACAGGATATGCCAAATCCACAGTACCCCCGGGATGCCTGCAAACCATACCCACAGAGATTGTTGGGTCTTCAAGCAGTCCGGCCGACTTAACGCCAAACACAAGGGGCTCGACACACCAAGTGAGGACGATGACGAACCCCACAAGTAGAGCACCGGAAAACAAAAGAATTTCCCACAAGAGGTCAAAACAGTGAATTCACTTCAAGTGATAACAGGGAAAAATAGAGCGACGCCCACTAAAGTACGCGCCGCACGGTCCACCCCAGCGGAGTCCAGAAACTGGATGTCAAAACCAATAACTTTCGACCATCAGGATTACTCCGGAAGTATCCGAAACGCATGATGGACTGCTTTGATATTGGATCCTATAATCGCCGGACTACAATTTACACAAGTCCTAATGGACGGCGGCAGTGATCTAAACCTGCTATACCGGGACACAATCCGCAGAATGGGGATAGACCCAACCAAAATTCTCCATAGCAACACTTCCTTTAAAGGAGTGACGCCAGGCCCATATGCCAATTGTACGGGCTCTCTACTACTAGAAGTTGTGTTCGGTTCATCCGACAACTTCCGTCGCAAAAAGTTAATCTTCCACATTGCCCCATTTAAAAGTAGCTATCAAGCACTATTGGGACGCGAAGCTTTCGCCCGCTTTAACGCAATACCGCATTACGCGTCTCTTACACTTAAAATGCCTGGTCCACGCGGCGTCATCTCATTAAAGGGTAACTTCGAGTGTTCCTCGACTATGGAAGAACGTGAGACCGCCTTGACAGCCACACACTAATCCGGCTTTGCTAATCAAAGCCCCTAAACAGGTCATTAAGACCCCGGACACGGTTAGGCGAGTCCGGTATAAATAAACAAGGGGCTTACCAGCCGCGTACCCCTTTACAAGGGGCTCCACGCATGCACAAAAAGAGATAATAAATCTCAATTTTATTCATTCTTTGAATCATACTCTTTTTTATTTCAAAACACATCTTTCGCACGAACTCTTTTCCAACTAAGTTCTTCGCTTTTACAGATGAACACCATGCGACACCCGTCCAGGATACGGCACAACGGAGACGCAGGCGTAGACGTGCAGTAGGGACCCGATGCAAGGATTCTTTTCAGATTAAGACCCTGCGTAAACCTTTTTTACTGTCTCTTGTTGATACACATCCCCGATTTTTGCTATAACCAAGGAGGAATATGGCGTTTTGGCATCGGCCGCGTCAGAAATTTTTGCGTGTACCTGGACACTAGGGGCTTAGGGTATTGTTCTGCCCGTTTTCATAAAGACCGAATACCTTAGGGAGTGTTCGGCGTCTCGAGTTAGGCCTTATATGCATCAGCTCCGAATCATGTCTTTGGTCAAATGTTGGGTTTGCCCGGCTCCTGTGTTTTGCTACCTTACGTTCCGCTCTATCGGCTAACGCGACACCAGGAGAACTACTGCGATTGTGCCCTGGTTCGCCCAGGGGAGCACCCCAGTAGAGAAAGCCGAAAACTGACTGCCATGATATAGCGAGAGACTGGTCAACCACTCGATCGACCATCGGAATGTTCAAAATTCCTCCGCTTTAACGAAGGACCGTTTCCCGGTCAGGCACATACGCGCCCCGAAATTCAGAGAGCGCAATGCCCCTAGGGGCTATATAGTAGCCCCACCATCGAACTCCTATGGCTAAGTGAAAGTGATAAAGCATTATAGTCCGGTTGCCTAGTTTGCTACGCTATCACCTCCTTCACAGGACCAAGACGTTGGATCAAGTGTGAAAATGCGCTTTTTTTGCAAACACCCCCGCACTATGTGCGTGGGGGCTGAAGCCGAAGACTGCCATCTTTCAGGTTATATACACATATAAGTTAACGGCCGCACAGGAGGTATTTCAACACTTGAACGCCCAAGTATAAAAATCCCTTATATTATATTTGAAACATGGTTTCACAAATCATACATGTCATTTGAACATAATGTTTTTCGAGCACTGCGACTCTATTAAACGAGTGCCCTGCAGGACTTCCTCAAAATAGTGCTCGACTGGTAATCGGCTTCTTTCCGAATCCCGGGATGCAACGTCGGTGGCCTCCATCTCTACCCAGTATGTTTTGACACGGTCGAGAGCCATCCGTGCACCCTCTATGCATGCCGACTGCTTAATCACCTTGATATGCGGCACCGCATCAAGGAACTGCTGCACCAAGCCAAAATAACTCTTCGGCTCAGGCCTTTTCGGCCACAGATGAGCCACAACATCCTTCATGGCAAGTCCGGACAACCTATTTAGCTCAGCCCACTCAGCCAACCAATCTGTTAATGGGAGTGGACGCTCCGGACTATGGAATTGAGACCAAAAAAGCTCTTCCATTCCGTGATCCTTTTGGCCTCGAAAGTGTGCGACTGCATCCGCCGCACTCGCCGCCAAATTCAAATAAGCATCCTCCACACCCCACAACTGGCCCAACTGAGCATACCTCGGATCCGTGAACTTCCTACGCAGCAGAAAGGGCTTTCCAGCCGCAATATCCCCGGCCTGATGTAGCTCCTCCTTTATAGCTCTCATCGCGGAGCGGGCATCCTTGGCTTCGGCGGTGGCCTTCTTCAGGTCCTCTTGCTCCGCTCGGCGTTCTCCTTCAAGAAACTCATAGCGGTCGGTAGCATCCTTCAGCTTCACGGCCATTTCGGCCATTTCCTGCCTGCTTCGGCAGTGAGCAGCCTGTTCGGCTTTTAGCTCTTCGGCCGCCTTCAAGGCAGCCGCATTACTTTCTCTGGCTTGCTCCTTGGCTCGGGCAAGCTCCGCCCGAAGGTCCTCCATAGCAGCGGCGCCATCTGCATTAAGCATACATGTTGTAAGGCACGGGCGTCAAGCTCCCTTACAAGGTGTCCGTGGAGAAGCCACATACCTTGTGACTCGTCAAGCCGTTTATTGACCAACACGATGTCCGCATCTGCAATGTCAAGTTGCCGCTTCAGTTCGGCAACTCTATCAGTCCGGCTGGCCACCGAACGCTCCGCCACCTGAATAGGAAGGGCGACATCTTATAACTGAGATTATGATCCACAGTTCGGGACCCCCTACCCGAGATCCGCCGGTTTTGACACCGACATTGGTGCTTTCATTGAGAGTTTCTCTGTGCCGTCACCGATAGGAAGGATGCCTCTTCCCGTCTTCAAAGACGGTATCTTCGCCAAAGGAGCCTTGGCCGCCGGCCAAACTATCCGGCTGGGTGGTTTTCTCATGACCACCTGTTCGGCCACCGCTTCGACGATGACCTCTCGGGTCATCAAAAGCAATCTTCACGTCAACTCGGAATTCGCCGAGCAGCTGGATCCAATAGAGCTCTCATCCGTAAACGAGCTCTTGGATCGCATCGCCACCCTGGGAGTCGCTACAGACTACAATCAGATTGGGCTTAAAACCGACCTGAGAGAGATTAACTCTCCCCAGGTTACCCACCACGTTGCGGTGGTAGAGGAACAACGTGGCGACTCTTCTCCTGTATTGAAAACTAGTCATGTCCGGGCTCCCGAACCCTCCATGCCGGATTCCCGCGGAGGGACGAACTTCGATCAAGCACTGAACCTAAAATCAGGCATCAGACCGGACTCGTTGGACAATGTCCAACAATCCAAGCTTCCAAATTCGGAAACTTCTCGGCCCTTGAGCCTCGAGATGGGTAGGGTTCCGGACTCAATTCCACCCACCCACCTAGACATATGCGATCTATCTCAAATCCGGCAAGAGCCTGCTGAAACAGTACATCATTACTGGGCCAGATTCCTCCTGGTTATGGACAGGATAAAGGACTGCCGAGAGGAAAACACAATTTCAATTTTCTGCAATAATTGCACGGACGAGGGAATCTTGAACGCCGTCAGTCGCCGTGAAATTACACGCCGCCGACCAAGGCCCATAGTACGAAAATCTTGTGCGATGGAGAGTTTCCGGAAAACCGAAACTAAGTTTTGGGATAATCCAGCCCCGAATACAACCCTAGTCCGTAACAAAAGGGTGCATCACACTCAGGCACCAGGTACAAAAACCAAAAAGCAAAAACCCCATAAAGAGCACGGAACCGTACTGGAGGGATGGCTCAGCGGACCCTGTAAAATTCACAGTACAGAAGGCGCCACCCCATCACATAGCCTTCGAGCATGTTGGATATTGCGGCAGGTGGCCAAAAGCAGCGAGGAGCTTCTAGCCCCGGAAAACCACTCCAAAAGTACCAGTACGGTGTCAACAGTCTTCAAGACTTTCGCATCAAATAATATGCGAAAACGAACAATCCGCAGCCTTGCCGAAGTCTACCAAGTAGCAACAACAAATCCATGGAGCGACACGGCCATCACCTTCAACGCCAGCGATGAACCTAAATTCCGAACAGCCCGAGCACCAGCCGCATTGGTCCTCAGTCCAATAGTGGACGGCTTTCGTCTTACCAAGGTACTCATGGATGGCGGCAGCAGACTAAACCTCATCTACGAGGAAACTCTTCAAAAATGGAAATAGATGGAGCCGCATTGAGCGAAGCAAAGACAACCTTTAGAGGAATAATCCCTAGCCGTGAAGCGCGTTGCAGGAAAAATCACACTTGATGTGGTGTTCGCTCACCGACAATTACAGTCCGAAGAGGTCACGCCCAAGTGGCCCTGCTCAACAGCGGATATCACGCTATATTAGGACGAGAGGCATTCACAATTTTTCAAGCCATACCCCATTACGGGTACATGAAGCTTAAGATGCCTAGGCCGGCGGAATAATCACTCGCTAGTGATCCGGACATAGCACTCCGTGCGAAAACAAGACAGCCGATTAGCCCCGAGGCACTATCCAAGCCCTAGCGGCAGAAGAACTCACAGCGCCGCGCTCTATGGTGAATAGGGACGACCTGATACTCGATAAGAGATCCAAGTCCACCTCCTTTAAACCAGCGGATGAAATAGTCAAATTCCAGGTCCATCCAACGGACCCAACAAAGACGGCCTCCATCGGGGCACAGTTGAACCCTGATGTAGATGCCGCACTGCAAGAATTCCTTCGGGAAAATTGGGACATCTTTGCCTGGCACCCTTCAGATATGCCAGGAATCCCACGCAGATTGGCAGAACACAGCCTACACATCCTAAAAGGATCCAAGCCAGTCAAACAGGCTCTTCGGCGATTTTCCGAACCCAAAAGACATGCAATGGGAGAAGAGCTAGCCAAACTACTGGAAGCTGGATTCATCAGAAACATCAAACATCCGGACTGGCTAGCAAACCTGGTAATGATACCAAAGAAGGACAAATCCTGGCGCCTATGTGTCGATTTCAAAGACCTCAACAAGGCCTGCCCAAAGGATCCCTTCCCCCTTCCCCGCATCGACCAAATAATCGATGCTACTGCAGGGCACGATTCATTGTGCTTCCTTGACGCATACTCCGGCTACCATCAAATCAAGATGGCGGAAGCGGACCAAGCTGCAACGGCATTCATTACTCCATATGGACCATTCTGCTTCAACACGATGCCCTTCGGACTCAAAAATGCCGGCACAACATATCAGCGCATGATTCAAACATGTCTGGCTACCCAGATCGGCAAAACAGTAGAGGCATACGTAGACGACGTAGTCGTCAAAACCAAACACGTCGAGACTCTAGTAGACGATTTGAGGCTCACATTCGACAACCTTCGAGCATATGACATTAAGCTGAATCCGGAAAAATGCGTTTTCGACGTTCCAGCCGGAAAGCTCCTGGGCTTCATTGTATCCGGTAGAGGAATTGAAGCAAACCCAGCCAAGATCCGAGCTCTGTCACAGCTGGATACTCCAAAAGACCTCAAACAAATACAAAAATTGACCGGATGCGTGGCGGCTCTAAGCCGCTTTATCTCCTGTTTGGGAGAAAAGGCATTGCCCCTCTATCGCCTCCTAAGGCGCACCGAACACTTCGAGTGGACGGATGTTGCCACTGCCGGACTCGAAGAAATAAAAGCCATATTGGCAACAAATCCGGTCCTAGCTGTGCCTAACCTGGGCGAACCAATGTTGTTATACATCGCGGCAACACATCAAGTTGTAAGCGCGGTACTGCTCGTCGTCGAGAAAAAGTATGGGCATAAATTCCCTCTTCAAAAACCAGTTTACTACGATCCACCGCCTTAACTCCCCGCAAGTCCAGTTACCCGCACTATCAAAAGATAGCGTATGCAGTGTTCATGGCATCCCGGAAGCTCCGACACTACTTTCAAGAGTGTTCGATAACAGTGGCCTCCGAAGTGCCCCTCAACGACATTATGAACAACCGCGACGCGACGGGCAGGATTGCAAAATGGGCAATTGAGCTCTTACTATTTGATATAACTTACAAACCTAGGCGAGCTATAAAGTCGCAAGTCTTGGCTGACTTTGTCGCTGAATGGATTAAAGCCGAACTCCCTAAAGAGTACGACGCATACTCCAATTGGATTATGCATTTCGACGGCTCCAAAATGTTGGCCGGCTTGGGGGCTGGCGTCGTATTGACGTCCCCAACCGGGGACACACCCAAGACGTGCCGGATAATGTACATGGACTCCAACAATGCAGCCGAATACGAGGCCCTCCTACATGGCCTCCGGATGGCAATCTCCATGGGCATTCAATGCCTAGAGGTGCGCGGGGATTCAAACCTTGCAATATCCCAAGTAAATGGAGACTTTGACGCCAAGGATCCGAAAATGGCAGCCTATCGTAATGCTGTCCTAAAAATGTCAGCTCGGTTCGAAGGACTTGAATTCCACCACATAGCCCGGGATAATAACCAAGCAGCCAACATATTGGCACGCATCGGTGCGAAACGCGACGCTGTCCCTCCAAACATCTTCCTGGAACGGCTCTTTAAGCCATCCGTACTATGGGAAGAGGAGTCCGAAAATAACAACCCGGAAGCAGCCGCACCACCCAACACAGAACAATCTGACATAATCGGCGACTCAGCCGATGAAATAACACCTTCAGCCCATGAAATAATGGCAGTAATCGCCCCGTGGACAGAGCCATTCCTAGCCTACTTACTTAGGCAGGAACTTCCCGAAGACCAAAATGAGGCCCGCTGCATAGTTCGGCGATCTAAAGCCTACAAGGTCCACGAGGGAGAACTCTATAAGAAAAGCACAACCGGAGTCCTTCAAAGGTGTATCTCCGAAGAGGAAGGGCGAAACCTTCTGGCTGAATTCATGTCGGACTAGGCGGACACCACGCAGCAGCTCGGACCCTTGTAGGCAAGGCATTCCGTACAGGATTTTATTGGCCGACGGCCCGGGCAGATGCTCAGGACTTGGTCCAAAGATGCGTCGGTTGTCAGCTCTTTGCTAATCAGAGCCATATGCCACCCACCGCCCTCAATACTATACCCATCACCGGCCGTCATGTCCAGGGGCTTGACATGGTTGGACCCTTAAAGGGGGAACCCACAAGCAAAAGTACCTATTGGTCATGGTGGACAAATTCACCAAATGGATAGAGGCCAAGCCAGTTAAAACGACAGAGTCCGGACCAGTGATAGACTTCATATCCGAGGTAGTACAACGTTATGGCGTCCCCCATAGCATCATTACCGATAACGGCACGAACTTCACGGCCGACGAGGTTAAATTATGGTGCAAAAATATGGGCATTAAGCTCGATTACGCTTCAGTCTATCATCCTCAAACCAACGATCAAGTGGAACGAGCAAGTGGTCTAATAATGAGCGGCGTCAAACCCAGACTAGTG
Source organism: Aegilops speltoides (assembly GCA_021437245.1). Classification (NCBI taxonomy): domain Eukaryota; kingdom Viridiplantae; phylum Streptophyta; class Magnoliopsida; order Poales; family Poaceae; genus Aegilops; species Aegilops speltoides. The sequence continues at coordinate 29,556,185 of CM038142.1, forward strand.
CGGTCCCTTACAGAAACTAACACGCACTGGGTAGAGGAGCTTGACTCTGTACTCTGGGGGCTGCGAACAACGCCCAACCGTACTACCGGATTCACACCATTTTTATGGTATTCGGCGCAGAGGCAGTTTTGCCCTGCGACATCATTCATGACTCACCTCGAGTGCGCATGTACGAAGAAAGAGAAGCCGGGCTGGATCGGCAGGACAACTTGGACGCATTGGAGGAAGAACGCGACGTCGCCAAGGCTCGTTCCGCATTCTATCAGCAGCAGGCTTGAAGATATCAAAGCAGAGAAGTACGGGCTAAAACTTACAATGTTGGCGAACTACTTCTACGCCTGGCGGACAAGAAAAAGGACAAGCTCAAGCCCAAATGGGAAGGCCCTTTCATTATCGATCAAGTCCTGACCGGCGGGGCGTACCGCCTGCGAAATGCATCGGACAACCGACTCGAGCCGAACCCATGGAACGCAGCCCGCCTCCAAAGATTCTACGCCTAGCGCCGTACTAAGAGTTCGTCTCCTTCCTCCGTCCAAATTTTTACACTTCAGCTGTCTTTCGTTTCTCTCTTTTCTCTCACCCTTTTCATAAAAGCCCTTAAAAGGCCTGCTTGCGCATTGTTTGCACACACTTGATGTGCTATCCGCACTCATTATACCTGGGGGCTTCTTTACCAGAAGCTTACTTATACGGGCTTCATGCCCAGCACATGTGTCAAACTTCCACATGTACCTTTTATTCACCATTATATGCATCGATATGACTTAAGTTTTGGCCAAGCTGGGTTGCCTGGCTCCTGTGCTTACCCCTACATTCCCGATTGTTCGGCTAGGAGGTAAAGGGAGCACCTCTGCGATTGTTACTACCGGGTCAGCCGGATGTGTACCTCAGACTGGGTGAAGCCGAAAGCTAGTGTTCTTAAGGGATATTCGGTCGGTGACTTGAAAGATGATTTTTTACCTATTTATTTATCTGCCCCCAGATGTTTTCCTGCTCTTTTCGCAGTCCGGACATGCACTTTAGGGCATGCCTCCCAGGGAAAGGAACCCTTAGCGGAACTATTCTCCCTGGAAGATGTTTCTTACTAACCATGTAATATAACATAACTAGTTGGGCACTTGTCTGATAAAGCACTAATGACCCCTACGCCTGGTCTCCATGCATGCCCCGGTTGTTTCTTAACCAAGAAGGTATTCGGACACACTCCAGACTCTAGGGTCCCGAGGTTGAAGCGAAAAGGTCGGCAAAGACAAACGATCTGCAATTCGGCTAGAAGGCATTTTACATGTGATTTTAAATACATCGTCAAATCGACTGACTGTACTCCTCCTCAATCCCGTCTAACAGGCTGTCTAATTTACAGTCCCGTTGGGAATACTTAGCGGCCAACTCTACTTGGCCGTACACTAAGCTCACAGGGATCTCCTTCCCATCAGGCCCCACAGGTCCAACCTCGGCCATGTGGTTTGGATCCGCCTTCTTGTACCGCGTCTTCACCATGGCCCAGGCCTCCCTGGCACCTTGGCGGCATGCCGATATCTTCCATAAGCGGAAGCGCTGCCGTGCTCCCTGAAGCTTCTCCGCAAGCTCTCCAAGGCCCTCGGGTAGGGAGACGGATGGCCATAGGGCCTGGACGACGCCACTCATCGCCTGCCGAACATGTTCGAGCAGTTGCACCAGCTCGGGAAGTTGATCACCCGTCGAAACGGGCATTTCCTCCGCAGGGCGACCTGTGAGCGCACCTACAAGACATATTTCTGTCAATAGGCTTCCTCGCCAAACTCTTCTTTTCAAAAGAATTCGCTCAAGCACTTACCATAGATGCCGCGACGAAGCCGCTGATTCTCCTTCACGGAGCCAGACAGCTCGGCCCGAACACCTTTCAGCTCTTCCCCAAGCTGGGTGTGGGCATCCTGGAGTTTGTTCCTCTCCTGCTGTACCTTCATAAGCACCCTCTCGCCAGCCTTCAGCTGGCGCAGTAGGTGTTGCTTGTCCGGATCCAGTCCGGCAACATCTGCAATATCATCGTCAGACTTACACGCACGCCGCACACCGCTTATCTTTTTGAAATAATGTGTTACCAGGAGGGGTCTCTGTGTCTCCTCCTGCGGCAGCGAGTGCGGCCTCAAGTTGGGCCTTGCACTCTTGTAGCTCCTGGGACAACTGGGTATTCTTCTGGGTAAGATCCTGCATATCAAATGATCATTAAATCAGTTCCTCTAACTACTTTAGTTCTCGGGGGCTACTGGTATATACAACTATTAAAATCTCTTACCCGTATGTCTTTTACATACTGCTCCGTGGCTCTGGTCAAACCATCTTAAGCAGCACGGAGGTGCGCGTCTCCCGCGTTAAAAGCATTCAACGCCTCAGGGGAGAGACACGCGTCACGAAAAACTGTCCGGCGGTGCCTATGGTTCATGGCGCTCTCCACCTCAGACCTGGTGGCGGACAGCCTGTCGGCATCCTCCATTGGAGGAGTATCCGGCTCGCGCCTTGCGCTTGCCTCCCCTTCCAGATCAGGTGGTGGAGCCTGGCTGGTGGAGGCTTGGGCGGCAACCTCGCCGGGCACAGTCCGGCGAGCGCTCTTTCTCCTGAAAAAGTCATGAGCATTAATACACCCCCTACGAATCTTTTCCTAGATAACAGTCGCGAGCTATACCATTGCGGTGACGTTTCGGTTTGCACCGCACTCCTCTTCAGCCTGTGGGGTCGGACTGACCGTCGTTGGTCAGCCGCCGCGGGCTCGGCTTCCCACCTTGAAGGCGCCTCCTGCAAGACACCATTGTACACGGTGGTCAGAAATGGGCAAGGACGAAATAATGGTGCCAAGATTTTGGTCACAATCACCTGGGGAGCCGGGGATAGGCCGGGGTAGTCAGCCGTAATGGAGACTAGAGCATTGTCCATGCTGAGTTGGTGGAACACCCCATCGATTAGCTCCACCTTTATGTCCGGATCCTCTTCGGAGGCCGGATCAAGGGATCTTTCTGGATCCTCGGGTTGTGGAGCTGGACTATGTATGCCCTCCACATCCCGACGCAGCTCCTGCATCGAAATCGTAAAGTAAGGTACTTAACTTTGAAAGCATGGGTCGGATAAACAAAATGTCCGCTACCCAAAGGCCGAGGGTTATTCATGGAGAACCCATTCAATGGGCTCGTCTCGAGGAAGTCCTCCTTCTCCCCTTGTACAGGCCGGACGTAATCTTCACGGATCTTGGCCGATCCCGCCCTTTGCGGCCATGACGAGTGGCATCATTCTCCCGTTGAAATCCCACATGGGGTGGCCTCAGACAGCAGCGGCTGCACCCCCGCATAACGCGTGGCCATGACTCCAATCATGGTCAATCCGGAATGGGCCAGTAACCTTATCCGACCCATCAAATAATGAACGCTCTTGTCTTCCTCCAGCTGAGGGCTCCGCGGGCGCCAACTCAGGTGTTTCTTCAGAGGAGCATTGCTGAACTCCGGAAGGCCGATCCGAACAGGGTCCGGCAGTGGAGCGTCTTCTACATAAAACCATTCTGAAGGCCAGTCTTCGGACGCCTTCTTAGGGGTTCCGGATGGATATCCGGTCCCGGCGATGCGCCATATTTTGGCACCGCCCACTTGATATATTGACCCCTCATGAGAGCGGGGTACGAGGCAGAATAACCTCTTCCACAACGCAAAGTGGGGCTCGATGCCCAGGAATAGCTTGAAAAGAGCTACAAAACCCGCGATATGCAGAATAGAGGCGGGCGTGAGGTGATGGAGCTGGAGTCCGTAGAACTCCAGAAGCCCGCGGAGGAACGGATGAACAGGAAATCCAAGCCCCCTTATCAGATAGGGGACGAAGCATACCCGCTCCCCTTTATTGGGACTTGGGGTGGCCTCCGCTTGCTTCCCACCTTTGTAGGTGGCCAGCCTGGCTCGAACCGGGACCTTAAAGGCCGGAGGAAGATATCCCTCCGCTTGGAGCGTCACCAGCTCGTTGTGCGGGACAGAACATCTCCTCCAATCTCCTGGTAGAGGGCTAGGAGCGCGAGAGGAGGAGCCGCGTCGACGGTCCATGATGGAATGGATTTTTGGTCAGAAGCGCTCCGATGAATACTCGCGGAAGGAAGATGGTGTAGTTTGGATCTGGATTCTTGCCTCTCTTATAGGCAGATTATTTGCGCAGCTAGGGGGTAAAACATAAAAGATACCCTGGCTTTTCGCATTCGTGCGACGCGTGGAAGAAGGCCATTATTGGGCGTGGAAGCCAAGGAGCGCAACATTGGTAAGGGAGCCGGACACTGTTCGGCAGGTACATGGAATTTGAAGGAGAACCCGCCTTGCAACGTCGAAGACAATATATGCGCTAGACTTGTCGTCATTGAAGCCTGGTTCGGGGGCTACTGAGGGAGTCCTGGACTAGGGGGTGTCCGGATAGCCGGACTATCATCATCAGCCGGACTCCAAGACTATGAAGATACAAGATTGAAGACTTCGTCCCGTGTCCGGATGGGACTTTCCTTGGCGTGGAAGGCAAGCTTGGCGATACGGATATGTAGATCTCCTACCATTGTAACCGACTCTGTGTAACCCTAGCCCTCTCCGGTGTCTATATAAACCGGAGGGTTTTAGTCCATAGGACACACAACCATTACAACAATCATACCATAGGCTAGCTTCTAGGGTTTAGCCTCCTTGATCCCGTAGTAGATCCACTCTTGTACTACCCATATCATCAATATCAATCAAGCAGGAGTAGGGTTTTACCTCCATCGAGAGGGCCCGAACCTGGGTAAAAACATCGTGTCCCTTGTCTCCTGTTACCATCCGCCTAGACGCACAGTTCGGGACCCCCTACCCAAGATCCGCCGGTTTTGACACCGACACCGAGTCTTAGGGGCTACTATCTATACAGGGTGCATTCTATGTGCAAAACTGTCAAAAGGTATATCATTTTCACGTACCTCAAACACCGTCAGTAAACTTCTGACGGCTTCATGCAACCTGCTCTCAGCAGATGAAATCCTTTCAATCACCGTACTCATCAACGTACGGTGATCTTCTGAGATAGACGCCCGCTCGAGCAGATCCTTCAGCTCCTCCGGCCGTACACCAGTTGGTGCCGAACTCTCAGGCCCCACCGGACTCGGGGAGACCCTCCGCGACGACACCTCAGGGTCGTCCGCCCCGCCTGACGGTGTAGCAGATGGAGGCGTTTCGCTCTCCATCATCTCCGGACGAAGATCCCCCGAAGATGAGCTCTGCTGAGAAGGGCTGAGATCCGAACTACAAGGTAAAAACTTCGGTTATCCTCAGAAATAAAAACAGGGATACCCCTTATTACAAAACTCCCCTTTCTACTTACGGCTCGCTGGAGGGCTGATTCCCTTGGAGAAATAGTGTGGCCGGGGCTTCTCCTGGCGCAGGGCCCTCTGCTGAAGATTTCTTTCCCCGCTTTGAGGCCTTGGCCTCCGGATCTTCAGAAGCGGTCCTCTTCTCCCCCTGGAGGGAGGGATTCTCGATCCCCCCTTTCTTAAGAGCCTCCTTAGCGGAGGCGGTAGTTTTCCTATTTTCCCCTTCGCCCTCTTCCGAAGGCGCAGCCTCCAGCATCTTGATTAACACAGGATCCGGCGTGGTCTCAGGGAGGGGGGCCGGACACCGTATCAGTTTTGCTTTTGCTATCCACTCCTGTTCAAGGGATAGCTGGTTAAAGGGCAAGTTTATGGTAAATGTATGGACAGCGTGCCCGGGCACACGACTACTTACTTGAGTATCCGGGCGATTGCAGCTCAGGCCTGCGTCCTCGGTCAAGTCTGGACACATCTCTTGTGATCCGAAGAACAATTTATACATCTCCACGGGCATCACACCCATGAAGTGTTGGAGAGCTCGCGGTCCCTCCGGATTGAATTCCCACAGGCGGAGGGGGCGACGTTTGCAGGGCAGAAGGCGCCGAATCAACATGACCTGCGCCACTACAACCACATTGATCTCCCTCTCTTGGAGGTCTCGAATACGGCCCTGCAATAATGGCACGTCCTTGGAAGGCCCCCAGTCAAGCCCTTTGTTGACCCATGACGCCAGCCGTTGTGGAGGGACCGAGCGAAAGGCATGCGGCGCCACCCATCTGGTGCCCCTGGGAGCGGTGATGTAGAACCACTCCTGTTGCCACAAACCAAGCTCCTTTTGAAAATAGCCCTCGGGCCACGGAGCGTCAGCTCTCTTGCTTATAACTGCCCCTCCGCACTCTGCCTGCCGCTCCTCGATCATCTTCGGCTCCACGTTGAAGGTCTTGAGCCACAATCTGAAGTGAGGTGTGGTGTGGAGAAAGGCTTCGCATACAACAATGAACAATGAGATATGGAGGATGGACTCCGGATCCAAGTCATGGAATTCCAGCCCATAATAAAACATGAGCCCCCTCATGAAGGGGTCCATCGGGAAACCTAAACCCCGACGGAAGTGAGAAACGAACACCACGCTCTCACCAGGCTCGGGAGTGGGAATGACTTGCCCTTGGGCGGGCAGCCTATGCGAAATTTCGCCGGTTAGATACCTGGCGTCTCTCAGCTTTAGCACATCTTCTTCCGTGGCGGAAGAGGGCATCCACCGGCCCTGAAGGTCGGAGCCGGACATTGTCGAAGGTCCGAAGCGCCTGAATCTGGAGCCTTGGGTGTTGGAACTCGGGGCGAGGGGCGGATTCGATTGAAGATTGAATAAAAAGAACATGCCTTGGTCTCGTTATAAAGGGGTTGAATACCAAGAGCCGTCCCCGTAACCGTTTGGGACTCGCCTTCGATGGAGGGGGCGTGCCAACGGGCGCGGTTGGGTTACCCACGTCTGTATTGATAAGAATCCCAGAATAAGGGGACACGATCTCTGCTTTGACAAGACGTGCCAAGGAAACCGCTTTGCTAAACGCGCTGAGGTGGAATAATAAAAACGATTCAAGTAAAGGCTTGGCCGTGGTGTGACGTCATGCCGTGAAATAGGTCAGCAGATTGAACTTGTGTAAATATTATTCTCTCTACGGTGGTATGTGGAATTTATTTTGCAGAGCCGGACACTATCCTGGTGTTCAAAATCTTCTATGAATTATTCGGAGGAGGAACCCGCCTTGCAATGCCGAAGACAATATGCGCGCCGGACTCGTCGTCATTGAAGCCTGGTTCGGGGCTACCGAGGAGTCTGGACTAGGGGTGTCCGGATAGCGAACTATCATCATTGGCCGGACTCCAAGACTATGAAGATACAAGATTGAAGACTTCGTCCCGTCTCCGGATGGGACTTTCCTTGGCGTGGAAGGCAAGCTTGGCAATACGGATATGTAGATCTCCTACCATTTTAACCGACTATGTGTAACCCTAGCCCTCTCCGGTGTCTATATAAATCGGAGGGTTTTAGTCCGTAGGACGAACAACAATCATACCATAGGCTAGCTTTTAGGGTTTAGCCTCCTTGATCTCGTGGTAGATCTACTCTTGTACTACCCATATCATCAATATCAATCAAGCAGGAGTAGGGTTTTACCTCCTTCGAGAGGGCCCGAACCTGGGTAAAAACATCGTGTCCCTTGTCTCCTGTTACCATCCGCCTAGACACACAGTTCGGGACCCCCTACCCAAGATCCGCCGGTTTTGACACCGACAATGGGCCTTAGTGGAGAGAGAGGAGGGATGCAAGAGGGCTGGCTGCGCGCCCCCCTTGAGTCCAAATTGGACAAGGGCAGGGGGTGGCTCCCCCCCTTTTCCTACTCCCTCTCCGTCTCCTTTCCTTCCCCCTCTCTTCCTTGGAGGGGAATCCTACTAGGACTGGGAAGTCCTAGTAGGACTCCTCCTCTTGGGGCGGGCCATGGGGCCGACCGGCCTCCCCCTCCCTCCTTTATATACTGGGTCAGGGGGCACCCTAGAACACACAAGTTTCTCTTAACCGTGTGCGTGCCCCCCTCCATAGTTACACACCTCGATCATACCATCGTAGTGCTTAGGCGAAGCCCTGCGCCGGTAACATCATCATCACATTGCCATGCCGTCGTGCTAATGGAACTCACCCTCATCCTCAACTGGATCAAGAGCACGAGGGACATCATTGAGCTGAACGTGTGCTGAACGCGGAGGTGCCGTGCGTTTGGTACTTGGATCGGTTGGATCGCAAAGAAATTCGACTACATCAACCGCGTTATTGAAACGCTTCCGCTTTTGGTCTACGAGGGTACGTGGACACACTCTCCCCTCTCATTCCGCTTTTGCGCGATCGTAGGATTTTTTTTGATATTACAGCGTTCCCCAACAGCAACATGGCTCATATTGCAACCCTTGAGCACAACATGAGCTATGTTGCAAATGGTTGGGGTAGAACTGAGTGACTGATGCGGCAAAGATCGGACGACACACACATTATTCAATGGCTATGGAGGAAACCGATCTGATCCGTGCTTCATTCGGCGACGCATAGTGTTGTCCATAGTAATTTTTCCTCACAACCGTAACCACTTTGATGAGATCTCCCCTCTCGGCTTCCCCATTGAAGCTAGCAAGCCTGTCTTACAACCCCAACCATTTGGCGATGTCTCATGCATTGACTAAGCTGTCGTCAACGCTCTTGTGTCATTGAAGGCTCTATCTCGCGCTAGCCCCACACTAACTCCGCTGCTACCACATCACTGCCAGCTCAATCTTAGTGTATGAATCAACTAGTTTTTGAAAACACAAACAACAACATCATACAACTATGTTTTTATCAAATCAAAAGACCAAATGTGTAAACAATATGCTCAAGACAAAATCTAGTTGTGAGAAGCATCAAACTCAAAGTTAGCAGTGATAAATTTCAGAAAAACCGCACGACTTTATAAAAAAGGTGTGGAGCCATGTTATTTCTACCTCACATGATTAATTGCTATTTTCAAATCAATCATGTTGCACAAAAAATTTGTTTGCAACTTCTGGTTTAGAAACAACACAATCATCTACATGCACATTCTTGAAATCAATGTTGCACAGAGCATAGAAAATGTGAAACTACTCATCTTCAGAATCTACGTTCAAGATCATCAACTGAGAGAGAGATAATTTCATGGTCACTCTCCTCGTGGTATTTCGCACTAGGAAATCGATTGTATATATTATGGTATAGTGATATGTATATTGCAATCATTACTAGCTTTGCACGTGCCTTTTTTTCTTGTCTAGATCTATAGACACTAGTAGAAAAAGGCCCATTTGTTCCGGTTCTTACATGAACCGGGACTAAAGGCCCTCCACATGGCCGCTGTCTGGAGCTCCGGTTGGTAACACCAACCGGGACTAAAGGTTTTTTTAGATTTTTTTTTGATTTTTTTCTTGATTTTCAAAATTTTGAATTATTTTACAATTTAATCTCTAATCACCACCACTCATCACTGTTCAATTTAACCCTAATCTCTAATCACCCCTCATCATTCCAAATCATCTAACTTCCCGGCCGGTTACCCATCCTCTCACTACTCCAGCCTGAGCATGCTTAACTTCCGGGTTCTATTCCCCCTCGTTTCCAAGTCTGCACTTGTTGTTTTCCTGACAATAGTAAGATGTCAATCCTATTAACCCTCAGGAGTTTAGCTTGAGCATGAAGTCACACGTTTCACTGGTTGAGTTTGAAAATAGTATTCTAAAAAACAATAATTACTTAGTAACACTAATATTTTTTGAATAAGTAGTTTGACCATAGTTTGACCAGATTTGACAAAATTCAAAATACCAAAATAATTATTTAGTAACACTAATATTCTTGAATAATTATTTAGTACCACCAATACTTCTTGAATAAGTAGTTTGACCATAGTTTGACCAGATTTGACCAAAATTCAAAATACTAAAATAATTATTTAGTAACAATAATATTCTTGAATAATTATCTTGTACCACTAATACTTCTTGAATAACTAGTTTGACCAGATTTAACCAAAATTTAAAAAAAACTGAAATTTGAGCATAACTCTTTTCCTTTTAGAATTTGAGGATTCTAAAAATTTGCAAACAAGCCTATATATGGCCGTGAAAATCGGATGCGGATTTTCATGCTGATTTTTTGATATATTATGCGTTTTTTTGACATCGTATGCAAAAGATATGGCTGTTTTAGTTTTTCATAACACTTTTTTGCAAAACATGTCCAAATTTAGGTTTTTTAATTTCCCTAACTATTAGATGTAGTAACATAACTACATCTCGAAGGATTTTAATTTTTGAAGTTTTTATCATTTTCTTTTGCTTTTTACAAAACTGAAAAGGAGATCCACAGGGTGTGTGTGTGTAGAGTTTGAAAATGGGACCTTTAGTCCCGGTTTGAGACACGAACCGGGACTAAAGGGCATTGCAACCTTTAGTCCCGGTTCATATCTCGAACCGAGACTAAAGGGTGCAATGCCCTTTAGTCCCAGTTCGTGTCTCAAACCGGGACTAAAGGACTCATTTGAACCGGGACTAATGCCTTTAGCCGCACGAACCGAGACCAATGCCCCCATGGGTACCGGTTCGTGACTAAACCTGGACTAATGGGCTTATCTGGCCCGAATGAAAGCCCTGTTTTCTACTAGTGAGACCACCTAACGACGACTTCATGCATTAAAGCGAGCCGAAGGCGCGCCACCTTTATCGCCCCACCCTCTCCGGAGTCGGACAACACAATCAGAAAGTCGTCGTGCTAAGGCCGCATAGAACAGCGCACCAGAACAACAACCACCGCCGATGAAGACTTGCGTAGATCAGAAGGATCCAACCTGAAGACACATGAACGTAGACGAATGGCGACCAGAACCGAGTAAGATCCACCAAAGAAAGATCCGCTAGAGACAAACCTCCACATGCCCACTAACGATGCTACACTAGTAGAAAACATGGCTTTCGTTCGGGCCTGGCCAGCCCATTAGTTCCGTTTCAGTCACGAACCAGGACCATGAGGGAATTCGTCCCGGTTCGTGAGCCCAGGGGGCCGACCGGGACGTCGTTGGCATTGGTCCTGGTTTGTATGGACCCATTTGTCCCGGTTCCAGGCATGAAACGGGACCTATGGTCCTCGCTCCTGGCCCACAACCATTGGTCCCGGTTCGTGGCTTGAACCGGGACAGAATGCTTGGCTTTAGTCCTGGTTTCTACCACGAACCGGGACAAATGAGTAGCCTATATATACCCCATCGCCACAGGAGAGCACGCCACAATGCTCTTTTTTTCTGGCCAGCGAGGGGAGGGCATTTGGGTGCTCTAGCACACCTTCTATGCACATGAGGTGTTCGATGAAATGTTCGAGCCATTGATGACCCACAAGTATAGGGGATCTATCGTAGTTCTTTCGATAAGTAAGATTGTCGGACCCAATGAGGAGCAGAAGGAAATGACAAGCGGTTTTCAGTAAGGTTTTCTCTGCAAGCACTGAAATTGTAGGTAACAGATAGTTTTGTGATAAGATAAATTGTAATGGGTAACAAGCAATGAAAGTAAATAAGGTGCAGCAAGGTGGCCGAATCCTTTTTGTAGCAAAGGACAAGCCTGGAAAATTTCTTATAATGAGAAGATAGCTCCCGAGGACACATGGGAATTATCGTCAAGCTAGTTTTCATCACGTTCATATGATTCGCGTTCGGTACTTTGATAATTTAATATGTGGGTGGACCGGTGCTTGGGTACTGCCCTTACATGGACAAGCATCCCACTTATGATTAACTCCTATTGCAAGCATCCGCAACTACAAAAGAAGTATTAAGGTAAACCTAACCACATCATTAGACATATGGATCCAAATCAGCACCTTACGAAGCAACGCATAAACTAGGGTTTAAGCTTCTGTCACTCTAGCAACCCATCATCTACTTATTACTTCCCAATGCCTTACTCTAGGCCCAAATAATGGTGAAGTGTCATGTAGTTAATGATCACATAACACCACTAGAGGAAAGACAACATACATCTCATCAAAATATCGAACGAATACCAAATTCACATGACTACTAATAGCAAGACTTCACCCATGTCCTCAGGAACAAACGTAACTACTCACAAAGCATATTCATGTTCATAATCAGAGGAGTAATAATATGCATTAAGGATCTGCACATATGATCTTCCACCAAGTAAACCAATTAGCATCAACTACAAGGAGTAATCAACACTACTAGCAACCCACAGGTACCAATTTGTGGTATTGATACAAGATTGGATACAAGAGATGAACTAGGGTTTTGAGAGGAGATGGTGCTGGTGAAGATGTTGGTGGAGATTGACCCCCTCACGATGAGAGGATCATTGGTGATGACGATGGTGATGATTTCCCCCTCCCGGAGGGAAGTTTCCCCGGCAGAACAACTCTGCCAGAGCCCTAGATTGGTTCCGCCAAGGTTCCGCCTCGTGGCGGCGGAGTTTCGTCCCGTAAGCTTGCCTCTGATTTTTTTCCAGGGTAAAAGCCTTCATATAGCAGAAGATGGGCATCGGAGGGCCACCAGGGGGCCCAGGAGACAGGGGGGCGCGCCTAGTAGGGGTGGGCGCGCCCCCACCCTCCTGGGCTGGGTGTGGCCCCCTTTGGTAGTTTCTTCGCTCAATAATTCCTATTAATTCCAAAACTGACTTCCGTGGAGTTTAAGGATTTTTGGAGCTGTGCAGAATAGGTTTTCAATATTTTCTCCTTTTCCAGCCAGAATTCCAGCTGCCGGCATTTCCCCTCTTCATGGTAAACCTTGTAAAATAAGAGAGAATAGCCATAAGTATTGATATATAATGTGTAATAACAGCCCATAATGCAATAAATATTGATATAAAAGCATGATGCAAAATGGACGTATCAACTCCCCCAAGCTTAGACCTTGCTTGTCCTCAAGCGGACGCCGCAATTGAAAAATATGTCCACATGTTTAGAGATAGAGGTGTCGATAAAATAAAATACGGACATGAGGGCATCATGATCATTCTTATAACAGCCACATAAATAGATTTTATCATATGATTTCTTATGCTCAAGTAACGATCAATTCATAATGTCAAGTATGGTTCAGAAACTTCATTGGGAACTAACAAACTATAATCTCAGTCATTGAAGCAATTGCAATTTATCATAACATCAGAAAGAGTCAAGAATAGAGCTTTTCAGCAAGCCCACATACTCAACTATTATGTAGTCTTCTACAATTGCTAACACTCACGCAGTACTTGTGGTTATAGAGTTTCAACCGGACACTGAGAAAGATAGGGGCTTATTGTGTTGCCTCCCAACGTATTCACCTTTAGGTGATGTCAACAATAATAGTTCATGCTAACTTACATCCACTTGGATATATATATCAAGATCTTTCAAACACGAGGAGCTTGCCAAAGGATAAAATGAAAAAGGGAAAGGTGAAGATCACCTTGACTCAAGCATAAAGTAAAAACATAAAGTAAAAGATAGGCCCTTCGCAGAGGGAAGCAGAGGTTGTCATGTGCTTTTAGGGTTGGATGCACAAAATCTTAATGCAAAAGAACGTCACTTTATATTGCCACTTGTATATGGACCTTTATTATGCAATCCGTCGCTTTTATTGCTTCCATAACAAGATCGTATAAAGCTTATTTTCTCTGCACTAATAAGTCATACATATTTAAAGAGCAATTTTTATTGCCTGCAACATGACAACTTACTTGAAGGATCTTACTCAATCCATAGGTAGGTATGGTGGACTCTCATGGCAAAAACTGGGTTTAAGGACATTTGGAAGCACAAGTAGTATCTCTACTTGGTGCAAGGAATTTGGCTAACATGAGGAGGAAAGGCAAGCTCAACATGTTGGGAAGATCAATGACAATATACTTTAACTGAGTTGTGAGAAAACATAAACCATTACGTTGTCTTCCTTGTCCAACATCAACTCTTTTAGCATGTCAAACTTAATGAGTGCCCTCAATCATAAAAGATGTCCAAGATAGTATATTTTTATGTGAAAACCTCTCTTTCCTTATTACTTCCTATTAATTGCAACGATGACCAAAACTACGTTTGTCAACTCTCAACAACTTTTATGCCTCATACTTTCTATGTGTGAAGTCATTACTATCCATAAGATCAATATGAACTATTTTATTCTTTTTGTTCTTTCTACTTTCTCAAGATCATGGAAAGATAGCAAAGCCCTTGACTCAACACTAATATTTATTATAGATAGCTCACGGACTCGATTACATAAAGAGATCACAAAGCAAAACTCAAAACTACTTGATACCAAAACTTCAATCTACTAGATCAAGATACTACTAAAAGGATCGAACTAAATAAAACGGTAAAGATAGGAGTGTGATGGTGATACGATACTGGGGCACCTCCCCCAAGCTTGGCAGTTGCCAAGGGGAGTGCCCATACCCATGTGATTATGTCCTCAGAGGTGGTGAAGTAGGAGTTGTTGATGATGAAGGCTTCTTCCTTAATTTACGCTTGAGGATAATATTTTTCTCCTTCAAATCATCGATCTCTTGCTCAAGACTTAGTATTCTTTTGCATAGTTCCTGTTTATTTTCCTGCAAGAGACGAAAAGGGATAAACTCGATCTTTGTCTTCTTTGCTTTATCAGGGAGGCTTGACTTTTTAAACTCCACATGCATGTCCCCAGGTTGAGGTAATGGGGCTTCGCCTTCGTCTGAACTCGTCTCCTCCTTTCCCTTAGGCTCATAGTCTTCCTATTATTCAGTGGTCCATCCACCTTGCTCCAAGTCCCAGTAGACCTTAGGGTCTGCAAGGTAATCAGCCACATAGCTCTCCCCTTCCGAATCCTGAGATGACATATTGCTCTAAATCTGTAACAGAAATAGCTCGAAACAAAAACAGAAGATAATTGCATGATACGGTGGTCAAAGCCTTCGGGAGATTATATAATGAATTTTTATCGACCAAAATACGTAACGTGCAAGAAAACGGAGTCCGGGAGGCACACGAGGTGGCCACGAGACAGGGCGCGCGCCCAGGAAGGGTGGGCACGCCCTCCACCCTCGTGGAGGCCTCGTGTCCTTCTCGGACTACTTCTTTATTTCCAAAATTCTTAAATATTCCAAAACGGATAAAAGTTGCCATTAGAATTGTTTTGGAGTCGGTTTACTTACCATACCACATACCTATTCCTTTTCGGAGTCTGAAACGTTTGGAAAGTGTCCCTTATGTATTCCTCCGGGGTTACGGTCTCAACAATATTAGTTTCAACATTGATAGGATTACCTGCGATATAATGTTTAATTCTTTGACCGTTCACCACCCTCGGACTTGTGCCTTTGAAGTTGTTAATTTTTATGGCACCGGGACAATAGACCTCCTTGATAACGTAAGGACCTTCCCATTTAGAGAGAAGTTTTCCTGCAAAACATCTTAAACGAGAGTTGAATAATAACACATAATCACCTACGTTAAACTCACGCTTTTGTATCCTTTTGTCATGCCAGCTTTTGACTTTTTCTTTGAATAGGTTGGCATTCTCATAGGCTTGGGTTCTCCATTCATCAAGTGAGCTGATATCAAATAACCTCTTCTCACCGGCAAGTTTGAAGTCATAGTTGAGCTCTTTAATAGCCCAATATGCTTTATGTTCAACTTCAAGAGGTAAGTGACATGCTTTTCCATAAACCATCTTATACGGAGACATACCCATAGGATTTTTATATGTAGTTCTATAGGCCCATAATGCATCATCAAGTTTTTTGGACCAATTCTTTCTAGATCTATTCACAGTCTTTTGCAAAATTAATTTGAGCTCTCTATTGCTCAACTCTACTTGACCACTAGACTGCGGGTGATAAGGAGATGCGATTCTATGATTAACATCACACTTAGCAAGCTTCTTATGGAAAGCACCATGAATAAAATGTGAACCACCATCAGTCATAAGATATCTAGGGATTCCAAACCTCAGAAAAATAACTTCTTTAAGCATCTTAATAGAGGTGTTATGATCAACACTACTAGTTGGAATAGCTTCTACCCACTTAGTAAGGTAATCCACAGCAACTAAAATATGTGTATAACCAATAGAGGCAGGAAAAGGTCCCATATAATCAAAGCCCCAAACATCAAACGGTTCAATAACAAGAGAATAATTCATAGGCATTTCTTGACGTCTACTAATATTACCAATTCTTTGACATTCATCACAAGATAAGACAAACTTACGAGCATCTTTGAAGAGAGTAGGCCAATAAAAACCGGATTGCAATACCTTATGTGCAGTTCTATCTCTAGCGTGGTGTCCTCCATATGATTCAGAGTGACACTTGCGTAGGATCTGTTCCTGTTCATGCTCAGGTACACAACGTCTAATAACACCATCTACTCCTTTATAAAGGTGTGGGTCATCCCAGAAGTAATGTCTTAAATCATAAAAGAACTTTTTCTTTTGCTGGTATGTGAAACTAGGTGGTATAAATTTAGCAACAATGTAATTAGCATAATCAGCATACCAAGGAGCAGTACGAGAAGCATTAATGACTGCTAATTGTTCGTCGAGAAAGCTATCATCAATAGGTAGTGGGTCATCAAGAACATTCTCTAACCTAGACAAGTTGTCTGCAATGGGGTTCTCGGCTCCCTTTCTATCAATAATATGCAAATCAAATTCTTGGAGCAAGAGAACCCATCTAATAAGTCTAGGCTTAGCATCTTTCTTTTCCATAAGATATTTAATAGCAGCATGATCAGTGTGAATAGTAACTTTGGAATCAACAATATAAGGTCTAAACTTATCACATGCAAACACAACTGCTAAGAACTCTTTTTCAGTAGTAGCATAACTTCTTTGGGCAGTATCAAGGGTTTTACTAGCATACTGGATAACATTCAATTTCTTATCAACACTTTGCCCTAGAACAACACCTACAGCATAATCGCTAGCATCACACATACTTTCAAAGGGTAAATTCCAATCAGGTGGCTGAACAATAGGTGCAGTGATTAAAGCTTTCTTAAGTATTTCAAATGCTTCTACACAATCATCATCAAAGACAAAAGGAATATCTTTTTGCAATAAATTAGTCAGAGGCCTAGAGATTTTAGAGAAGTCCTTAATGAACCTCCTATAAAAGCCGGCATGACCAAGGAAACTTCTTATACCTTTTATGTCCTTGGGACATGGCATATTTGTAATAGCATCAACTTTAGCTTTATCAACTTCAATACCTTTCTTAGAAATCTTATGCCCCAAGACAATGCCTTCATTAACCATAAAGTGACACTTTTCCCAATTCAAGACGAGACTGGTGTCTTCACATCTCTGCAAAACTCGATCAAGGTTGCTCAAGCAATCATCGAAAGAGGATCCATAAACGAAGAAATCATCCATCAATACCTCACAAATCTTTTCACAAAAGTCAGAGAATATAGCCATCATGCATCTTTGAAAGGTAGCAGGTGCATTACATAAACCAAAAGGCATACGTCTATAAGCAAAAGTACCGAAAGGGCAAGTAAAAGTAGTTTTTGATTGATCCCCCGCTGACATAGGTATTTGAGAGAAACCAGAATAACCATCTAGAAAGCAGAAATGTGTGTGTTTGGATAGTCTTTCTTGCATTTGATCAATAAAAGGTAAAGGGTAATGATCTTTCTTAGTAGCTTTATTTAATTTACAGAAATCATTTACCATCCTATAACCTGTAATAATTCTTTGTGGGATCAATTCATCTTTATCTTTAGGAACGACAGTAATACCTCCCTTTTTAGGAACACAATGGATAGGGCTTACCCAATCACTATCAGCAACGAGATAAATTATACCTGCCTCAAGGAGCTTTAGTATCTCCTTTCTTACCCCTTCTTTCATCTTAGGATTCAATCGTCGTTGAGGATCTCTAACTGGTTTGGCACCTTCCTCCAATTTAGTTTTGTGTTGGCATAACGTGGGACTAATGCCCTTGAGATCATCCAGAGTATATCCGATAGCAGCACGGTGCTTCTTCAAAGTTTTCAATAGTCTTTCTTCTTCTTGTTCTGAAAGGTTAGCACTAATAATAACAAGATATATTTTCTTTTCATCAAGATAAGCATACTTAAGATTATCAGGTAATGGTTTGAGCTCAAACATAGGATCACCCTTGGGTGGAGGGGGATCCCCTAGAAGTTCAACGGGTAGGTTGTGTTTCAGAATAGGTTCCTGTTGAAGGAACACTTCATCTATTTCCCTTCTTTCATTCATAAACATATCATTTTCATGGTCTAGCAAATATTGTTCTAACGGATCAGTAGGAGGCATGGCAATAGAAGCAAGACCAATAATCTCATCCTTACTAGGTGATTCTTTATCACGGGGTTGTCTATGAAACTTAGCAAAATTAAACTCATGAGACATATCCCCTAAGCCAATTGTAATAGTATCCTTTTCGCAATCAATCCTAGCTTTAACAGTATTCAAGAAGGGTCTACCAAAAATAATGGGACAAAAATCATCTTGTGGGGAACTAAGAACAAGAAAATCAGCAGGATATTTAACCTTCCCACACAAGACTTCAACATCTCTAACAATCCCAATTGGTGAAATAGTATCTCTATTGGCAAGCTTGATAGTAACATCAATACCTTCCAATTCAGCGGGTGCAATATCATGCATAATTTCTTTATATAAGTCATAAGGTATTGCACTAGCACTAGCACCCATATCACATAAGCCATGATAACAATGATCTCCTATTTTAACAGAAATAATAGGCATGCCTCCAACAGGTCTATGTATCTTAGCATCTGGTCTAACAATATTAGCAGTTTCACCACAGAAATAAATAACATGCCCATCTAAATCCTCATCCAAGAGATCTTTAACCATAGCAATACTAGGGCCAAATTTGATTTGCTCAGGAGGTGTATAAGTCCTAGTATTACTCTTACGAACAAAAGTCAAAGGTTTAGCATGATCCTTTATCCTAACAGGAAAAGGAGGTTTCTCAACATAAGTAGTAGGAACAATAGGATCACTATAAGTGACAGTCTTTTCTTCAACTGTAGTAGGTGCAACTACTTTTACTTCAATGGGAGGATTATATTTGAACCACTTCTCCTTAGGGAGATCAACGTGAGTAGCAAAAGATTCACAGAAAGAAGCTACTATCTCAGAGTCAAGTCCATACTTAGCGCTAAATCCACGAAAAACATCGGTATCCATAAAAGATTTAACACAATCAAACTTAGGTGTCATACCTGACTCCTTACCATCGTCGGAACCCCAATCTTCAGAGTTGCATTTAATTCTTTCCAATAAGGCCCACTTCAATAGTCTTCAGCATATAAGAACTAGCACAGGAAGTATCGAGCATGTTGCGATCATTGGGAGAAAAACGAGCATAAAATTTTTGAATAATCATTTCTCTGGACAGCTCATGATTGGGGCATGAATATAACATTGAATTAAGACTCCCCCAAGCTTGAGCGATGCGTTCTCCTTTGCGAGGCCAGAAATTATATATGTAATTACGATCACGATGAATAAGATGCATAGGATAGAACTTCTGGTGAAATTCCAACTTCAATCGTTTATAATTCCAAGATCCCGTATCATCACATACCCTATACCATGTCAATGCATCTCCCTTCAAAGATAAAGGGAAGACCTTCCTTTTGACAGCATCATCGGAAATACCTGCAAGCTTAAATAATCCACAAACTTCATCCATAAAGATAAGGTGTAAATCGGGATGCAATGTTCCATCTCCTGCAAAGGGATTAGCTAGCAGTTTCTCTACCATACCCGAAGGAATCTCAAAGTAAATATTTTCAGTAGGTTCAGTAGGTTGAGGAGCAACTCTTTGCTCTTCTGGTCGGGGTGAAGATACCCCGAACAAGCCCCATAAAGGATTAGTTTCCATAGTAACAAGTGACAAAAAATTTCAGCATAGTATATAAATGTTTCCTTACACGCTTCAATCCCCGGCAACGGTGCCAGAAAAGAGTCTGGATGAGCCACAAGTATTGGGGATCTATCGTAGTCCTTTCGATAAGTAAGAGTGTTGAACCCAACGAGGAGCAGAAGGAAATGACAAGCGGTTTTCAGTAAGGTTTTCTCTGCAAGCACTGAAATTGTAGGTAACAGATAGTTTTGTGATAAGATAAATTGTAACGAGTAACAAGCAATGAAAGTAAATAAAGTGCAGCAAGGTGGCCCAATCCTTTTTGTAGCAAAGGACAAGCCTGGACAATTTCTTATAATGAGAAAAGAGCTCCCGAGGACACATGGGAATTATCGTCAAGCTAGTTTTCATCATGTTCATATGATTCGCGTTTGGTACTTTGATAATTTAATATGTGGGTGGACCGGTGCTTGGGTACTGCCCTTACTTGGACAAGCATCCCACTTATGATTAACCCCTATTGCAAGCATCTGCCACTACAAAAGAAGTATTAAGGTAAACCTAACCACAACATTAGACATATGGATCCAAATCAGCCCCTTACGAAGCAATGCATAAACTAGGGTTTAAGCTTCTGTCACTCTAGCAACCCATCATCTACTTATTACTTCCCAATGCCTTCCTCTAGGACCAAATAATGGTGAAGTGTCATGTAGTCGACGTTCACATAACACCACTAGAGGAAAAGACAACATACATCTCATCAAAATATTGAACGAATACTAAATTCACATGACTACTAATAGCAAGACTTCACCCATGTCCTCAGGAACAAACGTAACTACTCACAAAGCATATTCATGTTCATAATCAGAGGAGTAATAATATGCATTAAGGATCTGAACATATGATCTTCCACCAAGTAAACCAATTAGCATCAACTACAAGGAGTAATCAACACTACTAGTAACCCACATGTACCAATTTGTGGGTTTGATACAAGATTGGAAACAAGAGATGAACTAGGGTTTTGAGAGGAGATGGTGCTGGTGAAGATGTTGATGGAGATTGACCCCCTCCCGATGAGAGGATCGTTGGTGATGACGATGTTGATGATTCCCCCCCGGAGGGAAGTTTCCCCGGCAGAACAGCTCTGCCAGAGCCCTAGATTGGTTCCGCCAAGGTTCCGCCTCGTGGCGCCGGAGTTTCGTCCCGTAAGCTTGCCTCTGGTTTTTTCCAGCGTAAAAGCCTTCATATAGCAGAAGATGGGCACCGGAGGGCCACCAGGGGGCCCAGGAGACAGGGGGCGTGCCCAGTAGGGGTGGGCGCGCTCCCCACCCTCTGTGGGGCCCCTCTGGTAGTTTTTTCGCTCAATAATTCTTATTAATTCCAAAACTGACTTCCGTGGAGTTTCAGGATTTTTGGAGCTGTGCAGAATAGGTTTCCAACATTTGCTCCTTTTCCAGCCAGAATTCCAGCTGCCGGCATTCCCCCTCTTCATGGTAAACCTTGTAAAATAAGAGAGAATAGCCATAAGTATTGAGATATAATCACAGCCCATAATGCAATAAATATTGATATAAAAGCATGATGCAAAATGGATGTATCAGCCACACTAGTTAATCTTTCTCCTCTCGAAACTCGACCTCCGAGCTCCATTTCCCCCGAGATTTTTCTAGGTTTAGCGGCCCGTCTCGTCCCGTCCCCATCTTCACCGCCGTCGATCACCCGCGCCGATCTTGTCGCCGACACCACCGTGGTGAGCCTCTTGTTCTTATCTTCTTTCTAAAAGAAAAAAAATTCTTACTTCAGATAGATACTTGTCTAATTTTCTTACTTTTATTATTCCTTGTTATTATATAGTGCGATGGTTTTGGTATCCGCCCCCGTCGGCCCTCGTCCTGTCTATGATTCGGATGTGGTATATATATATATATATATATTATCTTTTGATAACTATTTGGTTCATTTATTGTTTATGACAATTATGCCGACCAACGCGACATAGATTTTATTTATCTAGGAGGTGGTTGAACCGGAAATTCCAACCGACCCTATTGTCGAGAGGTTAAATTTAGTTGAAGAAGAAAACAATTACTTGAAGGAAAAAATAAAAAAATTGAGGAGGAGAAGATGATATTGGAGTTGCATGCTGCTGAAGTCGTCGATGATCACAAGACTAAGATGGATGTAATGCGGTTGAAGATTAGAAAGATTAGAAAATATGCCATTCATACCGATGCTTGGTATCATATGCAGTTGGATCAGTTGTTACCTTGGTTGCGATTATGATCACATTTATTGATGCATTGAAATGTTTTACATAATTTCAATCTATGGTTTAGTTAGATGCTCTGGAGAGCTACATGTTGTTCAATGAGAACTATGTATGTACTTTGGTTTTAATGTGATGATGAACTTCTATTAATTTTATCACTTATCTATTCATGAGAGGGTTGAAAATTGATGATGTGGCTTTGAATGGTGCATTTTGAACACAGAAAAACTATGGAGTTCAAATAAGTTCAAAAAATGAAATCCCTTTGTAATGCAGTTTCGAGAAGAAACCACGATACTTTGAAAGAGATTGTCCGTTTTGTACACTAAGTGCATCCAGTTTTTGCCGTCACCCTCTCTACTTTCTTGCACATGCTATGTGGGTGAAATGATGATACCATGCCAACTTTCAACCTTTTCAGAGTTCATTTCAAATGCTTTTCAATTTCATGGTCTTATAGCTCAAAATAATCAGCAAATGCATGAAAAATAAAAATGAAGTCAGAAAGAGTTGAAAATTGATGATGTGGCTTTGAATGGTGCATTTTGAACACAGAAAAACTATTGAGTTCAAATAAGTTCAAAAAAATGAAATCCCTTTGTAACAGACGAGTTTCCGTATGAAACCCTGATACTTCGAAAGAGATTGTCCATTTTGTACACGAATTGCATCCAGTTTTTGCCGTAACCCTCTCTACTTTCTTACACATGCTATGTGGGTGAAATGATGATACCATGCCAACTTTCAACCTTTTCAGAGTTCATTTCAAATGCTTTTCAATTTCATGGTCTTATAGCTCAAAATAATCAGTAAATGCATGAAAAATAACAAATGAAGTCAGAAAGGGTTGAAAATTGATTATGTGGCTTTGAATGGTGCATTTTGAACACAGAAAAACTATGGACTTCAAATAAGTTCAAAAAAATGAAATCCCTTTGTAACAGACGAGTTTCAGTAAGAAACCCTGATACTTTGAAAGAGATTGTCCGTTTTGTACACTAAGTGCATCCAGTTTTTGCCGTAACCCTCTCTACTTTCTTGCACATGCTATGTGGGTGAAATGATGATACCATGACAACTTTCAACCTTTTCAGAGTTCATTTCAAATGCTTTTCAATTTCATGGTCTTATAGCTCAAAATAATCAGCAAATGCATGAAAAATAACAAATGAAGTCAGAAAGAGTTGAAAATTGATGATGTGGCTTTGAATGGTGCATTTTGAACACGAAAAACTATGGAGTTCAAATAAGTTCAAAAAATGAAATCCTTTGTAATGCATTTAGTTTCCGTATGAAACCCTGATACTTCGAAAGAGATTGTCCATTTTGTACACGAATTGCATCCAGTTTTTGCCGTAACCCTCTCTACTTTCTTACACATGCTATGTGGGTGAAATGATGATACCATGCCAACTTTCAACCTTTTCAGAGTTCATTTCAAATGCTTTTCAATTTCATGGTCTTATAGCTCAAAATAATCAGTAAATGCATGAAAAATAACAAATGAAGTCAGAAAGGGTTGAAAATTGATGATGTGGCTTTGAATGGTGCATTTTGAACACGAAAAACTATGGACTTCAAATAAGTTCAAAAAATGAAATCCTTTGTAATGCATTTAGTTTCAAGAAGAAACCACGATACTTTGAAAGAGATTGTCCGTTTTGTACACTAAGTGCATCCAGTTTTTGCCGTAACCCTCTCTACTTTCTTGCACATGCTATGTGGGTGAAATGATGATACCATGACAACTTTCAACCTTTTCAGAGTTCATTTCAAATGCTTTTCAATTTCATGGTCTTATAGCTCAAAATAATCACCAAATGCATGAAAAATAACAAATGAAGTCAGAAAGGGTTGAAAATTGATGATGTGGCTTTGAATGGTGCATTTTGAACACAGAAAAACTATGGAGTTCAAATAAGTTAAAAAAAATGAAATCCCTTTGTAACAGACGAGTTTCCGTATGAAACCCTGATACTTCGAAAGAGATTGTCCATTTTGTACACGAAGTGCATCCAGTTTTTGCTGTAACCCTCTCTAATTTCTTACACATGCTATGTGGGTGAAATGATGATACCATGCCAACTTTCAACCTTTTCAGAGTTCATTTCAAATGCTTTTCGATTTCATGGTCTTATAGCTCAAAATAATCAGTAAATGCATGAAAAATAACAAATGAAGTCAGAAAGGGTTGAAAATTGATGATGTGGCTTTGAATGGTGCATTTTGAACACAGAAAAACTATGGACTTCAAATAAGTTCAAAAAATGAAATCCCTTTGTAACAGACGAGTTTCCGTATGAAACCCTGATACTTTGAAAGAGATTGTCCGTTTTGTACATGAAGTGCATCCAGTTTTTGCCGTAACCCTCTCTTCTTTCTTGCACATGCTATGTGGGTGAAATGATGATAGCATGCCAACTTTCAACCTTTTCAGAGTTCATTTCAAATGCTTTTCAATTTCATGGTCTTATAGCTCAAAATTATCAGTAAATGCCTGAAAAATAACAAATGAAGTCAAAAAGGGTTGAAAATTGATGATGTGGCTTTGAATGGTGCATTTTGAACACAGAAAAACTATGGAGTTCAAATAAGTTCAAAAAAATGAAATCCCTTTGTAACAGACGAGTTTCCGTATGAAACCCTGATACTTCGAAAGAGATTGTCTATTTTGTACACGAATTGCATCACATTTTTGCCGTAACCCTCTCTACTTTCTTGCACATGCTATATGGGTGAAATGATGATACCATGTCAACTTTCAACCTTTTCAGAGTTCATTTCAAATGCTTTTCAATTTCATGGTCTTATAGCTCAAAATAATCAGTAAATGCGTGAAAAATAACGAATGAAGTCAGAAAGGGTTGAAAAATGATGATGTGGCTTTGAATGGTGCATTTTGAACACAAAAAAACTATGGAGTTCAAATAAGTTCAAAAAAAATGAAATCCCTTTGTAACAGACGAGTTTCCGTATGAAACCCTGATACTTCGAAAGAGATTGTCCGTTTTGTAGACGAAGTGCATCCCATTTTTGCCGTAACCCTCTCTATTTTGGTGCACATGCTATGTGGGTGAAATGATGATACCATGCCAACTTTCAACCTTTTCAGAGTTCATTGCAAATGCTTTTCAATTTCATGGTCTTATAGCTCAAAATTATCAGTAAATGCATGAAAAATAACAAATGAAGTCACAAAGGGTTGAAAATTGATGATGTGGCTTTGAATGGTGCATTTTGAACACAGAAAAACTAGGGTCAATAGCTCCTGTACGACGTTTTTCATGCGAATTGGAAGGAGTGCGATGTAGTTCGAATGAATGGCTGTGATGCGACGTCTTTGAAGCCAACAATAGCTCCAATGCGACATGGCTCTGTTTACCCATGAAATGAAAAACACGAGGGGTTAGCGATTTGAGTTATGACACGCGGGACCCACCAGTTACTCGCATGCGGGTGGGACCCACAACTTATCCACACAAGCATGCCCGTGCTCATCAGCGTGCCCCGACCCGAGCCAGCCACGAGCCCGAGCCAGCCCGCCCCCCTCCATTGCTTGCCCTGCCCCTTTCCTTTCCCACCTTCTTCTTCCTCTGCTCCGGCAACGAAGCGCGCCGCCGGCGAGTGATGTCTAGCTCGACTTCGGCCACCCGCCAATCATGGACGCAGTACGGTCCACTGCCGTTGACAAGATGCCCCGATTGCCCGCGCATGGAGCCTCTGAAGCGTTTGACTTGTGTGAGGGAAGAAAATGGCAACCGTGGGCGCGAGTTTGTGAAATGTTTGAGCAAGCCACAGCCGGGGCAGGTTAGATCTGTGTTCTTGACCAATCCTATGGTCTAATTTCTCCCGATTTCTTTCTTTTTTTCATTAGGGCGGTGGATCTGGGTGGTGGATCTAGGATTCATGCGCCGCCCCTGCCCTGTTTTTCAGGTTCGAAGAAATGTGGGCATTTTGAGTGGCTCGATGACTATGTTGAAAGGTTGAAATTGGAGGATCAACCCCAACCCAAGAGCTCAATTTTGGGGCGGCTTGCCGTGGAACAAGCCCCAATATGGCGGATAGAGCCGATCCGATGATGCACAAGGCAGAACTGAAGTGTGAATTGAAGAAAATTGGCAAGCAACTAAAGCATCGATTGATTTTAATCAGCAAGCAAATATGATGGCTGGAGCATTTTATGGTTGTGTCATTGCTATGGGTTTATTTTACTTGATGTTCATCAATCGCTAGAATTTGTTAGAGTTTCAGTTAGTTAGTCGACTAGTTTCGGGGGTGCCCAAAGAGCTGTGGATCATTTGTTAGATGAATTTGAATTTGTGTGAAGCAAAACTTGCTTGAATTATTGTAATGATATTCTCGGGGCCCTATTCAGTGTTCATGCTCTGCTTCCTCTGTTTTTGTTCTTCGCCAAACAGTACACACCCAAATTCAGTTTCTAGTAAAAATGGGCTGCCCAATAGATGTTGGGCCGTGAGAAAATGGGCCTTGAGAAAATAACCATGCCCAAATGGAGACCAGCCCACCAGCGTAAGGGCACCAGCCCACCTCTAACTTCGGCAAATAAAATGTTACTTGTTTTTACTTTGGCCTTTTTCTTGCGGGCCCTTTTCTTGCACTAAATTTTGTGATAGATATTTTTTTGATGCACTAAAACTAATGCATGTGTATGGTTCCATGAACTAAATGAGTTGCATGCTTGCATGAAGTGCCCTAAGTAAATTAGTTTGCATTTCCTAGTTGCACCCATGTCCATAGTGGGTTTGCATGGGGCTCCTAGTTGCATGTCCATGGTTATTGGTTTGGCCAATATTTTGAAGATGGTGTGTGTGGTGAGGGCGCCCGTGTGGTGATTGGGGTGTAGAAACCGGGCCCGTGGCAACCCATAGCAATACACGAATAATAAGAAAAACAACCCATAGCAATCCACAAATAATAGCACGAAACACACAATGTATATAGTAGCATAACGATTATATAGAAGCATAAAGATAGCAACCCATAGTTCCACGATAGCCTTACAACTCCATGATAGCCTTACAACTTATAAAGTACTAATAAAACTTAATAATAGTAGCATAAGGTTACAACTTAAAAAAACTAATACGATAGATCTCGCTAGATAGATAGGGGGGCACCAAACGCGGGTTCTTGGGTTCTTCTTCTCCTCCTCCTCCGGGCCACCTCGCTCCTCCAAGGCGTCGCCTTCCTCCTCCCCCGTTGTTGATGGGGTACGGGAGCGTGTGCATAACGCCGTTGTTGGGGAAGATGCCGTTGAAGTCGGTGTAGATATTGTAGGTTGTGAAAGCTATGAACTCACAACCAACCCAATACGCTCGCCCGAGGAGATGGAAAGCATCGAAAGGGTTGGTGAACGTGGCGAGGAGCCCAACCACAATGCCGTTGTGGTTGACCTCCTCAAGATGGTACATCCGAGGAGAGCCATGGGGGAGGTGGCGGAAGCCGGCACCAAGGAAGAACTCCGTTAACTCCCTTGCGCCCCTCCACCTCGAGATCGCCCAAACCCTAAGGGTTCTCTCTACATACACTCCGTCCGGGTAGAGCCTTTCCGGCATGGTTGGGGGGAAGCTGTAGGTGGGGCCGGTGTACTGCATGGTGGCGGGGTGGCTCGAGGGCTCGGTCGGGTTTGCTGGAGAAGAAGGAAGAAGGAGGGCAGAGGAGGCGGATGGGGTGTGGATGAGGAGGGAGAGGAAGACGATAGTGCCCGGCTTAAATAGCCCAAGTGCGACATGGTTTCACCCCGTAGAATTAATGGGCGGGCGGCATTTGGTGGGGGCGTGGCGCCCCATGAAAGTGTGTACACGATGGGGTGGCGGCGTTTGGTGGGAGCATGGGAAACGGACTGCAATCCTTCTATGCCACCGGTCGCGGGTCAAGGGGGACGGGCTCACGCACACGTCTGTGCCGTCGTGGGTCAAGGGGACACGCCTGCCCCGGGTTCTTTGTGTGTGCCGCCCATGCATTCAAGCCCTAGCCCATTAATTTGCACGACAATAATGGACGCCTTCATTTGCCCATCTTGTAACGGGCAGCACGCCGTTTGAACTGCATCGATACCCACATCTCGATACCCCATGCCAGTATTGCGTCCTCAAAGAGGAGCACGCCATGTACAGCATGCCATGCAGCATTGGCTTTTTGGTTGTCTTCATCGGGCTGCTGCATTGTGGCCGAGTGCATGCTTTGATGCGACGATGCATTGGTTCTAATGGTAGGCATGCGACAGCTTACTGCGTTGATAGGGGTGGCGGAGTAGGGCTACGTCGAGGGGCATGCATGCAACGCATGGGCGCAGCTCTGCGGGTGGGCCGGGCATGCATGCCGCGGGTGGGCGGGCAGGCTCAGGCACGCATGCAATGATGGAAAGGGCACTGCGTAGGCTTGGTCCATGCACCGTGTCAACTCTTGCCGTTGGATTCAAATGAACGGTCCTGATGCCCCAACGAGAGAGGCTGATCCAAACCCCACCGATTCAACCAATCAGCGCGTCTCATGCGGATCGATGCACACTGTAGCTAACCCTAGCGCCTGATCTCAACCGTCCACGCACAACGATCGACGGCCCGGTAGTGTGCGGGGTTTTGAGGGGTTTTGAGAGGGGTTTTGAGGGGTTTTGAGGGGTTTTGGCTGATTAGGGTTGAGCATAACTAATTCAAAAAAAATCAAAAAAATATAAAACTTGCGCACATAGTCTTATTATGTTGTGTACTAACGAGAAAAAAATATAAATATGGTTTACATACATTTTTACGAAAAATCCTTCACAAAATTGTCATTCCTCGAACAATGTAGTATGGAGTTCAAGGGAGAGAGTAGTGGGCACCCGAGAGAGTAGGTGGGGTTTTGAAAATGAAAAGTGTGAAAACCTCACCAAAACTTCATTTTGGACTGAGTAAGAAAGATCTTAACTTACTTTTCTCATTAAACTTGTTTTATATATAATTTTCTATTAAACCTTGTT
This sequence comes from Aegilops speltoides, assembly GCA_021437245.1. Taxonomy (NCBI): domain Eukaryota; kingdom Viridiplantae; phylum Streptophyta; class Magnoliopsida; order Poales; family Poaceae; genus Aegilops; species Aegilops speltoides. The sequence goes on from CM038142.1 coordinate 29,585,231, forward strand.
TTCTCAAAAAAAAAGAAAATAATAGAAAATTAATTCAATAAATAGTGAGACTTTAGATTTACACTATAAAGGTACAATAGATGTGTAGAAAAATTATTTGGCTGGTTTAGACAAGGTGCCAAAAAAACTTGCTTAAATATGAGGCCGTTTACCCTACCTTTGGAGGTCATTTGAGACACACTTTTCATGACTATGAGTTCAACTTACCAAAAGGGCTCGGAATGATCAGCAAGCAAACATAATTTCAGTTGAGGTACTTTAGATAGCATTAAAACATCAATACCCCATCCCTAATTCAAAATTGAGCCCAAATTTGAATTTAAATTTGAATTTTATTTGGCTGGTTTAGACAAGGTACCAACAAACAAGTTCGAATAGAAATACGGGGATACATAGTGACTACCAGTACACATCAAGTTACAAATATTATTACATGCCCCAAATTTTCAAATTGTTCTCTGTCTACCTCTTCCTATCACGTCGCGTGCCCTTCTTCACCTTAGCACTTCTTGTTTTTGGTTCTACTACACACACAAGTTCACTGATCATCTTGGTTTTCTTCACCGGTCTTTTCAACACCTCGCCAACACCCTCATGATCAGTTTCAATGTTGACAGCAGTTTCATTTTCTTCGGTGTGTACCTCAACATGGGTTTCTTGATCGAACCTCGACAAGCTCAGTTCGATTTCAACCTCGAGAGCAGTTTCTTGATCAAATGTTGACTGCAATTTCAGTTTCTTCGGTGTGCACCTCCACATCAGTTTCTTCATCAATGTTGATCGCAGCAGGATTTTCTTCAGTCTGCTCAGGCTCATGCACACTTCTCTTCTTTCTACCGCCATTGACTCTTGCTTTTTTTGTTGGCCAACACTGTTCAACAACAAGGGGCTGACTTGCTCGCTTCCTCCTGGCCATTGGGAAAATGTTATAGATATAGCAATTTGAAAAAAGAACCAAATAAAAACACAGACAAATAAACAAGAACATACTTTGGCTTACAGGAGTGTAACGGCATTTGACAGATCCCTCTCTGTGCCCAAGTTCCTGGCACAACTTGCATCTATTTTTGTTACCTTTTTGGGCCATTTTTGGCTTTCCATCTTTCTTTCCCTTCTTACTACTCCCACCTTTCTCAAACCATGCCTTGAATCTACTCTGTTTAGGCCTGCCAGCCTTTCTTTTCGTCAAGGAGGACACATGGAAAATTCAATGTCCACTTCAGCCACCGAGACTGATCTGTAAGTGCTGGAATTGGAGTAGCATATGCAGCTTTGAATCTTGCTACCGAATAATATTCATGCAAATATGGGTGCATGTTTATCTTCGGTTGGGATGCTAAGAAGAGAATGGCATGCTCACATGGTTTACCAGTGTGTTGCCACTCGAGGCAAGTGCAATCATGCAATTCAGTGTTAACAACATGTCTCCTTCCAGTTTTGTTATCTCTAACTTCAGCACCCCAAGGTGAAGATTTTTCAACAAACAAATGTGAAAGATTTCTGCTCTTATTGACCACCTGTTGTACCACTACTGGAAGCTTATCACCTTGCAGACAATCACCTATCCTTCTTCTCAATTCCCACAACCGCATGAGCATGATCCTAATTTGGTCAACCATGTCATGCACAGGCAAATCTTTTAACTCCTTCACCTTGTTGTTGAAACTCTCTGCCAAATTGTTGTTGGTGTGGTCACACTTGATGGCAGTGTTGAATGCTGACCTGTACCATAAAAAAGAATGGTAGGTGTTCAGCCATGGACCAAACTCATCACATGCTGCCATTATCTTATCAAGATGATATTTGTGTGTCTGTCTAGTGTAAGATCTTGCTGCTGGCCACATGCGCCCAAATTCTTCTCCTCTAAATTTTTTGATCAAATTCATCCACAAATGACCGAAGCACTCCCTCTGCTCAGCATGTGGGAAAACATTTTTCACTGAATTTTCAAGCCCCTTACATGCATCTGTGTGTATAGCCAAAGGTGACACTGGCCCTAGGCATCTTTTCAACTGGATCATGAACCATGTCCATGAAGCCTCTATTTCTGACTGAAACAAGCCAACAGCAATAGGAAACATCCAATTGTGTCCATCTAGAGCATTGCATGCTGCCAACTGACCATTCCACTTGCTGTCAAAAATGATGAGTCTATGCTCAAATATGGATTTACACCACCTTTGAACCCATCGATGCAAGGCTTCAAAGCCATAAAAACTTGGAGAACTTGACTTCACCGAGGGTGATACCTCTGTATCTATCTCCACAACACCGCCAGTGACCTCTTTTCCACCTCTGCTTTGAAGTTGTAAAGCATCCTAAATGTATTTGCCCAATCACCATATAAATTTTTCATTGCCCTTTGTTTTGCCTTCCACACTGTGGTATATTTCAGTTTAATGGGGTACATCTTTTCCAAGTCTACTTTGAGTTTCTTGGCAGTAGTGTTTGGTGTTTTGGCTAAAATTGGGGTGATCTTTTCTGCAACCCAAAGTTGTGATGTCATGGTTGATACTGGTCTGTGAACTTGTAATACAAGTATGTTGATTGGGGATTTGGTTAACCCTGACAGTACTTCCATCAGGTTGCAGTCTAGCAGATATGTACCACTTGCAAGGCTTCACACTACCATCAAATCCTCTGCACCTTGCATAAAACTTCTTTCTATCAGTCCAAACTGTCTTGGCATCAAACTCATGTTTCACTGCATAAGTCTTGAAACACATCCTAAACTCCTTCATGCTTGGGAACAACTTGCCTACTTCAATGACAGGGTTTTCTTTGTCATACACATGCACCAGCTCATCATCATGTGCATCATCTACTTCATCTGCAGCTTGTTCCATCAACTGGCCATCTACTTCTTCATCAGCATTAGCAGGCAAACTAGATTCGCCCCTCTCCTGCTTATCTCTGTCATCAACTGGAATGCCAAAAGTTTGGCCATCTCAATGTCGAGCATTGGTGCAATGACCAAATCAGAGGCTCATCTAATTCAACTACATTCCAATCAACAGTTGCTGCAGTTTCAGTTTCAGTTCCAGCCACATGTCCCTCTTCGGCTATTATCGTAAGTTCAAGACACATGGGAATCAATGGCCTCTGTAGCCCAATCATCATCTACCATCTGCGCAGCCAATTGTGATGGCACATATCCAACCTTCAAAAAATGTTCAGATCAACGAGCTCAAAGAAAAAATTAGCCCGTTTGCTTGTCCAGCCGTTTTGCCGATCGATTTCTTCAACAATCTGTTCACCATCTTCTATTCTAACATACTCTCCTTTCCAATCATCAAACCGCAATGTGATACTTCTTGCTCGGACCCCAAACAATATTCTCCCCAATTTTTCCACCCATTTCTTCACTACCGTCTCTCCCATGTTCTCAGAACTTGTGGATCAATCTCTGTAAACTCAACATCCCATTTAACAATTGTGTCTCTCTCAATGTTCAGATGCTACCATCAACTAATTTTGCCTTTGATGGAAAGAAATTGACTGTCAATTCAAAGGTCCGAAGCGGCAGATCCCTCTGTCGATGGCGGACGGTGTGAGCTTGTGAGAAAGAGCAGACGAGGCCACCCCTAATTGCATGCAAAATTGGATCGAGAGAGGCGATTACCTATTCAAGTTGAATCTGGTGGCTCCATCTCAAGATGCCCACGGGCTCCCTCACAACCTATCGATTCCATAGCCAAACAGAGGAAACTAGCTGAGATCTACGGGCCCGAGAGAGGAACGGGAAGGCGACTAGGGTTTAAACTCACTCACCATTTTCTGAGGACGAAGGCTCCGCCACCGTTGAGAACGAGGGCTCCGCCGCCGCCACCGAGAACGCAAGATCCGCCACCACCAGAGAAGAAGGGGGGCAGAGTGGCGGGCCCGGCACGGTCGGGCGGCAAGGCACGGTCAGCTGTTTTGAGAAACAATTAAGTTGGACCCACATGTCCTAACATAAATGGGCGGGCTTGGTTGACGACCAATTTAACCACATTTAACAGCCATGTCGTGCGTGGGCTATTTACCTGCTCAAATGCGTCGCACCACAGCCATTCGCTCGAACAACGTCGCACACTTGCCAATTCACCTAAAAACGTTGCACAGGAGCTATTGACCCGAAAAACTATGGAGTTCAAATAAGTCCAAAAAAATGAAATCCCTTTTGTAACAAACGAGTTTCCGTATGAAACCCTGATAACAAAAATGAAATCCTTTTGTAACTGACGAATTTCTGTATGAAATCCCTTTGTTTTAGAGTTCATAAATAACGTTTTTGTTACAGACTTTAATAGAAAAAGAATTATCATAAAATAAAATAAATAAGTAATTTGAAACAAAATAATATAAACTTTAATAAAATATATAAGTAGAATCAAAATAAAATAAACTTTAATAACATAAATAAAATTTATGAAACTAAAATTATCAAAGTATTTTCTGTTCAAAACATTATAAGAAACCTCTAGTATTATTGAAACTATAATTATATAAAATTGATGCAACTAAAATTATCAAAGTGTTTTCTGTTCAAAATCATTAAAAGCAAAAAGAATTTTCATAAATAACTTTTTTTGTTAGAAATTTAATAGCAAAAAGAATTATCATAAAATAAAATAAATAAGTAATTATCAACAACATAAAATAAAATAAATAAGTATTTTGTTGTAAGTAGAAACAAAACAAAATAAATAAAGCAAAAAGGAAGAAAAAACTAGAAAAAACAAAAAATTTGCCACCTACTGGGCCCCCACGGCCTGAATACGACTAGAAACCCATCCATGGGCCAGGATTCAGGCCCGCAGAAGGCCCAGTAGGCCCATCAGGCATAGCAGTCACAATTAGGTCCGTAAGCCTGCAATCGAAAGGAGCTTAAGAGGGGGTGTGGCAGTGGGGCTTATAAACCACTGTGCGCCCCTCTCAACTAGCGAGGTGGGACTAAACTCCCATCACCACGCCGCTGTGCAAAGCCTTTGGTCCCGGTTGGTGGCACCAACCGGCACTAAAGGTGGGGCATTGGTACGGTTGGTGGCACCAACCGTACCAATGCCCCACTTTAGTGCCGGTTGGTGCCACCAACCGGGACCAAAGGCCTCTGCTTCCCGCCCTTTGAGCTGCTGAAAAGTGACCTTTGGTCCCGGTTGGTGGCATCAACCGGGACTAAAGGGTGCATTGGTCCCGGTTGGTGCCATGAACCGGTACCAATGCCCTGGGTATATAAGAAAACACTTAGCAGTTTCGACCAAATCCATCACTTCTTCTCTCCCGACGCCCCTGCTCCTCCTCGCCGTCGCCGCCCCTGGTCCACCTTGCCGTCGCCGCCGCCACCGCTGCCGTTAGGCTGCTCGACGTCGCCATCGCCGCCGCCACCGATGCTGTCAGGCTGCTCAACATCGCCGCCGCCGCTGGCGCCCTCTGCCTCGGCGACGGCGTCGACCCTCTCGCCCTGCTGCCCCGACAGCGCCGCCCGTGCCCCGCCGCTCCCTGTGAGCACCAGCCTGCTCCCGCGCCCCTCCCCTGTCCCGCACCCCTGCGCCCCTGCCCTGCCCTACCGGCGCCGACGCCGGCCCTGCACCGTGCCCCTCCGCCCCTGCGCCATGCTACTATTAGATTTTTAGATGTTATTTTAGATGTTTTTAGATGTTGTTTTTAGATGTTTTTACATGTTTTTAGATTATTTTACTTTATGTTTAGTTTAGTTTTAAGATTAGGAAAATTTTAGATGTGTAGTTATATTTATTTAGATGTGTAGTTAATTTAGATGTTGTAATTTGTTCATAAAAATTGTGCACTTTTGTATAGAAACTTTATTTTTTTCATATGTACGAAAATGTAGAGTGAAAACAAAAACAAACATATAAGATAAAATAAAGGAAAAAATGAAGAAGAAAAAGAAAACCGCCCAGCTCGGCCACCACCGCATTTTCATAAAGTGTTTCCACCGCATTTACATGAGGGGGGACGTCCGAAAAAATAAGAGAGGAAGAAGAAGGAAAAAAAGAGGAGAAGACGAAGGAATAGAGCAGGGGAAGACAAAGCCTTCCACTCCTCTATTCCTTCTTCTTCTCCTCTTTTTTCTTCTTCTTTTTTATCGCGAACTAGGGCAAAGGGTCAAGGGTCGGGAACTAGGGCAGAGGGTCGAGGGTCGCCCTCTCGACCATGATAACTTATACCACGGGAGCACCCCCTGGCCCTCTCGCTCGACCAAAACTCTCGAGGGCACCCAAACCCTAGAAAAAAATGATGTCGGTCTGCTACCCCTCCCGCCGCGCCCCTACCCGGCAAACTCTCTCGAGGCCACCCAAATTTACCAAGTTAAAAGAGCATTGTCGCCGAGGCCACCCCAAACCCTTGAAGCATTGTCGAGGCCACCCCAAGCCCTTGAAGCGTTGCCGAGGCCACCCCAAACCCTAGAGAAGCAGCGTCGAGGCCACTAATATGATTCCTTATTGTGATTAGCTAGCTAGTTCTACGTTTGCCACTAATATATCCATCTGTCATGTTTGAATAATAATTGGCATGTTGTAAATATTTGCAGAAACTATGGAGCACCCCCGAGACGAAGCAACATAAGCAATGTTGGGGGACATAATCGCAAAAGGAAGTGATTCCATCTTGTCGGGTCGTATCTCAACGACATCGATGGTCTGGAAGGACAGGGTGAAGAAGAAGACTATGATTATGATGGCTCTAATGACCCAATGTCGGTACAAGAAGGAGACCGTGATGACGGCTCCGATGACCGAACCGAGTCCGACCAGGTATATATATTAGTTAAGCCTGTGCTGACTAGCTAATTGATGCATTCATTGTTTTTGTATGTACACATATTAATTAACTCTCGTCTTTCTTCTTTTTTCTAGCCCTCCGGATCGAGCACAACTTCGGTAAAGAGACGAGGCCCGAAGAAAAAGTTGCGCTCGGATGAAAGGTTTGAGATCACAGCAATCGCGCGCGATGGCAAGCCGATTGAACCCATCCGGACAAAGGAAGAATTTGCTGCTCAGTGCGGGGTTCTTGTTAGGGACAAGATCCCAATCAGTATCCAACAATGGTTAAAGCCTAAGAATGAAGACCCTGAGGTGTCTTATGTCTCCGATATGCAGAAAGATGATCTTTGGACAATGCTTAAGGCAAATTTCACCCTACCGCTAGAGGAGGATCCAGAGAAGCCAGTTAAAGAGCAATTGATCAAGTCTCATGCTCTTAGGAAGATGGCAGAACTATTCAGGAGGTGGAAGAATGAGCTGAAAACATCGTTTGTCGACGAAGAAAAGACACCAGAATTCACCGGCCGGTATGAGAAGATCAGAGATCACTGGCCCGCATTTGTGGCCCACAAGACATCGGACAAGAGTAAGAAGATGTCAGCGACAAACAAGAAAAATGCTGCGAAGAAGAAGCATCACCATCGCACGGGGTCAGGTGGCTACATCAAAGCCCGACCGTTGTGGGCCAAGGCTGAGAATGACCTGATTGATAAAGGGGTCGAACGAGAGACATTGAACTGGCCAGACCATTGCCGGACTTGGTTCTTCAGGGTTGGCGGAACCTTGGACCCTGTATCAGGGAAGTGCATTTGGACGGACGAGCAACTGCGAATACCCGTCATGAGGCTTTAGGAGTATATCGAGGCAACGCAACAAGGGACATTCGTTCTAGACAGAGAGAAGGACGAGCTCACAATGGCCCTCGGGAATCCTGAGCACCCTGGACGGACATGAGGCACGCCAGGCTCTGTTTCATGGAAGGCTGGGTTTCCGGACGCAGGGGGTTACAAATGCCAGGAGAGGAGGAAGAAAGTGGAGCATAGCCAACTGCAGACGCTGCACGCAAGGGTACAAGCGATAGAGGAACGAGAAGCAAATCACAGCAAACGACCTGCCGAAGCTTCCCCTGAAGCTACCCAGCCATCTCAGCGGAGAAGCAGCATGGCTTCCACCGAGTAGCTTCAGCTAGAGCCTATCTTCACGGCTCCTGCTAGCTACCCCGTGGATGCTATCACGGAGTCTCAACATTGCCACCTTATGACGCAATGGATGAAATTCAAAGTCAAGGCGGCTGTTGGCTCTGTTTTACCTACTGAACCTGGCGCAACCTACCACTACCGGTCGATTCCAGAAGGATATGCTAGGGTGATGGTGGATGAAATAACGGACGGATTTGAGGACCTCGAGCTTGACCACCCTACGGGTGAAGGGGAGATTCGGCTGGGTTCTTCTCTGAAGACTCCATACCTATGGCGGAAGGAGCTCATCAACCTTCCAAACTGGACGCCTCCGCGTCCTCCTCCTCCGCCTCCTCCTCTGGCGAGTGATCAGGGCACTCAGCCTCCTCCTTCGGCGAGTGATCAGGGCACTCAACTTCCTTCTCCGGCGTGTGGCGGCACTCCGCCTCCTTCTCCGCCTGCGCTGGCGCGCCCGAGCAGCCAGTCTCCTCCTTCTCCGCCTTGTTAACAAGGGCGGAAGAGACCCCCCGCCGCTCCGGCTGCTCCGGCGCGTCGTAGTCCTTCTCCTCCACCTTGTAAGAAAGGAAAGACAGCCGCAGCCGCTCCGTCTGCTCCGATGTCTAGCAGTACAGCCAGAGGCAGGAGGCAATACAGATTCGGTCCTTCTCTGAAGACTCCAGAGAAGTTACCATACGAGAGGAGCCTGGAGGAAAACGCGAAGATTGTGCAAGCCGAAGTGAAGAACTTCTTTGAAGGGGTGAAAGCAAAGAAACATCCACCTCCGGAGGAGAAGATAGATCTGGTAAAAGCGAAGCGTACTCTGCTGCCCTGAAGAAACCACCAAAGTCTCCGCTGAAAGGCAACTATGAGCGCATTATTGAAAAGTCATTTATCGAAGCGGAGCGGTCGGGAAGTACTATCAGTGATCAAAGGTTAGCAGAACGACGAGCTGGGAAAAAAATTGCCCAGCTCGGCGAACAAGCGAACCAATCGTTCCCCCCGCTCGAGGTGTCTAGCGATATCGTCGCTAATGATCCAGGGATGGTGCCCGGTTATAACAATCTTGGAGATTACCTGCCCGACGATGTACATTATGATTTCTTGGAGGTGGACGAACACAAATACGAGTACGGGAAGCCTCTCGTCAAAGATGAAAGATCTCTAACAACGATGATGCGAAGATTCCATGATTGGTACATGAAAACCTGCAGAGAGTCTGCGGGAGGAATATTTTGACGCTGAGAGTTAGAGAGGAGCATGACCTCGTTGGAATTGAACTGTTGAATGTTCCATTTGAGGAGTTCTTCACGTTTTTCAATCAAAAGGCCCTCGATAAATTAACGGTCACTTGCTACTGCCTGTAAGTAGTACTACTTCTGTCATTAAGTCTCTATATATAGGTTAGCTCTTTGACTGCATGTATTTTTAATTATCCTTACTATATTATGCAGATTGAACGAATTGAAGAAAAGACAAATCGGTGATATTGGATTCATTAACACAAATCTCATAGATGCATATATGGTTGAATTTCAGGCCAGAGATACCAAGGCCAAGTTGCTACAATCGTTTGTATTAAATCAAAACAAAGCTATAATACTCTTTCCTTACAACTTCAAGTGAGTGTTACTGTCTTGTGCATATTCGGTTTCCCTTATTAGTCGAGGTTATAGTAATGTAATTGATGAGTTATGCATGCGTGTGCAGCTTCCACTAAATTATCCTAGAGATTAAGCTTGAGCAGGGACTAGTAACCGTCTTAGACTCAAGACGAAAAGATCCCAAGGAGTACGTGGACATGACTGAAATTCTAGAGAAGTAAGTTAAATCGATCATTATCGCACCATATCAGCAAATTTGTTCATTTCGTGATATCAAGTAATTATTTTCTTTGTCTGGCAGGGTTTGGAAAAAATTCACCTCAAAAACTCCGGGACTGCCAAAGAAGCTGCAATTTAAACACCCGAAAGTAAGTACTATAGTAGCATGTTCCTCACATCTCCTAGTGATTCAAGCGCTAGTTTCATCAATACCATTTAGCATGCTTGCTTATCAGTTTGATTGACCTCTATTTCTTGTAAAGTGGTTGTGGCAGGAACAAGGGAATGATTATTGTGGATACTACATTTGCGAGTCCATCCGCCATAGACCTGTGAGCGGGGCTACTCTGACAAACAATATGAAGTGCGTAAATAATAATATTCACAATTTTATTTTATTACCATCATTTGTGTTGAGTTTCATTTATTCATATATATGTATTGACCCCCTTCTTCAAATTAGATATTTCGGATGCGGGATGAACTCCTACCACCAGATCGTATGCGAGCAATTCAAGAGGAATTCACGCCATTCTTTCTTGACCACGTGATCGATAAAGACGGAGAATACCATGTGGACCCTGAATTCATATATAATTAGGAGATTATATTGTAAAAGATAATTATATTGTATACATGTAGCCAGTAGCGTTGGATAGATATACGAGAACTTGTTGTTCGACCAATCTCTCAGAGAAGGAGAGGTGGTCGATATCACTTCTCTCTGTATGCATATGTTCATGATGATCTTCTGTTTTCTTCATTTGCTTACTAGCTAGCGTGTCTAGTCCTCTTTATACATATAGTACATAGCGTCGATCAAGCACGGAGATAAGAGAGGACACTTCTCTCTATTAATTAGCTAGCTAACACAATATATGAAACACCAAAATTAACCCCCCAAAACCCCCTAACCCCCCCCTTTAAAAAAAAAAAACCATAGCCCCTGAAATGCTGACGCGTGGATGCCTATTGGTCCCGGTTGGTGCCACCAACCGGGACCAAAGGGCCTCCTGCCTGGGCTCGCCGCACCGGCCACGTAGAGGCCCATCTGTCCCAGTTTGTATAAGAACCGAGATTAAAGGTCTAGGGCATTAGTAACGACCCTTTAGTCCCGGTTCAATAACCGGGACAAATGGCCCTTACGAACCGGGACAATAGGCCCTTTTTTTACTAGACACACCACTGGGACGGGGGCTAGACGGGGAGAATATTATTCCATCTTCAGGGAGCTGCCTTCGTCTCGCCTCCTCGAGCAGGACATAAACCCTAACAAAACTTAAAGAAATATCTAAAAACGGAGCCCTCCCGCCAGCAAAGGAAGGAACTACCGCACCTCCATGGCCCGAAGGCCATCGGAGATGAGGCGGACTAGCATTGGTGCCGGCGGGAGGTAAAGGAACCATAAGCTTTTTTTGGAGAGGAGGCGGTGGCTAGGTAGACAACTTTGTGTTGCATATATATGTCGGAGGTGCAGTGGAGAAAGCCGTGTTGCAACAAACTACATGGTGAAGTGGGACTAGTTTGTCAGATGTCCTCAGTTGCTACTTCAAAATTAAATTATCCGTGCGAGAGAATATGCTGGTTCGAAGTGTCACTAGGTCATCAATATATTTTAAGGTAATGATGATGTTACAAATACATGTTTTAGACTGCAATATTCTCTTCTATTCAGTACGGTAAACTGTGTACATAGTATGTCGTTTTTTTAGGATGGTTAATTTGTATTTTCAACATGCTTTGGGCACTTCTTCCATTCTAGAATTTCGGGTGTGCTAATCTCATGCGTATGGGACGTCCGTGTCAGGCAGTTGGTTGAGCATAGCAGTTATATTGATGTCCTAGCTGCATGATTGCCCTTCTGCATGACAAAGAAAGGTAGATTCATCAAAGTTTTATGGCTGCTCCAGCTATAGTAGCTAACATAGTAGTATAAATACTGTGCACTTCAATGGTTAACCCATCCTATATTTCGCCGCCCAAAAAAAACATCCTATATATGCTATTGTAGTTCAGAACTATGAAGTGGATACATATATTTCCTTTGCATATTATATAAAGTATGCGTGTGATATTGGAGTATAACAAAATACAACTTCTGTAACAAAATAGCTAAAGCTTGCTAAGTTGGTGCATGGAGAGTTCTCCATTAGTTGTGAGTGGATCATTGTCAGCAGTATTGGCAAACAAGGTCGACCGACTTCCTAATGGATCCAAGCGAAAGCTCGGCTCTCCTCCCTTGAGGCCGGGGTACTCTTGCACAAATTGGAGCATGGAGCAATCTGGACACAGATCAAGAAGTGTTTCATCGTGTTCCAGATGGCCGGTCCGATTATGGAATCCGATTATGTACATTTGATCACCGGCTGTTGATAGCTTGCTTCGCTAATCAGGTGTGCGACGCCCACCAGTTTGACCATCATTACCGGGAGCTGCTTTAGCTCGTTCAGATTAGATAAAGTTGGAGAGTAATTCACTTCCTACTGTATTTTGGGGGTGGCCAACGTCATGTTATTAATGTATGTACAAATGCCCGTGCCATCGAAGTTTCTTTCAGTGGATGTACCGGAAATGTGGATCTTTTTCCCTCGATGAAGCATGTACTCCAATATATCATACTCTGTTCCAGCAAATTTGAGTGTGGTTTATTACTCTGCTTTGAGCAAAGTGTGCTTTGCAATTAGTTGTACTTATTTATTTGCAATAACTGTACTCCAGTACTTATTTATTTGGACTAGTACTTATTTACAAAGACGATATATAACTGTGTATTGCAAACTCCTATAACTAAAATCAAATTTTGTGATAGCAAAAAAGTATTGCCACGCTTCTCCACTCATCAAGAACGCTTGTCTGCTGGTGGGTTGAGGATAGAAGTTATATGATGGTTCTAACTGTCATGATCTGCATGACAGTTAGTTAGGTTCACCCAAGTCATATGACATATTAGCTGCAATAGCAATCCTAGTAGTATAAAAACTTCTCCCAAAAAGAAGTAGTATAAGTACTAAGCGCTTCTTCACATTTAAGCTGTTATCAGTTCCACTGATGTTGAGGATTAAGTTTATACATACATTTCTCTATATTTAAGAGAGAGTATGAGATATTGGGGTATACCAAAAGATAGAAGGTTTAAGGATCCGATTTCTCACCGGCGTTAATAATGTCTACTCTTCCCGCTAGTATTTGTCTTCCTGGTAGACATTCTCCGCGGTGGCATCAATGTCTCCTCTTCCCGCTAGTATTCGTCTTCCTGGTAGATACATCTGGCCAGAACATTGGAGCCATCAAATTGGTTTCTGTCGTCGTCATCTGGAAGCTTCAGCCAGGAGTGCCACGACCAAGGGAGCGGTCCTATTGTGCTGTCTGTGTTGATGTGCCTTCCTCTAGTTGCCCCTTCCAAGCAAATCTGGTCGCCGGTGGTGGTCATCGACGTCCTCCGGGCGGCCGTACGTGTGGAAGGCTACAGATTGTTGTTTCCCGCTTGTCGTCGTGGAATTTGTTGTAGTGCTGTCCACGAAGGAGCCGTTGTTGCCACTGGTCTTTTGCATGTAGGGAACCCAGTCTGTGCAGGTAGTGCTAGCACTTGTGATTGCTGCACAAATAGGTGCTTTACTACTTGTATATATTCTTCTAGTCTACCTCGCACCTTGTGAGTCATGAAAGATAAAAGTGCAGAGATGTCAGAGATTCCAGTGTTGACAAATTATGGGAGAGTATGCATTTTTTTGCGGGGTGTATGCATAAATTGTTTGCTCAGCTTGTTGAGCAATCCCAACAAAAAACAAACCATCACTTTGGAGCCTAATCCGGTCAAGTTTTCTGGACCCCATAATTATTTCAGTTGGTCATGGCATGCAACTCTGATTTAGGATCTCATGGTCTGAAACATTTTATAGACGCACTCACAAAAAAAACATTTTATAGACGGAACGTCTGTGAAACCAGATGATAAAGTTGAGTTAGAGCAATTTTAAATTGAACGAGCACCATGTTTTTGCGTGGTTCTTGGCGATGGAGCCTTCAGTTTGTGAGTAGGTTGAGAATCTACAAACGGCAGCAGAAGTATATAAGGAAATTGAAACATAACTCTTGGGGAAAACAAACGTAATGCAGTGACATGAGTGCTCCATGAGATCAGATGAAACAAGGTGAGAGGTCTATATAACTAACAAAAGGAAGAAAAATACATACATCGTTAAAGGGTCTTCTATTTAACTGCCACATAACATCCAAAACTACAGTTGCACATGAATATTGATGTGCAAATTAGTCGACTTGAAATTAAGAGTGAATTCCGGTTTTTACCGCTATTTTAACATTTTTGACACTAATTACCCCATTTAGCGGGATTTTGTCCGTTTTACTCCATTTAGCAAAAGTGTTGCCACAGTTTACCCTGTTTAAAATTTTGTGAGCCTTCTGGCCGATGGTTCACAATTGTAAGGTCCACCTAGCATGCCACATAGGCGGATTTTTTTCCTGATGATTTTTCTGCACGCCAAACCACATCACTTAGCTTCTTCCGACCGGCCAACCTCAATATATGATCGCACTAGAGCAGCTCGCCGGATGGCCAAGTCGCCCAGGTCGGCCGCACCACATTGGGCTCCATTATTCATGGCACACATCACTCGCATTCCAATTGCATGCATGATCCTGCCCTAGTCTGACCCAAAACCACTGCCTCATTCGTTAGGAGGGGGTAGGAAGACGTAGGCGACAGCGGCAAGCAAGACTTCAAGGTGTGGCCGCTGGCAGTCGTCGGAGCAAATGGCAACCGGTACGGCAATCTTCTCCTGTCCCATGCATGATGCATCCTCTGTTTGTCACTCCTGGTGGTTCGGTTTTTTGTGGCTCGATTTTCTCTCAGTCTGGGATGCATATTAGATAAGTTTAGACTACTCGTTTCTAGTTCGAAGAAGTATTGTGATGAGATGATTGTACTTGATCAGCGTGGCATGTTGCCGTTGAATAAATTATAGGAGGAACTGTTGCTGATATAATATGAAAGCACGTATGTTTTTCTTCAGTATTATCATATACGACCTTAAGTATGAATGATTTTGTGGATCAGATTAAAAGTGGTATAAATATACCGCTTCACTAACTCTGATGCGTACATATCTACATACCTAGTCAAGATTGAACTAGGTAAATGATGTTTTAGAAGTTTCCTTTCCAGTATTAGCAAATGTATTGACTGGTAGAGAGTTAGTATGTGTTTGCCGAGCTGCTCTGGTGCGATCATATCATGTTGGCTGGTTGAGAGAAGCTAGGGTAATCTGGTTCAGCGTGTAGAAAACCGTCGGGAAAAAACCCAACGATTTGGCATTCTAGCTGGACATTACAATTGGGACCCATCGGTCAGAATGCTCACAAAATTTTAAACATGATAAATTGTGGCAACATTTTTACTAAACGGGGTAAAACGGATGAAACCCCGCTAAATGGGGTAGTTAGTGTAAAAAATGTCAAAATATGGGGTAAAACCCGGAATTCACCCTAAAATTAATCAGCCAATCTAGAGCAATCTTCTGATAATAATTAAATCCATTATTTATAAAGTTTATATCTTAAAAAAAATTCATAACATGGCCACTAACTTAAAACGCTGGAAAAAGAATAACAAGATTTTCAGACTAAATGTCGGGAAATACACAATACGGCAGGTAGCAAGGATTGCTCTAGAGACACTGCCTTTGAGTTCCTGCTCAACTCTTCGTACATAAGAGAGTGGGAACAACAGACCAAGTGCATGCAAGTCTGTTATTACTATCTTCCACACAATAACTCATGCTCTTGTTAATTTCATTTGGCGATTCCTCTCAAGCATTGAATTTGTATGACTGGTCTAGCTGTATATGACTTTCCTGATCTGCATGATTTACTTAGGTTCATCTAAATCGTATGACATATAGCTGTAGTAGTAATGCTAGTAGTATAAATACCGAGAACTTCTCCACATCGCACCCATTCTCAATTCTACTGCATATATTTCCCTATATTTCCCTATATTTAATAGTGTATGAGATATTGGAGTACACCAAAAGGTAGAAGGTTTGAGGTTACGGCTGTATCCTATATTAGGATTAAAATATTGTCTTCCCACTAATGTCTGCTTCTCTTGTGGACGCCAGTGTGCGGTGGCGTGCAGTCTGTGCACCATATGTTGGTGAATCGAAGTCTGAATAGGCTAGTTACTATCACATCCACTTTGGCACAACAAGGATGAATTACTCAACGTTTGATAGCAAAGGCAGTTGATAGCAACTCAAATACACACCACACGTGCAATGTCTCCATTGTCGACCACGATCCCGGTGCTGCACCGAGGATTCCTGGGTGCATCCAAGCGCGGCGGAATGCCATGGTTGTGCTTTCGGGTCACGAACCACAGTTCAGACCTCCCTCCCAATTGCATCATGTGTGCCCTCGCAATCACCTAGTGAGGAGAGGATGATGGACGACTTGTGGAGTAGTTGCATTGTGGGGTAGGTATTCATCTGATGAAATGTGCAGGCAGAGGAGATTGGCGGCGAGACACACTTAGCAGAGAGGGGAGGGAGAGAGAAGTCAAAATTGTCATCAGCAAGGTGTCACCGGCAGTAACTGTCATCCCACTTTGGCTAGTTTTTTGAGCATCCAAGTTTATGGCTGTCCTAGCTGTATATGATTATACTTATGCATGACAAAGTTAGGTTGGCTCATCAAAGTGTTATGACTGTTCAAGCTATAATAGTTAGTATAAATAGTAAGCACTTCACCTGATTTAACCCATTCCAAGTCTTGCTACTGTTGTTGAGAACTATGAAGTGAACACATATGTTTCCTTTGCCTATTATACAGAGTATGCTTGAGATATTGGAGTACAACAAAATTTAACTTCTGTTAGGAACTAGCCTGTTAAGTTGACGAAGGGAGTCTCCTTCGGTGGTTTTAAGAGGATTGTCCTGAGGCAGTGTTTTTTTTCTTTTCTTTTTAAAATGGTAGGATTCTTGCATTCAGGGCGATCACCTTCTAATGGATCCAGATGAAAATTGATGTGTGCTCATTTGATCCAGGGGTACCAGTGGTGCATAAATGGGAGTGTCGTGCAATTTGGAATGTGTTTTCAGCATGTTCCAGCTGTGTTTTTGTTTTGAAATCCGGTGATGTACATGTTATCATCAGCCGTTGTTAGCTAGAATGGTTCGCTAATCAGGTGTGTTATGCCTGCCCCGTTAACCACCACCACAAAATTTTGCAATGAAATCCAGATCGTACTGGAGTAATTTGAATGGCATGTTGAAGCACGCCTACTAGGAGGAAAGTTGCACATAACCTGGACTGCTGGAGTACCCGACGACACATCACTAAAAGACCAAAGTCAACTGGGGCAGATCAGTTTGGTTTGGGGAACCAGATATTTGGTCCTTTCCTTGGCACTTGGCATGTAAACCTAAAACGAGAACAAGAATGATAAATTGACAATTCATGAAAGATGCAATATTGTCTAATTTCTCTTGTGTGACCTTGGTAGGTTGGGGTCCAAGTACCATGCGGATGAGAGTAAGTTTAACACGCTCTCTCTTACCCCCTCTTTTCACATGGAAGGTAAGAATTAATCAGGCCACTAATTAATCAAATCAATGGCTCGGATCTATTATGTACTCTTACTTCTCATATGAAAAGGAGAGGTAAGAGGGAGCATGCTAAAATTTTCCTATGGATGAAGAAGATGACACACAAACCGAAAGTTTTCGCATGCTCGAATACAAAGGGCTAGAACACTTCTCCCGTCGCCCATCTCTGGAGCAAAGGTCGATGATCGTCGCCACCCCAACCTATAGAAATCATATTTACGGCGCTCCTCCTCGATGCATTCCGGGTACCTACGGTAGAGAAGGAAAGACTCCTTATGCTTATTCACTCCCTTGAGTTAAAAGCTGAAACCTCTATATTAGATGCCAGCGAGCTGGAGACTAAAGTGGAGGCCGAGTTAAGGCTGAAAGAGCTTCTCCGCGAGGAGGAATTGAAGTGGGCTTTGAGAGCTAAGGTTCTTAAAATTGTCCAAGGCGAGGACAACACTCAATTCTTTCATATGATTGCTAATGGAAAGCATCGTAAGAAGAGAATTTTCCAATTAGAACAAGATGAAGGGACGATAGTTGGTCAGGAAAACCTGAAAGTTTACATTACCAACTATTATATGCAGTTGTTTGGACCTTCGGAAGAGAGTTTTGTGTCCTTGGATGAGTCAAGGGTTGAGGATGTTCCTCAACTTGAGATGGAAGAGAATGAGATTTTGACTGCTCCATTTACGGAGAAGGAGGTGTTTGAGGCCATTGCACAAATGAAAAACAATAAAGCGCCAGGACCGGATGGGTTTCCGGCGGAGTTTTACAAAAAGTGCTGGCACTTCATTAAGGGTGACTTGTTGCCGATGTTTCATGAATTGTTCATTGATCAGCTTCATTTGTTCAAGCTCAATTTTGGAACGATAACTCTTCTTCCTAAGAAGACAGAGGCTATTCGCATTGAGCAGTTCAGGCCTATCTGTTTGCTTAATGTCAGTTTCAAAATCTTCACCAAGGTTGGGACGAACCGACTCACGCAGATTGCGCATTCAGTTGTGCAACCGTCCCAGACCGCTTTCATGCCAGATAGAAATATCCTTGAAGGGGTGGTCGTCTTGCATGAAACGCTCCATGAGATCCACTCAAAAAAACTAGATGGTGTGGTTTTTAAAGTGGATTTTGAAAAAGCATACGATAAAGTTAAATGGCCTTTCCTTCAACAAGCTTTGCGTATGAAAGGATTTGACAAGGCCTGGCGAGACCAGATTGAATCCTTTATGCAAAAAGGGAGTGTAGGGATTAAAATGAATGATGATATAGGTCACTATTTCCAGACACACAAAGGACTAAGGCAAGGAGATCCCATGTCGCCGATTCTATTCAACATAGTGGTTGATATGCTATCTATTTTAATAGGTCGGGCTAAGGATGCGGTGCAGGTTGGTGGCTTGGTTCCGCACCTAGTTGATGGTGGTATATCCATATTTCAGTATGCTGATGATACTATCATCTTTATGGAGCATGACTTGGCGAAAGCGAGAAACATGAAGCTTGTTTTGTGCTTATTTGAACAATTGTCTGGGCTCAAGATTAACTTTCATAAGAGCGAATTGTTTTGCTTTGGAAGAGCTATTGATGACCAGGAGGCGTATAAGCAATTGTTCGGATGTGAGTTGGGTTCACTACCATTCTCGTACTTAGGAATACCCATTCATCATCGTAAGCTGACAAACAAGGAGTGGAAGTGCATCGGGGATCGTTTTGAAAAGAAACTAAGCTGTTGGAAAGGGAAGCTCATGTCATATGGAGGGCGATTAATTCTGATTAATTCGGTCCTCACCAGTATGCCTATGTTTCTTTTATCCTTTTTTGAGGTCCCGGTGGGGGTCAGGAAGAGGTTAGACTTTTATCGATCTCGATTCTTTTGGCAGAATGATGAGTTGAAACGAAAATATAGGCTTGCAAAATGGGACATCATCTATAGGCCGAAGGACCAAGGCGTTCTAGGCATTGAAAATCTAGAGATCAAGAATAGATGTCTCCTTAGCAAGTGGCTATTTAAACTTTCGTCCGAGACAGAGGCTACTTGGGCTCAGATTTTGTGAAATAAGTATCTTCAGTCTAAAACATTGGCTCAAGTGACTGTGTGACCGACTGACTCACCGTTTTGGAAAGGGTTGAGGAGAGTCAAGCCCCTCTTCTTTAACAGGGCAAAGATCTTAGTCGGTGATGGGGCTAATACGAGGTTCTGGGAGGATACGTGGCTTGAGGAGACGCCCCTGGCACTTCAATATCCTACTTTGTACAACATTGTTCAACGTCGAGAAGCTTACGTTGCAACCGTCTTACAGGCCACGCCTCTCAATATTAGCTTTCGAAGGACGCTAGTAGGCAATCATTGGGAGGCCTGGCTTCATCTTGTACGAAGGCTGATGGATGTCCAGCTGTCTCAGCAGCCAGATAGATTGTTTTGGAAACTAACTAAGGACGGCGTGTTCTCGGTCAAATCCATGTATCTAGATGTCATAAACACTAGTGTCATTCCTTGTTCGAAGCACGTCTGGAAAGTTAAGGTACCTTTGCGTATCAAAGTGTTTATGTGGTTTGTGCATAAACAAGTCATTTTGACAAAGGATAATCTGGCAAAACGCAATTGGATGGGTTCTGCTAGGTGTAGTTTTTGTGATCATAACGAAACTATCAGGCACCTCCTTCTAGATTGTCCGCTGGCTAAGATTCTTTGGCGTTCGATTCATATTGCTTTTAATATTACTCCACCTACCTCTATCAACATGTCATTTGGAACGTGGCTTGATGGGGTTAACTTGGATATAGCGAGGCACATTCATGTTGGAGTTTGTGCCTTGTTATGGGCAGTCTGGAACTGCAGAAATGATTTGGTTTTTAACAGAGTAACAAACTTTCACTTTTTGCAGGTTATCTTCAGGGCCACAACATTGATCCGTATGTGGTCGCTACTCACTCCGACGGAGGCCAGGGGGCGTTTGGCTACTGCGTCTACCCGATGGGAGATGGTAGCTCGGGTTATTTTCAACCGGTTTGGATGGCGGTCATGTAATAGGATAGGCATGTAGTGCTCCTATTTTGTTTGCCTGCCGGTTGTGGCTTTTTGATTAGGCTCGTTTGAGCGTTCTATTTTCTTTTTGTACTTTGAGATACTGGAGACTTTGATACTGGTTTCGTTTTTAATAATATGAGCCGTATGCATCTTTCTGATGCAGAGGCTGGGGTAACCCCCCTTTTAGAAAAAAAACGATGGAGCTCCGCCATGTTTTTTTTGAAAAGGAGGTTAAATCCCCTGGCCTCTACATCGATGTATACATCTATCTTTATTAATTATTCAATGAAGGTCTAATAAGAACACACATCAAGCCACTCGAAGAAACCACTCACATCTACAAACTCGATAATGCAAAGTGCTCTCACTTCTCATATCTAAAATCGGTGTCGTCGCCGATCCATCACATAACGTATCGGAAACAATAGCCGGTGCAGCAGACCTAAAGCGTACACCACATACACACGTTTTAGAAGCTGTCATCATCATCGGTCCGCTGACCCATCTTCAGGAGAGATCCACATCATCCTTGCCAAGTCTAGCCATCCTTCGACGCCACCACGGCGCCCAGCAGCACCGCCGCCCAGCGCTTGTCCATCCAGATGCGAAGACTCTGGAAGATCTGTCGTGCGTAGCACCTGCCGACCAGACATGACACAACGTAGCACTTGTCGGCCAGGCATGACTTGACATCTCCACCAAAGTTCTGTGCAAGATGAATCCGCTCCACCTCCTGCTTCTGTCTTCCATCGCTGCTCAACAAACGATGCTCCCAAGAGAGAAATAACACTGCAGTACCACCATCATCCGATCTGGAAGACCAGATCCTAGGGTTTTCCCCGGAGCATCACGAGTGGGTCGACAGTAGTTAGACGATGTTGCCTTCATCAAGGTAATGGCGCAGAATGCCGCCATCGGCTCGGTTTTCACCGGCAACTATGTCTCCCTAACTCGCAGCTGAAACTAAATGATGGATCTCGAGATCCGACCAGCCAACCTTAGGCCGACCACCTTCGATGGAGGAGATGGCCACCACCGCAGTAATCCTCGTGATGTGTGGCAGACCCGGAGTGCTGTCCCGGTCGCTGCTGCCTGCCATCCATGTTGCAAGGGGGTGAAGATCTGGCCGCTGCCACCGACTCAGATCCCCAGACGCTAGAGGAGTTCCACCGACGCTGGCCCACAGGGTCAACGCCCGGCGACGTTGCGGCGGCGGCGGAGGGAGGGGGATATTGAATTCATCCTCCAGCCAACTCATCCAAAATTTTGAACCGATGAGAGAAGATGAGAGTATTGAATTCATGCACCAACCAACTCATCCAAAATTCTGAACTGAGGAGAGAGATCGGCAATATATTTCAACACCCCCCCTCACGTCTAGGCTATTTTAGTCCTTAGACGTGGGATCAATAAAGGCCGCAGAATCAGAATCGTTTCACTATGTTGGCAGGGTCTTGAACTCAAGACCTGTTGGCTTGGACATCATATTGAATTCATGCTTCAAAGTTCGAATTGATGGAGAGAGACGGGCACCATATTTCAACACTCCCCTCACGTCTAGGCTAAACTGCGTTTGTAGGGTCTTGAACTAAGACCTCTTTGGCTCGGATACCATATTGAATTCATGCTTCAACCAACTCAGCACCCCCCCTCACGTCTAGGCTATTTTAGTCCTTAGATGTGGGATCGATGTAGGTCGCATAATTATTTTCATAAAAATGCGTTGGCACCCCGGACGCTAGAGGAGTTCCACCGATGTCGGCCCCACAGGGTCGACGCCCGGCGACGTTGCGGCGGCGGCGGAGGGAAGGGGATATTGAATTCATCCTCTAGCCAACTCATCCAAAATTTTGAACCGATGGAGAGAAGATGAGAGTATTGAATTCATGCGCCAACCAACTCATCCAAAATTCCGAACTGATGGAGAGAGACGGGCAATATATTTCAACACTCCCCCTCACGTCTAGGCTATTTTAGTCCTTAGACGTGGGATCGATACAGGCCGCAGAATCAGAATCATTTCACTATGTTGGCAGGGTCTTGAACTCAAGACGTGGTGGCTTGGACATCATATTGAATTCATGCTTCAAAGTATGAATTGATGGAGAGAGACGGGCACCATATTTCAACACTCCCCCTCACGTCTAGGCTAAACTGCATTTGTAGGGTCTTGAACTAAGACCTCTTGGCTCGGATACCATATTGAATTCATGCTTCAACCAACTCAGCACCCCCCTCACGTCTAGGCTATTTTAGTCCTTAGATATGGGATC